>QXEO01001691.1:764514-1964514 GCA_007115705.1 Dactylis glomerata | reverse complement strand
CCCCAAGCTTAACTCCTGCTCGTCCTCGAGTAGGTAAGTGATAACAAAAGAAATAATTTTTGAGGTGACATGCACGTACACAATCTTGATCAACTATGTAAGCGTTGTGCGCTGGGATCAAAAGAACTTAAAACATGGGCATGAAAGATATAATCTTGATAGAAGAAACTTAGCAACCATGTTATAACATGAAAAAGAACACAAATGAAAGATCATGAAAATGAAACAATGAAAGTCAAATGTGTGTTCAAATCTTATGGAAAAACATACAAATGGTTTTCAGCTTGTCCTTCATGAGAGAGCAAAACATAAATGCATAGGACACCTTCAAGTTTAAGAGGGTGACTAGATACAAGTAATATAAGAACAAGTGAAACCAACATCATAAATCAATCAATGAAAACTTTGGGACAATGCACATTATACTCAGAATGACAACTGTGCTCTCTTAGATGGTGCATAAAGATAGAAGGTGGTGACTCAACATAAAAGTAAAACAAAGGCCCTTCGCGGAGGGAAGCAGTGATTAAACATGTGCTAGAGCTTTTCATTTGTAAAACAGAGATAAAAATTGGGTTTTGAGAGGTGGTTGTTTCATGTCAACGACTGGCAATGGGGTCTTACTATCTTCCATAATAAACAAGTGAGAGCGGTTCCGAGTTCTTTGAAAATTTGGCACATTGGTGCTCTTTTATAAAGCTTTGGCACTCCTCCCCACCTTTTTTTCCTTTCTCAAACCATGGCTAACCGATTCCATCGGGTGCCCACCAACATTCACATACCATGGAGGAGTGCCTTTTTTTTCTTTTTTAGAATTAGATTGCAATGGTCTGACCAGCTCTCATGCAAAATTAATGACGAGCAGATGAAGCTGCCTAGTCGAGGGGTACTTAATTTAATATGGAAGATAGCAATTCCGACCACTACGTCCCCATGAGCTAAAAACAGTGGCACAAAATGAGAAGTAGTTGAAAGTTTTGAAAGGTAGCACATGAAAATTTACTTGGAATGGCTTATAAATACCATGCATAGGAATTTATAGTGGACACAATGGCGAACTTGGTTTTTAGGAGTTGGATGCACGAGTAGAGCTCATACTCTGTACAAAATGAGGGCTAGCAAAAGACTGGGAGCGACCAACTAAGAGAGCAATAACGGCCATAATCATGCAAAGCGACAAAGCGACATTAAAAGAAGCATAAGATGGCATCAAAAGTCAAAAACTAAATGATCATAGAGGCTTATGGCGACTTTGAATGAGTCTAACATGTGTGAGCATGCGCCAAGTCAACCCAAAAAAAGCATCAAAGGAGAAAACCAAAATAATGCTTCCAAATAATTAAAACAACGCATGATTTCTTTCAAAGGCTCATTAAGCAATCTCAGTCATTTGAGACAAGTCATGCTACAGCAAAACCACTAATCATACTATCAAAACGACATCAAGCACGACATGCAAAAGCCTAGGCCGCAGTCTACACAAGCTCCTTCTTATACCACTTTTTTGCATAAAGCTTTTTCTCTTTTCCAACACCATTCGAACATTTTATAAACAACTCTTTTGATGAAAACCAACATGGACCAGAGGTCAAAATACACCTTGATGTAAAGATATAACAAGATCTGAATACAAATCAAGGCAAAAATCAAAAACTAAGCGCAGTAGCAGAAAAAGAAAACACTCGTTGAACGATAAGAGTGAAAAACGGAGTGTTCTTGGCAAATGAAAAGCAAGGCAACTTCTCCAAAAGAAATTTGTTGGGGTCCAACCATTTATTGCAGCAAACAAAACTAAACAAAACTGAAAACTAAAAACAACTGACGCTCCAAGAAAAACGTATAGTGCATGAAGTAATAAAAATATAGTGTGTTAAAAGGTGACCTGATTTTTGCCGATGAAGAAGGGGTGCCTCGGGGGCATCCCCAAGCTTTGACGCTTGTACTTCTTGGATATTTCTTGGGGTGACATGGGCATCCCCAATCTTGAGCTTTTGTCCATTCTTCAACTCATCTCATCATTCTCCAATCTCTACACTTGAAAACTTCCTTCATACAAAACTAAACACAAATCTATTAGCAACATTAGTGTAAGCATAACAATGAATTAACCCTTTTTGCTTCAGGTTTCAACTCAAAATCACCACATATAAAGCATATACTACTGTAGCAACTTCCCCAAAAGTTCCGTGATCAAAAGAACTCAAAAAGAAAGCGATAAAGCGGCAAACACAAATATTGGCAGAAATCTGTCAAAACAGAACAGCTGACAAAGGTCGAATTTTTAGAGGGTTTTCTGTTGCTCAAATCAAAAAGTGTATAACTAATGAAAGTTTGGATATAATCTGGGGCATATGCACAAGAAATCGCAGGTCCAAAAGATATACTAAGAATTTTCACGAATTTTTACGGTGCAGCACCGAAAACTGTTTTAGGACAGCAACATCCCCAAATCTGATCTCACTCAAATTAGAGGCTTATCTTGGCACAACAACGAAATAAAAAGGATAAGGAGCGGTTATTACAGCAGTAATAACTTCCAAGACTCAAAAAAAAAACTGAAAGTAAACAATGGGTTATCTCCCAAGAGTGCTTTTCTTTAACGCCTTTGAGCTAGGCGCAGAAAGTCGAGAAGATGCTCACATAAGAAATATGAATGGAAGCCAAAAAGAGCATCAAGGAGCAAATATAAAACACATTTTAGTCTAACCCACTTTCTATGCATAGGAATCTTGTAAGAAAATAAATCAAAGAAGCACATAGTCACAAGTATGGGTAGATAAAACAAGAGCAACTTTGGAACTTTCAATATAAAGAGAGGTGTTTTAGTAACATGAGAATTCCAACAACCATATTTTCCTCTCTCATAATAATTTTCAGTAGCATCATGAACAAACTCAATAATATAAATATCACACTCACCCTCCTTTGTTAAGCATGGAGGGCGATCAAATAAGGTATTAGTTAAAGAGTTACTCTTATTGGGAGGTAGACATAGGTAGCTCCATTCTTCCTCCTCTTGATCATCACTCTCCTCCTCTTTTTCATCCAATGAGCTTCCAGTTTCAGTAATTTCTTCTTCCATAGGCTCCTTCAAGGCATTACTCTCTTCGGTTGGAGAGCATCTATTAAGATATTTAAGAATATAGCCATTTTCTTCCTTGTAATTATCAAAGCAAAATATAAGTATATCATAAACCTCATATTTATAAGGTGCATCATCAGTATTTTCAAGCAAACAAGCAAGTTCGAATGCACCCTTCCAAGCAATAAATTCTTCAATTTGTTCCACATCATAAAAGTCATAATTTCCATTAATATAAGAAGATATGGTAACATCATCATTATACTCACATTGAAAAGGGAGGTGTTTATACCTCCTACAACAACAAGATCTGTCAAAGCAATAAGTAACATTATAAGTAGAGCACACATTTCTAGCAATGATATACAATCTATTGATTTGTTCCCATAAGTGTTTCCCTTTTTGTGATAAGCGGTATTCCTCATAATAATTTTGCTGCTCTTCCGTGAACCCACCTTGCCAAAAAGATTTAGTTTCAAAGAAACCAACCATTGATAGAAAGCATGATAAAGCAAGACAATAACAGACCAACAAAAATAACAACTATAGTAGGAACTAATTTTTTTTGGGTTTTTGATAAAGGGATTTCTATTTTTGTGCCCTCAGGTCCTTAGTTGTACTCAGTTTTCCCCAGCTCCTTAGTTTTTCCTCAGTTTTGTCCAAGCCCTTGTCTGAAACCCTCACAAGTGCTGGAACGGCTGGTTGCCCGATGGGTCAACAACTTTGACCGTTATTTGCTGACTAGTGGGGCCACGTAGAGCCCGCAAAGACACGTCAGACCATCCATCTTTGTTTGACCGTAAGCATCGCCGTATCTCTGACCAAAACGCGGACGAGTGGGGCTTTGGTATATCAAATGACAAGTGGGGCCATGATGCTGATACAAGGGGCAATACACGGGTAGGATTAGATTTTTAAACGGAGCTCTACAGCGATGGCACGGAGGAGGTGGCCTGCGGGGTGCCGAGATGAGATCGACGTCCACAAAGAACTGCATGAGGCAGGACCAGACGCATTAGATAGATATGAACTAGATGCGTTTAACCATGCAAAGAAGAGAAGAAATGGTTGAGGACATCGACGACGACCTCAACACTTTGACTGACGGTGTCGGACACGAACGCGAGCAATGTAGAGAAAACTAGTGTCTCTCCTTTCTGGCGTATATAGATGGGTGCTAGGAGAGTGTGGTGGTGAAGGAAAAGACCTCGTGGTGGTCTGTGGCATCCAACATAGCGGGGCGACGTGGCCGTGCCCATAGCGGCGTGCATGTTTGGCATTGGCATCAACATGTACGTTCGTTATTGGCCACGGCGGTATCTCTGGTGTGTCAGTGATCGAATGAGGGGACGGGATTGATGGTGCATCCCGATGGTGACCTATCAGTGGCGGCGAGCATGCATAGCCGTTCTGACCATGCCAATATCGGCATCGGCATCGTTTGGAGGATGTGGTGCTCGAATCATGGTGGAAATTGCGATATTATTTTTACATGCATAATATATAGAAAACGGAATAGCTAGATCTCTAAATCGATGCATATGAAGCTACATATATATTCTTGGTCATAATCCCCTTATCTAAAGGGGATGGATGCATAGCTTCACGTCGTCGTCGCTTTCATCGTCAGTATCTTCGTCGTCCGTGTAGTAGTACTTCCTGCACATTGTTTCGTCGAACACCTTCACTGTGAGCACATCATCGCCTTCATATTTGAAGTGTAGGAAGCAGCTGAAATCCACACCGTGCGCGATGGCGAAATTCTCCCAGCCCTTGTCGAGGTACATCCGGCCTTGTCCGTCAAATAGGACCTCCATGGTCCAGAGATGAGGACCGCAGTCAGTTGCTCGCAGATACACCTTAGCGGGCTCCTGGCCGTCAAGATAGTCCGCAAACTTTTTTGGGAGTGCCTGCAAAGAGATCGAGCGCCGATCGTTTGAAATTAAAGGTTTTTTAGAACATGCACATAATTAATCACATGCATCATATATGTGGGAACGCGTACGTACCTTCTTGGCCAAAGGGTCTTCATAGATGACGATTAAGAACTCCTCTATGATCAATGGCAGTGTTGACGGTGGTGGTGGCAATGATGATGATCCACCACCCCGGCCGCCCCTTCCCCTTCCCCTTCCCCTTTCGGTCAGCGTCCGAGACGTGGAACCATGGCAATGGATCAAATATATGTGAACGAAGAAGAGAGAGGCAGAACCTATTGACATGAGGGATGGCCGTTGTGGGGGTTTATAAGGGAGAGATGACCGTTGTGGGGTTTACACCATAAATTAAGGTAGAGATGATCGTTATGGGGTTTACATAATAAATTAAGGAGGAGATGACCGTTGTGAGGGTTTATATCTCAACAAAAAAGTAATGCGAACTATCTTGACGGAAATGGAAATTCATGATAGTTTATCATTTTACCGTGAAAAGTAATGCCTAAAAGAAATGGAAATTCGTGATAGTTTATCATTTTACCGTGAAAAGTAATGCCTAAAAGAAATGGAAATTCGTGATAGTTTTATCATTTTACCGTGAAAAGTAATGCCTACAAGAAATGAAAATTCATGATAGTTTATCATTTTACCGTGAAAAGTAATGCCTAAAAAAAATGGAAATTCGTGATAGTTTATCATTTTATCGTGAAAAGTAATGTCTACAAGAAATGGAAATTCGTGATAGTTTATCATTTTATCGTGAAAAGTAATGCCTAAAAGAAATGGAAATTCGTGATAGTTTATCATTTTACCGTGAAAAGTAATGCCTACAAGAAATTCGTGATTACCAAACTTGTTGAATCCGGTGGCAAACTCGTTATTTAGCATACATAGAGGGGTAGTAGTTTGCCATCGATAGATAGAGAGAGGGTGGCCATGATGAGAGAGAAAGAGGGGTTATCCTGCCCGTTAGATCATAGGATCAACGGTAGGTGGGCACGATCCGTGTGACAACAGCTCGACCAATCAGGCCAAGTTTGGGCTTCTGTGAGAAGGGAGAGGGTAAAACTGAGTAGTATCAAGGATCCAAGGGCAAGTAAATAGTAAACAGGCTAAAAAATTCAAATAAGAGATTTAGAAAAAGAAAAACACATGTTTTGTATAATGAAACCCAGGTTGGCCTACCTCAAAGTATTAGCAATTCAAATATACATGAGTGTGAAAATTATGGCCTCATTCAAACAAACTATATTTTGGGTATAGATGTTTTGAGAAGGGGTTTGAGTGGAAAGCCATGAACCTTCATAGCTACTAGTGATTTGAGAAGTTGCCATTTGTGTTAAAACTTGATTTATATATGATTGTTATGATTTCCTACATGGCAGATTGCGTAACAAAACTCCATGAGTAGGAGGCACTATGATTTTATTTTTTTGAATTTTTTTGCGCATGAAATGACTCAATTAGATAGCTTAATCCCATTTGTTGACTCTCTGTTGACCAGCCACTTGAGGGTAAAACTGAGTATATTGTACTAGTCAGTATTAGTACTCGAGGGGAAAACTGAGTACAGATATTTTTCTAGTGTAAGACTCGAGGGTAGAACTGAGTACACATAACGGTGCAGACGTGCAGTACCATGGATGCGTGTTGAGACCAAACGTCTAGTTTTTTTTAGAAACTGCTGAGACCAACCGTCACTTTGCCTGTACAGAGCCCCTCTCTCCCTCCCTCTGCACACAGTCTCATTCTCACTCATGCACGCAACCACGCCTCTCACGTCCCATCAACTTCGAAGGAAAAAACCCCAACCGCTCTACGCGCGCTCCCCTGCCGGCGATGGAGAAGAAGAATGCGCCGGCGGCCGTCGCCCCCGAGCCCGTCGCCTCCAAGCCCGTCGCCTCCGAGCCCATCGCCTCCGAGCCCGTCGCCGCCAAGCCCGTCGCATCCGACCCCGTCGCCGCCGAGCCCGTCTCCTCCGAGGGCGGCGCATCCAAGCGCGGCGCCTCTGTGAACTGGGCCTCTCTCAGGGCTGACGGACCACTTCACAAGATCGGCGACTGCTTACTGGCGAACGAGGAGTACGTGGACACCTACTCTGCTTTGAAGCAAGTTTATACAAAGTGGCGCTCAGATTTACCTGAGCCCGACGTGCACCTGCACAAATGGATCATGGTAGAACACGCCCTTCCACGCGCCGCTGAGTTCTTCTTCCTCTACCTCCGCACATCCCGCTACGTCACCATCGATCTAACGGAAGTTCATGCAAGGTTCAAATTCCTCCATATCTATAGAGTTAATCTATTTTTATTTTCAATCGTAAACATCTTAGTGCTGAATGTTATCTTCATCAATATATTTTAGATACTACTTCATCGGCTTTTGCTGTGGCGTCATCGTGCTTGCCCAGAAGAACACTATGTTTGAGGCGCAGATGCCATCTGTTATTCTAGAGTCAGTCGCTGTAATGAAGTCCCCGACTATAGTCTTCGTTTCCACATATTACCCGGCGGAAATTGCTTGGGTCGATGAGAGCACTCCAACTAAGGGTATAGATGAAGATTGGGGAGAAGGAAGATTTTCGATCGAGCACCATTCTATGTGTTGCATTACCCCATTCAATGGTGAATTGTATGCAATAGCTGTGAACAATTTTGAGTTCGGAAAATTAGTGTGCACCAACAATGTCCAGTTGGAGCAGCGCGCGAGCACTGTCAACATGGAGACACTATTTTCATTTCCAGAACTTGGAAATGACAAGTTCTACCTTGTGAAGTCGGATGGTGATCTGCTGCTTGTTTTGTTGGGCAGTCGTTTGGAGGAAGGTCAAACATTGGTGCACCGTGTGGACACTGAGAGCCGCTCTCTCCATGCCGTCAGTAACATTGGCAGTCGTGCCTTCTTCGTCCATTATATTCGGTGTATCTTTGTCGACACCAGAGTGCACCCGACACTTCGACCTGGCTGCATCTACTACGCGGATTTGGGTTTAATAAGAGAGTACTTTGATGATATAAAGGCCTGGGATGAGTGGCCACTACGTGTGGATAGATTAGGAAAGTATGGTCTGAGAAATAAACAAAGTCCATACCGTTTGGAGGATGTATTGGCTGCACACTGCAGACGGAAGGAGTTCAATGAATATTTCTTTCAGATCAGAGAATGGAGCGACGAAAAAATATATGATGAATGAAGAATAGATTCATTTATCCTGGGGTATCCTAATCTTCATGTTGGCCATACATTGCGTCTTGTATTATTTTCAGCTTAGTTTATCATGAACATTAACATCGTTATTGGCTGCTTTTGGCTGTTGTATGCAGTTTATGTATTATACTTAGTTTTCTGGATTTATTATGCTGCTGTGAATTTATCCTATACTAGCTTCTAGATTTGCTACTAGATTTGTTACCATATTGGGCAAAAAAACGAGGACCAAAAGGCAACAATCATTGAAGAAAGACAGAAATAGAAGCTTCTCTAGATTTGATACTAATTTGGTGAAAAGAGAGAGAACTGTTACAGAGAGAGGGGAAAAATGCGCTCTGAAAAATGCCAATTTGGGCCGAGAGAGACAGAACCGAGCTCTCACGTATAACCAAACGCGGTCTCGTCCTGTCCCACGCGGTCCCTTTCTACCAGCCCCACGCGACGCAGCCCCACATGATGCGGCCCCACACGTCAGCATGGAACGGTCAACTAAAGGGGAATCCTCCTGTCTGAGCTCCTTCTGAGGGTTTCAGACAAGGACTTGGGGAAAACTAAGGAAAAACTAAGGAGCTGGGGAAAACTGAGTACAACTAAGGACCTGAGGGCACAAAAATAGAAATCACTTTGATAAAACGATGCAAGTAAAAATAAAGTAAAGCAAAACTTAAAACAAAGTAAAGGATGTGCGTGCGAAACTCCCCTTGCAGAAGTCTTCTTTTTCCCCGGCAATGGCGCCAGAAAACTTGTTGATGGCGCGGTGATGATGATGCCTGAAAGCTTGATTGCGTTTGTTGATGAAGTAAAATAACTGGCCAGTTGGAAACACTAAGAGAAGGTTTGATAAATATAGCAGTAAGTTTTTCCTCTGTTATGAAACCAAGGTTATCAATCCAGTAGGAAAAAGCCAATACTCCAGAAGGTGATGCCCGCTAGCGTCGCGACGGCTCCGGACAATTTATAGGGCGCCTCGTCTAAACTTTGCTTTGTGAGCGGCAACGTGGAACCTGCACACAACACAACCAAATATTTTGTTCCCAACTTACGATGAGGTTGTCAATCTCACCGGTTTGCTTGAAACAAAGGAATGAGCGTATCGAGTGGAAAGCAATAGTAGTATGCAAATAGAGTAAACAATGCGAGTAAAGTAAACAGTTGATAGCAATATAATGGGAATAGGACCGGGGTCCATAGTTCACTAGTGGTGTCTCTCCATAAGATAAAATAACATATGCTGGGTAAACAATTTACTTGGGCAATTGATAGAATAAAGACAACGTGTATATGTCGAGAGGATCACTATGAGATTTACTCTGGGCATTACAACAAAATATATAGACCGTCATCCAACTGTATCTATGACTAATAATCCACTTATGGCGAATCAATCCGAGAACTCCACAAGTATTAAGTTGCGAACAACAGATAACTGCATTAAGCAAAGTGTGTAATGTAAACAAAGCATATGCCCTTGAGCATATGAATGTTGTTTTCTTCCTAGTGGCAACAACACATCTACAACCTTAGAGGTTTCTGTCATTCCCCCAGATTAAATAGAGGCATGAACCCACTATCGAGCATAAATACCCCCTCTTGGAGTCACTAGCAACTACTTGGCCAAGATAGCTACTAGCAACGGAGAGCATGCAAGATCATAAACAACATAGAGATAACATAAGATAATATTCAGCACATCAACTCAATCATAACACCAATATTTATCGGATCCCAACAAACACAACATGTAGAATTACATAAAGGTAGTCTCGATCATGTAAGGCAGCTCACAAGACCTAAACATGAAGCACATGATGGAGAAGACAACCATCTAGCTACTGCTATAGACCCATAGTCCAAGGTAGACTAATCACTCATCGCGCCGGAGGCAAGCATGGCGATGAAGAAGACCTCCGGTGGCGATTCCCCTCTCCGGCAGGGTGCCGGGAAGAGCTTCTGGACCCTCCCGATCTCGGGACGACGGCGGCGGCGGATCGCGATGTATTCTGAAAAAGTGATCAGGTATTTAGGTTTTTCCCGTCGGTGGGTCTTTATAGGCGAAGGGGCAGCGTCAGAAGTGGACCAGGTGGGGCTCACCATAGGGCGGCGCGGCCAGGCCCTGGGCCGCGCCCCCTGGTGGTGAGGCCACCCCCTGGCTCCGTTCTGTCTCCTCTTCGGTTTTCTGGAAGCTTCGGTAAATTTCTGGATGTTCGGCTTTTGTTTCGTCCAAATTACGAGAATATTTCCCGTGTAACTTTTCTGAAACACAAAAACAGAAGAAAACAGGGAACTGACACTGTGGCATCTCGTTAATAGGTTAGTTCCGGAAAATATATAAAAATATTATGAAATGTAATGAAACACTAAGCAAATGGTGTAAAAACGAGCACGTAGCATCAAAAATTATACCTTAGAGGTGTATCACGCACCGCCGATGAGGACGCGCTTCGGTGGCGCTGGATGGGATGTCTGCCGCCTCCCCGGTTGGGTATGAGTCTCCCGCGGAGAGGCAATAGACGGTGATGGATTTGTACTGGAGCTTCGAGGAGAAGGTGGCGCAGGAGCTGCGGAGGCCTCCACGGTCCTTGCCGCGCCCGACAAGGACGTGCTGCGGCGATGATGGACAGGGCGCCCGCCGCCTCTAGGGCTGGGTCTTCTACCTCTTCCCCTCCAAAGCCGATAAGGTCCGCATTCCGTCTCACCTCAGCTCAAATATGAACTTGCTTGTTCCTGGGATGAACCATAGGAGCTCAAAAAGTAGATCTCGCTAAGCAAAATCGTGGGGAATTTTATCCGCATCTGCCTCACGTACAATAGTGTATATGGCGACCCCATCAGTAACCCAGGTACCGGCACCACACTGCGCCTCGCCTTCTTTAATCTCTCTTTGTTGGTGCCAGTTGCAGCTGTCTGTTCTTTCCCCTCTGCTTCTCCCTCTCCCTTTTCCGTTCATGGTCAGCAGTGTAGAAGAAGGATTCAAGAAAACACAAAGGTTGATTGATTCGCTGAGAGTTTAGTCCTAGGGACATACAGGTTGATTGATCTGGTGAGGCACTTCCTTCAGGTGTTCCAAATGCTGGCTCATTTTCTCATCCATGGCTTCTCCCCTTCACTCTATTAATAGTTGGTGTTTGTTCGCCAGGTTACAGTGTTATTATTAGTGTAGATATCAACTGAACTAATTAGTCATTGCAAGCTGCTGGCATTTGATCAAATGTATGCACTCTTGAAAGGTATCAAAGCTATTGCTTTTTCATTTCTCTGTTACACGTTTTGTTTTCACTATTGATTTTCTGGTTGACCGGAAGTTCAAAATAGGACTGCAGTATTTGCTTCATTAACTTAATCTCAAATTACACATACTGAGTCTCTAAGTACTATAACTTTTTTCTTATATTTATATAAGAGGAGATGCGTTTGGCCGATGTTGGCAGTATTGCAGCATAGGGAGTTCAGATCATTTCAGTTTTCGGTCTAATCCGGACTATGTATATAATTTAGTGCATTGGAGTTCAGATCAATTCAGGTTTCGGTTTAATCTGGACCATGTCAAAATGATGCCTTGTTGTTAAAATACTATTTGATATCCGACAATCATGAATTACGAAGTTTTCGTTATACTTCTACTAGGTCTTTTTTTGTTCCGTCAACTGTTTATCAATTAGGTGTAATATTCACTATAAAGGATCCCTGTTTGATCACTTATTTACCCAGTTGACGTAATATGTGAATTAGTGAACATCTGGAATTTCCCTTGCAGACATTTACCAGGGTTGCTCGCTATAAAGCTGAAAATAGCTGGGCATTGGTAATGCTCTTTCAACTTGGTTTAGTTGAATAAATGCAAGGGCAATCTGTAGTCAAGTTGCACCTTTGAGTATTTGTGACAACTTATAAGTTTTTTAAGGTGTTCTAAAAATTTGTTACACATGCATTTTCTCCTGTTTCGGATAATATGCAAAATAAATATTTGTCACTTCTTCATATGCAACGTGAATATGTTATCCAGTTTCTTCGTGACCAAACGCATTTGCATTGAAGCTATTAAATTTCTTTTGGTAAATCAGGGATGTCTTTTAAAGAACCTCTTTTATTTTGTTTACATTTGCTTGCTATTTTGGATCGCGTACACTTTTCTTGCTGCACGGTGTCACATTTAATCTAAAAGTTTCCACGGTACGGTGTCACATTTGACATGCAATTTCGCCTTGGGAATCTGGCATGTTCTCTGTGGTGCAAGATTTGTTTGCTTGGTAATTTACTTCTTCAGTTGTTTCATTTCAGATTATTGGTCTTCTACAGGGGATACGATTTTCTAGAGGAAAGTGGTGTACAATGTAACTTAGATCGTTACGACAGTTCCTATTTGATGAACCCTCAGTGACTGCAACAACAAATATCGGAATCTTGCGACATGAAGGACTAGAAGAATTGGAAGAAGCAAAAGTGGTCTGTTTTTCAGCAAAAGTGGTCTGTTTTCAGTAGCCAATAACCAGACGTTTTATAGCTGTAGAGTTTTCCAATATCCCTTATGG
Organism: Dactylis glomerata; assembly: GCA_007115705.1. NCBI lineage: Eukaryota > Viridiplantae > Streptophyta > Magnoliopsida > Poales > Poaceae > Dactylis > Dactylis glomerata. The sequence goes on along the minus strand of QXEO01001691.1, from coordinate 1,951,756 downwards.
CATGTCCACGACGTGTGTTAGTTGTTCCTATGTACCAATGAGTACCTTCCATGATTGTTAAGTGCAGTAGGTTCCTATCATTTGCATAAAATTACCAGGTGGAGTGCAACAGAGGCAAAACTATTTGCATCCTGTTTTAAATTTATTAACTGCGGACTTATAGTAATGTGGTGCCTGTTAGGAATAGACTAGTTGTATTCCATAGGGGCCAAAGGCCACATATATAGTACATGTACAGGTGTGCAAATATGTAGGAAAACCCCCTAACAAGTGGGGAAATATAATATACAAATATATACATCTAACACACCTTCCCCTCAAACTCATGGTGGATCCACAACACTGAGTTTGGAGAGTAAGAAATCATGCTGCGCTCATGGTTTTAAAGGCGTCCTTAAAGCGTCGCCTAGGCGACGCCTAGGCGTCAAAGCGCTGAACCTCCGCCTTGCAAAACTGCCCGCCTTGGGCGCCTAGGCGCCTAAGGCGTCCGCCTAGGCGTCGCCTAGGCGTCAGAGCGCCCCCCCTGGACGCCTTGACGCCTTAAAAACCATGGCTGCGCTCTAGTCTGTGCCTTTGTAAAGAAATCCGCCAACTGTAACTCTGAAGGCATATACTGAAGCGCAATAACCTGAGCCTGCACCTGAGCACGTGTATAAAAAGCATCAACACCAATATGCTTGGTAAGCTCATGCTTTACCGGATCACGTGCAATACTGATAGCACCTGTACTGTCAGACAAAACTGGAGTGGGTGTCGTAACAGAGACCCCAAAATCCGCAAGCAACCACCGTAACTAGGTCACCTCAGCAGTCAACAAAGCCATAGCTCGCAACTCAGCCTCAACACTCAAACGGGAAACCGCTGTCTGTTTCTTCATCTTCCAAGCAATGAACGAACCACCAAGAAACACACAGTAAGCAGAAAGTAAACGACGATCCGTAGGATCACTCGCCCACGTAGCATCCGAGTAGCACTGGAGCTGGAGGGAGCTGGAACGAGGAAAGAAAAGGCAACGAGTGATCGTGCCACGAAGATAGCAAAGAACACGAAGGAGATGACTATAGTGAACGGTGGTAGGAGCGGAAACAAACTGACTCAGAATATGAACATGATAAGATATGTCAGGACGAGTGACAACAAGATAAACAAGACACCCAACAAGATAGCGATAACGCGTCGGATCAGGAAGAGGATCACCATCAGTAGGACGAAGCTTAACATTAAGCTCCATAGGAGTCTCAACAGTGCGCTCATCCCCAAGAGCAACACGAGAAAGAAGATCCTGAATATACTTTTCCTAGGAGATAGAAAAGCCATCAGAAGTGGAGGAAACCTCAATCCCAAGAAAGTAGCGGAGAGGACCAAGATCAGTCATAAGAAACTGATCACGAAGACGAGCCTTAACAAAGGCAATATACTCAGGATCATCACCAGTAATGATCATATCATCAACATAAAGAAGGAGAAGAGTGCGTCCATGAGGAGAAGTATGAACAAACAGCGCTGGATCATGAGCGCTGGGAGAGAAACCAGCAGCAGTCACCACAGAGGCAAAGCGCTCAAACCAGGCACGAGGGGCCTATTTCAGGCCATAAAGAGAACGCCGAAGACAACAAACCATCCCATCGGGAACAGAATACCCAGGAGGAGGCTGCATGTAAACCTCCTCACTCAACTCTCCATTGAGGAAGGCGTTCTGAACATCAAGCTGAGACACAGACCAGTGTCGAACAGAAGCGACAGCAAGAAGAGTGCGCACAGTGGTCATATGAGCCACAGGGGCAAAAGTCTCATCATAGTCATGGCCGTGCTCCTGCTGAAAGCCACGAGCCACAAGACGCGCTTTATAGCGCTCAAGAGATCCATCAGAGCGGGTCTTAATTTTATAGACCCACTTACACGTGATAGGACGAACACCGGGAGGGGGAGAAATAAGATCCCAGGTGCCAGTGCGCTCAAGCGCACCAATCTCCTCAGCCATGGCAAGCTGCCATTCAGGATGACGCTCAGCATCCCGATAAGAAGTCGGCTCGGAGGCAACAGAAAGACTGTACTGACTAGGAGAGTAACGGTCTGGAGCACGACGCTGACGAGTCGCCGGAAGAGGAGAGGGAAGCTCATCAGAAGAAGAAGACATATCGGAAGAAGAAGAAGAAGGGACATCAGGAGGAGGATCTGGAACATGAGAGCGACGAGAATAATGGAAGGGAAAAGGAGACAACGGTGAGGTGGGTGGGGGATCAGAAGAAGGAGGAGAACTAGGTGGGGAGGAGGACAATGGGGTCAAAGGTGAGACATCAGTAATAATAGGTCCCGAAGGAGGATCAATAGGAACAGAGGGAGGTGTATCAGGAAAAAGTAGAAAGGATATATCCTCCATCGGATAGATCGAGGAGGTGGGGTGAGGATAGAAAGGACGCGTCTCATCAAACGTGACATCACGAGAAATGCGCATCCGACGACCAACGGGGTCCCAACACCGATAGCCCTTATGCTCATCACTGTATCCAAGAAAGACACACTCAACAGACTGAGCGGTCAGTTTGGTGCGTTCACGAGGGGCAAGAAGAACATAACAAACGCAACCAAATGAACAAAGCGCTGAGTAATCAGGAGGATGACTAGAGAGGCGCTCTAGAGGAATACCACCCTGCAGAGCAGCAGAGGGTTGAATGTTAATGAGGTAAGCCGACGTAGCGACAGCCTCAGCCCAGAAATGCGGCGGTAGGGAAGAAGCAATCATCATGGCACGGGTGGTCTCAAGAAGATGGCGATGCTTACGCTCAGCAACGCCATTCTGGGCATGCGCACCAGGACAGGAGAACTGAGCGAGAGTGCCCTGCTCAGCAAGAACACCACGCAAGAGCTAGGAGATATACTCACCAGCAGAGTCAGCACGAAACACACGAATGGGTGTAGAATACTGAGTGCAGACCATGGCCGCGAAACGCTGATATATGGAGAGCACCTCGCTGCGAGAGCGCATAAAATACAACCAAGTGTACCGGGAAAAATCATCTATGAATAAAATATAGTATCGATGGCCGCCTTTCGAAACGAAAGGAGCCGGACCCCAAACATCTGAATGAACCAAATCAAAAGGTCGCAGAGATACAGACGCACTAGTAGGATAGGGTAGCTGAATCTGTTTGCCTAACCTACATCCCTGACAATTTAAGGACACATCTCCTAAGACAGACCCCAGAAGACCATGATGAACTAATGACGACAGGCGAGAGCCACAAAGGTGACCAAGACGATGATGCCACTGCTGAAAAGAGCTGGTGGCGGAGGCGACAACCGCAGAAGAACTGGCAGGTGAAGTGGCAGCGGAAGGAACATGAAGCCAGTCTAACTGCCAAAGCCCTGGAGCGTCACGGTTGCGAGGGCCAGCTCCAACCAGGGCCTGTGTGCGACGATCCTGAACAGCACAAGAATCAGCGTCAAGAATGACGCGACAACCAGAGTCAGTGAGCTGACTAGCAGAGAACAGGTTCATCATAAGACGAGGAACATGAGAAATATCAGGAACAGAAAAAGAAGAAGTAGAAAGAGTGCCCCGACTAGAGACAGGAAGAGAGGTACCATCAGCCGTGAGAACACCGACAGGAGAAATAAGAGAGCGAATAGCAGACAAAAGAGAAGAATCAGAGGTCATATGGAAGGAAGCTCCAGAATCCAGATACCACGGGGACATACCTGACTGTGTAGGAGGTGGTGGTCGCGTAGTGCCAGGAGAACCAGTCACAGAACCAGCAGTGCCTGTCGAAGGAGAACCTGGAGTGGCGAGCAGACCACGAAGACGACTGATAATGTCCTGATCACTGAGGGCAACTGCAGAGGAGCCTGATGAACCAGAAGCCGCATGAGCCTGGTGCTGGCGACGCAGACTGGGATCCCTCCTATAACAGTTGGACACAGTGTGTCCATCCCTGTCGCAGTAGGTGCAGTGACGAGGAGGGCGACGATCCTGACCACGAGGCTGTTGGTGCTGACTCTGATGCTGTCCCTGATGAGTGGGTAAAATAGGCAGAGCAGGCGACCGCAACTGAGGCAAGGGAGCAGGCGACCGTGGAGCATCACGAACAGCAAGCACAGAAGGAACCTCAAGAAGACCAACACCACGGAGGCGAGTCTCCTCATCGCGAAGCTTAGACAGAACCTCAGAAAGTGGAACACGACCACGAGCAAGCAGCTGCGCACGGCGGGGCTCGAACTCCTTGCGGAGTCGAGATAAGAACTCATAGACGCGCTGAAACTCCAAGTCCGAGCGCACCGTCCGGCAACACTGGCAGGTGCCACAAACTGCAGTGCAAAGAGAGTCAAGCTGACGCCAGATAGCAGCACTCTGGGTGTAGAACTCATCAATAGTAGAATCACCCTGCTAAAGAGCATGCTCCTAACGAACCACAGACAAATAAAGAGCATCCCCGGATGGCTGATAGCGCTGACGAAGATGAGCCCACATGTCAGCAACAGTAGGAAGACCCATAAACTCAGAGGCAAACTGTGGTAGAATACTGGAAGTGAGAACAGCGGTAGCACGAGCATCCTCACCCATCCACTGAGTGTAGGCGGCCAGATCCAACCGATAGGTCTCGAGATCATCAGAGTACTGTTTGAGCTTCAGCTCATAGGCAGCAACAACACTATCATCGGCACTCTTAGCAGCATCCTTGGCCTCCTGAGAAGCACCATTGCCGAGAACAACCGGCGTCAGCGGAATAGGAGCCACAGGAGCAGTGGGGTACAGCGGACAGGAGACCTCACCGGAGAGCACACCCCATAAACGGAGACCGCGCATGTGAACGCGCATAAAGGTGGCGAAATCATGGTAATTCGCGCCATAAAAAATCACCGGGCAGCGAGGAATCGCAACATAGCCCGATGAGGAAGACATATCTCTCTCTCTCTCTCTCTCTCTCTCTCTTTTTTTTTGCTTTTTTTTTACTCTCAGACAGATCACGTTGACTACAACACAGGCAAGAACAGAGGGCAGATCAATTCCGGCCAATTCAAAGCAATGGAGTAGCCGATCGAGGGCAAGTGCGGCCTGATCGAGTAGATCGGCAGCCAATCAAACAATTCCCGCCAGATCGAGCGACTAAGGAAGAGGCCGAGCTGGAGCTACAGATCGGGGGCATCGTGAGACGAGCCGACCTCGAGGCGAGCGGGTCCAGGGATGGGCGAGCGGATCGGGGGCGGGACCTCGAGGCGAGCAGATGTCCAGGGGCGGGGATGGGGCAGATCCCTGGCGGCTCGGCGGTCCAGATCAGGGGCGGGCGAGCGGATCCCTGGCGGGTCTCGATCTCGGGCGGGGCGGGAGGAGAACGAGGACGAGCGGTCGGTGACAGCCTTGAGCACCACCAGACGGAGGAACAGAGGACGAGCAGGCAGGAGATCCAAGCGGCCCACGTGGATCCAGGCGGGCTGGTAGGCGGCAGCTTCCAAGACGGAGGACTCCCAAGGCGGGGACGGTCTCCTTGATGCAATCGGGATCGGCCGGCCGGCGGGACGGTGCCAATGACGATGACACCCTCGGGTGACATTCCCCTTCTTGGAGGCATTGTTGAAGAGCCTCCGCTTATCTCTTATTCTTGGTCTTGTGTTTCTAGGTGAAACCTTTTCCCCTCATGAGGTGGGCGGCGGCAACATTCTGGTGCTTGGAGACGTCTCTTTAGAACCTAGATCATCGACGGTTCCCCATTGTTCTGCACTTTCGGTGGTTTCCATGTGATGGCGGCAAGATCTCGAGAAGATGATGTCATGGCGATCCTGGTTATGGTTGCGGCTTGATCCTGCAGCGCCCTTTGCTCGTCAGCTTCTAGAGGATAATTCTCAAGCCTAGGACGATAATTACTTTTCTACCATTGCTTTGTGTAGTCATCCTCTTTGTTGTGTTGGTGTTGTTTTTTCTCTTGTGCGTCATTTGTAAGTTGGTATCCCCAGCGTGCATGTATGACTACTCCTAGCTGGTTGAGGGATTTTTAAATTCAAAGTCGGCCTCTTTGATTCTTTTATCTGCAAATTTTTTAATAACAATATTCTCAATAATTTGTTCATGTACATGTTGGAATCACGAATATAGGAAACATAATCATCATACATAGGTGGTGCTTCAAGCATGAAACTCAACAACAAAAATGTTTGCCCCTGATCATCAGATTTGATCTACTACATGGTTGAAATATGATTTATATGATTGGAAGATATTTAAGTGTTCAATTACAATGTTGTCATCTCGGTACTCAAGTTTTTCTGCAACACTTGAAGTGCATGTAGGCTTGTGTGTGTTTTTGTTAATTAATAACAATCCCTATGAAATCATGGTTTGATTGAGTTTTTTTATCAAGGAGTGATCCATAGGTGATGCATGAAGATCATTGGATGGATTCGAGGATGAATGTCGTCACAACTAATATGTGCATCAATATCATATATATATTTGTTCCAACTTGAGGCAAATATAAAGGTTGCCATCGAGATCAAGTAGAATGCCAAAATAAAAGATATGCATTTGCTAAGGTTTCCTAGTTTTCTCAAAGAACTTGGTGGGAGACCATGTTATTGTTTGATAGACATACCATAAAGATGGTCTATCATTTGAGAATCTTGAACATATTGTACGTAAAGTGCTAACCTTTATTTTGCGTCCTACTTTATGATTAATCTTGGTTGGTTCTCTATGTGAGGATCCAGAGCTTGTTGTTAGCTTTAACAAGCCCAAGTTCATCAAAATTGGAGTGTGTCTGAGCAAGACATGTCATTTTTGTACTTGTCATTGTGGCATTCTGATCCATTCCAAGACAATTCTGGAAGTCTGCAGGCTCTAGGTTCTATTCTGGGATTTACTATATGTTCTTTAATACCGAATTGTGTGGGCCAAGAGTACTTTAGGTTTCTCAGAGGCTCCGGACTTTCTACAAGTTTAAGATACGAGAAGACTCTGGGGACCTCTATTTTTATCCTCTTCTTAACCAACATTCGAGGAGCTTATTGGAGCGATCTCCTCATCCCTTATTGTCCTTCAAATGCTTGTTTTCTCCCTATCTCTCAAAATCTTGCATATCTTTGAGAGGAAATAGAGATGAAACCTAGATCAACATTCCCTCCTAACCCAATCCCCCCCCCCCCCAAATCTCTCTTCTAGATGAAGGGAAACTTTGATCTAGATATTGAAGTCATTAACCCCCTTTATTTCTCCTCTAGTCTCCCATCTCTCCCTAGCATTTGTTGCTTTGGGTGAGATTTGAGATATATAGAGAGATTGAGCACACTTGTGTTATTGCTTTGCATTTGTTATATTTATTTGAGTTGTATACACTAATTTATTCAAGTGTGAGTCCGAGTTGGAGACCACCACTTAGTAGACAATTTGATAGTTGTTGGCTTGGTGACCTCTTTTTGCAGATTGTAAAGAGACCAGGTAGTGAGTTTTTGAAATGGTTGTAGAGTTTTCCATCTCTGGGGTGGAGGAAGAAGCTATCCACAGTGGCTCTTTCTTGGTATGTTGAGTTCAGTGGAGAAGAAGTCTAGGTCGCTGAGGGGACGTTGTGGGCTAGGTGTGTTATGCCCTCTACAAGTGGGGATATTGGTGAATATCCAAACTTCAACAAATACATCTGGTTTCTCTTGTCCCAATTACATTCGGCATTTAGTACTTGATTCTGTTGATATATCTTGAGTAAATTAAATCTTGAATTGCTAGCTTGTTCTTGTAACTAATATATCTTGTTTAGCATTGAATTTTTGGTGCACATAGTTTAGTTGAACCTAGAATAATTAGGATTCATGCTTGAAAAGTATCCACCTAGTTTACCTTTACATTAAGATAAAGTTCAATCCGTAAGTTTTTTAAGTCACCTATTCACCTCCCCTTCCCTCTAGGATCCATCTTTGTCCTTTCAACTGTAAGGAAACATATGCAGTGGCATATATGAAGTACTTCTAAGACCAAATCTAGGCTGATATACAATGATGCACTTAGTGAGAGAATTTGTTACAACTGCACTAGCAATATCAACACACGGAGACACCAAAGTTTACGGGGAAACTCCCTAATTTGAAGGAAAAACCATCGGTCAAAGCCACACAATTTTTCTCCATGAATATAAAATGTGGAATTCAGCAAGTTCTTCTCCCATGAGCAGCAGAGACTTTCATACATCAAGATATTACAAATTTGGCTATAAACAACAATATTTGTGGCGAAAGAGCTAGAGATTAGACTAATCTCACGAAAGATGGTGGGATCACAGCTTCATGGTGAGAATGTGATGGAATTGGACTTCACAACCTTGGGGTAAACATGTTTCTCGATCTCAAATATTTTATAATTCAACTTCGTCGCATTCCCTTCTCTACTGGGGAACACACATTTCTTTATCTTTGGTGGTGACATCAAGATTTTGGGACAGAAGAGTGAGAGATTGGAACAATCTCAACAAAGATGACAAAATAACATCTTGAAGAAGATAATGTGGTGGATCTGGACTTCATTACATTGGAGAAATGCATGTTTCTTGATTTCAAGCATCTTCCTTCAACTTCCTCTCTTTCCATTATCTATTGGAGAGAGATTTTTCTTGATCTTGATGAAAACAACAAGATTTGGGGCACATGAGCTATGGATTGAAACAGTGTCACCAAAGATGATGGAAGGAAACAAAATGGTGGATCTGAATTTCAAGTCTTGAGGGAAAACACGTTTTTCCCCGCAGCACAGACTAAGTTGCAATTTCTCTGTTCATTCGGGTTTTTTTTCGAAATGGAGGCAGCCCAGCCTCTGCATTTCGATTTACGGTTCAGCACAGGACAGTTCAAGTTCGCGCTTGCCCCCAACCAACTCCCAACTATCAGCGCGACAGTCTGCACCAAGTTTCCACACTCCATTACTGCCGTCGGCCCCTCCAGAGTTGTCGCCCTCAAAGTCCGACCACGACGAGTAAATGACGCAAAACTACCACATTTGGGACGGTCATGTCAGAAAACTACCACTTTTGCACCGAGCGACACATAAATACCACTTTTGAGGCATACTCGTGACAAAGAACCCTAATTTTGGTATTTAGCGGTGTTAACACATTTTCTGACCAGCTGGGCCCACCTGTCAGATCTATATGGCAAAATACTAAGGAATGCAAGCTGTGATAAGAATTTTTGGATGTTTTTGTAATTTTTTGAGGATCCAAATGCTAACTTCTTTTTGTTTTTTTTCATATATATTTTTTTATTTTATTTTCCCTCATCTCCCCCACGGGGACAGGACCTCACCTGGGCTGGCTGGCTCGGGGTCGCCGCATCCAACGCGCCGCCGACGTCTCCTCCCACCTCCACCGCGCCACCGCCACCTCCACCTCCAGCGCACCGTCGGCGGTCCCCCAAGCCTCCATCCACCTCTAGTCCACCGCCGTCGCCACCTCCCACCTCCAGCGTGCCGCCGGCGAGCCCCCGTGCCTCCAGCGCGACTCCGGCGGTCCCCCGTGCCTGCAGCGCGGCACCGGCGGTCCCCCTGCCTCCATTGTCCATTCCCCACCTCCTGCGCGAGTCGCAGGCCTGGCCACCGGGTCAGGAGCCGGAGGGGTTACGGGTGAGATCTGGTCTCACCATGGAACGCCCCCGCGTTGACCTAGACGAGCTTGCCGGTCTCGAGTTCCTCCGCTCCGTCGGTTGCCAGATCTGCAAACTAGCTCACCACCGGTGCAGCTCTGGCCACACGCAGCCTCCGTCGCTCCCGGCCTCGCTCCCAGTGCTGCGGAATCCAGCGAACTTCTCCGCGGAGGAGCCCTTTTGCTCGATTGCGGTGGTTCTGGTCCAGTCCTGCGCTCGGAGGCGGCAGCGCGCCGGACAGCAGTTGCTGTGGACAGAGAAGAAGAGGAGCTAGAGGATAGAGAAATAGAAGAAATAGTTTATAGAGGTTGTTTTTGCAAAATTGGCATTAACTAACTGTTAGTTTTTGCCACATAGATCTGACAACGTGTTAACACCGCTAAATACCAAAATTAGGGTTCTTTGTCACGAGTATGCCTCAAAAGTGGTATTTATGTGTCGCTCGGTGCAAAAATGGTAGTTTTCTGACATGACCGTCCCAAATGTGGTAGTTTTGCGTCATTTACTCGACCACGACGCATGCCTGCTTCATGGAGCATCAGCAACACTCGCACAGCAGCCGTGCCCCGTGCAGCTCCCGTGCGTGCGTACGTACGTAGGCCAGCATGGCCATAGCTCTGATCTCTGAATAATAAGTGCTTTGGGCGATACCCACAACCACCGGAGATGGAGGACAGTTATGGTGGCCGGTGCGGTCCATGGACCGGCAGTTCATCGTTATACTGAGGAATCAGCTGAGGAAAAATGATGCGCGATCTACCTTACTCTTTATACATGGTACTAGAATGCTGGTACATCAGTGAGCAGACTCCGTCCGCAGCACGTGTGAAGTGGCCAGGCGGCTAGCCATCTCGATCACCGTCACACTCGCCGCGCAACCGTCAGCCGGAGGAAGGTGTGGAGGCGCGCCACGAAGCCAGCCGGAGCCGGAGACGGCGACCGGCATTCAATATCGCGCCCGCGAGCGGCAGCCGGCCGGGACGGTTGAGCTGCACCGTAGACGTCCTGGGCGGTCTTGGTCTCTAGCTACGCACGGTGTACTGGGAGCTCAGCTCTATCAGTACGAGTACTCCTACCTGCACAGCCGTACTCGGCGACTGAGCGATACACTGCCACTGTCGAGGAGTGCTGCAGTAGTCCAGTGTTTGCATCGGGGCAGTTAATAGATCTGTGCAAATTAAAATCCCCCAACTCCCTAGCTACTTCCTGACTTTGGCTCTATAAATATCGATCTATGCTAGGTTCAGGGACATCATCAGATCTCCTCTGTTCTCTGCATCGTTCCAAGAACAGGCAGCTCGCCATCTCGCCGTGTGAGTTTCCGCAATGGATAGGCTCTTCGCCGGCCTCCTTAGCTTCCTACTGGTCAGTTCCTTACTACCATGACCATCATTTTTTTTGTTCCCGGTTCAGTATCTCCCACAGTCATGGATGTACATGTGGTTGTGTTCATAGTTTCTCCTAGTTCTTGTGGGGGGAATAGTGCTCTGTTATATTGTTCTTCTCATGGTTATTTTGGTAGTACTCAAGGCATCTACATCTGAAAAAAAATTAATAGGAGGTTTAGCTGACAGCACACATGTCCCCATAAAATATATGGTGAGCATATAAAGATAAATCCAAATAAAATGGACTGCAACTGCAAAGGAATACTTGCATAGTTATATGAAGCGACACATGTTAAGAGTTGATTACGTGATATCGAAAGGTTTACAACCTGGAAGCTAGCCTGATTTTGCTAGATTTGCAAAGGTTATAAGTTTCGGTCAGTCCTGTGCTGGCTTTGCAGGGATCGCTAGAAACATATCATGCATATATAGATCGCGAGAGGAGCGATTCTTTCATCAAAGTGTTAATGGTTACTAGTAGAAACTACTAACCATGTACTAATTTCCATGCAGATCGCGTCGGTAGGAAGCCATGCAGCTCGGGCTCCGGAGCAGTACTGGAAGTCTGCTCTTCCCAACACTCCCATGCCAACCTCCCTATCTCAACTCCTCAACACTCAAGGTACCTTATTTCTTAAGCAAACATCTTCCGTAAATTGGATCAACATACTGAACTTGTCCCTGCTTGGCCATAGCCGGAGGCACGTCGGTGAACGTCGGCTCGGGCGGTGTCCATGTGGACGCGGCTCACGGGAAGCCCGGTGGCACGACGGTTGATGTTGGCAAGGGTGGCGTCGGCGTCAACGTCAAGCCCGGCAGCGGCAAGCCCAGCGGGACTACGGTCGGCGTCGGCAAGGGTGGCGTGGATGTCAACGTCAAGCCTGGATACGGCAAGCCCGGCGGCACCACGGTCGGCGTTGGGAAAGGCGGAGTTGGCGTCAACGTCAAGCCTGGCTACGGCAAGCCCGGTGGCACCACGGTCGGAGTCGGGGGAGGCCACGTCGGCGTCAACGTCAAGCCTGGCTACGGCAAGCCCGGCGGCACCACAGTCGGAGTCGGGGGAGGCCACGTCGGCGTCAACGTCAAGCCTGGCTACGGCAAGCCCGGCGGCACCACGGTCGGCGTCGGGAAGGGCGGCGTCGGCGTGAACGTCAAGCCTGGCTACGGTAAGCCAGGCGGCACCACGGTCGGCGTCGGGAAGGGTGGTGTCGGCGTGAACGTCAAGCCTGGGTACGGCAAGCCAGGCGGCACCAGCGTCGGCGTAGGCAAGGGCGGCGTCGGCGTCCACGTGAAACCCCGCCGCGGGAAGCCTGTCAACGTCAACGTCTCCCCTTTCATCTACAACTACGCCGCGACGGAGACGCAGCTGCACGACGACCCTAGCGCCGCGCTCTTCTTCACGGAGAAGGACCTCCACGCCGGGAGGAAGCTGGACGTCCACTTCATGGCCACCGCGGGCGCCGGAGAGAAGTTCCTGCCGCGAAGCGAGGCCGACGCCATCCCGTTCTCCTCGGAGAAGGTCCCCGAGATCCTAACCCGCTTCTCCGTGAAGCCGGACTCCGTCGAGGCGGCGGCGATGGCGCAGACGCTGCGCGAGTGCGAGGCGACGGCGGCCAAGGGCGAGAGGAAGTCGTGCGCCACGTCGCTGGAGTCCATGGTCGACTTCGCCACGACCAGCCTCGGGACCAGCCACGTCAGGGCCGTCTCCACGGTGGTCGGGAAGGAGGGGTCGCCGAAGCAGGAGTACACCATGACCGGCGTGAAGCGCACGGACGGCGGTGCCGACCAGCTCGTCGCCTGCCACGCGGAGCCGTACGCCTACGCCGTGTTCGCGTGCCACCTGACGCAGGCGACGAGGGCGTACACGGTGTCGATGGTCGGCAGGGACGGCACGGCGGTGGAGGCCGTCGCGGTGTGCCACGCCGACACGGCCGGCTGGAACCCGAAGCACGTCGCGTTCCAGGTGCTCAAGGTGAAGCCCGGCACGGTGCCCGTCTGCCATTTCCTGCCGCAGGACCACGTCGTCTGGACCCGCAGCGGCTGAAGACGTACGCGCCGTTCGTAAGCACCACCATACAGTTCAGTGCTTTGTTATATCTGGATGGATGCCTTGGGTTCGTTATGTTCTAGCCTCTGCAGATACTGCTATACGGTATCTTGCATACAGTTGAGTTGTTGCTAGTACGGAGTACTTGTATTTGGACGGCGTTGCCAGTATTGCCTACTTATACGGAGTGACTATTTGCTGTATAGTTTAGCACGATGATGCAATAAAAGGACTGGTACTTACAGTATTCACCTCTCCTGATCGCAATGCAACGGCGCCAACCAAGACTCTGTACTGTAAAGCTGAAATAGATCTCACCAAAGAACCAAACAATCAAGATGCCACCTGTTTATTCAAGGTTGTCTGAACCCACAAAATGGATCTCACCAAAAACCAAACAATCAAGATGCCACCTGTGTATTCAAGGTTGTCTGAGCCGGGGCAACAAAAAGGACAGCTGTTATGAGAAGGATAACTGTTAGAAACTAGCTCCAACAAAAACTACGATCGAAGAACAAGTAGGTTGCGTACTGGAGATAATTCAAGCGTACCAAGTCTGCAATAAACATATGGTATCTTCTACATTGGTTACAAACAAATGGCTTTAACAGGCAGCACATCTTGAAGGAGAATGCTACTCCCTCCAATCGGAAATAACTGTCGGCAATTTTATACTAGCTTAGTACAAAGTTTGTACTAAGTGCCCGACAGTTATTTCCGATCGGAGTGAGTACTAAATATCTGACAAATGATAAAAATGTAACAAAATTCCCACTTCCTAAAATCAAACTACCACTCGTCATCTCTGTACCAAACCTTCATCGTCCCAAGTACAGATACAACAGTAAAATAGGGAAGGTGTTTGCTTCCCTTGTAGTTTGTTCTGTCCAAGAAAAAAAATATTCTCTATCTGTATGTGCAGATATACAACTTCTATTTTTTCTGACATCTTAGATCTACACTAAATTCTACAATTCACTGCCTCGTAAATAATTGTGGAACCTGATTGTTCGAACATACTTCTTATCCCTGTTTGACAATCACAATCACGACCAAGTTTCAATGTTAAATTTACCAGCCTTTTCCAGCTTCCTGAGCCATCCTGAAGCAGCCTCACCACCCTTTTGGCTGATAACTTCTTCTAGTGCTGCTGTAACATCAGCAGGCATTTTGGTGGAAGACCCTGCAACGTATATTGCTGCCCCAGAGCATAATATGTTCCACACTCTTGCACCCTGCTCCTTTATCTTATGTTGTACATAGACCTTTTGAGGCTGATCCCTAGAAAAAGCAACGAAGAAACCACCACCCTCTTTCGGAGACAACACTCCCTTGTCCTGCGCATGACTTAACCAGAAGTCCTTATACAGAAAATCGATGTCTTCATTTCTACAACCGAAGAAGAACAGAACAGGAGCTGTTGGTTCTCTAACACTCTGTATAGCCCTTTCCTCCACAAATGCTCGAAAAGGTGCACATCCTGTTCCTGGTCCAATGAGCACAAGAGGAACCGATGGATGTGGAGGAGGCAGTGATCCTTTGTGTACCCAACATGGTACAAGATTTTCTGCACATAAGCACAGTGGCACTTAGAGAGGCTGATGCTTGTTTCTTTTTTTTTTCTTGGTGGGGGTGGAGGGGTTGAAAGGGTGCATGTACTAGGTTAAAATGAAAATTATAAATTATTACAACAGCAGGAGGAGCAGTGACGTCCTGGTAATGAACATATGGGAAAAAATAGAGAAATTTCCAGTTGTAATTAAAAGAAGCAATGCGTACCTTCATTTGGACTAAGCGCAGCCAGCCATGTGGAGCAAAGACCATGCCTTGCCCTCTTGAAAGGAGTAAGCCATGACACAACGCTAACAGTCAAGTGTATTTGATCTGGGTGTGCTAATGGGGACGAAGATATAGAAAAGGCTCGTTTCTTTAATGGAGGAGTTAGTTGCACCAACCATTCAAAAGGCATGTGCACCGAGGGAAAATCCTCCAATACCTAAAAGCAGCAAAAAAAACATATATCAGTGTCCAACCATGAAAATAAATTCCAAAAGAAAATGGCCTATTGCCATAAATACATAACTTACTTCTAGAACAGTCCGACTCTCTTTTTGATTGTACTGGTAAAGGTCATCTCTTCCTTCAGGAGAAGCAAAATACTGAAGCCTTTCCTTTTCATGTTCAGCTGTTGCAAAGTAGCTCATTATCTACAAGAAACAATGAAGTTGTATGAACATCAAAATGACATAATAGTCACATATATACATCAGAATATTAGTGGCATCGATACGGTATCAAAATAAGCAGAAAAGAGGTGAATGAGATGAAGCATTCAGGGTAATTGTTCTTGCCTCAAAGAAATACCGTCGAGGGGAGGCTGATGTAACATCCATCGCTAAAGCAACAAAGGTCTTCAACTTGATGCGATCGATCATGCCATTCACAAGCGAACATTTGGAAACTTCATCCATGCCCTTTGCTCGAATCTGGGGAAACAAAGAATAGTCTCCTTTTTTATTTTGCTAAATTACAGCAACAGAATGACTAGTTCAGAAGATGCAATGAGGCATAACTACCGTCTACCTATAGTTTCTCCCGTTTTATGGACAAACTTAAGCATGCATTCGAAAAAGACGACAATGATGTATTGTCTAAAGATGATAGATATAGCTCCAAAGCTATGACTAGTCAAGGCAGTAGTACTTAATTTTGCAACAAACAATGTGTAGACAGCTAAAATGTGGACCACAAACTAAAGGAAGTAAATTACTTGCCTCTGTGACGGAGAAAAATACAAAGATAATAAAACGGAATCAACAAGGTAAAACAAAACAGAGCCACGTACCATTATGTAACAATCTGGGTCCAAGTTACAGCGTTCAATGAAAGCATCAACAGCTGACGGATTCTGACTTGGTAGAATTTCTAAAGCATCACCAGCTTGATAACTGATTTCCTAACATAACAAAAGTTTAAAAAAGTATTTAATCTCTTTCATGTATTCA
Source organism: Dactylis glomerata (assembly GCA_007115705.1). Taxonomy (NCBI): domain Eukaryota; kingdom Viridiplantae; phylum Streptophyta; class Magnoliopsida; order Poales; family Poaceae; genus Dactylis; species Dactylis glomerata. Next base: position 1,935,707 of record QXEO01001691.1, on the reverse strand, counting down.
GAAGATGAATGCGAGCTAACATTATCATATGGAACAAGAACAAAGAACGCACAGAAGAGGGATTCTCCAATTCAAAGTGGCGCACATCTTTCTCAGAATCATCCTTAGTCAAACGCTGATTTGTTACCTGAAGAAGTTAGCAGTATCATCACCGGCATGAACTAAGCAAATAAAAATGCATTGATATTATATAGCAACAATTGTTGCATCAACAATCTATTGCAGTCATAAAACAGGAAGAGCATCCCCACGATGAAACTATTACTATCCCCAATCTGCTGTTTACTAAAATAGTACAACCCCAGCTATTATTAATTAGTCAATGAGGTGAACTTTCTTTGAGCGTGGTAAAATATCTTGCCTTGCCTACTGAACCTACTGAGCAAAGCAGCATCACATTCATGACACAGGAAATGCAGGTTGAGGTTAATCATGCGTATTTAGTTGCAAGCTTCTCACAGCATCAACTAGTGTTTTTGAGAGTCCCTTGCAATTAGAGCTTGCATATTGTGGAAACATGCCCAGTGCTCACTGGAAAGAAGAATGGTAACAGAAGCTAAATCCAGTATAAAGTGCCTCACCAGTCAACAGTAAATCCAGTATTATGCATGGTACTGATGAAGTGTAAGGTCGGTTCAAAATAGCCAATTAAATTATAGGTTACAAAGTCTACTTATAAAATAGATTCAAATCCTTTAAATTGTGTTATTCTCAGGAGCAAAAACTACATTTGGTAACCTAATGCACAGCATAAGTTTAGAACTAGAGAAGATTCCTTACAGATGAATGTATGCTCATGTTTAGAACTGCTGACACAATCATACTATAAATGGGCAATACAAAAAAATGAAATGGATTTAAACTGTTAAACACTTGAAATGGATATAGAACGTGCCATCTTTAACATGTATTGTGGCTCTCCATCATTATGGAACTTCAGGGCAGGGGACATTGAGCGTGCTCTCTCAATTAATTTCTTGGAGTCTGGTCAGTAAATGATACAGATAATCTTTAGATGAGACTACACAACAGTATATAGATTACCGCTAACTTTGATTAACACCGCACCTGGAACAATGGAATCTTGAGGAGCATCATCGCAAGAGTAATATATGACTTCAATCTTTGATTCTCCCAAATTATTCAGGTTAGGATTAGTAATATCAGATATTCTTGGTAAAAGTGATGGATTTGCTTGATTCAATGATCTCCACAAATCCAGCAGCCAAGGGTCCAGAGCTCCTTCGTATCTGGTACACAAGAGCAAAAGAATCACAATGTAACTTTGAGAAAAAAAATTCTAACACGAAGAAGAAATGATGCCTAAAATTTTGACAGCCAGAAAAAAGTTGGCATTTGACTTCTCCAAAACATGGAAATATAGAGTAGCAATAGCAGATGCAAATGCTAGATATTTCAACACCATACCCTGAAGGGTGTTGATCATCTCCCAGGCCTATCAACTTTATAATTCGTTCTGCACCGAGTTGTGAAAGCCTTTTATCGATCTTCTTTGCAGCAAACTGCAGTGTGTACAACATCAGTGAAGAGGAAAACAGAAACAAGAAGCCAATATGATTCTCGAAAGTAACGGTCATGATCCATGATCAATAATTGTCAAGCTACTACTGTTTAAAACATGCGGTGTGCAGCAAGTAGTAATGAGAAAATGAGAAATGAGCATGGTTGAGTATGTAGAAAAATGCATTTCTATAGCATGTAAGCATCATGCGCTGTTTGTCATAGCCATATACTTTTTTTCTAACCTTAAGCAAACTATTGACTGTCCTATCAATAATAAATTCCCTCAAAATAGTGGAACTACAGATAATTTGAAGAAATCAAGCATTTAAGCAACACATGGTGCAATATTAAGCTAAAAAAACTTGCATGATGACTGACATTGTACTTCTGGTAGCCTGAATCGCCAAGCCCAAATACGGCGTAACGGAGCCCTTTCAGCCACTGGGCGCCAAGTTCCTTCTTAAGAAGGTATCTCCAAAACCCCTGCACGCAAAACCAACAGCAAAATCTCAATTAGTAAACCAGAGTCGAGACACTTGCAAACAAAATTGTATGCCAGCATCACACCTTCATGGAATCCGGAGGATCGCCCTGCCCCGTGGTGGACACGACGAACACCACGGTTGATTCACCCGGCAAGCAACTCTGCACAAAAGGGAAAAAAAGGTATCATATGACCTCAGAATGGAGAGGTTGCGGTGTGGATTTTCTAGGGTTAGGGGCTTACGGGGTCGAAGCTGTCCATTGAGATGACGTCGACGGCCGGGCAGCCACCTCGCTCGGCCTCGCGGCCTACACGTTCGGCAGCGTCCATGGCGTTGCCGGTCTGCGACGCGTAGAGCACGACGAGGCGGCCGGTCGTCGGAAGCGGCGGCGGCGAGGGTGACGGCGCCATTAGCAGGCGAGAGCGCCCGGCAGCTTCCGAAGCGAGATGGAATGTCGTGGCGCCGCCACTGCTGAGGCGAGAGAGTGAGATGCCCAGTTGCTGCCGAGGCCTAGTGTTCACCAACTATTGGCAACGGCTGATCCAAATAAACCAGCGTATAAATAGCCTAGGTTGCGTGAGCACTTATGATCAAAATATGATTCTGATACATGAAACCAACAAAGTATTTAAGCACAGGTAGACGAGAGTTGATCAAACAGCCGGCTGAAACTTAATGCTTTCAGTGTTCAAGATTCCAAGAACCTATCATCCTCACGATTCATCCAAAGAACAAAATCTCACCTGTGCTTGGCACTTTGCGCCTCGAAAGTGAGGAGCTCAGAGGGGTCACGATCTTGGAGAAGGACCAAGACCGCGATCTGGGCGGCAACCGGACGGCGATCCCGGCGGCGCTCTCGGGTCGACGACGAGCTATCGGCGACCGGGAAGAAGACGAGCTGGGCAGGGACCGGGAAGAGGATGACCTGGACAGCGACCGGGAGAAACGCCGAGCAGGACGGCGAGCGGAAGGCGCCGGCGGCGGCGGCAGAGATGGGCGGGGCGGCGACTACGACATGGTCGAGCGCGTGACTACACGATCCAAGATGTTACGGATCGACCTGACGACCCAAAGAGTCAGTCCAGGCCGGCACTATTGGCCCATAAACAGTTCGAGGCCGACCCGTGCGCCCCAATGGCCTCAAAATATTGGGTCGGGTCAGTGACCCAGCGGGCTGACCCGGCCCATTCCCATCTTAAGCCGAAGGCAAGAGGCGCGGCGCCGCTGCCGTCGCAGGAATCCTCTGGATGGAAGGAACAAGAGACTCGACCTTTTTCTACGGCTTGGTTGGACCAGCATGTGCAAAGCCGCATAATAGCGATTCGTTGTGGGTTCGGTTGACGGTTTCTCATCAGTAAATTGCAAAAGATTATCACAATTCAAGAAAAGTCAAAAACACCACTTCTAGAACATTTTTTTAAGGGAAACCCATCATGGCTAGTTTTATTAAATTAAATAACAGTTACATCGTCCACGAGAGATTGTAAAATAAAGATAAGATGGATTATATGAATCTCTAAGAAAACATTCTCCAGTTATTACATGAGCTATTTTATTCAAATCTCTCTAGCAATAAAAAAATCCGACCTTCACAATCAACCAAAGGTTGATAATATATCTGCATATATTGTTGTTGCTGCATTTCACATTTGCTCTTGCCCAACACATCATTGTATCAGTTCCATTGAGTCTCATTGGAGTTCAATTAATGCATGCGCACTGTTTCTAAACCATGATTCATTGTATATCGTATGCCAGCAAAAGAAAACCTTCCCTAGAACATTAAGCTTCCGTAAGATCCTCCAGATAGGATTATTCAGTGATGCACCTTGAACAAGTGCATAACATGTTTCTCTGTTGGCGCCATTCAATATGTTATGCATACTTAACAAAAAAAAACTAGGTTGGTTTCCGTGTCAAGAGATAAAATAATCAAAAGCACCCAAGTTGAGAGGAATATGAAGAATTCTTCTCAGACCAAGGGTACTAAATAGATTTTGCAGGTCTCTTGGTACAATCGTTTACCTTGGTCAAAACTGCAATACCACTCTGTGTTACAATCTTTCTATCCACACTTGTTGGAATTCAAGGGTCAGTCCAAATATTATAGAGCTTCTATTACCAACTCTCTAAACATAACTTCTTTTGAAAGTGTAACTATGCTTTGCCAAGTGAATGAAAATCCCACTGACAAGAGTATAGCTAATAGAGCCCGTTAGTTGAGTACCCATAAGGCCCGTTAAGCTAGGCCCAATTGTAATGATAGTCGAGATACGAGTCCTTACCGTATATCGATATTGTAATCTGTATCGGACCCTACCCGATCCTCGAGACCTGGCCACCTATATATAGGGGTCAGGAGGGGACGGTGTAGGCCAGATTGAAAGCAAGCCAGGTTCAACACACAAGTTTACTTTCGATATACACCTATTTCGACTAACCTTACCTTCGAGTTCATCCGACGCCCTATCTCCCCGATCCTAAGTCCTTCATCTAGGACATTTGTCGAGTTAATCCTCGTCAATTGGCGCCGACCGTGGGGACCCTGGGCGTTGGAATCATGAATTCGACGGCTTTTTCGCTTTTAGCCAACAGCAGTGCAGAAGTCGACGAAAATCAAGAGATGGAGTTGACAATCGGAAGTTTAAGCATCTTCATCGAGCCATCGGGTTCATCCCGCCTTTCAGATCCGACGAAACAAGATCCGTCGGCAAGTGAGCCCGAAACAGTAGCAATGATGGAATATTCTGAAGGCTCTTCCAGCGAGGTAAACTCGCCGGCCAGCTCAGGAGAAGTGCAAAAAGGAAAAATCGCAGAAGACGACGAAGCAATGGAAAATTTCGACGTAGGGGTCCAACTCGAAGATCTCATGATCTGCCTCGACGATATCTCAGACAAGTCAACAGATACATGGAAGACAGGGTTAGAGCTTTCTGAAGATGCTGACTCGATCTTCTCAAGCTTTAATAGTAACATCGGCAAACAATGCCAGGTGCTCGCCATTGTAGGAGACAATTCAGAAGAATTCGACGAAAACAACAATCCAGTGCTAAACCCAGCAAATATCGACAGAGGAGCAAATCACCTAGCAGAAGGGCAAACATCAGAATCCCTCACAACCAGGGAAAAAATTCGACTATCAGTCGACGAATGGAGAATAATAAGAGAAGCCGTAGAACACGGCACGCCAATACCATCAAATTCCAGCAAGGACATGCTTTTGGGGTATCATTATGCCCTAAGGAAGCAGGCAAAACAACTAGCAAAGGAAAAAAATAGAGATACAACAAAGAAAAGAATCAGCCATTGCAGCTAGCAACGCTGCCCGCAGAGCACGAAGCGACGCATCACACACTAACGCAAGGAGAAATCGTCGACATGGTTCAAGGTACGAAAACCTCGAGTACTCAGAAAGGCAAAGCATCTCCAAAAACCTCGACTCGTCCTTCCTATCGGTCGACGAGCAGGGGAACATCGTACCAAAAACCCCCCGAAGCAGCACTAGTGGCAGGACAAGCATATCTGCTTACAACTCGACCAAGTCCAGGGGATCCTAGGGAACATATGCACAGAGCAGCATTGAACGGACTAAACATGGTGAGCCACAAGCTATCAGTAAAAGGAGAGGAAGCATATCACCACAAGGAAGCGCACAAGCCAAGGTCACCTCGCCGTCATAGTAGTCCTCGACACAGAATTAGTAATCAACGATCTCGATCGCCATCACCAAGACAACATGGAGGAACCCAAAGATCTCGATCTCCAAACGGAAAGCACGACTATGAAGACGACGAAAAGGAGATGGGAGCATCGTGCTTTACCCGCAGGGTTCGCACTACACTAGTACCCAAGGGGTTCAAATTACCTCATGATCAACAAAAGTACGACGGATCACAGGAACCACAATCATGGCTCTCAGACTATCTGCAAGCAGTACAAATATTGGAAGGAACCAAAGAAACAGCAATGCAAAGTTTGCAACTACACCTCACCGGCGCAGCAAGGTCATGGTTGAGCAAACTAGAGAAAGAGACTATTGGAAGCTGGGAAGACCTCACGAAGCAATTCACAAGCAACTTCAGGTCGACATACAAGCGGCCGACATCAATAGAAGAAGTCAAAACGTGTGTGCAACAACGCGACGAAACATTATGGGCATACATCCAAAGATGGAGTCTTATCAAAAACTCAGCAGTTGAAGTTTCAGACAAAAGAGCAATAGACGCGTTCATCATCGGATTAAGGCGAAGAGACCTAGTCGAAGAGATGGGCAGAATTAAGCCAAAAACAGTGTCAGACCTCATGGACGTAGCAAACAGATTCGCAGACGGAGAAGACGGATGCAACAACAAGCGGACACGATCCCCAGAGGACGATAGAAGAAACAGATATGGAAGTCAAAGAAGACGGTGAAGGAAATATGCCCTAGAGGCAATAATAATATTGTTATTATCATATTTCTTGTTCATGATAATGTTTATACTCCATGCTATAATTGTATTAAGCGGAAACATTAATACTTGTGTGGTTTATGAACAACACCGTGTCCCTAGTACGCCTCTACTGGACTAGCTCATTGATTAATGATGGTTAAGGTTTCCTAACCATAGACATGAGTTGTCAATTAATAATGAGATCATACCATTAGGAGAATGGTGTGATGGACAAACCCAAATAAAGCAGAGCAATTAGATCGTGTCATCGTGTTCATCTTTGCGAAGCTTTTCCTATGTCATGTATTGTATTCCTTAGACCATGAGATAATACAACTCCCTAGTATCGGAAGAAAGCTTTGAAGTCATCAAACGTCATCCTATGTGAGGGTGATAATAAAGGTGTCTCTCAGGTGATCGGAAAGTACTTGTTGGGTTGTATGTATCGAGATGGAATTTGTCCCTCCCAAGTCGGAGAGATATACTTCGGGCCCACTCGGTAATCGATATCAACACCGCTTGCAAGCATGTGGTTAATGAGTTAATCACAAAGTGATATCGGATTACGGAACGAGTAAAGTACTTGCTGTGAACGAGATTGAACTAGGTATGGCGATACCGACGATCAAATCTCGGGCGAGTAAAATATCGTGTGACGAAGGGAATACATATACGGGATTAATTGAATCCTGACATCGTGGTTCATTCGATATGATCATCGATGAATATGTGGGAGTCAATATGGGTTTCCAGATCCCGCTGTTGATTATTGATAGAAGATCATGTCTACATATTCTCGAACCCGTAGGGTCACACACTTACCGTGTATCGATGCTAGGATAGAATGGATAATTGGTTTATGAGTTTTAGTTCGGAGTCTCGGATGAGATCCAGGACGTCACGAGAGGTTCCGGAATGGTCCGGAGAATAAGATTCATATAAAGGAAAGCAGTTTTTGGATTCCGGAAAGGTTTCGGAGTTTATCGGTATTGTACCGGAAGGTTCTAGAAGGTTCCGGAGTGGGACCAACGTGGGCCCACTTGACGGAGGCCTGCGTGGGCCTAAGGGGAAGTGCCCTGGCCGCCTTGGGCCAGGCGCACAAGGCCCCTAAGGCCCAGCCGGCCAGCCCAAGGGGAAACCCTAAGGGAGTCTTCAAAGAAGGAAGGGGGGGAAACTTGCCCCCCACTCTTCCTACTCCAAGTCGGCGTCCTAGGGTTTGGGGAGAGGCCAAGCTGGCCGGCCACCCCTCTATATATAAGGGGGCAAGGGCGCAGCCCTCTCCACCCCTGAACCCCAAACCCTAGCCGCCAACTGCTGCCCTCCCTCTCTCTCTCTCGCGACTGCACGTAGGCGAAGCCCTGCTGCAGAAACTCTCCACCATAAGCACCACGCCATCGTGCTGCTGATCCAATCTATCTCTCCACCATACTTGCTGGACCAAGGAAGGAGGAGACGTCGCTGCACCGCACGTGTGCAACTCTCGGAGGCGCCGCCACTTGCGGCGTAGGATCGGATCGGATCGCGAGGAGGAGACGGCGAGTACGACTACGTCAACCACGTTCTATTGAACGTTTCCGCTGTGCGAATCTTCAAGGGTATGAAGATCTCATCTACCTCTCTCATTGATTACATCTCCTAGATTAGATCTTGGCTTTTCTTGTTCGCATCCGTAGGAAATTTTTTGATTTACTATGCTACGAAACCCTTCAGTGGTATCAGAGCCAGATCTATGCGTAGATGTGTTTCACGAGTAGAACGCAACATGCTTGTTGCGGGCGTTAATGTTTTCTGTTGCAAACCTCTTGTTGTGTATTTCTTATGGCGCGGTATAGTGAGATCGAAGCGGTCCAGGCCAACTTTACGCGACCGCGTTCGCGAGACCGGCTCCGCACTTGACGTGTGGCTTGTTCCACACATGCGGCTGGTGGATGCCAGTTTCTCTCACTATAGTAGTCATGGGACTTACATCGGATGTTAGCAACCATAATATCACCGTTGTGGCTTTCCGTAGGTAAGAATCGTTCTTAGCTTGCTACTCCCATAAGCCACGTAAAACATGCAACAACAAAGTAGAGGCGTCTAACTTGTTTTTGCAGGGAGTGTTTTGTGATATGGTATGGCCCAAGACATGATGAGTATGAATTGAGTTGTATGCAATGATCATGTTTTGTAATCTTTCACGACTTGCATGTCGATGAGTTCACCACCGGCAGGAGCCATATGGTTGTCTTTATAATTGTGTATGACCTGCGTATCAACTTCTTATACGCCATGTAATAGCTTTACTTTATCGCTAAGTAGTTAGCAATAGTTGTAGTTGCTATTCGTGGTGGAGGCAATCATGGTGGAGTGATGGAGATCATGCCGGCGCGCACAAGATGGAGATCATGGCGCGGAGATTGGCTATACCATGTCACATAAAATTATATGCATGTGATGTTTATCCTTTTATGTATCTTATTATGCTTAGATCGCGACGGTAGCATTTTAAGATGATTCCTCACTTAAAGATCAAGATAAAATTGTGTTCTCCCCATGTATGCACTGTTGCGAAAGTTCGTCGTTTTGAAGCATCTCGTGATGATCGGGTGCTATAAACTTTACGTTCACATACAACGGGTGCAAGCCAGTTTTGCACACGCGGAAATACTTGGGTTTGACTTGACGAGCCTAGCATGTACAGACATGGCCTCGGAACACATGGACCGAAAGGTCAAGCATGAGTCATATGGATGATATGATCAACATGTTGATGTTCACCATTAAAGCTACATCATTCACGTGATGATCGGTCTCGGTGTAGTGAATTTGGATTATGCTTCACTAAACAACTTTGAGGAATGTTGAATTTAGTGGGAGTTCATTAGTAATTTGATTAACTTGAACTAATTATCATGAACTAAATCTTAGTGTATTTGCATAAGTCATTGTAGTCTTTGGCAACCGTTTTCCACCGACACTTAGTTTTAATTGAGTTAAAAGAACTATAGAATTCTGGATAATCACTTTTCGGTCTAGTGCCGTTTAGTTAGAATATCAAGACTAAAGATTAAGTCCTATTGCAAACTTTAGCAAATCTTGCTTGCTCCATACGATTTAATAAATTGTATTAATCTAAGAGAAACGATTCAAGTTTAGTATCTAAAGATCATATGTTTGCCTTCATGATAAATTGATCTTCAAAATTGTTTGAGAATCAAAGTGATCATCGAGCTGAAAGAATTGTTTCAGAAATAATCAAGAAGTGAAAGATATTTGATATCTAAAACTTTGATTGTTTGCAAAATGATGAAGTATAATTTAGTAAAAGAACATATGCTCATATTGTATGACTATATGCGAAGATTGAAGATGCTAGGCATCCCGATCACCCAAAAGTTTGGGAACTAATATTATACTTGCATTCATCCTTATAAGCTATAGTAGTTTCATCATGAAAGATGTCATGATAGGATGAATGAAAAAGGTATCGGCTAAATTGTTTTGCTATACCAAAAGAATACTAAAGAATGGAATCTGGAAGAATACCAATCATATGATGATGGCGATCCACTTCAAAGTGCAAAATCCAAGGCTATTAGTATTTGACTAAAAATCCTTTGGACTATGTGTCAAATGATTTACGCCACTATTGATGTCGATAGATTCTTCTAAAAGGAGAGGAAATGCTAAATAGGATCTGCAAAATTATTTGGTAGAAAAAGGAAAAGACTGGAATTGTCCAGCTCAGGTATATAAATGATATACATGTTATAGATGAATTCTTTTGCTCGTTAACAATGTAATTCTTGGGTATTCGATACTGATTTGTTGGTATGAAATGTCATACGAAGCAACAATACAAGAACTACGATGGCCTAAGTAACTAGCAAAAGAATGTGGTAATGATGCATGTCGAGATACAAATAAAAATGTTATTGTGCTTCTCGTCGACATCAAACCTAGCCTTCAAGATATTTCATGAACTTAATAATTGTTATCTTGTTCTGGTATTATGAGAACAATTGTTGTTCATGTCATTATCGTCTTCCATAATCGATGGATAGATTATTATTATCTTGTTGGTGAAATAAACATTTATAACACTGATGCTAAAGGTCGCAAGACAAAATGAATTTCACTTATATGTGACACCGCCGTTTAAGTCATATTGGAAACAAAACATGAAAGAAATTCTATATTGATAGATTTTTGAGTCAATTGATTTTGAATTGATTGACGCTTGTGAGACTTTTCCTAAAGATGATTAAACTTCGTTCATGGGCCATGGACAGATCAAGCGACTAACTAAATGGAGATCGTACATGTTGATGTATGTAGTCCATGGTGTGAAGTCGATCATGGTGTATTTTCTATTTCATCAATGACTCGAATGGATGTATGGTATATCTACTCGATAAGATAGAAGTATGAAACAATTGAAATTGTTCAATTTATGAAGTGGAAATTATTGTAACAAGAAAAATTCAAGTTTTTATGATTGGATCATAAAGAAGAATATTTGAGTTACAAGTTTAGCAAGCATCTAAGAGTTAGAGGAATTGTTCCACAAACTTGCATCGTGATAAACACCATAGGAGTATGGAGTTTTTCGATGGATGTAATCCAACCTTGTTTGACATGGTTAGATCAATGATGAAATAAACTACCAATATAATTTGTGGATTATGCTTTAGAGACTACCGCTTTTCACTGAATAGAGTGCCATCATAATCTGCTGAAATGACACCATACAAGTTATAGTTGTCTTTTCTTGAATTTTGGTATGCAAGGCATATGTGTAAAATGTTTACAACCAAAATTGGATTAGTAAGTCTTTGTAGGTTATCCCAAAGAATGTCGATGGGTGTTTCTTCTGCCATAAACCCAATTAAAGGTGATTGTCACTGAAAGAAGTGAACTTCTTATGAAGGAGTTTTTCGCGAAAGGTTTAAGTGGGAGGAAGATAGAATTTGATGAGGTTATTGAATCTGAGCAAGATGATCAGAGTAGCGCAGCACCAGAATATGTTCTGGAAGCGGCAACTGCATTCATAGCTCACGCGTCTACAATATGTTGTAGTCACGACATCGAAGTTCCTATTTAACCAAGTTGGTCGTAATCAAATAGCAAGATTTGAGGATGAGCTATTATTAGATAATAGTAACCAACAATATACAAAGAAGCGATGATGGGCCCTGACTTCGTCATATGAATTATTCTAGCAACAATTACATATTGAGATATGTTAGTTGAATAAACGAAACAATGTTCCTCTACCGGAATGCACACCAAGGACGTGTACCTGACACGACCCAATGGGTTTTGTTAATTCAAAGGTTGCTAGATATGTATGCAAACTTCTATGGTAGAAGTAAGCATAGCGAAGTTGGAATCTTCAATGATGAAAATGTTAAAGTGTTAATTTCATCAAGATATTTGAAGATGCTTGTATTTACAAGAAAGTAAGTGGGAGCGCTAAGACATATTTCTAATGCTTTATGTAGATGACATATCGTTCATTGGAAATTATGTGTTTTTCTTGATATTTATGAAGTTTTCACTAAAATTAGATTTCTAGTGAAAGACTTAGGTAAAACCAGAATATTAAGCATCAATGTCTATGCAGATAGATTGAGGCACTAATATAGTTTTGCCAGAATACATAGATGAAATATTGAATTTGTTCAATATGGAAACAATAAGAACGGTTCTTGTTGCATGGAAGAGGTTGGAGCAAGAATCAATTGTTTTGACACTTGATGAGTGAAACCACAAGAATGATTTTATCAATCTTGTATACCATGATATGTAGATCCAGATGTGTCCAATGCTCTAAAGGTTATAGCATTCATATGATGATTGTTGGACAATAGTAAAGATATTCTTATGCACTTTCGAAGAAGTAAGAATATGTTCTGTATGCAGAAGTGACAAATGGTTCATTGCAATGAGTTACATTGGCTTTGTCACACATACAAGTAAAATTTTATCTCAATTTTTAAGCTATTTGTTTTGAGATTAGAAGGTGGCACAATAAGATGGAAGAAAGTTCCATGATGACTTGGATGAGTTCCAATGTTAATATTGTGGCGGACACTGCAACGAGGGCTAAGTATATAATCGTTTTAAGAAGCGGCATAAAAGATGCGAAGTGGATAGTGATAATCCAACTTATTTGTGGCACTGTCGTCCAGGTCATATTGGCATAAAATGCATAAAGAAACTCCATTCCGATGGACTTTTGAAGTCTCTTGATTTTGAATCATTTGACACGTGCAAGCCATGCCTCATGGGCAAGATGATCAAAAACCCGTTCTCCGGAATAATGGAGCGAGCAACGGACTTATTGGAAATCATACATACCGATGTGTGCGGACCAATGAGTATTTTGACGCACGGTGGATATCGCTATTTTTAAAAGTGTGCTAGTACTATGTAGTTCTATTGTATGACAATAGTGACAACATAATCTCGGCCAAGAAACAAAGGTCTCACCAGAAGACCAAGTTTATACGATGCCATCTCATACAAGATGAGTAATGCGTGCTGACGCAAAAGGAATATGCAAATACAAACGGGCCTGAAAGTGTCAGACCCGTAGATAAGGTTTACCACATGCAACGCGTATGAATAACACCGGAATGTCATAGGTGTTAAAGGCGCAAGTATGACTAGATTATTGACTCTAGTGCAAGTGGGAGACTGAAGGAAATATGCCCTAGAGGCAATAATAATATTGTTATTATCATATTTCTTGTTCATGATAATGTTTATACTCCATGCTATAATTGTATTAAGCGGAAACATTAATACTTGTGTGGTTTATGAACAACACCGTGTCCCTAGTACGCCTCTACTGGACTAGCTCATTGATTAATGATGGTTAAGGTTTCCTAACCATAGACATGAGTTGTCAATTAATAATGAGATCATACCATTAGGAGAATGGTGTGATGGACAGACCCAAATAAAGCAGAGCAATTAGATCGTGTCATCGTGTTCATCTTTGCGAAGCTTTTCCTATGTCATGTATTGTATTCCTTAGACCATGAGATAATACAACTCCCTAGTATCGGAAGAAAGCTTTGAAGTCATCAAACGTCATCCTATGTGAGGGTGATAATAAAGGTGTCTCTCAGGTGATCGGAAAGTACTTGTTGGGTTGTATGTATCGAGATGGAATTTGTCCCTCCCAAGTCGGAGAGATATACTTCGGGCCCACTCGATAATCGATATCAACACCGCTTGCAAGCATGTGGTTAATGAGTTAATCACAAAGTGATATCGGATTACGGAACGAGTAAAGTACTTGCTGTGAACGAGATTGAACTAGGTATGGCGATACCGACGATCAAATCTCGGGCGAGTAAAATATCGTGTGACGAAGGGAATACATATACGGGATTAATTGAATCCTGACATCGTGGTTCATTCGATATGATCATCGATGAATATGTGGGAGTCAATATGGGTTTCCAGATCCCGCTGTTGATTATTGATAGAAGATCATGTCTACATATTCTCGAACCCGTAGGGTCACACACTTAACGTGTATCGATGCTAGGATAGAATGGATAATTGGTTTATGAGTTTTAGTTCGGAGTCTCGGATGAGATCCAGGACGTCACGAGAGGTTCCGGAATGGTCCGGAGAATAAGATTCATATAAAGGAAAGCAGTTTTTGGATTCCGGAAAGGTTTCGGAGTTTATCGGTATTGTACCGGAAGGTTCTAGAAGGTTCCGGAGTGGGACCAACGTGGGCCCACTTGACGGAGGCCTGCGTGGGCCTAAGGGGAAGTGCCCTGGCCGCCTTGGGCCAGGCGCACAAGGCCCCTAAGGCCCAGCCGGCTAGCCCAAGGGGAAACCCTAAGGGAGTCTTCAAAGAAGGAAGGGGGGGAAACTTGCCCCCCACTCTTCCTACTCCAAGTCGGCGTCCTAGGGTTTGGGGAGAGGCCAAGCTGGCCGGCCACCCCTCTATATATAAGGGGGCAAGGGCGCAGCCCTCTCCACCCCTGAACCCCAAACCCTAGCCGCCAACTGCTGCCCTCCCTCTCTCTCTCTCGCGACTGCACGTAGGCGAAGCCCTGCTGCAGAAACTCTCCACCATAAGCACCACGCCGTCGTGCTGCTGATCCAATCTATCTCTCCACCATACTTGCTGGACCAAGGAAGGAGGAGACGTCGCTGCACCGCACGTGTGCAACTCTCGGAGGCGCCGCCACTTGCGGCGTAGGATCGGATCGGATCGCGAGGAGGAGACGGCGAGTACGACTACGTCAACCACGTTCTATTGAACGTTTCCGCTGTGCGAATCTTCAAGGGTATGAAGATCTCATCTACCTCTCTCGTTGATTACATCTCCTAGATTAGATCTTGGCTTTTCTTGTTCGCATCCGTAGGAATTTTTTTGATTTACTATGCTACGAAACCCTTCAGACGGTCCCACAATTACGACAACTACGGCTCCCACAGCCAAGTAGCCGCAGGATACAAGGACAACAGCTATCAAGGGAGTGATCACAGAAGCTCGGGATATCGAAGCTACGGAAAAGAGGACTATAAAAAGTTTCCCACAAGAGAATCCAGAGAGTATAACCCGTCGCCAGAAGACATGCTAAACGGACCTTGTCATATACACTCAGCGTTCGTCGATGGAAAGCGAGTATCCAGGCATGCAATGAAAGATTGCACAACATTCTTGAAGCTACAAGAGGCAACGTTAAACAAGCAAACCGAAGCAAGGCGACAAGGATACGAAGGAAGCAACAAACCTCCCACAAGTCAACAAGGGAACAATGGGGCCCCTCAAGGACAAGACCAGCCAAACCAGGGACACGATGACGACGAAGGGTACGTTCTATCTAAGGGACACATCACAGCAATGATACAACCCGTGCCCAAGTCAAACAAACAGGAAAAAAGTATTACTCGACAAGTCAATCTAGCAGTCACTTCACCTCCAGCTGCAACAGAATATCTACACTGGTCATAACAACCAATCGAGTTCAACAGGGAAGATCACCCTATAACAGTACCTCGGCCGGGGAACGCGCCCCTGGTACTCAAAGCTCAAATCGGCGCATACGATGTCGACAGAATATTCATGGACGCAGGAAGTGGAATTAATCTGATATACGCGAAAACGCTCAGAGCAATGCACATATCACTAGAGTTCCTGAAGCCAATAGATTGTTCCTTCCATGGAATCATACCAGGAAGTGCCAATTATCCTCTAGGGCGGATAGCACTCAATGTTTGCTTCGGCAACCAACAAAACTACAGAAGAGAAAAGCTAGACTTCGAGGTCATGGACTGGCCATCTCAGTATCATGCGATCCTCGAGCGACCCGCGTTTTCGTGATTCATGGCAGTGCCTCACTACACGTATCTAGTACTCAAGATGCCAGGATCAAATGGAATAATTACAGTAAAAGGAAGCTTCGAGGTTTCAGACCTCTGCGACAGGGAGTTCCACAAGATGGCGCAAAATTTTGGCATGATAGCCAACTATGCAGAGAAGGTGAAAAGCACGACTACGGAAGGTGTCAAGCTACCCGAAGGACGTGCTGCGGAGCCAGAGACGAAGAAACCACGAGTAGAGGCATCAGGAGAAGACAAAGTTACAGAAGAAGAAGAGAACGCCACGATGGCATAAGCATCAAGGACAACAAAGTAGAGTAGAAGAATAAGGCTGTAAAAGCCACAAGTTATCCCAGGGGCAATGCCCTCTAGATCCAGAACACAGGTCATAGGCCGGATCTCTTGGGTCACCACATGTATCTTACATTACAAGTATAATAAAGACAAAACGTTCCTCATATTCGAGTTTACGAGTCTTTCAAAGGGAAAAAGCGGCAAACGCATGAATCATACAAAAAACGCTTTGAGAAAATATTTCAGACATACAGTCGCGAAATAAAAAACTCTCGCGTTCCACATATACACAAGTATTACAACATCGGGTTATCAGAATCGTCTACACCTAAAGGATCTAAATAGTGATACTCGTGGAAAAACGCAGCATCCTCTTGCAACAGCCTGGCTATAATCCTTCGAGCAGGCTACAAGGTACTCTCCAGATGTACTCGAAGGCTAGCTCCACCTGGAGGATAGCTTAGCGACATAGAACTATAATTGAGCCTCGGGTACCACTTACGCATCCACCCAAGAGCAAAGTTGGCACCCGCCACTAAGTTCAGTTCAATCAACCGATGAATACGCTGACTGGATCTGAAAGTATCGAGAAGCAGTGGGAAACTTCCAGGCAGAGGATTGCGAGGAAGCATGACAGAATGCATAGTTATGAGAGCTCTTCGGCAACCATCAACGGACTCGCCGATATGCTGGGCTCGGTCCTGAAGCAATACGATAACACGGCGGCGGCGAGGATCAGACCACAAAGTCTCAATACCCGCCGACATCTTTTCCAGAGCCGCATTTCGCTCGGTAACCCGACGATCTTTAGCAACAAAATCCAAACAAGTGCCTAAGATGGCAAGGGATATCACAAAGCAGTAGTGGAACAAAAAGGGAAAAAGAGGAGTCGCAAGGAATCTTACATCGCAACATCTCGCAAGCAGGCTCGATAATGCCAATGACAAAAGAGTCGCATTCTTCATGATGCACAATCTTCGCCATCAGACTAGATACCTTATCGTCAAGAATAGACATTTGCTTCATCAAACCAGAAGCTTTGCTAGATTTGTCAAAAGCCATCTGTGCTTGGCGTTTGGCCAAAGTCAAGCGAGCCTCAAGATCAGAAATCCTTGAAGAATATTCCGCGCATTGACAGCAGCGGCGAGGAGGCGATGAAACCTTAGAACCGAACTCGCGGGCAGAAGAAGGGGCATGATCGCGACTCAAAGGATCATTGATGTGCATAGACTGGAAGTCAAAGAAAGGAGAAACATTTGAGAAGCCAGCACAACATATCATAGAAAAGAAGCATATTTACATAAATGCAAACCCTTTGACTAAGGTTCTCGGGTTGCATGCGACTAAAGGTTTTTACATCAAAAGCAGAAATTGAAAACTACAGAGAAGCCGAGTCTACGCCGCCTCAGCATTTTGCTGAGTGGCAGAAGAAGGCATGGTAAATTCTTCGCCAACAGTTGAAGGAGGCACGGGTTCTCCCGCCGCTGGAGTTGGCGCAGTAGATGTCGCAGAAGCCGCCGAAGGAGAAATAATTGACGCCAGGGCGGGCACCAACTTCTTTGCCTTCTCGAAGAAAGCCTTCAACTCAGCACGGGTGCGGCCATGAGGAGAGCTAACCTTCTCCCAGTCGACATCTGCACCATGCGTGAAAGAAAGTGCGATAGCACCCTCAGCACCACGCTTCAGAGAAAGCCCCTTTAGCTGGAGGATGGGGTCTTCAGTCGTATCAAAGGCTTTGGCAAGTTTCTTCAAGTCATCTTTCAGAATCTCTGCCTTTTTCTTCGGCCACAACCCGACGAACATCCGCGTTAGAACGCGGCTCACCAACTCAAAGATCTCCTGGATAGATATCCAGTTTGCTTCGAGTAAGTTCACCGCGGTCATCAGAGGATCATCGCCCGGTTGCAGAGTTGACAAAGATACCCCAGTAAATCCTGCACAACAAAGGGGACAAGGAAAAAAGGAAAGGAAAGCATTAGCAAGTGCAAGAACGCAACAGAAGTTGAAGAAGAGGACAAGGCGAGTACTTACCTTCAGCAGCAGCAGACATCGTGCGAAGACGCTCTGTCACGGCTTGCTCTTGCTGAGAATGCTCTTTGTTGGCATCGGCCAAAGCCTTTTCAGTTTTCTTCGCCTTAGCTAGCGCTGATTTCTGCGACTTCTCAGCGCTTGCTTTAGCGGCGGTCGCAACATCATAGGCCTTCCGCGAAGCGCTAAGCTCGGCTTCCAGCAATGCAATGCGAGCATTGGCCGTTGCTAGAGCAGCTGCAGTCTAGCAAAGAAAGAAAGGAAGTCAAATAAACAAAAAAGAAGCATAGAGGAAAAGTAAAGACAGGATGTCGAGCGTACCTTCGGAAGCTTTCGCAACCTTTAGGTACTCAGCACATTCAGTGCCCAAGGCGACGAATCTCTTCAACAATGCCTGAGAAGAAGGGCGCGTAAGAGAATAGTTTATGCAAGGAAAACAAGTCAAGGACATTTACTCACATCATCAGGAGAAACCACGAATTCGTGGGCTTCAAGAGCAACGTCGGCTTCCTTGGCCTTTTTTGAGCGCTTGAGGCTTCGGGTAGCAGGAATCTTCTTGACAGAAGCCCTGGTGATCCTCGGCGCAATTTCTTGGGCAGGATGCTCATCATCAACTACAGGTAGAGTAGAAGGAGCAGCTGTAGTATCTTTTGGCGGCTCTTCGTCATCACTACAAGAAGAAACAAGTTATGTACAACACGAAAGAAAAAGGACAAGTATGGTGCAATCGCAGAACTCGAAGAAAACTTACGATGCCAGGAGGTCGAAATATTCAATATCTTCTTCTAGAACAAGGGCTTTATCAGCCGCTGTTCTCTGAAGAGAGGTACTCGAAGAAGTAAAATCATCGACACGCTTCCTCTTCTTGTCCACACCAGTGTCTTCAGAGAGCGCAGGAGGAGGCGATGTCATCGAGCTGGTATCTTCTTCTGATTCTTCGGCATCATCTCCGTCCTGATTTTCTTCAGCCTTGGGGGCTTCAGATACAGAAGAGGCCAGATCAGCCGGAAGAGGCCCTGCCTCTGGCAGAGGAGGGCGCAAAACGAGGAATTGATGGTCCTGCACACGAAGAAGTCAGCAAAGTAATAGAGGCAAAGAGAAACACAGCTTGAAACAAATGGATTCGACAACAAGTGTACAAAAGCAAACAAATATATACCTCGGGTAGGGGGTGCACGGAGTCGAAGTAACCAGCGGCCAATTCAGCAACCGCATGGTCCTTGGCGAGCTTGGTGAGGCTCCTGACTCGCTTGTCGACATCTTGCTTCTCTATTAGATCTTCAGAGATGCGACAAGGATCCTCCAAGCCAGCGTAGCTCCAAAGTTTGGTAAGGCGATGCTGCAGGGGTTGAACTCGACGTTGCACAAAGAACGCCATGAGCTGAATACCCGACAATGCGCCTCCTTTACCTCCTTTCAGAGCTTGAATGCGAGTCAGAAGGAGAGCAATCTGTTCCATTTCAGCATCTGAGGGAGGCGAATCCCACAATGCCAATTTCTTCAGCTCCTTGGAGGCATCGAAGGGGGCTAGACCATATTCGTCTTCAGGGGAGGCCTTGCGGTCTTTGATGTAGAACCATTTTGTCCTCCACCCTTGGACAGATGCAGCCATGGAAAATTCGAGATATTGCGCCTCAGGGCGCACAGAGACAACGGCTCCGCCCAGTTCGGGTTTTCTGGACAAAGCAACGTTGGGGCGGAGCCGGAAGATTGACCTCCAAAGAAGAAAATGGGGCTCAATGCCCAGGAATGACTCGCAAAGAGTCACAAAGCAAGCGATATGGAGGATGGAGTTAGGTGTGAGCTGGTGAAGCTACACACCATAAACAAAGAGAAGCCCACGAAGAAACTCGTGGGCAGGAAGAGAAAGGTCGCGGAAGAGGAAGGCAAGGAACATTACCCGATAACCGCTCGGGGGCTGCGGGATCCGCTCGGTGCTGGGGAACTTAATGGAATCACTGCTGGAGATGAGGCCATCCGTCCTGGCCTTCTCCACCTCCTTATGCGCGATGGCAGAGCGCGCCCAGCTAGTCACGGAGGTTGTCGTTCCCTTGGCCATGGTGTTCTTGGACGCAAGGTGCTTTACGCGCATCTACTAATCCACGCCTGGGGGCTATGCACGAGAGGAGAAGGAAGCAGAGATCGACAATGGCGGCGGCGGCAGAGAGAAAGAGCTGGTAAATAGTAGAAATCTCCACTATCCCTTTATATACCTTCTCGGTGAAGGAACGTGGGCTGAGACGTGACGAAAGGAGCGGAAACGGCAGCCCACTAATGGGCAGGAAAATGCAAAATTACCGCGCTACCCACAAAACGGTTCGCGCCCACTCAGAGTGACGTATAGTAAAAATTGGCCACTGACGTCACGAAGGAGGCGACATGTGAAAGATCAAATTCGACAGGTGCATATGCTCGACGAGTATTGACATATGTTGATTTCTGAATAAAGGACGACATCATAGAAGACACAAGGATGGCGCCGACAATGCAAAAATCAATTGATGAGACTATATCCGAAAAACATTCGACTATAGCCTTAGGGGCTACTACCATCGGGAGTACTGAACGCGCACCCGATGAAAGTTATCACTAAACTATTTCGAGTTGAAGTATGATGATGAGCTACACTATATTTGAGCCTATACTCGAAAAAAGTATTGTTCGACTATAGCCTCGGGGGCTACTCCCATCGGGAGCGCTGAGCGCGCACCCAACGATGTTTATTGACAAGCACTAGAGCATGGGAAGTGAAAAAGTATGCGGTGGAACATTGTTACTCCCATCGGGAGCGAGTTTTTTATGGTTGTATAACCCGAATATTTTCAATAAAAAATTGACTGCGACATGAGATTCTCGAGTTGCGTTATCGCAAAGAAACTCGAATGCCGTGATTTATCACGAAGGTAAGACCCCGGAATCCGTCCTGTGTGGCCTAGTATATGCACATGGATGCGCTCTGCTGGTATATATCCGTGTCTACGACGCGAAGAAAATCCTGGTGGACGCACTGGGTACCCTGAGAATCACTGGGATTCATTCTTTGTAAGTCCTAAATGCGGCAAAAGAGTGGGTTTGACCGGTATCCCGAATTCAAGTCCAAGGGGATTGAATTTGAAGTAGGTGACAAGTATCTGTTCTGGCAGTTAACTGACCTCTTGATCCGTCAGAGTTGTCAGGCTTGTTCATCAAAACCCCTTGCGAAATATTATCATGAAAATAAGTCAAAAGACCAAGTCGAAGATTTGAAGATATGAAAAAGTTGAAGAGTTGATCAAGTCGAAGATTTAAAGATTAGAGATTTAACCCGAATCTGCAATTCTGGTAGAATCTCAGGGGCTACTGACAAGGGTATAGCTAATAGAGCCCGTTAGTTGAGTACCCCTAAGGCCCGTTAAGCTAGGCCTAATTGTAATGATAGTCGAGATACGAGTCCTTACCGTATGTCGATATTGTAATCTGTATCGGACCCTACCCGATCCTCGAGACCTGGCCACCTATATATAGGGGCCAGGAGGGGACAGTGTAGGCCAGATTGAAAGCAAGCCAGGTTCAACACCCAAGTTTATTTTCGATATACACCTATTTCGACTAACCTTACCTTCGAGTTTATCCGACGCCATATCTCCCCGATCCTAAGTCCTTCATCTAGGACATTTGTCGAGTTAACCATCGTCACCCACTTTGGGCCCAGCTTGTAGAATATCTCGTCTACCTCTCGGGTTCAATAAAAAAAAATCCTTTTTGGCAAATGGTTATGTGTAATTGATTACAAGTTCAAAAAATTTATGAGGGTGAGAATGCTTGTCGTAATATGAGGCTGTAGAAATAACATGATTTCCAATGAGAAGAAGTCTTATCTTATTCATGTCATCTACCCGTGTACATATATGTTCCGTTCGTGGTCGTCTCCATGGCGCGTAGAGATTTCAGACATATTTATGTAGGTGCTTACACAATTAGATGATATGGTAGATTGGTAGGAAATATTTTTATTTAATATTGATGGCAAGGTGATCTATGGATTGGCCCTCGAGCACCATAGGCAGCTACAAGCTCTATTCTTATACATTGCCTTTCACATTTTTTTATTCTTGTGACTGTGTGCATCACAGTTATGTAGCGGTTAAGTGTAAATTTTATAAATTATATCAGCGTGATGCTACTTTTTAATAAAAAATAAAACGCCCCTTGTAAGAAAAACAGTACAGAGAGTTTGTACGCGACTGTCAACGGTGAGTGTAGGATCTAGAAAAAATCTGCAACGATTGAGGTGATACTATTCTTTTACGAAGACCGTATGTGGCAAGCTTCCATAAACATGAATTTTGGAAGGTAACAATTTGGAAGCTGACGCCGGGGACAGACGGGGCAGTTGAACAAATTCCAGGTTGTTGGAATGTGGTTGCATAGCTCTCTCCCCGGCTGTGGTGCACGTTTGCACAACCCCCTCTCACAGGCTCTCAGCCTTCAGTGTCTTCTCCATCACAGTTTCGCACGTACACACATCCGAGATAGACACAGAGCAGTAAACCCCACACCTCTATAAATTGACTATACAATGTATACAAATTCTCACGCGATCAGTCTTTCGATCCAGAAAGCGGGCATGCAGCAGCGAGATATGGATGACCTCCACGGAGACGACGACGAAGCGCACACGTTCCCTTGCTTTCCCTACTTCGCCGTGCCATCGACGCCGCGTCTCCCATCACTGTTGGCCTCGTCGGACGATCAGCACAGCCCCCTCGCAGCAGCGCTCCAGCTTCCCTCACCGCCATGGCCATGTAATCCTACCGACCTGAACCCCCAGACGATGCTGCCGGCGATGGTAGACTGGTCGTCCCTGTTCCAGACGGGTATGGCGGCTCCATCGGAGCAGCAGCAGGAGGAAGCCGTGCAGGCGGACCAGAGAGTGGAGAACGACTGCGAGGCCGTGGGCAGCGGAAATTACAACATGGTGAATGTGAAGGGCGCCGTGGGGAGATCGGGGAAGAAGAAGGCGAGCAAGCCGCGGTTCGCGTTCCAGACGAGGAGCGAGAACGATATCCTGGACGACGGCTACCGTTGGCGGAAGTACGGGTGTCGGGGGGATGACCCCCGGTAGGGTCAAGAGACTAGAAAGACACAAGGTCTATGGTTGACTTTTATGCCGGTTGACCAAGAAAAGGCCTGGCCGAAATATAGGAGCATCGGCCAGGCCGGCATATATGTATATCCCGGCTGGTGTCTGGATATGCCGGTATGGCCGGAATACTAGTATAGGTGTGCCGGCATATACTCAGATATGCCGGCCTAACTATTTGGTGTGTTGTGCAGGAGCAGGGGAGGCCGGATTACCCGACCCTCGTAGGTCGTTGGTCCGGCATATAAGTCCTGGGTATGGCCAACGGTCATATCCGGGATACTTAAGTCAACCAAGGTGTCACATCCCTACAATCAAGGAAGAAAACATCCAAGCATGGTAGCAGAGTAAGATGGCAGGGTGCACAGTGGAGGTTACCTACCCTCACTGTGCTCAAGTACAAGCTTACCTCAGAGTGGTAAGGTCATAGTCCTGGAAGTACAAGGTACAGCAAGGGGAGTCCCATCGAGAGCAATCAGGGAGAAAGTCGTGGGCGTCTGCCCTCGACAGCAAGTCCTGTTTGGAGTGTAGTTGGTGTCTCCTGGTCTTCTATGACCGTTGTAACCCTGGCCACCACTATATAAGGTGGCACAGGGAGTCCTAGCAAAGGGTTGAAAGGTTGGTTGGTCACTCTGTGTTCCTACACTTAGCAGTTCATCTTCCTTCTCTAGCAGAGAGCTTGGAAGCACCATTGTTGTGTACTACATCGACCCAAATATACAATCAGTAGAGCAGGAGTAGGGGTGTTATCTCCTTACGAGAGCCCCGAACCTGGGTAGATCAGTGTCTCTTTCTGTCGTGCTTTTTAGCTCGTTCCCCTCTCCCGAGTCCTCCAGCATCTAGTTCGGCCCCCATTTAAGCCATCCTATGGCATATGTTGTTTCACCACGACGACATTTGGCGCCCACCGTGGGGCAGATCGATATGCTGGGCGGAGTGTTCATTCGGACGGGGTCTGTGATAGCAGCTTCGGGAGTGCGCGTGGTCTCTGGCCTCGTCCAGAGGCTAGGCTCGCTCAGTTTCGTCAGTGACAACGCTGGTTGTCTCGGTGGCCGGCCGTTCCCCAGGGATGGCCGGATTATGTCTTTCGGTTCCCACGAGGTGTACGTGGGGACTGAGAGAATTTGCAGGAAGGAGGTGCTGGTGGCGTCGGATCCTCCGTCACATCGGCTGGCTCACGCTGGGCGTAGCGCTCGCTCAGTAGAGCCGGCTGAGGTGATGATGGCCGGCACATCCGTGCCGCCGGCGGAAGATGCCGGCAAAGCAGCAGCGGCCGGAGCTTCTCCTCCGGAGCCGCCGAAGGTCAAGAGGTCGGCGCGTCCTCCGTTGGAGCGTGCGGAGAACCTGGCCGGCACTTCCGGTGTGCCGGCTAGGGGCGAGGTTCTTCTTCCCATCATCGACCGGCTTCTCGAGCCGGTGCGATCCGGCGTTGATCCGGAGCAGACAAGGGAGGTCCTGGAGGGATCTCGTCAGGCCCTCGTCGACGAGGCCCTGGCCATGAACCAGGAGCGCGAACGGTTTAACCGGCAACTCCGTGAGTATGAGGCAGCCCATGGTTTTACTCCTGTAGTAATCCGGCCTAGCCGGATAGAAGAGGTTAGAACTAGAGGCAGAAATCTTAATGCTGAGATAGGAAAAGATGCTAGAGATAAGAGTCATACCGCAACTAGTACTGTGCCTAAGGTAGTCTATAGTTCGCCAGTAAAGAACCTTAGAGCGGCGGCCGAGGTAGCTAAGGATTTATCTTGTTTATCCGGCGAAGCACTGCGTGAGCAGCAAGCCCGGCTTAACCAACTTTTGTCTGAAGCTACAAAGCAGCAGGAGGCCTTTAAGAAGGCAAACCCGGGTGCCGGGGCGTCTCAGTACATTGTGTCGGCGGGAGGTGCCGGCGCGAGGTCGAGGGGCCAAGCCTCGTCCCCGCATCCTAGCGCCCGGCGTGCCAGAAGTGTGACCTCTGGCCGCCGGGACAAGCAGATCCAGGTGTACGATCCGGCTGTCGCCGGAAAGCAGGCGACGGTGCAGAAGAATGTCGGCCAAGCTGACAAGTATGTCGGCAGCAAGAAGCCCGGCCAGAGTGTGCCGGCCGGGCATGAAGCAGGCGCGACCGGTGGTGGCCGGAGTAACAGTGCAGCCCGGCGTCAGCAGCAGGGCGCCGGAGGTGCAGCGCAGCAGCAGGGTGCAGGCCATCCGGGACATCGAGAGGATGACGGCAATTCCGCCCTTGCCAGGGCGGGATATCAGCAGCAGCACCAGCAAGGCCGGCATAGTGAGCAGCATCAGCCGGAGCAGCAGCAGCAGATGATCGCAGGCCCAATAGCATCCCGGCTTGGACCTCGGTCCTTGGAAGCCAATGATGCACGTTTCAAGCTGGACAAGATCCACCAATCAGAGTTGGTGGAGAGACAAGGAGCTCCGGGCCCTATGTGTTTCGGACCCCGGATTATGGGGGAGCCGGTGCCTTACTTCTTCCAGCTCGCGCGTGGCGCGAGGACATATAATGGCAGTACGAAGCCGAAAGATTGGTTGGAGGATTACTCCACAGCGGTGAACATCGCCGGAGGAAACCTCAGATGGGCGGTACGATATGTGCCGCAGATGTTGGAAGGTCCAGCCAGGATATGGCTGAATAATTTGCCGGCCGGGAGTATCAACGGCTGGATTGATTTCGAAGAGCAGTTTGTGTCGAACTTTACCAGTACATACAAGAGGCCCAACCGTCCGCAGCAGCTGGCTAACTGCCGGCAAGGAGTGAATGAGACTGACCGTGACTACCTGACCAGGTGGTGCACGCTGCGCAATTCCTGCGAAGGAATTAATGAGCAGCAGGCCATCATGTGGTTCGCTCATGGGTGCTGGCATGGCACCATGCTGTGGCAAAAGCTTCAGAGGCAAATGCCGGCCACGCTGGCCGAAACAATCAAGATCGCTGATAGTTATGCTCTGGGAGATCCCAAGCAGCCCAGTCTCGATTCACAAGGACAGGGGCAGACCCAGGGGAACACCAGCAATGCCGGGAGACCAGGGCAATACTATCGCTCTGATAACCGGAACAAGAGAAGAGATGAAAGGCCGGATCACCGGTATGGGGTAGCACAAGTTGCAGCTGTGGAGGAAGAGCAAGGGGGCGCCGGCAGTAGCCAGCGTCCGAGATATGAGGACTATCAGCAGCCTCAGCAGCAGCCGCAGCAGCAAGCACAGCCGTTCCAGAAGAAGAATGTCTGGACCAACAAGAATGCCGGTGGAGCCGCCGGCCAGAAGAAGCAGTGGCCGAAGTATACTGTGGGTCTTGCCATGGACAAGCCTTGTGTGTTCCACACATTCCAGCCGGGAAAGCCGGCAAACCATTTGACAAGGAACTGTTCGTGGCTGGACGACATATTAGCAGGTCGTGCAGGTCCCTGGGGACCGGCTAGACCCTCTGTCCCGGCAGCTCCATCGCCGTTGACAGGTGCCAATACGATTGCAGTCCCACCTAGGCCGGCTAATCCCGGGAATCAGAGCAACGCCGGAAATGCCGGCGTAAATCAAGTTGACCAGAGCTATAATCCGGAATATAACGCCGGAGGCCCAGGAGCGGGCCGGAATGAGTACAAGGAGTATGATCAGAGCTATATGGTCTTTGAGACCGAGAGAACAGACAAGCAGAGCTTGTACTGGCGGAGTCTGGAGGTGAATGCCGTTATGTCGGCTGTGCCAAAGCTGATGTACTGGTCTGACCAGGCTGTTGGTTGGGACAGGGCAGATCATCCCCGGATCATGCCAAATCCCGGCGGATATGCTCTGGTGATGGATCCGACATTCGTCGGGCCGGCTAATAACGTAAGATTCATCAAGGTCCTCATTGATAATGGAAGCAGCATCAACATCATGTATCGGGATACGATGGAGAAGCTGGGAATCAAGGAAAATATGCTGGAACCGAGCAAGACCACGTTCCACGGCATTGTGCCGGGACTTTCGTGTGCGCCGATGGGCAAGATCCGGATGGATGTGATGTTTGGCAGCCGGGATAACTGCAGGGTGGAAAACCTCATGTTCGAGGTGGTTGATCTGGAGAGCCCCTACCATGCTTTGCTGGGTAGACCGGCACTGGCAAAATTCATGGCCTCTACGCATGTGGCGTATCTGAAGATGAAGATGCCGGGACCCAAAGGAGTGATCACCATCATTGGTGATTACAAGCGTTCGATGGCATGTGCCACCGCCGGATCCAATCTAGCCGAGACTCTGATCATTGCAGAGGAGAGGAAGAGGCTCAAGCGAGCAGTGGAGATTGCTGAGACGGTCGTGGCCGGCAAATATATGCCGGGCATGACAAATCCCGGTGGCAGCGTTTCTTTTCAAGTGAGTAAGGAAGTCAAAAAGGTGCCTCTGGATGAAGCTTTCCCGGAGCGCCATGCCCTCGTTGGGGCAAGTTTGGATCCCAAATAGGAAAGCGAGCTCATCAGCTTCCTCCGTGAGAATCGGGATATCTTTGCATGGTCTACTTCGGACTTGCAAGGTGTGCCGAGGGAGCTGGCTGAGCACGCATTGCATGTGAGACCGGATGCTAAGCCGGTGAAGCAGCCGCTCCGGCGGAATGCCGGCGATAGAAGGAAAGCCATATGGGAGGAAGTGGCCAGGCTCTTAGCCTCTGGCTTTATCAAGGAAGTACTTCATCCGGATTGGGTGTCTAATCCGGTTTTGGTGGAAAAGAAGAAAGATGAGCCCGCCATAGTGAAAGTATGGCGGATGTGTGTTGATTACACCAACTTGAATAAGGCATGTCCTAAAGATCCATTCCCGCTCCCTCGGATCGATCAAGTGATTGATTCCACAGCCGGATGTGAACTGTTATCATTTGTGGATGCCTATTCCGGTTTCCACCAGATCCCCTTGTATGAGCCAGATCAAATAAAGACATCCTTTATTACCCCGTACGGGGCTTATTGCTATCTCACTATGCCGTTCGGTTTAAGAAATGCCGGCGCAACTTACCAAAGGTGTATGCAAAAGTGTTTGCATGATCAGATAGATAAAAATGTGCAGGTATATGTCGATGATATCGTCATAAAAACCAAGGAGAGCAAGACTCTCATAGATGATCTCCGGGAAACCTTTGGGAACCTGAGGAGATTCCGGATGAAGTTGAATCCGGCTAAGTGCACCTTTGGTGTGCCGGCGGGCAAGTTGCTCGGTTTCCTTGTTTCCAGCCGGGGTATTGAGGGGAATCCCGGCAAGATTCGTGCCATAGAAAGGATGAAGCCGCCGACAGATTTGAGGGAAGTACAGAAGTTCACTGGGTGCCTCGCATCCCTGAGCCGCTTCATAAGCCGGCTGGGAGAGAAAGCTCTGCCGTTATATCAGTTGATGAAAAAGTCCGACACATTTGTCTGGACAACGCAAGCAGATGCAGCTTTCAAAGAATTGAAACAGTTGTTGTCAACAGCGCCGGTATTAGCGTCTCCGATGCCCCGGGAGCCAATGTTGCTCTATATAGCGGCTACCAACCGAGTTGTCAGTGCTGTGGTGGTAGTAGAGCGAGAGGAAGGAGGCAAAACCGTGCAGCGGCCGGTATATTATCTGAGTGAAGTCCTCTCCACCTCAAAGCAAAATTACCCCCACTATCAGAAGATGACCTATGGTGTCTATATGGCGGCCAAGAAGCTCAAGCATTACTTCCAAGAGCATCCAATCCGGGTAGTGGCCGAGGCCCCTATCTCAGAAATTATAGGCAACAAAGATGCCAGCGGCCGGATAGCAAAGTGGGCAATAGAGCTTTCACCATATACACCGCAGTACGATAAGAGGGATACAATCAAGTCCCAGGTCTTGGCTGATTTCTTTATTGACTGGGCCGAGATACAGTATGAGCCACCATTGCCAGATGCCAATTATTGGAGGATGCATTTCGATGGGTCCAAGACAATCCATGGCTTGGGTGCCGGCATAGTTCTCAGTTCACCAAAGAATGACCAGCTGAGATACGTCCTGCAGATTCACTTTGCAGCATCAAATAATGTGGCGGAATATGAGGCACTTGTGCATGGCCTGAAGGTGTCTAAGGACATAGGAATTCGCCGGATTATATGCTTCGGGGATTCTGACTTAGTGATTCAGCAGTGTTCCGGCATATGGGACGCGCATGATGCTAACATGGCATCATACCATTTCCTAGTGCAGCAGTTAAGTGGTTACTTTGAAGGTTGTGAGTTCCGGCACGTTCTCCGGGCTCAGAACGATGCAGCCGATGCATTATCCAAGCTGGGGTCTTCCCGAGATTCAATCCCGCCCGGCATTTCGCTGGAGCATCTGAGGAAGCCATCGATCAAACCCTCGCCGGAGTCATCCTCCATTTATGTCCCGCCAGGTCCAGACGAAGCAGTTCCAATGGAGATAGATGCCGGGGCCAGGACGGATAACCCGGGGACTGTTTCCTCAGTCCCGGGGACTGGGCCGGCATATGCTGTTAGTACAGTATTCCGGAGCAAAACTAAAGGCAAGGGTAAAATGTGCCAAGAGGTTGTGCCGGTATACCCGGGGACTGCTCCGGCATACCCGGGGACTGATTCTTCAGTCCCGGGGACTTCGCAGCCCATGGAGATCGATTATGTGTCGGTCGAAATGATGGAAATAGATCAGGCAGTGTTCACTGTCAGGGAAGTGCCCTCATGGGCACGTCCTATCATGAACTTCATGGTGGATGGTCAAGTGCCGGCGGATGAAACCGAGGCCCGCCGGGTTATAAGGAGATCCAAAGCGTATACCATCATCAACAAAGAAATATACAAGAGAAGTACCACCGGAGTATTGCAGAGATGTGTCGAATCTGCGGAGGGTCTGGAGATGCTCCGGGAAATTCACCAGGGGGAGTGTGGTCACCATGCTTCGTCCAGGGCATTGGTGGCAAAGGTATTCCGGCATGGCTTCTATTGGCCAACGGCACTGCAAGAGGCAGAAAACTTGGTCCGGAAATGTAATGGGTGTCAAAGATATGCCCACCAGATTCATCAGCCGGCATCTGCCCTGAAAACTATCCCAATAACCTGGCCCTTTGCTGTTTGGGGCCTGGATATGGTCGGGGCTTTTAAGCCGGCCAGAGGGAAAATGACCCATATCCTGGTCATGGTGGACAAGTTCACCAAGTGGATTGAAGTGAAGCCCATAAGCAAGTGTGATGGTCACACAGCAGTGAAATTCTTAAAGGATATAATCTTGAGATATGATGTTCCTCATAGCATCATCACTGACAATGGGTCAAACTTTGCCCAAGGGCCATTTGCCAGATTTTGTGAGGAAGTGGGAATCCGGCTGGACGTTGCGTCGGTTGCCCACCCTTGTGCCAATGGCCAAGTAGAGAGATCGAATGGGCTAGTATTATCCGGCATAAAACCCCGGCTGATAGAGCCCCTGGAGAAAACTTCGGGATGTTGGCTAGATGAGCTGCCAGCAGTGCTGTGGAGTTTAAGAACAACTCCGAATAGATCAACAGGCTACACACCATTTTTCCTGGTGTATGGAGCAGAAGCTGTGCTTCCAACAGATGTAATACATGATGCACCAAGAATAGTGCTATATACTGAGGAAGAGGCTAAAGAAGCCAGAGAAAATGATGTTGATCTGCTAGAGGAAGCAAGGGAAATAACTCTGTCAAGAACAGCAGTATATCAGCAGAACCTCAGACGCTATCATGCGCAGAAGGTAAATCCAAGGAGATTTCAAGAGGGAGATCTAGTACTCCGGCTAAAGCAAGGAACAGAAGGCCGGCATAAGTTAACTCCTCCATGGGAGGGGCCATTCATTGTGAGCAGAGCTCTGCACAATGATGCCTATTATCTTATAGATGCGCAGGACCCCAAGAAGAATAAGGCGGACAGGTCCGGAGAAGAAACCAAGAGGCCATGGAACATAGCTCTACTGCGCCCCTTTTACTCCTGAGCAACACAATGTATGTATTTCCATATTTTCCTTTGTATGCCGGCGTGTTGTGCCGGCACAAGACTAATGAATGAAATACCGGCATCCCGAAGAAGCCGGGTAACTAGCTCCGAGGTATATTTGTTGTTTATTTACAGTTTTTTGTTATATGCCGGCTGGCTTTATTTGAATGTTTCCTATGTCGGCCTAGTAATGTGTCGGCACCAAAGGCCACTCTTCGACTCAGCTGCTGTCCGAAACCCGGCTTCATGGCTAGCAAGAGTAGATGCCGGAGATTGTCTACACATGGAAAACGGCTAAGGAAATACAAAGCAAGCGAACCGACATTTTCGTTAAAGCTAAAGTTAAAATTTAAAGTGTCGGATGATTTGAAGTCTAAGTCTCAAAGTTAAAGTACTGTATGTTCGAGGAAGCAACCTTGAGACTCATACGTCGAAAGCCAATTGAGGTAGACAAGCAGCCAAGGTTGTGAAATTGAGGAAACAGGAAAACAACTCGGTGACTTAGCCAAAAGATGATCCGGCATTAGTAACAAGCAAACCAAGATAAAACTTGTTCAGGAAGCAAACCAAAGGAAATTAAGCGTGTATATTACATCTGCACCCGGCATACCGGGGATCTGATAAAACTTAAAGTGTTTGTGCTGCAAAGTCAAGGAGCAGCGGCAGAAGCAGAGGCGCCGGCTGGTGGAGCAGTGGCGGTGGAGATGTCGGCTTCAGGAGTGCCGGACCCAGCAGATGGAATGGAGCCATCACCTCCGCCCGGGGCAGATGCCTATTCCGGGACATCAGTGTCGGCCTCTTCAGCTTCATCTTCATCCTGGCTGGAGTCGGAGCCCTCAGCAGCGGCGGATGTCCCGGCATCGTCCTTCTTCTCTGGCTCACGGATATCCCGAACGAAGGCGTCGGTGTCGGCATAGTCCACATAGCTGTGGGCCAGCTCCCGTCGGCGCCGGATATGTTCCGGGTCCGTGGTCCAGATGGATCCTTCGCGCACAGTGCGCAAAGTCTCCAAGTCAGCCTTTTCATACCAGGACAAGAAGTAGGTGAGAGCTTCGTCAGCTCCAACCCTCGCGCCGGAATCGCGCCACTCCCGGAGGCGAACCTTGGCCAGCTGCAGATCGTTGCCGAGGTCGACGGGATCAGTGGGAGTCCTTTGTCCCGGCCAGAGGGCAGAGAATGCCTCCTGGGCGCCATAGAAGAGTTCTTCAGTGTAGAGCGTCATGGCGTTCTTCCGGGACTGCAGAGCCAACAGCTGCTCCGACATGTCCCAGTTGGGCGAGTCAACCGGAACACCCCGGTTTCTCGATCCAACTGCAAAGCCCTCTCAACGTCTGTGACGGAAGCGGGAAACATGTCTGAGGAATAGAAACAATGTTAGCAAAAGGAGAATATGCCGGAGAGAATTACACTATGTCGGGAAGGATAAAGGGAAAGGATTTGAAGCTTACTGGCAAGGTCGGCATTCAGCTGTGCAACTGTAACCTCCCATTTGGTGGCCTGCTCCTTCAGGCTATCCAGTTCAGCGTGGGCGTTGGAGGCATCAGTCTCGGAGATGACAAGCAGGGACTGGGTTTTCTTCAGTAGGCCCTCCCTATGTTCCTTTTCGTCCAGAAGCTCGGTGATCCGGCCCTTCAGCTGCTCAACCTCGGCCTTGTGACCGGCATCCCGGTCGTCCAGTTGCTTGGCTACATCCACTGAGGACACACAGTCCTGGTGGCGTGCCTCCAGTGCAGCTTTCTCGTCTAAAAAGATTTGAAGTCAAAACAAGGATTTGAAGAAAGAAAACAGTGAAAAGATTAAAGGATTTGAAGTACAGAAGGATTAGTTGAAGATTAAGGGGATCCGGCATACCTGTCAGTTCCTTCACTCTCTTGGTAAGCTCGGTGACTTGGGCTTCGGCACCAGCTGCGAAATGTCGGACAAAGATTAGGTGTCGGCATATTAAGATATGCCGGCCAGAGGTCTATTGAGAAGGGGCAAGGTATGTCGGCTGAAATTACCTTTCTGGGACAGCTCCAGCTGAAGCTTGCTATGCTCGTCGGATAACTTCCGATGCTCGCATACCAAGTTATGATACAGGTCGGCCCGGGTGTTGTTCATGCGCTGCAAAAGTGCCCGGATTTAAAATATCAGCAGAGAAATTCGGCATGGAAATTAAGTTGAAAATTCTATCAAGTGATCATTCTACTGAAGACCCGGCACAGGTGTTGCGCACCTATCCCGACCCTCGGTGACTAGGATTTGAAGCTCGAAACGAGCTTATATCTCGGTCAGGAGGATTTGAAAAATAATTGAGATGTGTAGAGACCCGGCACAGATGCTGCGCACCTATCCCGGCCCTCGGTGACTAGGATTTGAAGCTCGAAACGAGCTTATATCTCGGTCAGGAGGATTTGAAAAATAATTGAGATGTGTAGAGACCCGGCACAGGTGCTGCGCACCTATCCCGGCCCTCGGTGACTAGGATTTGAAGCTCGAAACGAGCTTATATCTCGGTCAGGAGGATTTGAAAAATAATTGAGATGTGTAGAGACCCGGCACAGGTGCTGCGCACCTATCCCGGCTCTCGGTGACTAGGATTTGAAGCTCGAATCGAGCTCATATGTCGGAAAGTTAATTGCAAAAGCAGCTAAGTGCAAAAGGTCTTGGAAAATCCCGGATGTCCGTATCCCGGACAGCCGACATTTTCGGGGACTGGGGATATCTATATGTAAAGGACTTACGTTGGTGGCATCGGCCAATCGGTGAAGTCTCTGCTGGAGGCTGAGGAGCTCGCAGGCGATCGGTAGGGGCTTCGCGGCCAGGATATCTGCTGGGTTGCCGGTGGCCGAAGCTTCGGCCTTCTTCTTGCTGCTGGAGTCCGCGGTGTCCATGCTGCCGGCGTCGTTCCACTTGGTGCAATGCTCCTTGAGAGACCCGAGGCTTTGGTTACTCTTTGTCACCAGGGGGATGATGCCCTCAAGTTCTGGCGTGTCGAAGAAGTTGCGCCGGTAGCCAGGCCGGGCTGCTGCCCTGCCAAGATGCAGGGCCAGAGCAGAGCTGGTCCGGGGCGCTGCCTTAGGAGGAGCAGTGGCGGCGGATGGAGTGCCGGACTTGGTCGGCTGGATCTTCAATGTGCCGGACTTGGCCGGGGCAGAGGTCTTGGCCGGCGCCGTGGTCTTGGCCGGTGCAGGAGTCGTTTCAGCAGAAGGAGTTTTGGGCACGGGCTGTTCCGGTGCGGCCGGTGCATCTTGGCCAGCAGAGGCAGGATCCGGAATAGTCCGGACTTCCGGCACTAAAGGGCCTTTACCCATGATGTCTGCTCCGGCGTCTTCAGTTGTGCCGGCGTCGCTGGTGGGCGCGCCGGAGTCTGGTGCTTCTTGGTGGGCTCCTGTGTCCATGTGGACATCAGGAGCCGGAGGTTCCTGTTGAGCCCCCGAGTCCATGTGGACGTCGGGGGCAGAGGTGTCTTGTTCCGGCGGAGGAACGTCCTTCGCCGGGGAGGAGGTCTTGTCGGGCGCAGGCGAGGATGCCGGCGCCGGGGAGGTCATGTGACTGGCAGAGGGAATGTCGGAGGTAGCAGGGGCAGCGGGCTTGGTAACCTTCGGGTCGCCACTCAAGCCAGAAGCTTGTTCCGGCGCAAGAGGAGCTCTGAAAGAGAGAAAACACCAAGTCAGTAATACAAGCAAGAGATATGTCGGAGGAAATGCAAAGAAAAGGAAACTTACCCCGAGGCAACAGGCCTCTGTTTCTTCTGGATAGGCACGCCGACCTTCTGCCTCTTCGACTTCTGAGATGTGTCGGACTGGGGCTTCACCCCTCGCTTCCGGCCGGCACGTCCGCCGGTGGAAGGAGGTCCCTGGTTCAGAGGGGCGGCGTCGACAACCATATCGTCCGGGATAGCTGAGGACGGCATTGCAAACTCGTAAGCAATAGGTGTTTCTGGAAAGGCGTACGCAAGTGGCATCGGGTCATAGTACAGCAGGATCTCCTCGTCAGAATCAATCTCACTCCGGTCTTGAGTATAATGCCGGGATGAAGAGCCCTTACCCATGGCAGCTGCAGCACGGGTGCTCCTGGGAAGCTTATCCCAATGATCCGGATCTTCAACATCCGCAACAGTGCGGTCCGCCGCGATCTTGATCCGGGAGTTCTCCATGGTTTGGAAGCTGAATTTCTGTATAAACAGCAAAGTCAAGTATTCAGACAAGGAAATATGCCGGTGGAAGAGGTATGTCGGATCAATATGATATGTGTCGGCAAACAGACATGTGTCGGCTTAAGTATCTATGTGCCGGACATGGACTTTATGTATCGGATAAGATGGTTTACCGTTGGGGCGGGCCTATCCCGGCTGTATGGTTCTAGCCCCCAGGCAAAAGTGGCCTGAGAGGACTTGCAGACATCCTTAATCCGGCGCAGAATGTCGGCCGGAGTCAGCTCGTGTGTGGAGTGCCGGTTGGGGTCCATTGGCCCGCTCATCTGGCAGATCTTGTGCGACCGGCGCTGCAGAGGGGAGACGCGCCGGCTTATATAGCAGGCCACCAGGTCTTGAGGAGTAAGACCGGCATCCAGGAGCTCGCCCTTAACCCGGTGAAGCGCATTCACCGGCATCACCAAGTTCTTCGGGTTGTAGGTCCAGTTCGTCATAGCCAAGGGTGGCTCGTCCACAAATGGCGGCAGGTTGAGCAGATCCTCGTTGGTGGTGTTCTTGACATAGAAGAAGCTTTTCTGCCACTTCTTGCAAGATTCCAGGAGTTCCACCTTGGGGAAGTCCGAGCCCTTTCGGGACATGATGGTGGCCGCGCCGCAGAGGGTCATGGGGCGGTCCTTCTTTTCCTGGGCCGTCTCCGGCGGGTCGTCCTTGCTCCGGGGCGGCTCTTGGACGACTTGCTTCCGCAGTTGGAAGTACTTCGCCCAGCCTTGAGTAAGGGGCACTATGCCGGCATAGCCCTCGCAAAAAGCAGCGAAGGCGGAAAGGATCATCACGGCATTGGCCGGGATATGATGAGGTTGTAGGTCGTAGGTGTTGAGGAAGTCCCGGAAGAAGTCCGATGCCGGCAGCCCGAAACCCCGCTCGAAGTGGGCGATGAAGACGACGCGTTCGCCAGGTTCGGGTGCCGGCACAGTTTCTCCTGCTGGTAGCCGGCATGCTACGCCCTCCGGGACTCTCCTGGTGGAGGTGACCCAGGATATGTCGGCCGGAGTAACCTCCGACCCCTCCCAGCCGGAGCGTCCTTGGGCTCGGGCCGAGGTATTTTCCTCAGAGGCCGAGGTGCCCGTCATGCTTGAAGATGCCATCTTAGTGGCCGGGACAAGGCGTGAGAGCCGGAGTCCCGTGATGATATTCCTATCAGGGCCGGAGAAAATAGGGAGGTTAGTCTCTCCGGCATACCACTCTCCCCAAGGTTAGCAGAAATCAAAGATCTACCGAGCCAGTTAAAATAGGAAACAAATAAGGGTAAAAATTCTAAGGAAGAACACCTGTGAGCGCTGTTAGCAATGCTAGTCGAATCCAGAGAGGAACTGCACTAGATCTATGCGGATATGGCTACCAATGAGAAGCTATGAAGAAGCATCAAAGAGGAAGAACAGAGGGAGAGAGGAACTCACCGGAGTTTGGCCGACGGCGAAAGAACGACGACGGCGAGCGTACAGAAGAAGATCCAATCTCCCTGCAATGTCGCGGAGGAACGGTGCGGCAGCGGCGGCGTCGTCGACGGAGATGCAGGGCGCCGTCGAGCGTCGGCGTCGGCGGGGAGCAGGACGGCTGCGGCGGAGATGCTGTTCTTCGGAACGGCGGTGGAGCGCAGGAGGCAAAGGAGCAGGCGAGGAAGACGATGGTGGGGGGTAAAAAGATAAGTTTACCCCCGCCGCCCTATTTATATGTCTGCCAGGTCAGGGTCGTGGGGGTCGTGGGGATCGTGGGAGTGTTCCACTCCCCCGACCGTTCCTGCAGAGAGTCGCCACGTGGCGGCACGGAGTGGGGCGGCGGTTCCGGTAACCGTGCCATGACGCAATGATGGCAAGGAGTAACTGCACTGTGAACCGTCACATCGTGGGTGACCGTTCGAGGTGGCAGGGCAGTTACAAGTTTCGATGCAAAGCTGTCAGGCATGGCTTCTCGAGGAAGACTCGTCTATATGTCGGATTAATTGCCCGATGTATATGTTCCGTCCGGAATACCCTCGGGACCGGCCGGAATAAGTTTTGGAACAGGAACAGAGGCCGGAATAAGTGCAGATGTGCCGGCATATAAATCTGATCGCCGGGGCATAATGAAGAAAGGTATGTTGAACCTGTCAAGGCTCCACAGTTATGACTGGGGAACCTCGGCAGCTTCGGGGACTAGTGTCGGGGGGATGACCCCCGGTAGGGTCAAGAGACTAGAAAGACACAAGGTCTATGGTTGACTTTTATGCCGGTTGACCAAGAAAAGGCCTGGCCGGAATATAGGAGCATCGGCCAGGCCGGCATATATGTATATCCCGGCTGGTGTCTGGATATGCCGGTATGGCTGGAATACTAGTATAGGTGTGCCGGCATATACTCAGATATGCCGGCCTAACTATTTGGTGTGTTGTGCAGGAGCAGGGGAGGCCGGATTACCCGACCCTCGTAGGTCGTTGGTCCGGCATATAAGTCCTGGGTATGGCCAACGGTCATATCCGGGATACTTAAGTCAACCAAGGTGTCACATCCCTACAATCAAGGAAGAAAACATCCAAGCATGGTAGCAGAGTAAGATGGCAGGGTGCACAGTGGAGGTTACCTACCCTCACTGTGCTCAAGTACAAGCTTACCTCAGAGTGGTAAGGTCACAGTCCTGGAAGTACAAGGTACAGCAAGGGGAGTCCCATCGAGAGCAATCAGGGAGAAAGTCGTGGGCGTCTGCCCTCGACAGCAAGTCCTGTTTGGAGTGTAGTTGGTGTCTCCTGGTCTTCTATGACCGTTGTAACCCTGGCCACCACTATATAAGGTGGCACAGGGAGTCCTAGCAAAGGGTTGAAAGGTTGGTTGGTCACTCTGTGTTCCTACACTTAGCAGTTCATCTTCCTTCTCTAGCAGAGAGCTTGGAAGCACCATTGTTGTGTACTACATCGACCCAAATATACAATCAGTAGAGCAGGAGTAGGGGTGTTATCTCCTTACGAGAGCCCCGAACCTGGGTAGATCAGTGTCTCTTTCTGTCGTGCTTTTTAGCTCGTTCCCCTCTCCCGAATCCTCCAGCATCTAATTCGGCCCCCATTTAAGCCATCCTATGGCATATGTTGTTTCACCACGACGACAACGGGCAGAAGGCCATCAAGAACAGCAAAAACCCCAGGTAGGTATCGGCTAATTAGTTTTATTTCTCTATATATTAATCTTTAATCATGATGCATTCATGCGCGCGTGTGCACCTCATCAAATTAGCTGCTTCATGTTAGGTCATGCATTGAATGCACGCGTCGATCTAACGCACAGTCCCATGGGCACCATTGCCCTTACATGCATCGATCCATCTTATTGAATTAGGAAAAGAGCTAATGGAGGTTCAACGCTCTTGAACTACCGAATCAGCCATGCATACATGTGCATGACGTATCCACTGTAGGTAAGTCGGTTATGCCAACGAAACAAGATTAATTGTTTCCATACGGATCAAGCAACAAAATATTCACTCACTCAATAGACGCAAAGCCACGGCCACAGTTGCTTGGGGGGGCTGGCACCTTCTTTCCCCCTCTTCGTAGTTACTTTCCATTGTTGCATCCACAATGGTAGATCTGATTTTCTTGCTTCATCAGCCCCTTCCAATTGCCGTCCGATGCCGGCAACATGGAGTAGAGAAACCTAGTGATCAGCAATTACTTTGTACTAGTGCAGTGGTTGTGTGCGCTGTTGCTTATTTAGAGGTCATGTGTTCGATTCCCCAAAGAGAAACCTAGTGATCAAGCCATCCCTCTAAAGTCTCGACACCATGAATGCCACTCCCAAAGGATCGACTAGTATCATAGTGTCAGTGAGCCGCTGGGGATAGCCTCTCCTCCACCTTCTTCCTCCTCTATTCTTCCCCTTCCCTTTCTCACATCTATTGGCTAAGACTAACTTATAAAAAATGTCTCGCCCCCAACAAGGAAATTCCCTATGTGTATGTGAACGTCCAACACCATCCAATGGCTCACATTAATCCAAGTGCAAGATTGTATATCTTCAGCTCTATAGAAACCAACATGCACACCACCTCATTTTTATTGTTGCAATACTTATATATATAAGCCCTTCTATTTTACGTAAATCAACCCACAATCTACCTTAGATATATTGATTGCAAATATATTTGCATATATATATATATGCCCTTCTATTCTATGAAAATCAACCATACTATCAGGGCGTTTTCATGAATATTTCTTGAGGTTTTACTCAGATTTCAATGGAAGTTTCCTATAGAAACAGAAAAAGGATTCACGGAAAGTGAAACAATATGAAACCAAGCATTTATAAAACATGTATAAAACATATTAGACTGTTGAATCTTGATACCTTCATAAATCATTTTTATGTTTCTTCATGAAACAAGAATTTTTTGTAAGATACCTACATAAAAGATCTAGGTGTAACT
Source organism: Dactylis glomerata (assembly GCA_007115705.1). Taxonomy (NCBI): domain Eukaryota; kingdom Viridiplantae; phylum Streptophyta; class Magnoliopsida; order Poales; family Poaceae; genus Dactylis; species Dactylis glomerata. The sequence continues at coordinate 1,895,973 of QXEO01001691.1, read as the reverse complement.
ATGTTGAATTTTGATACTCTATGAAATTGAAATAAATAATTTTATGAGGTTAGAGGCTTTTATGAAGGTCACATTATCGATCACTATGACTGCACATCAAATTATCCAGTTATTGTGCGGTAACTTACTATACTTACCTCTTTGAGTTTGTACTACTGACCATGAAGGAGCTACTACCGGTGCACACATCCCACGTGCAACGTGAAGAAGCAGGTGCAACGCCTGGCCAAGGACACGGGCATCGTCGTGACCACCTATGAGGGCGCGCACAACCATCCATGCGAGAAGCTCATGGAGGCGCTCGGCCCCATCCTGAAGCAGCTCCAATTCCTCTCCCAATTATAAAACCATGCCCATCTGACTGGCCGGCAAGCTTCCACAATAACCTGGTGAAGCCACTTTGCCACACAACATGTGGTATAAAGGAGAAAAAAATGTTCCTACCTCCTCAAAACAGTGTGTACAACTGCATGTATGCACAATGAACTCACTGTGTGGTGCGTGTATAAACGAACCCGTGTGTACCGAGCTTATGGACATGCATAACTTCACAAATTTATCGACCAGCTAACTGAATTATCAATGTTCTTTCGAGTCTCACGTGTTATTTATACAACAATCCATTTTCCCAAACAAGAACTCGAACACATTCATAGACCGAATGACGGTGTCAAGGTTATGCATATGTAATACACATGACAGCCCAGCAACTTGTTTAAAAAAAAATGACAGCCCAGTATGGATGGCCATTATTATCTAGTAATACTTCTAACACATGATCGTAATCTGCCCAATCATGCATTCAAGATAAAGTTTTAATGGTCTACTGAAATAAACTTTGTAGAAGGGTTAATTGTCTCTTGACGTGTGCAGTTTGTACAGTAGCAGGTCGGTGTTCCGTCAATTGAGCAGTATCCACCTGTCCAGCCACCTTTGGTTATGCACAGATGAGCGCACCCATCGACGCTGGGGCAGCGATTATCCTATGCCGGCCACACCGTGCATTCACGGCCCGGGGCCGAATCTTCGCAATCAAAGCAAATTTATTATGTTATAAATCTCTATATGTCAAACTTGTGTAAGTTAAAAAAGTTTTTTAAAAATGTATGAGATCATGTATATAGAAGGCTTACTTTCTAAATCGGGCTTTGTGCCAAAATATCAGTGTCAACTGAATCAATACAGCTTACTAAACCAAAAGATATCAAGCTGAAGGATCAGAAAAACATAACCCGTGATATAAAACAACCTGGATATGCATATTCACAATGGGAGAAATGCCGAACTAAATGTAAACATGGAACGTAATTGTCTCTGTATCAAGCTAATCAACTTAATCTAGCAATTAAGCAAACAAAAGGGGGAATGATCGCATGACACAAAATAGAGTATGTGGAGAATCCATGGTTAATATACTCAGGAGGGGGATAATTCACATGGTTCAACCAAACACATGAAGTTAGTTCATATAAAGAAAATGACATCTCTGCTTGCTACCAGATCCAAACTATAGCCTGAAAAGGGATCCTAAACATGAAAGCGACCAGCAACTCGTCTGAATAGCACAATTGGGTGGGTAAACACATAATCAGAAAGCACATATCTCTACATTTTCCTCGGACTGCAAGTACCGATCAAAATTGGGGATCCGGAGCATGCTGACTTGCTCTCTACAGGAACAATTAGGATTCGAAACATGATAAACTAGCGGGATTTTCTGAAAAAATCTAAAAAAGTATCACATCCACTGAAATCTACAAACGAGCAGGAACACAAAGAAAAAAGAGAATTAGGGTTCAAGCTCAGCAATCATGAAGACTATTCCATACATGGGGGAGGCGAAATTAACTTACATGCAGCCTCCATGGACGGTGCAGTAGATAGAAGGAAACAATGTCCACGATTTAGAGCAAGACTAGGAGGAACAAATCAGACGGACGAGAAACTACCGAAGAAGAAGAAAGAGCAGGGACAAGGGAGAGGAAAGAAGACGAGAAGAGGAAGCTGAGAATGAGAAAAAAAACAAGGTGCGCCGAGGAAACAGTGGGCCGGCCCAACTACAACGCTCGGTGTGTACGCTTCGCAATGGGGGCATACCGGCCTGCTAAGCCCCGCTAGAACAAAATCCCCCGAAATCTTCGGCAATTCCTATACGCCGCCTTCTGCGGCGCAAACGCGTCGCGCCGCGTACCCCTGCACTCACGCGTGCGGTGATGAGTCAGGCTCGGCGACGGTCGGCGAAGGTGAGGAAGTGCGCCGGAGGTGAGGAAGAAGGCGGCCACCGGAGTTTGAGGAAGAAGGCGGCCACCAGAGAAGGATGCCGCTGCGCCACGAAGCCGCCGACGCCGCGGCTGGCCGCGGTGGAGGCGGCGGAGCAAGCTCAGAAACTTAGGGTTGTGGGGGGGGGGGGAGGGGGTGGGAGCTCGCCGGCGTCGGAAAGGAGGCTGCCGGAGAGGGGAGAATCGTGGGGGGTTAGACGGTCGGCAGCGGCGGCGGCGGCCCGATCGGTGGCGGAGACGAGGGAGAAAAGAAGAAAAAGGAGAGAAGAAAGAAGAAAACGCGGAAATGGGCCGGCCCACCAGCTGGATTCCTTCGTGCGGCGCGACGCTCCCGTGCCGCAGAAGGCGGCGTACAGGACCCCCCGAAATCTTCCACCCTCCGCCGCCGTGTAGCTCTAGCATCCTCCCGGCGAGCAGCAGCCACCACGGCCACGGGGAGACGCGACGCGACGACGGCAGGGTACGATCTCCAACAATCTTTCTTCCCACCTTTCTTGTTGCCACTGTGTCATTTTCCTTCCGCAATCACGAAATGAAGTAAATCGCGATTCCGGCGAAAGAAATGTCCAGCTGCGATGTAATCCACATCTGATGAGACCATGCCGCAAGAGAATTAGGCCAGTTGCGCCCGTCCATACTCATGGCCGGCGTCCTCCGTATGCGTGCAACTGCAACCGGAATGTGGAAGCCACCACCGACGGATAGATCCCGTTCGGTGGGCGCTTGACTCAAGTGAGCAAGTGGTCTCCAGCCGCCGGTAGAACCCATGCCGAAACTGAGCCAGTCCACCACCTTAGCCATCTTTGCCCGCTTGGCTTGAAGCCTGCTATCTGCGGTTTGAACTCCAGATGTCAGTGTATTCATGTTCTTTGATTCAAGATGTCAGTGTGTGCTTTGCTGGGCATCTATTGTAAGTAGTTGCGTTTGCTTTGGCATGAATTAATAGGTCCGCATATTACCAGTGTCGTTATTCTTGTTAATGAATGATAATAGGGATTGTTATTTCTCTCAAATATGCTGAGTTGACCATTGTGTTATTGCCAAATAGAGACAGTTCTTCAGTTTGTGTAGCCACTGATTGCAAGGAAGTAACCTCTCCAATAGGTCCCCATTCCCTCATCAGGGGTGGATAATGGAGGGAGACAAGAACATCCAGGCTGGGGATGTTCTTTCACTCCTGGCCGGGTATCCTGTTGCCATCCCTAGGTATTGTGCAGTGAAGTTTAAAGAGAGTACTATGCGACAGCATGGATTACTTGCAAAGGAAATAAGAGATGGAATGCATTCTGAACTTCGGTGGCCACACAATGTTTTCTGTGAAGCTAACAATGCACATGAATTTGTGGTACTATATAATTTTTTTGAAAGGGTTCTGTGTAGGAAAATGGGTTTAAACAATTATTGCTTCTCGTTTTTTAACGAATATCCCTCTGAAATGCTTCCATCTAGTTTAGTATTAAATGTACCCTTTTTTCAATATCTGTTTCAGATTGCAGGAAAGTGGTGAAAGCATCTAGTAGTTTCTGTTGACTAAAGATGAACAAGGTGAAGATTTTCAAGTTGGCAAAGGGATTTAGAGGAAGGGCAAAAAATTGCATAAGGATAGCACGTGAGAGGGTTGAGAAAGCCTTGCAATATTCCTACAGGGATAGGCGTAACAAGAAGAGAGACATGCGATCCCTATGGATTGAGCGCATCAATGCTGGTACACGGCTGCATGGGGTATGCATCCATCACACTCGAACTGTCAAAAGGAATGTTGAACTACTGGTGTTTGCTAGGAATACCCTCCAGTCACTTGTGTATATATTTATTAAGAAATGAATCCTAATAGTCTTTTGAATGCTCATATTAAGAAAAAAACAGATCAAGAGAACACTTCAGCCAGCCTTTGCATTCTGCTGTTTAAGTAGCTCATTTCTTTTATCTGAATACCAGGTGAACTATGGCAACTTCATGCATGGATTGGTGAAGGAGAACGTCCAACTGAACAGAAAGGTGCTCTCGGAGCTGTCAATGCATGAGCCATACAGCTTCAAGGCGCTTGTTGATGTATCTCGCACTGCATTTCCAGGGAACAGGCCGCCTGCCCAAAAACAGGGCCTAGCAGCTGTTCTGTGAAACAGTTAGTCCAATAAGTCAGTGTTGGTCTTCTGTTTTTCCTTTATGGCAACTGAAAGTTACTACCTAGCAATATATTGATTAAGACTATGTAACAAAACCAATAGACTGGTGACTCTTGTTGGTTTATCATGTTGGGCATGCGGTTTGTGAGTAAACCTTCTCTTAAGTGCATATTAGTGTTGGATTTGTGAGAAAAATAAGGGAATTTTGTACAAACTTATTAATTATTTCATCGCTGAGTTAGAGTGCATGATACTCAGAATTATTTTGAAGTTGTGGAGCCTTCCGGCTTTATAGTAAAATAGCGGTTAGTGTCTGGTACTCTGGTTACTCTTATCAGTTTCAGGTCTCCTAGCATTATAATTTACCAGCTACACGCATTGGTCTAACAAACTACTGCCTCCGATCCTAAATATAAGATGTTTTGGCAAGACTGTCTTGCTGAAACATCTTATATTTAGGAACGGAGGCAGTACATTTTATTGGTCCAGATAGGTGCTCTAAATCTCAGCTCAGTTAGCACAGACTGCATATGAAGAGTTTTTTAGCAACTCTAGAAATGAAGAAACATATTATGTTCCTTTTGCTGCCATTCCTTGATTAGCTAACAAGATATGCGTTGTGTGTTTGGTGTCTTGTTGCTTCAACTGTAATATGTGTTCATGGATTCCTAAGGTACATTCCTCTTGGAGGATACAGGATTTGCCAAATGTATGGTGTGTACAGAATGTTTTCTAGAGGGTAATGTGTACAGAATGTTATGGGCTATCTTTTTCGGAGCTCTCCTTTTCGAATGGAATAAGATTGGAGAAAGCAGGGACATAAAATCTCATTCTAGGCATTTACTTGTGCACACAGTTGATGTCTGATTCTCTTTGCTTTTCCAGGCAAAACGCACATCAGATAACTTTTGTCTCCGTGCTTAACTTTTGTCTCCATGCAAGTATGAACGCCACATGTTGATCAGAGCGCCAAAGCGAGCCATGGATGCAGCTGGTTTCCCTTTTGGCTGGAATGCACTACTAGGATTTATCAGTCGATGGGGGAATAAAGCAGCCGTCCATGATTGCATTATCGAACAGTGCAAACGTTTTTTGGATAACTAGTAAGTCCACATCTTTTCGTCATCCCCTCTTTACAGGTTACAGAAAGGGACCGTATTGTATTGCTTGTCCTGGAACTTCTGTGAACCGCCATGGAACTATGGTAGTTCTCTGCTTCCTATTGATCCACTCGACCGTGTGCCCCTCGACCATTGACTCTCATAAGAAATGTCATATCCTCTATCTAATTGCCCTTTTTTGGCTGAGATAGAAAACAAAGAGTAAGTCTCAATCTAACACAGCACTGTTTGGTTTTACTGTAATCTTAGGTAACCAGCTTGGCTGGAATGACTCGAGTGACATCGTGCATAACTTCCCATCCTATGCTTTCTGTATGACGGAGACAACAGTAGGTGAACCATACAAAAATCAAGGGATCTCATCTCACAGAACATCTATGAAAGAGTCTAGCACATCAGGGCATCTAATCATTCTCTGTAGCCATGGTTTCTACAAATGACACGTTATACGCTTCCTTTTCTGATTAGCTAAAACTGATCGAAGTGGCTTATGTTAAAAGCGTCACCGTTGGACTATTTCGATGAAGATACCAACCCAAAGTTCACATCACGCATGAAAGCAGGGTAGATCATTGAGCTAATATATTTATCTTTTGAACCCACACAACAAGCAGGTTGAAGTGGTCGACTGGATGGAGCAGATGAGTTGCTTGTCATCGGATCCTGAGATTTGGTGGCCATCTCAGGAAAATAAGCTCGCAAATAAGCTCATCTGAGCACGTCTGCTGGAGAGACAGTGTTTGACCTTCTGCCCCTGACGTCGCAAGTTGCAACCACAATAGTTGGTGCCACCTTCCCGCTCTCTAGAAGCGCAGTTCAAACGTTGAGTATGCTACCTAGTGACAATTTTCATCTTATTTTTATATAGCATCGGTTACGATGTTGCTTTTCATGGCACAGTTTATCTGGCATCCACTAATTTTCTGTCCCCTCTTGACGAAATGAACTTCCTCCAGTCTTATTTCTTTGGCGGGTGGATACAGTGCGGAATTTCACTCCTTTTTAACTCTTTCAGGAATCAACTATGAGTTCACTCAACAGTCAACATTCTTAGGTTAGTCTAGTGTTAGGTGAATAGGTGGGCCGGTGACTATCTCTGAAAGATGGAATCAGAGACCCCTTTTGAGATACTCGCTGTGGCATTTCAACTGTCTCGCTTCTCGGTGGTTGATCTCCCCTACGTTGTTGGACTACGATCTCGTCATCGATTGTGTTGGCAGGACACGCAGGGCAGCCTTAGACTTTGCCTCTGAGATCAGGATATATGCAACAGGTTTTCATGTCAAGGTTTGTCAAAAAATCACCTGCTAGTTCTGTTTTCTGTTCTTCTAGAGCAGGTGGTTCTTAGAAAGGTGGAGGAAAAAGGGCAGGTGCCTTCCTTTTCATTAGCGAATAGGGCAGCTGCCTTCCTCACGCTATCGATTTAAATATTTCCGATAGGCAAAGGAAAATCTTTGGTATCATGTAGGGTGACAATGTGACATGGAAAAGAAGCAGCCACTAGTAGAAAAAGGGTCTTTGGTCCATCACCCAAATGTCATCTGTCCCGGTTCGGCTGGCCATTGGGGACCAATGACACTTATTGGTCCCGGTTCATGCCGCGTGGAGATTAGTCCCGGTTCATTTCGGGGTATCGGTCCCGGTTTGTGGCATTAACCGGGACCAAGGCCTCCCCAGCATGACACGTGCCTCTATGCGGGTCATCGGTCCCGGTTCATGGCATGAACCGGGATCAAAGACCCTCCCCTGGCTATAAATTGATACTCAGCCCTTTGCCCTTTGCCACAAAAATTTGCTGGATTGTGTGTGTGGTGTGGGTGCTAGCTTTTTTTTCCTTTGATTGCACACAAGGTGTTCGACGAAATGTCCATGCCACATTTAAGTTCGCACAACACGGTATCCTCCGCCGAGGTTAGCAACCTTATCTTCTTCATCTGTAACTGATATAAAAATCTTGCATATGTGTCCATGTGGGTGGTGATTTCACTATTCATGATGTTATTGTAATAGTTAATTATTATAACGCAGATCGATGCGCGGATGCAATGGATGTACGGCGACCGACGCGATTCTGATTTTATTGCAGGCCTGCATAAATTTATCGATGTGGCTAAGGCAAACAAAGTGGATAATTTTATGCCTTGTCCCTGCATCGACTGTCGAAATTTGACGGAGCACTCTGCCCCGAGAATCCTTCAAAGCCATCTGCTTCGGAGAGGTTTCATGCCCGGATATTATTGTTGGGCCATGCACGGAGAAAGAGGGGTTAGGCTGGAAGAAAATGAAGAAGAGGATGATGACAGCTATCCTGAAGAATACGGTGATACTGCAATGGAAGACAATGAAGAAGAGGGAGGCGGCAATGAAGAAGAACAACGGGCATCGGATGAGCCCGGTGATGGTCTTGGTCGGGTCATTTCTGATGCAAAGCAACAATGCGATACAGAAAGGGAGAAGCTGAAGTTGGAGGCCATGCAAAACGATCACAAAAAGTTATTATACCCAAATTGCGAAGATGACAGCACAAAGCTCGGTACCACACTTGAACTGCTAAAATGGAAGGCAGAGGCTGGTTTATCTGACAAGGGATTTGAGAAGTTACTGAAAATAATGAAGCCAAAGCTTCCAAAGGATAATGAGCTGCCCGAGACAACGTACGAAGCAAAGAAGACTATCTGCCCTCTAGGATTAGATGTGGAGAAGATACATGCATGCATTAATGACTGTATCTTATACCGTGGTGAGAAGTATGAGAATATGGATAAATGTCCGGTATGCACTGCATGTCGGTACAAGATCAGACAAGATGACCCTGGTGATGTTGAGGGTGATGACGAGCCCCCCAGGAAGAAGGTTCCTGCTAAGGTTATGTGGTATGCTCCTATAATACCACGGTTGAAACGTCTGTTCAGAAACAAAGAGCATGCTAGGTTGTTGCGATGGCACAAAGAAGAGCGTAAGAAAGACGGGAAACTGAGACACCCCGCCGATGGGTCGCAGTGGAGAAACATCGAGAGAAAGTACTCAAACTTTGCAGGTGATGCGAGGAACTTATGGTTTGGTCTAAGTACAGACGGCATGAATCCTTTTGGGGAGCAGAGCTGCAGTCACAGCACCTGGCCTGTGACTCTATGTATCTACAACCTTCCTCCTTGGTTGTGCATGAAACGGAAGTTCATTATGATGCCAGTGCTCATCCAAGGACCGAAGCAACCCGGCAACGACATTGATGTGTATCTAAGGCCATTAGTCGATGAACTATTGCAGCTGTGGGCAGAACCAGGTGTAAAGGTGTGGGATGAGCACAAACAGGAGCCATTTGACCTACGAGCGTTGCTGTTCGTAACCATCAATGATTGGCCTGCTCTTAGTAATATTTCAGGACAGTCAAACAAGGGATACAATGCATGCACGCACTGTTTAGATAAGACTAAAGGTACATATTTGGATAAATGTAAGAAGGTTGTGTACCTGGAGTGTCGTAAATTTCTTCCGACCAATCATCAAGTAAGAAAAAAAGGCAAGCATTTCAACGGTGAGGCAGATCACCGGAAGAAGCCTAAGCTCCCTAAAGGTGCTGATGTATTTGGTATGGTGAAGGACCTAGAAGTAATATTTGGAAAGGGTTCTGGCGGTCAATCTGTTCCGAAAGACCCCATTACCGGACACACGGCCATGTGGAAGAAGAAATCTATATTTTGGGAGCTTGAGTATTGGAAAGACCTAGAGGTCCGTTCTTCAATCGATGTGATGCACGTGACGAAGAATCTTTGCGTGAACCTGCTAGGCTTCCTAGGCGTGTATGGGAAGACAAAAGATACACCAGAAGCACGGGAGGACCAGCAACGTATCAAAGACCCATACAACAAGCATACTGATAAAGGCCGTCAATACTTAAGCAGCTACGCTCTTACCAAAGCAGAGAAGGAAATCTTTTTTGAATGCCTGAATAGTATCAAGGTCCCGGCTGGGTTCTCGTCTAATATAAAGGGAATAATAAATATGGCAGAGAAAAAATTCCAGAACCTGAAGTCTCATGATTGTCACGTGATTATGACGCAGTTGCTTCCGGTTGCATTGAGGGGGCTTCTACCGGAAAATGTTCGAGTACCCATTGTGAAGCTATGTGCATTCCTCAATGCAATATCTCAGAAGGTGATCGATCGAGAAAGTCTAGAAAGGCTACAAAAGGATGTGGTCCAATGTCTTGTCAGTTTTGAGTTGGTGTTCCCCCCGTCCTTCTTCAATATTATGACGCATCTCTTAGTTCACCTAGTTGATGAGATTTCCATTCTCGGTCCTGTATTTCTGCACAATATGTTCCCCTTCGAGTGGTTCATGGGAGTCTTAAAGAAATATGTTCGTAATCGTGCAAGGCCAGAAGGAAGCATCTCCAAGGGCTATGGAACAGAGGAGGTCATTGGGTTCTGTGTTGACTTTCTTCCTGACCTTAAGCCGATTGGTGTTCCTGAATCACGGTATGAGGGGAGACTGAGTGGAAAAGGCACGCTAGGAAAGAAAGCAATGATATTTAGGGACGGGCATTCTTTGAATCAAGCACACTATACAGTTCTACAAAGTTCTACCTTCGTGGCTCCGTATATCAAGGAACACATGAATGTTGTACGCTCTAAGTTCCCGGGGAAGGATGACTACTGGATTAAAGAAAATCACATGGAGACTTTTGGCACTTGGTTGCAATTACATCTCATAAATGACACCACTATTGGAGATCAGCTCTACTTGTTGGCCGCGACACCATCTGCGACTGTATTGACTTTCCAAGGGTACGAGATAAATGGGAATACATTTTACACGATCTCCCAAGATAAAAAGAGCACTAACCAAAATAGTGGTGTCCGCTTTGATGCAACATGTGACAATGGGAAAAAGGACACATACTATGGTTACATAGAGGAGATATGGGAACTTGACTATGGACCTACTTTTAAGGTCCCTTTGTTTCGGTGCAGTTGGGTCAACATGAATAGAGAAGGGGTAAAGGTGGACCAGCTGTACGGAATGACAACAGTGGATCTCAAGAATCTTGGTTATAGAGACGAACCATTCGTCCTAGCCAATGATGTGGCTCAGGTTTTCTATGTGAAGGACATGTCCTCCAGACCGAAAAAAAGGAAAAATAAGGAAACGAATACATCAGACGATGAGCCCAGGCATCACATAGTTCTTTCAGTGAAAAGAAACATCGCGGGAGTCGAGGACAAGACAGACATGTCAGCAGATTATGATAAGTTTGAAGAAATTCCGCCCTTCACCGTGAAAACTGACCCTTGCATCCCGTTAAATAATGAAGATGCTCCATGGTTACGGCCTAAGAAGCGATCATAGGCAAGGGATCGACATACGCGACGAAGGAGAATTACCCTAAACCCTATGTAAATCTATGTAATGTATGAAAACTATGACACGTCATTTTGTGAATGATTTTTTATGATGTTTGCAATTATCCAAGTTCAATATTTTTCCATGCAGCTATGACACATAATATTGGAGTGATTCAGTCATAGTCATGCCTAGCCCTATAAACATCGCCACTGTAGTCGTCGTAGTCGTCGGAGTCGCGGTAGTCGAACCTCGGCGGGTGAGCACGCGTGGGCTGAGACTGAGGGTAGCACAGGCGGGGGCCACGGTAGGCCACGACGCTCTGGAGAGTCCGGCCGCGCCACCACAGCCGACGGCCGGCCTCGTTGAAGTTCGAACAAGGTGGGCCGTCCTCCTCGTGCCTGGCAAGCGCACTCTCACGCCGATTGATGAAGAAGGCGTCCCAAGTCGGGCTGTAGTCGGGATGCCACTGGGGATTCCTCCGCTGCTCTGGCGTGAGCTCGAAGTAGTAGTGGTTCGTGATGGCCATCTGACGCGCCACACCTAGAGGGACAGGAGGGACCGGTACGCCTCCGACGCTCAGCATCCAGCCGGTGGGGACGCGGTAGCCCGGCGGGCAGGGGTAGTTTGAGGCGCAAAGCGCCTCCGCCTCCTTGGGGGTTAGAGATACGATGGAGGCCATGGGAGAGAGTGATGAGGTTTGCAGATATGAGTCTAGATGTGATATGTAAATGGAGGCCAAGCCTACATATATATAGTGAAAAAATGGCGGGAAGACGGAGGCGGGAAAAGGTGGAAAACGCGGGAAGAAAATAGGCGGGAACGCAGTGGCGCGGGAAACTATCTAACCTTTAGTCCCGGCTGGTGGGTACAACCGGGACTAAAGGTGGTTTTTGTGTCATCTAACTAAACTGTCGGTGGGATAAGGAAAACTTTCTCCTGCAACATCGTAAGCCATTCCAAGATGCACGTGTGCACAATATGGGCACATTATCATAAACTATGCCCTGATTCTAGCCATAACATTGGTGGTTTGACCTAAATGCCATGAAACCTCGAACATGATAGGTCATTTTGTGAAGGATTTTTTATGATGTTTGCAATTTTCCAAGTTCAATATTTTTCCTTGCAACTATGACACATAATATGACACCACGCGAAGGTTTCACATTGTTTGGATCATTTTTGAATTTCTTATGCCCGTTTCAAACTATATTCAAAGCGGCGGGCTTGAAGCTTCTTAGCCCGGGGCTGAGCCTCGCTAAACTTGAAGTAGATCTCTAGTGAAATAGCATGTTGTGAACCTATAAATGATTTTTAAAAAAATTCACAAGCATTATATCATGTACTTGTAGTTCAAATCTGGGCACCCTCCTATCGAATCGGCAGGAATTTGTCTTTTTCATGAGGGATGGACGGTAAGGTTTCTGATACACCGGTTGGGAATTGGTCCATCTAAGGTGGTCTAGTATTTTTGAAAAATGGGTTGGTGCCAATGCCAAACTTTAATTTGGTGGTTCCTTCATAGAACACCCCAATTTCGGCACCTCAAAAATGGAAATTGGCTATTTCGTGCGTCGAAAACGAAAACTTCCTCCTGCAACATCGTAAGCCATCCCAAGATGCACATGTGTGCACAATATGGGCACATTATCATAAACTATGCCCTGATTCTAGCCATAACATTGGTGGTTTGACCTAAATGCCATGAAACCTCGAACATGATAGGTCATTTTGTGAAGGATTTTTTATGACGTTTGCAATTTTCCAAGTTCAATATTTTTCCTTGCAACTATGACACATAATATGACACCACGCGAAGGTTTCATATTGTTTGGATCATTTTTGAATTTGTTATGCCCGTTTTAAACGTGTTAGTGCATTTTTTATTAAAAATAGTAAAATTGTTTAGTTAGAATTAATAATTTTGAAAACAGAAAATGGTTTTGGATTAGTTATTTAAATTGAAACACTTTTCCTGTTGAAAGTTTTTTCAAATTTTAAATAGAAGAAAGTTTTTTCCTGTTAAAATGAAAACAGCAAGTTAAAACAGAAAAACAATGGGCACGTGGCGGCTCAGCAGCGCCCCTCGCCTAGGACATTGGTCCTGGTTTGTGGCATCAACCGGGACCGTTAATGGGCACGTGGCGGCTCAGCAGCGCCCCTCGCCCAGGTCATTTGTCCCGGTTTGTGGCATCAACCGGGACCGTTGATCCATTGGTCCCGGTTGGTGCCACGAACCGGGACCAATGACCCCTCCAAATATAACTGGCCCTTCTTCCTCCCCCACTTCCCCCCAAATCGGCCGAAACTGCTAAGGACTTTTGCGCGCGGAGCGAAACCACGCCGGCAGGCTGTCCGAGTTTCGTGCCGCCGTCCTCGGAGAGCGCCGCCGCCGCCGCGACCTCTCCCTTTTCCCCCCGCGCCGCCGCTCATCACATTCTCTCTCTGCAGGTGGCCTGCGTCGCCGCCCCCCCAGCGTCGCCGCGACGCCCGGCCCCGTGCGCCCGCCCCGCACCCCCAGCGCCGCCGCCCCCCTTCGACGGTGAGCTCCTCGGGAGGGAGCTTCCCGGCCCGGCCGGTCGGCCCTTTGGCCAATTTTTTCTTTTTTTAAATTTCGCATTTAAATTGCCGTACGCAAATTTTTCATTACTTATATATATATATAATACATAGAAATTAAAAAAACATAGAAAAATAAAAATAAAAAATAAAAAGCCCTCGTCGGGGCGGGCACAGGGGCGTCGGCGTCGTCGTCCTCGCCGCGGCCTACTCGTCGTCCTCGTCGGGGAGGATGATGTAGGGCCCCTGCGGCCACGGCCAGTTGGCCGCAGGCGGTGGAGGAGGACCTGGTGGAGGAGGCGGCGGTGGAGTCGCCGCACGCGGTGGCGGCGGCGGCGGGCCTGGTGGAGGAGGCGGCGGTGGAGTCGCCGCACGCTGTGGAGGAGGCGACGGTGGCCGGCCGTGCTGCTGGTGCACGGACATGGCCAGCGCCGTGTCGATGCCGGCCCACCGCCTCTTCTCCTCCTTCTCGGAGACGAGGACGGCGACCCGGAGCTCCTCCTCCTCGGACATCGGTGGCGGGGGTGGCGGCGCCTCGCCGTGGTCCATCGCGTCGAGGATGCCGTAGGCGACGCTGCCGACGAAGTCGTCGGTGTCGTCCCTGGGCTCCTCGCCAGGGATGTCGTCGCCGCCCACCTCTGGCGGCGCCTCCTCGTCCTCCTCCATCTCCTCGATGAAGGGATCCGCCTGCGGCGGCTCTGGCCCCGGCTCCGGCATGTACACGCCGGCGTAGGGGTTGGGGGCGACCTCCCCTAGGAAGGCCGCCCGCCGCACCGGGTCGCGCTCCCGCGGCCCGAAGTTGTCCCACCATTGGCTATCGTAGCCAAAGGCGGGATCGGCGCGGAGGCGCGCCGGCATCAGTGCGCGCCGGCGGCGGATCTCGGCGACCCGCTCCGGGCCGAAGCGCGGCACCGGCGGGACCGGCACGCGCCGGCTGTTGAGGTGCCACCCGCCGGGGAGGCTGCAGTCCGGCCAGTCCACGCTCTGGCCGCACTGGTACAGCGCCTGGCAGTGACTCACCGGAATGTACCGGCGGTCACGCTGGCGCTGCGGCGAGGCCGTCCTGGCGCGGCGTGGAGGAGACTGGCGGCGTGGAGGAGACTGGCGGCGTCCAGACCGGCGCGACCCGCCGGCCTCGTGGTCGTGGCTGCCCTTGCCCTTCTTCCAGAACCCCATGACTGCTGTGGTGGCCGGGATGTGGTGGCTCTGGCGGCTGTGCTGGCTATGGCGATGGAGGCTGGTGGCCGCGGCTCCGTTGGCCTCCTTTTAAAGGGGCCAGTGGCCGGGCGTCCAGCGGCCGCAATGAATGCCACCGAGCGGCAGCCCAATCGGCACGCCGGCGTTGATGCCGCGGCAGGCATTGAAGGTGACGGCGGGGCGCCCAAAGCACTGACGTGGCGGGACTCGAGGCGACGGGAGACGCACTGACGCGGGCGTCGCGTTGGAGAAGACGTACTGACGCACTGACGCGGGCCGACGCGTCGCGGTGCTATTTTTTTGGGCTTCTTTTGCCCGCTGGTGCTGTTTTTCGGCCTCTTTTGTCCGCTGGGTGCTGTGGGCAATTCCTATTTGACGCGCACCCCCCACAGACGTTAAAATCTTAGTGGGCTGGCCCAATAGAAATTAAAATCTATTATTTTTGTCCGGTCAAGAACATGCCTTCAGGCGTCCACCCGTAACAGGCGCTTGAAGCGTCGAATAGGAATGCCCTTAGTACTTAGTTAGAAGTTAGTGTTAGTTTGTTAGTTAGAATTAGAATTAGTTAAAATTAGTTTTAGCGTGCATTTTGAATATATAGCGTGTATTCTAACTAACAAATGTCGGTATATTGCAGAAACTATGGATCCAGCACATAAAAAAAGTCAAGATGATGAATACTTCCTCCAAGGAATGATCCGAGAAAATGTAGATATTGATGTCACCAGGACATTTCTGAACGATTCCGGTGAGGGAGATGAATCTCTCAACCGAGGAGATGACTCCGGTGAGGTAGAAGCCTGGGACGGGGGAGAAGCCGGTGAGGGAGAAGCTGACAAGGGAGAAGGCGACGAGGGAGAAGCCGACGAGGGAGAAGACGATGGCTCCGGCCGAACCTTAAATCTCGGAAACTCCGGCGAGGTGTATATATGTTTTTTTGTAATGCCCGACTGTCTATATATATACATGCATATATTAACACTCTTTCTTATTTTAGCCCTCCGGATCGAGCACTTGTTCCGTCAGAACAAAACGAGGCCCAACCAAAAAGTTGGACAACAAAGTGAGTTATAGGATCGAAGTGGTCGGTGTAGACGGCCAACCGCTAGCTCCTGAAGATGTCGCAAAAAAATTTGTCAAGCAATGTGGAGTTCTTGTGAGGGACCACATCCCGATCATCGTTCAAGAATGGAATCGGCCAAGCAGCGGTGGAGTCCTGTTTGTCGGCGACAGAGGATAACTTGGTACAATCGTTGAAGTATTTCAGCAACAGAAGGGAAATACTATTTCCTTACAACTTCGAGTGAGTGTTACTGTCTTGTACATATTTTGTTTTCGCTTTACTCGATGTTAAGCTATTTGACTCATTATGTCTGTGCAGCTTCCACTTTATTTTGTTAATCATTAGTGTTGACGAAGGAGTAGTCAAAGTCATGGACTCAAAACGCACACCTTTAGGAAATTGGGCGAACATGCAGGAATGCCTCCAGAAGGCTTGGAAACGGTTCACCACCAACACTAGGGGTGTTTGGAAGCCAGAGCTTACATTTAAACCATTGAATGTAAGTACTACTTGCTAGATCCACGTATCTCTTTGATTCTAGTTTCAATACAATTATCATGCTTGATTCTTATTTTGATTGAACTCCGTTCTCGTAAAGTGCTTGAGGCAAGAAGCTGGGAATAACTTATGTGGATACTATGTCTGCGAGTTCATTCGCCAGACGACCAAAGAGAAGGGTGCAGACCGAAACATCAAAAAACTTGAAGTACGATAAACAATAATCTCAACATTATTTTATTACCATCAACTGTGTTTAGTTTCATTCATATATATTGATCCCCTTCTTTAAATTAGATCGAACGGATGCGGGACGGTCTTCTACCACGGGAACGCGTGCAAGCAATTCAAGAGGAAATTGCCGGTTTCTTATTAGAACAAGTCATAGATCCGAAAGGAGAATACTATTACCCGGTTCATTTAGAAGGGTGAAGTGTAAAAAAGAAGATGTAAAATCACATTTGTGTGAGTTACCGATTGTAATAGCGACCAAGCACGACGGATGAGACGGTGAATAATATATTCGTGACCATGATGTGTAATATATATATATAGTGTGGTTCCTTCATTATTGCTGTATATATATAATACCATTAAATTGAATACAAAACACACCAAATAAAACCCTGAACCCTAAATGGGAAAAAAAACCTGGATCAACGATCCCGGCTCGTCCTACGAACCGGGACCAATGACTCAGGCCCCCTCGCGCCGCAGCGCGTCCACGTGGAGACCTATCGGTCCCGGTTCGTGCTGGAACCGGGACCGGCATTGGTCCCGAGTAATGGATCCCGGTTCGGCAACCGGGACCAATGGCCCAAATGAACCGGGACCATAGGCCCTTTTTCCACCAGTGAGCAGAGAATATAATGGCACCTTTAAAATCTCAGCTTTACGTAAAGAATTAACGGAGGTTGTATTTCTATGCAACAGTAATACAGACGGTTAGACTGGCTTTCAAGGAAAACAATTGTTTTTTCTGAGAACTAAAGCTAGGACTTCATGTGTAAGTAAGCTTTTTTTTTAGAATAATCTGCAGGAAAATTGGCTAGTTTGCTTCTGAAGCAATTGAGATACTGCTTGGACAATCAACAGTACCTAATAAGTTATTCCCCTGTCTTTTCAACGATGTTTTGCTTTTGTGCTAGGCCGTTTGTTCATATGAAACGACGTGTTCATCTCGCTGGAAGTATGCAGGATGTGTTAGATAGGAGTGCACATTACAAATATATAGTAAGCAATAATATGTGCAGTGGCAATCCTCTCTGACGACCCATAACTTGTTCGAGGGACTATAAGTCCATTACTACCTGCTCTCAGATCGACCATTACAGTGATGGATGCCACGACGACCTAATCTACTCAATGACGTTGCAATCGAGTTTAAACTAGCTATCCAGCTTTACTCATGGTCTTCCTGCTTTGCACTGCCAGGTCAGATGTGTAACATGCACGACACCTTGGTCAATCGCGGGTTTTTGCTTTACACACCATGTATTCTTTTTCTTCTTCTACAACTTTGCTGATCCTAAGAGCATCTCCACACCCCTCCCTCTCTCCCCCCCCCCCCCCCCCCCAACACCATTGGGGGCCCCGACAGTAGATGCGTGCAACTTAGGGATGGTGTCCACACCGGCGCCCCCAAAGTAAAAAATAAAATTAAAGTTAAAATAAAAGGTTGATTTCATATAAATACTTAGGAAATTTTACATAATTTAAATAAAAAACCATAATCCTAACCCTATGCGGTAGCGATAGAACACGATGTAGTCGTTGGCCACCGCCACGTCGTTGTCGCTGTTGAACATGGAGCCGAGGGAGCTTTCGTCGCCACCGGCTTCCAGCGGCGGGGACGACGGCTCGGATTGTTAACCGTAGTCGGTCACCGATTGTAGCCTCGCCGTGTCGTCATCCATGGAGAGCGCGGACAGCTACTGAGATGTCGGCGCGGCTATGGCCACGCTGATCCTGGGAAACTCCCCCGGGTCGTCGGTGGCGTGCAATGCCGCCTGCATTGGTGAAGGCGCCATCGCTCGTTCACCGGCGACATTTCCTCTGGTTCAACCTTCGGGCTATGAATAATGGGGCCGTTGGCGTCGCATGAGATGGCAGAGGTGCGTCGAGGTGTAGGTGGTCGTGGCCGCCAGGACCTTGAGCGTGACATGACAGAGGAGTGGTTCATCACGACGTGCTACTCCGCGAAGGTGGTGAGCGTCGGGCCAGGGCTGGGGCAATGTAGCCGAAGCAGGCGATCCTTCCCCTGCCAGAAACGGTAGTGGTCGCGCTTTTTGAATGGCCCGACGCCGTGGTAACGCTAGATGTCATTGTCACATTCCTTCTGCAGCCTGGTTGGCTATAACGTGTTGTTCGCCGCCCAACTCGTGTCGGACGCCTCGTGCGGCGGCAGCACGCGGATGCGCTCCGCGATGAGCACTTCCAACTCGGCGCCGCACAACAAAGGTGGAACGTCGAGCCCCACCTGCTCATGTGCCAACCAGCGGCCAATCCACCGGCACAAGATTATCGTTCTCCACACACACCGTCGCATCCTCAATCGTGAGGTTGCACGGACTTTTGGCGTTGGCGCCTCTTCCTCCAGCCTCGGTGACATTGCGGCCCATCTCCGTCGGTGATGGTTGCAGGCGCGATAGAGCGAGCAGTGTGGCAGCGAGCGGTGGAGCGAGCAATGGTGGAGTGGAGGAGTGGGAAGTGCGTCGTGGCCGCGGGGCCTTTTAATCGAGAAGGTAGGTGCGTGGCCTTTGGCTGCCATTAACTCCTGCGCGAAGCCCAAAGAGTCTCCGTGTGGGTCGGCCGGCCATCGCCGCGTGGTCAAAGCCGCAGGGACGCCGCTCAGGAACCCCACGCGTGGTGTCTAAGTTGACCGGGCGCTCACAGTCGCTGACAGAAGGGGCCATCTGCACCAGGGGCGTATGCACAGGGTAAGCCTGGTGGGCCGTGGCCCACCCCAAAATTTGAGAAAACAAATTTCTACCCTTAATTTGAGCAAATTTTTATCACAATTAGAGAGTGCAATTTTTTTATAGAGGTGTGTCCACCCTCTAATTGTTTTCTGCGTCTGCCACTGATCTGCACCCATCCGATGTGGCACCACCGACGTGTGCTGGTGCCCCCCGAGTGAAGCCCAAAGGACCGGAGCCGGCGCGAGATTGCCGGACATAGTTTTGGGATCTATCTGTTATGAGCATATTTTCGCTCGAGCACCCCAAAATCCTATTTAGAAGCACGAGTGGAGATGCTCTAGGATGACCGACGCGATTATTTCTCCGACCACTTTGGAAACATCCGCTTTGTTCCATATCTCGGCTGGGTGGTACACATTAAGTCGATGGAGAAACATCCCACACTAATTACACACGGCCGGTACAGTAGAAGCCTTGAGCCGACACTGCACTTAGCTTAGATTAGAGGGCACTACTGTACTGTTGCTGCGCTGCAAGTCAAAACGCTTTGCGCGCTCCCTTGCTGTTTCGGTGCAGTGCTCGGAATGAAATCACACTACCTCTTGTTATTGGTCAACTAGCAAAGCTTGAGGCTTCGGATCGACATGTCGCTCCTCAGTCGGGCCCTATGAATGATGCTGTCGCCACTAGCACCGATACACTTCGACCTTCTTCAGAGCACACATATTCAAGATTTGACATGCTACGGCCGGGGACGATAACCGGGGGAATGTAGGACGAGTTTCTGTCACTTTTGCTCAGCTCAGTAGCGTACATTCCCTGGGTTATCGTGGACACCGCGAGAGGTGACCACGTACGCAGGTTGCAGGGTAAAGCAGTGGCGCGTGAACTGATGACGGCCGCCGGTGTCCCTCCTGGCGATCGCACAAGGTGCGGCCAGTCGGAGTCGAATCGGCTAGCTGGTCACCAGTATGCAGACGCGAGTA
This sequence comes from Dactylis glomerata, assembly GCA_007115705.1. NCBI lineage: Eukaryota > Viridiplantae > Streptophyta > Magnoliopsida > Poales > Poaceae > Dactylis > Dactylis glomerata. The sequence continues at coordinate 1,875,877 of QXEO01001691.1, read as the reverse complement.
GCCAAGTACCCAACGTACGTAAGCCGCCGTTACACGTGCCGCTCGGGCGTGCTATACGTTCGTCTACCAACCTCACCTCGTCTTCCTCCTCCGGTTGGTCGGTTGCTGCTTTGCCCGACGATAGCTCAGTCTTTTGATCCTGTCCGGTCTGTCCTCTTTGCGTTTGGAGTTTTCTCCTCTGGAGCTCGTTTTAAGGTACGCTTTGGATTAGGTTGGGACCTGGAATGTATCCTCTTTTCTTTTTTCCCCACTGGGACGAATCGGTTCAGATTTCGCGCCAGGTGTACGGGGTCAACCTATCATTTTGGTTCCTCTGGATTGTAGCTGGCCCAATGGAGCTTAACTTAATCGGCACCGGCGGTCTAGCGTATGCAACCGCCTGCTGGTTTGAGCGAGCAGCCGAGCAGAGCGCACTACTTAATCGACCCGCGGTCATCCAACCATGCTGGTTGGATTAGTTCGAGCTGATGCAAGCTACCCAATCATTGACCGCATTTCTAGCTCATCGGATCAAGAAGCGGTACGTGCTGGCGAATAGCGAACCGAACGGACCTAGTATAATCTTGGTGCATTAGTTGAGGAGTTGATTATATGTAATATACATGTCCCTTTGGAATTCTCTTTTTAGCTTTTTTTTAATGTCTATTTTGTTTCTCACGGTTCATGAGCTACTCATGCTCTTTTCGTGATTAACACTCGTAATAAGGTGGGTGTGTGCACCAATTGATGCAGAGACAGGATGTCTCCATTTTCAGTAAAATATAATAATCTTAACTAAACATGCTCCAAGATTGCTAAATGTTATTTTTGGTTGCATCAATGCCCACTGAGTCGCCAAACATGTCAAGGTAAGACGGTCGTCTCATCTTTAACTACTTTCTTCGTTACATAATTCATGATGTGAAATTTAAACTACACCCACCCACGTCAAGAATTATGGAATTAATGAAGGGAGTAACTCCGTTCATTCTGCATTGCAAAACAAATTCTCACACATGCCGTCTCCATCGCTTCGGAAGGTACCGGTGGATTTTAACTTTTGCATGGCCATGGGATATGATCGACCTGCATGAATGTGTAGCTTAACGTATACTACTTGACATGAAGGCGAACACAATACGATTGATTCCATCTAGAACTCCACCGCCGTACATTGAACAGTTTTTGGATCGATCGACTGATACACGTGTGCATAACGAACATAAATCAAGGATGGCAACGGCCACAAAACGTGCTCTAACGCAACGTAGCGTGGTGGCAGGTCCTTTCCATCCCAAATGCTGACATTACAAGCTAAAACATGAATACAGATTAGTATTTCTTGCCGTTTGAGATATGGCTTCGTCTTTGCGACAGTGCCACATCATCATCATCATAATTAAACTGTCCAAGACACGAATCCGGTTCCTGGCCCTTGAATCCCTCATCTTGCAACTTACCTACACATTTTTTCTTTTTTTCTCTTGAACGCTTCATGATAATTTTTAACTGTCTAAATTTGTTGAAAGTCCCGGCCCTCTAAATTTCACAATGCAAACTTTAAATTTCCATGTACTCTTTCCTTTCGTTTTTTTAAATTGCAGTAATAAAGGTGTCCAATTTATTGTACATGACTGTGCATTTTGTGTTCTTTAAGGTACACATTAAAAGTTAAGGTTGAGACGATGATGGTTGGGTGTTCTATTTCCAAAGAAATATATGCTAGGGATGTTGATTAAAATGCTTACAAAAGTTACTGGCATTTTGATTAAAAACATTAGGCAACACATGTGGATTTATAATCTAATTTTTGTGTTTTTTTGGCAAAATAGTATGTGGGGTTTTATTTAATCGTCACCTTAATACATGGACTGCTTCTGCGGCTGGTAGGTGAAGGAATACGTCAATTACGATTGAATCTCTTTGAATACCAAGATGTAAATTAATTTGTACAATGAACATATAAAGAGCCACGAATCTAACAGAACATTGGTCGCTTGCATGTTTCCGTCGTCCATCTAATATTTTAGGTTCCGACTCTATGCATGTAAGGACGTCGCTGAACACCAACAACCCCGCACAACCAGCGATAGGAAAGACCACAGCTAGCAGGCTTTTTTTTTAGAGTAGAGATATCAGATAGTATGGAAGACCACAGCTAAACATCATTGACTCCGCTACAATGACACAATCATTTTTTTCTAACAAACAGTATCAATATAGCAAATAGTAGTACATGGTAAAAATATATGAGTTGTCTTCAGCAATTACAAAGGTTAAAAAAAAACAAGCAAATCATCACGGTCTTCAAAACCTTTCTTCTTTCATGACATAATCTTGTACTTTTTCAAAGACAGCCACATAAAAGACATAGATAGCAACCTATAAACTTGTAAATATCAACGAGGGTTCTCCCATAATTTTATAGCCACAGTGCCAAGACTTATGCGCGCGTGCAGCCATTAGAGTAATCATCCACCATCGGCAAGAGTACCAACACCAATATTTCAGGGAAGACGAACCAGACAGCTTGGTTGACGTCACTGGGGAGTCAAGAGTACGAATCACCAATGCCGAGGATGTAGGAGCCGTGATAGACATTACGAGGACAAACTGTTGGGGTTCGGTGCAACTAACAAAAATTTATTCCCTACGGAACCCCGAATTGCCCAGATCTATCTATTCCCAGATCTATCTATTTAGTAATGCTGTAATGATTAACGGAGACTCGGATACATACCCTCATAGACTGAACGCGGGGATTACGCTCCCGCACAAGCGTTGACGATGAAGACGACGTAGCCGACCTCAAAGTCGTGAAGATCTTGACGTAACAACGCCACGACGCCACAACGCAGTGACACCAGTGTGACAACACCGGCACACCAACATAGTGCCGCATGTGCAGTACCTCGTTGTACTCGCACATGTACGACACACCATGACTCCTCCCAGATCAAGTCCAGCAGAACAGCGGAAGAAGAAGTATTTGGACTGGAAGTCTGGCAGCCTGACGGCGTCAGGTATGTGGAGTATCCTCTAACTCACTTGCGCGACTCCAAAGGTGGGAGCTGAGCCAGAGAGAAGAGAGGAAGAGAGGTGGCGCATAGGGAAGAGGACAGGAGAGCTCTTCTAGGAACTCCCTCGTTCCATTTGTGTCAAACTCTCCTCTATGGGGTCCCTTTATATAGGTGGAGGGAGGAGGCATCCTCCCTTCAACTAGCAATGTGGGACTAAAGGGAGGGGTGACTTGGTGCGCCATGGGGCAGCCTTGGCCTGGCCAGCCACCCCATGGGCCCCATTTAGCCCACGGCCCAAACCCTAGGGCGCCCCTTGCCCTTATCCAATAAGGGGGCGCCTAGGCCTTATTGGGCTCCTCTCTAGGAGGATCCCATTAAGGTGGGCTGCCTTTATTTTATTAAATAAATAAGTCTTTTAATATTAATTCAATTAATTAACATTATTTAGTTATTATTTAATCCTCGTAGCTCCAAAACTCCATCCGAAACCCTCTGAACAACTTTCGGATCTCCGTGGAACTTTTCCGGCTTCCTCCTATCAACACATTGACAGTTCCAAAAACATCTTAATGTCATCGCACCCGTAACTGATTTACCCTACGGTTCAGGAATATTCCATACATTATCGAGACTCCTCTCCGGTAAATGATCATCAATTGGATCTGGACATCCGTGATGATCCCTGTGTATTCCCATGAAGGAATTTATCGTTACCGCAAACTTTGATGTCCTATTCCCTTTGCTTCTGTGATACTTGCAATATCCGAGGCTTGATCGTCGGTATCTCTATACCTAGTTCAATCTTGTTGCCGACATTGCCATTTACTTATTCTGTGATATTCAATCCCCATAACCTAGTCACATGTTGCAACATTGGATGAATCTCACCGAGTGGGCCCAGAGTATCTTTCCGTCATGCGGAAGAACAAATCCCGCTCTTGATGCATACACCTCAACATACTCCATTGGAAACCCAAGTGACACCTTTTCAGTCACCGTATTACCGAGTGACGGTTGATGCAATTAAAGCTTCCTCTAGAATTAGTGATTAAACATGATCTCACGGTCTAAGGACTAGGTTACAACATTTATTATTTTTGCAACATGAACATCGTGACACGATCGTGTTGCATAATAATATTGGGTATGTCCATCATGGCATTTACAATGGCATGAACCTCATTGTCAATTGACGTATTTGTCACATGATCCAGAAACTGATCATCAGTTGACCAATGAGCTAGTATAGAGTTATACTAGGGGATTCTTGGTTGTTTAATACCACACGTGTATCGGTGTTTCTGGACTGACATAGTTATAGCACAATATTAAACTTATTTTGAACTCTTCGGAATATGCAAATAAACCCTTTATTATTTTCCTGTAGGGCATAATTCTTTCAGTCTCCCACTTGCACTAGAGTACAAATAATCCAGCTGCATTCAATCATGCTTGCTCGTGAGAGGGTGTTTTCAACAACTTAGACCTTTTATATCCTTTGCAAATTGTCAACTAGTTTGACATTATTCCATCATCAAATGATGTCATTAAAGTATATATGTTTTGGCAGAAGAGTGAGACTTTGTATTCTAGAAGTGGCATTAGATCAGTCAAAAAGAACTTTCTCTTGTCGCCATACCAGAAACACACTCAAATAGAAGATAAACTTTCTAAGCCATAACATTATACTTGCCACTTTGAAGTAGCCTCTAACTTTTCAATTTATGTAGATTTAATTGGAAGTGCAAAGTGCAACTTCAATATCTAACCACGCTTCCATTTATGTAAGCCTTTAATTTTGTAAATTTCCAAACCCTGTAAACTCGCACTTGCGGTCAAGCTTACTTTTCTATTTAGAAATATGTCCTTTATTCTACGTGGAACCTCAAGGACGAACTTTTGTTCAATGATTCTTAAATCATTCCAAACTTGTTCTTCAAACTTATCCTTTATTCAATGATTCTCAAATTATTCCAGAACGTGTTCTTCTATCCAAGAACTCGGGTCACATTATGCCATATACATAATACGGTATTAGATGACGTTCACAACGTGGCATTTATCAACTATTATTATTGTATTGAGTTCCAACTCAATGTTTCCTTTAGCCATTCAGTCATCCAAGAGCTTCCTCTCTGACTTTGTTCCATTCTGTACTTGTTTAGAATTTCAACTAAGAAAATATTCTGACTAAATGTTTTATTTAACACATCAATCTATCTCTATAGATATCAATATTTTTCTATTTATCTATTAATAACATTTATTAATATTTCTTAATACCAACTAGTCCATTCATAATATGTCATTTACATATATGAATGTCATCAAGCTCCCACTCAAAAAATATGTCTGTCACATATTATGAGGCAAGAAAGCTTCTGATAGATCCCACTCAGAAATATGTCTCTTACATATAATGATGAGAAACTATTTAATTTAGCTCCCACTCAGTTTAATGTAAATTATAGGTCTTCTCGATATTTTGGACAATTCCAAAATCTTTTGATCACTTATCAAATCAAGATTTCCAGTTGCGAGATATTAATTTTGAAAAGGTTCAAGACTTTGCCTTTTCTTAAACGAATTTTAAGAACTTGAAATTTTGACAACCTATTGGATTTAATTACCTAAAAGACTTAAGCATCGCTACAAGTTGTAGTCAACTCATTGAATTTGTCAAAAAAAAAATTTTGTGACAAATCGAGCTTTTATGTCTTTCTTTAAAAGTTTCATTTCTTCCTTATAATCTCACATTATTTGGGAAGATTTAAGTAACATTTTACTTAATAAGACCAAGTACTTTTACTTTTCAATCTTAAATGTAACTTCAAATTAAGTAACATTTTTACTTAATAGGATATTATGACTCCAAGTCATTTCTCGCGTTTAGGTCCACCATCTTTTCTTCATAGTTCATAGATATATCTTGTTCCAATAACATGACAAGTAAATCATGAATTATATTTTGTGAACATGCACAAAATTATTCATGAATCCTATTTTCTTCAATAAAGGACTTCAATTGAAAATAACGTGATCTTCATCATTAATTTTGTACTTTCTAATGTAGACCTTCGCCCCAAAACATATTCCGTTGCGCTATTGTGACATTATCAAGATAAAGTCAATAACTTGATTTTAGTCCTTTATTTTCTTCCTTTTAACACCCTCATGGAGAATACTCTTTCTGTTGAGTGCACCAAAACTTTGCAATACAATTTTGTACTTTGGTTTATGGAAGATATGTCCATATACTACAATGAATTATTCATGTCAATTTTGATTTATCATGTATAACTCAAAATTTCTATGAATCATACTATAACTCATATAGTATTATGGCTTCTTATTTATTAAAATGAGTGTTTGCTATTTTAATGAATCGCTCTTAAAAGATAAATCTAACACTATAGGAGATAATTTGGCATCACATAATATCCAACAAGTTATGATTTATAACACACATCAACATATTGAAGTGTTCCGGGTGTTTATTTGTTAGAAAGACCACAAATTCTTACACCAAAATCACAATTTATAATCTTGTCGCTTTGATCAAAATTATAAGGACTTAATTATAATTCTTTCTTCATTTCCAAAATCTTTTGAACACATCAAATGAATTCAAAACCCCATAAATACAATTATTCACTTTGGATTTCTTATGAAGAATATGAAATAATGATATCCACTACTTGTATGAATACTATACATTGATATATATAATACTTAACAATTTAAAGTATAGTTCTTTTTCCTGTATTGAAATCATCTGTATGTTCTCAACAATTAGGCGTACTCTCCATATCGTGGAGTTTGAGTCATTTCGTCAAACAAAACATGATTCGCATGGTTTAAAGATCAAAATATCTAGCAACAATACATTTCATCAATATGAAATTTTACATGTACTTAATCATAAAGTATAACTTTCAGACGATAGTATCATTTAAATATGAAGTCATTTTTAACTTGGATAATTTTATGTTTATTGTTTATAAATGCTCATCAAACAATTATCAAAGATAAACAAGAATAATGAATTCATAATCATAACATGACCATAACTTTGTCTCGCGGAAAGCAAGACACACAAAATAAAGTCCTCGACCATTATTGATTATAAAATTTATTCTATCACTAATCCTGATAATAAATCTGGAGGTACATCGTTCATGGCCATCAACATCTTGATTGCCGTTGTCATGCACCATACGCTCCTTCATGCAATTCTTACGCATAAGGTCATGTTTTCTAATAAACAGGAATTTGTGTCAAACACATAAACTTGCTATAAGTGTTTAACATGAAATATTTATACCTTGTACATCAAATATACAATTTCCGGGTTTGACAAATTTCCATGCTATTGGTTCTACTTTCACGGTTCTCAACCGAGTCCATAATCCATGGAAGGTAAATGACTCCTGTTGCATGGTATAGCCCATGAAAATGTCTTTGTAGATGAGAGGAAGTCAGCACAACACCCCGTCTATCATAAATTCATTTGCCATCCAGTAGACCTAGTCGGTGAGGCACCATAAATCCTATCATGGTTGCCGTACGATCCTTTTAAAGCAAATGTTCGCTTCCAACTTAATTGAAAGGAACTAGTCCATTAACACATACTTCATAATTCTGGCTTGCAATGCCAAGAGCGCTTCAAGTTCAACAACCATCAAACATGAGTTGGTGTTTGAAGAACGCTCCCACGATTCATACTTCATGGTATGAAGCACTGTGGAATAGACTCTTATAGAATTGTCACCACGATCACAATAATCACTATTATTATTCTTGATCACTAAACCCTTGACGCGTTGATACGTCTCCGACGTATCTATAATTTTTGATGCTCCATGCTTGTTTTTACACCATTTGCCTACTGTTTCGTTACACTTCGTGGCACTTTTATGCATTTTCCGGAACTAACCTATTAACAAGTCGCCACAGTGCCAGTTCCCTGTTTTCTGCTGTTTTTGTGTTTCAGAAGTGATACACAGGAAATATTCTCGGAATTGGACGAAATAAGTTCCCGAAGTCTTATTTTTCCCGGAAGCTTCCAGAGATCCGAAGAGGAGACGGAGTGGGGCCACGAGGTGGCCACACACCAGGGCGGCGCGGCCCAGGCCCTGGCCGCGCCCCCTACATGTGAGACCGCCTCGGTCCACTTCTGACGATGCCCCTTTGCCTATAAAGACCCCCCGATGGAAAAAAACCTAAGTACCCGATAAATTTTCCAGAAACACATCGCGATCCGCCGCCATCGTCGACCCGAGATCGGGAGGGTCCAGAAGCTCTTCCCGGTACCCTTCCGGAGAGGGGAATCACCACCGGAGGTCTTCTTCATCGCCATGCTTGCCTCCGGAGCGATGAGTGAGTAGTCTACCTTGGACTATGGGTCCATAGCAGTAGCTAGATGGTTGTCCTCTCCACTATGTGCTTCATGTTTAGATCTCATGAGCTGCCCTACATGATTGAGATCACTGTTATGTAATTCTACATGTTTGGTTTGTTGGGATCCGATGAATATTGGTGTTATGATTGAGTTGCTATACTGAAATATATCTTATGTTATCTCTATGTTGTTTATGATCTTGCGTGCTCTCCGTTGTTAGTAGCTATCTTGGCCGAGTAGTTGCTAGTGACTCCAAGAGGGGGTATTTATGCTCGATAGTGGGTTCATGCCTCTATTTAATCTGGGGGAGTGGCAGAAACCTCTAAGGTTGTAGATGTGCTGTTGCTACTAGGGAGAAAACAACATTCATATGCTCAAGGGCATATGCTTTGTTTACATTACACACTTTGCTTAATGCAATTATCTGTTGTTCGCAACTTAATACTTGTGGAGTTCTCGGATTGATTCGCCACAAGTAGATTATTAGTCATAGATGCAGTTGGATGGCGGTCTATGTATTTTGTTGTAATGCCCAGAGTAAATCGCATAGTGATCTTCTTGACATATCACGTTTATCTTTATTCTATCAATTGCCCAACTGTAATTTGTTTACCCAGCATGTGTTATTTATCTTACGGAGAGACACCACTAGTGAACTGTGGACCCCGGTCCTATTTCCATCATATTGCTATCACCTGTTTACTTTACTCGCACTGTTTACTTTACTCACACTGTTTACTTTACTCGCATACTACTAATGTTTTCCACTCGATACGCTCATAACCTTTGTTTCAAGCAAACCGGTGAGATTGACAACCTCATCGCAAGTTGGGAACAAAGTACTTGGTTGTGTTGTGTGCAGGTTCCGTGTTGCTACTGGCCGAAGACGAGTCAACAAGTATCGTAAACGGCGCCCTTGTTGGAGTGTCGCTAAGCCAGTCTGCATCACCTTCAGTCGCATTGTCTGCTCTTCTCCTGAACGATAAACCTTGGTTTCTTAATTGAGGGAAAATCTTGCTGCTATATTCATCACACCTTCCTCTTGGGGTTCCCAATGGGCCGGTTGTTTTACTTCATCAACTCGGTAGCATCAAGCTCTTTTCTGGCGCCGTTGCCGGGGAAGAGTGGAAGACCTCTGCAAGGGGAGTTTTTCGCACGCACATCCTTTACTTTGTTTTAAGTTTTGCTTTACTTTATTTTTACTTGCATCATTTTATATGAAAAACCCCAAAAAATTAGAATCCTTGGTACCTGTTTTTATTTGTTTGCTCTTAGTTTTGCTAAAATGGCTAATCCTGAAAACACCAAGTTGTGTGACTTTACTAGCACGAACAATAGTGATTTTATCTGCACTCCTATTGCACCACCTGTTCCTGCTGCAAACTTTTATGAGATTAAGCCTGCTTTATTGAACCTTGTTATGAAAGAGCAATTTTCTGGTGCTAGTACTGAAGATGCTGCAGCTCATCTCAACAATTTTGTTGAGCTATGTGAGATGCAGAAATATAAGGATATAGAATTTGATATTATTAAGCTCAAGTTGTTTCCTTTTTCTTTGAGAGGAAAAGCTAAGGATTGGTTGCTGTCTTTGACTAAGAATAGTATTGATTCATGGGCTAAGTGTAAGGATGCTTTTATTGGTAGATACTATCCTCCTGCTAAGATTATATCTCTGCGTAGCAATATTATGAAGTTTACTCAGTTTGATAATGAACATGTTGCTCAAGCTTGGGAAAGAATGAAATCTATGATAAAGAATTGCCCCACTCATGGACTGACTACTTGGATGATTGTCCAAACTTTTTATGCAGGACTGAATTTTTCTTCAAGGAATCTACTTGATTCAGCTGCTGGAGGCACTTTTATGTCCCTTACCTTGGGCGCCGCAACAAAGCTACTTGACAACATGATGGTGAATTATTCTGAATGGCACACCGAAAGAGCTCCACAAGGTAAGAAGGTAAATTCTGTTGAGGAAACCTCTTCCTTGAGTGATAAGATTGATACCATTATGGCTATGCTTGCTAATGATAGGACTCATGTTGATCCTAATAATGTTCCTTTAGCCTCTCTGGTTGCTCAAGAAGAGCATGTTGATGTGAATTTCACTAGAAATAATAATTTTAACAACAATGCTTATAGGAACAATTTTGCTAGTAACAATTATAGGCCGTATCCTTCTACCAATGGTAATGGTTATGGTAATTCTTATGGTAATTCCTACAACAACACTAGGGCCGTGCCCTCCGAGCTTGAGATAATGCTCAAGGACTTCATCGGTAAGCAAACTGCTTTTAACAAGTCTGTTGAGGAAAAGTTAGGCAATATTGATATTCTTGCTTCTAAAGTTGATAGCCTTGCTCATGATGTTGAAATTCTGAAATTAAAAGTATTGCCTAATGATGTGAAAGAGAACAATGTTTTTGCCACTGCTAATGCTATTCAAGTTGGAATTGATGAAAATATTAGATTGTTAGCGGAATTGCATGCCAGGTGGGAAAGAGAAGATGAGATGGCTAGAGAGATGAAGGTATATACTATTACTACCTCTAATTATGTTGTTCCTAATGCTAGCAATCCTCTTACTTTGATTGGTGTAGAGAAAACTCCCACTCCTTGTGTTAAAAAGCCTAAAACTGCCAAAACTTTTTCTCAAAAGAGTGCTGAAATTTTTCGGAGTGTAGGAGATGATAGCTCTACTTCTTTTAATGATTTTGATGTTGATGGCTGCAACATATCTGAAGTTATTTTGTTCTTGCAAAAGCTTGCTTTGACTCCCAATGCTAGTTCTTTAAATATTGCTTTTACAAAGCATATTACCAATGCTCTCATGAAAATTAGGGATGAAAAGTTGCAGCAAAAAGATTCCGTTCCCAAGAAGTTAGAAGATGGTTGGGAACCCATCATTAATATGCATGTTAATGGTTTTGATTGCCATGCTTTATGTGATCTAGGTGCTAGTATTTCTATCATGTCTAGAAAGATTTATGACATGCTTGATTTACCACCGCTTGAAAAGTGTTATTATGATGTTCCTATTGCTGATGTTGCTAAGAAGAAACCTTTGGGAAGGATTAATGATGTTCTTATTGTGGTTAACAATAACCTTGTTCCCGTTGATTTTCTCGTTATGGACGTTGAATGCCATGCTTCATGTCCTATTATTTTGGGAAGACCCTTTCTTCGAACTGTAGGTGCCATCATTGATATGAGAGAAGGCACCATCAAATATCAATTTCCACTCAAGAAAGGTATGGAACACTTCCCTAGGAAAAGAAAGAAATTACTTTTTGACTCAATTCTTAGAGCAAATTATGAGCTTGATGCTTCATCACTTGATGTTACTTGATTCGCAATTTTTTGCGCCTAGCTCAAAGGCGTTAAAGAAAAGCACTCTTGGGAGATAACCCAATGTTTTATTTTCAGTACTTTTTCTTTTATTTGAGTCTTGGAAGTCATTACTACTGTAATGACCACTCCTTATCTTGTTTATTTTATTGTTGTGCCAAGAGAAGCCTCTAATTTGAGTGAGGTAAAGATTTGGGGATGTTGCTGTCGTGAAACTGTTTTCGGTGCTGCACCGTAAAAATTCGTATAAATTCTCTGTATATATTTTGGACCTGCGATTTCTTGTGCATATGCCCCAGGTTATATCCAAACTTTCATTAGTTGAACACTTTTTTATTTGAGCAACAAAAAACCCCTCAAAAATTCGGCCTTTGTCAGCTGTTCTGTTTTGACAGATTTCTGCAAATATTTGTGTTTGCCGCTTTATCGCTTTCTTTTGAGTTCTTTTGATTACGGAACTTTTGGGGAAGTTGCTACAGTATTATATGCTATATATGTGGTGGTTTTGGGTTGAGACCTGAAGCAAAAAGAGGTTGATTATATGTTATGCATACACTAATGTTGCTAATAGAATTGTGTTTAGTTTTGTATGAAGGAAGTTTTCAAGTGTAGGGATTGGAGAATGATGAGATGAGTTGAAGAATGGACAAAAGCTCGAGCTTGGGGATGCCCATGCATTACCCCAAGAAATATCCAAGAAGTACAAGCGTCAAAGCTTGGGGATGCCCCTGAGGCACCCCTTCTTCATCAGCAAAAATCAGGTCACCTTTCAAAACACTATATTTTTATTGCTTCATGCACTATGTGTTTTTCTTGGAGCGTCAGTTGTTTTAGTTTTCTTAGTTAGTTTAGTTTTGTTTGCTGCAATAAATGGTTGGAGCCCAATAAATTTCCTTTGGAGGACATGTACTCGTTTTCATTTGCCAAGAACACTCCATTTTTCATTCTTACAATTTCACCGAGTGTTCTTCTTTTTCTGCTACTGCTTTTGGTTTTCGTTTTCGCCTTGATTTGCGTTCAGACCTTGTCATATCTTTTCATCAAGGTGTATTTTTGTCTATGATCTTTTTTAGTTTTCATCAAAAGAGGTGTCTTAAAAAATTTCAAATGGTGTTGGAAAAGAGAAAAAGCTTTGTGCAAAAAAGTGGTACAAGAAGGAGCTTGTGTAGACTACGTCTTAGGCTTTTTCATGTCATGCTTGATGTCTTTTTGATAGTATGCTTAGTGGTTTTGCTGTAGCATGACTTGTCTCAAATAACTGAGATTGCTTAATGAGCCTTTGAAAAAATCATGCGTTGTTTTTATTGTATGGAAGCATTATTTTGGTTTTCTCCTTGATGCTTTATTTGGGTTGACTTGGCGCATGCTCACACATGTTAGACTCTTACAAAGTCGCCAATAGCCTCTATGATCATTTAGTTTTTGACTTTTGATGCCATCTTATGCTTCTTTTAATATCGCTTTGTCGCGTTGCATGATTATGACCATTATTGCTCTCTTAGTTGGTCGCTCCCAGTCTTTTGCTAGCCCTCGCCTTGTACTGAGTATGAGCTCTACTCGTGCATCCAACTCCTAAAAACCAAGTTTGCCAAAGTGTCCACCATACATACCTACTAGCAATTTGCTATTCCAAGTAAATTTGACTTGCTTTTATTTTCTCTTCAAATTAAACTCTTACCAGTGTTATGCGAAAATTGGTCAGTAAAGCTCTCACGAACCGGAAGGCACACTTTACTTTTTCCTGTTCTTAAAAATTTGACATTGTGGTCTCTTATGTTGAGTTGTTATGCTTGCAAGTTGTAAGTTGGATTCTAGCCCATCCATGCTGTCATGGGGCAAGCTTTCAACATTGCACTTCTTATTTGAGTTGATATCGTGATCTTTTGTTTATGGATGCCCGCGGTGTGAAATGAATTGGAAATCTTGTGGGGATCATGGAGTTTGTATATGTGTTAGGGAAACGCCTGGGCCGCCAATCTAAGCCATGCATAATTCATGGTGGAAATTTGCAGCATACCCATGGTGGACATTCGACGACGCATCTCAAAATAAAAAGCTATACAAATGGTAAATAAAAGAGATGTCGAGGTGTTCATTGTCTGCTTGTCCTGTCATTTTGATGTGGGCTTGTTCCATGTCATCGGGCACGGAGGTACCCCGTTGGCGGTTCTCGATGATACATATATACTTACAATGACAAGAGCCTTGCTTGGGACTCTAAGTTAAGTAGCATGAGGTTTGGGTACTCGTATTCACGGGACACGAGGTTTTCGACTTATGATTTGTCAAGCATATGCATCATAATTGTTCTCGCATTAACTCTAACCACTCAAGATGCTTATGATGGGGGCAATGAGAGCTCAAAGCCGGTAAGTAACATAATTTTTGAAGGTCTATAAAACTTGCAATCACTGCTTCCCTCCGCGAAGGGCCTTTCTTTTACTTTTTTGTTGAGTCACCACCTTCTTTCTTTATGCACCATTAAGAGAGCATAGTTGTCATTCTTAGTATAATGTGCATTGTCCCAAAGTTTTCATTGATTGATTCATATTGTTGGTTTCACTTGTTGTCAAATTATTTGTATCTAGTCGCCCTCTTAAACTTGAAGGTGTCATATACATTTATGTTTTGCTCTCCATGAAGGACAAGCTGAAAACCATTTGTATGTTTTTCCTTATGATTTGGACACACGTCTGACTTTCATTGTTTCATTTTCATGATCTTTTGTTTGTGTTCATTTTCATGTTTACAACATGGTTGCTAAGTTCTTATTGTCAAGATTATATCTTCATGCCCATGTTTTAAGTTCTTATGATCCCAGCTCACAAATGCTTACATATATGATCAAGATTGTGTAGGTGCATGTCACCTCAAAAATTATTCTTTTGTTATCACTTACCTACTCGAGGACGAGCAGGAGTTAAGCTTGGGGATGCTTGATACGTCTCCGACGTATCTATAATTTTTGATGCTCCATGCTTGTTTTTACACCATTTGCCTACTGTTTCGTTACACTTCGTGGCACTTTTATGCATTTTCCGGAACTAACCTATTAACAAGTCGCCACAGTGCCAGTTCCCTATTTTCTGCTATTTTTGTGTTTCTGAAGTGATACACAGGAAATATTCTCGGAATTGGACAAAACAAGTTCCTGAAGTCTTATTTTCCCCGGAAGCTTCCAGAGATCCGAAGAGGAGACGGAGTGGGGCCACGAGGTAGCCACACACCAGGGCGGCGCGGCCCAGGCCTTGGCCGTGCCCCCTACGTGTGAGACCGCCTCGGTCCACTTCTGACGATGCCCCTTCGCCTATAAATACCCCCCGACGGAAAAAACCTAAGTACCCGATAAATTTTCCAGAAACACATCGCGATCCGCCGCCATCGTCGACCCGAGATCGGGAGGGTCCAGAAGCTCTTCCCGGCACCCTGCCGGAGAGGGGAATCACCACCGGAGGTCTTCTTCATCGCCATGCTTGCCTCCAGAGCGATGAGTGAGTAGTCTACCTTGGACTATGGGTCCATAGCAGTAGCTAGATGGTTGTCCTCTCCACTATGTGCTTCATGTTTAGATCTCATGAGCTGCCCTACATGATTGAGATCACCATTATGTAATTCTACATGTTTGGTTTGTTGGGATCCGATGAATATTGGTGTTATGATTGAGTTGCTATACTGAAATATATCTTATGTTATCTCTATGTTGTTTATGATCTTGCATGCTCTCCGTTGTTAGTGACTCCTAGAGGGGGTATTTATGCTCGATAGTGGGTTCAAGCCTCTATTTAATCTGAGGGAGTGACAGAAACCTCTGAGGTTGTAGATGTGCTGTTGCTACTAGGGAGAAAACAACATTCATATGCTCAAAGGCATATGCTTTGTTTACATTACACACTTTGCTTAATGCAATTATCTGTTGTTCGCAACTTAATACTTGTGGAGTTCTCGGATTGATTCGCCACAAGTGGATTATTAGTCATAGATGAAGTTGGATGGTGGTCTATGTATTTTGTTGTAATGCCCAGAGTAAATCGCATAGTGATCTTCTTGACATATCACGTTTATCTTTATTCTATCAATTGCCCAACTGTAATTTGTTTACCCAGCATGTGTTATTTATCTTATGGAGAGACAGCACTAGTGAACTATGGACCCCGGTCCTATTTCCATTATATTGCTATCACCTGTTTACTTTACTCGCACTGTTTACTTTACTCACACTGTTTACTTTACTCGCATACTTCTACTGTTTTCCACTCGATACGCTCATAACCTTTGTTTCAAGCAAACCGGTGAGATTGACAACCTCATCGCAAGTTGGGAACAAAGTACTTGGTTGTGTTGTGTGCAGGTTCCGCGTTGCTACTGGACGAAGACGAGTCAACAAGTATCGTAAATGGCGCCCTTGTTGGAGTGTCGCTAAGCCAGTCCGCATCACCTTCAGTCACATTGTCTGCTCTTCTCCTGAATGATAAACCTTGGTTTCTTAATTGAGGGAAAATCTTGCTGCTATATTCATCACACCTTCCTCTTGGGGTTCCCAACGGGCCGGTTGTTTTACTTCATCAACTCGGTAGCATCACGCGTCTCCTAAATAGTTATTTTATCACATGGAGTTAATTCATTACTATTTAGGACAATCCTCATGCATTGGTATAAACGATAAAATTTGACCCGTCAAAATTTTTCTTTATGCATAAAAGACTAAGATGGATGTGGAATATTGATACTCCAAGTGGATGTTGCTGGCGCTAAGTTGACGCGGGAGGTTTTCTTCAATCTTTGGAAGTATTCTTCTTTAGTCCCCGGCAACGGCGCCAGAAAATTAGCTGCTGCGTCCAAGTTGACGTGGAAGCAGACTATCCTTGTGCGTGGTGGATAACCAGCCCGTTGGGAACCCCAAGAGGAAGGTATGATGAATATAGTAGCTAGTCTTCCCTCAGTTAAGAAACCAAGGTTTAATATCGATCAGGAGAGGAGAGACAAACGACTGAAGGTGATGCGGAACCTGCACACACACACAACCAAGTACTTTGTTCCCAACTTGCGATGAGGTTGTCAATCTCACCGGTTTGCTTGAAACAAAGGTTATGAGCGTATCGAGTGGAAAACAATATAGTATGCGAGTAAAGTAAACAGTACGAGTAAAGTAAACAGGTGATAGCAATATGATGGAAATAGGACCGGGATCCACAGTTCACTAGTGGTGTCTCTCCATAAGATAAATAACACATGCTGGGTAAACAAATTACAGTTGGGCAATTGATAGAATAAAGATAAACGTGATATGTCAAGAAGATCACTATGAGATTTACTCTGGGCATTACAACAAAATACATAGACCGCCATCCAACTGCATCTATGACTAATAATCCACTTGTGGTGAATCAATCCGAGAACTCCACAAGTATTAAGTTGCAAACAACAGATAATTGCATTAAGCAAAGTGTGTAATGTAAACAAAGCATATGCCCTTGAGCAATTGAATGTTGTTTTCTCCCTAGTAGCAACAACACATCTACAACCTTAGAGGTTTCTATCACTCCCCCAGATTAAATAGAGACATGAACCCACTATCGAGCATAAATACCCCCTCTTGGAGTCACTAGCAACTACTCGGCCAAGATAGCTACTAACAACGGAGAGCATGCAAGATCATAAACAACATAGAGATAACAAAGGATAATATTCAGTACAGCAACTTAATCATAAACACCAATATTCATCGGATCCCAACAAACCAAACATGTAGAATTACATAACGGTGATCTCAATCATGTAGGGCAGCTCATGAGATCTAAACATGAAGCACATGGTGGAGAAGACAACCATCTAGCTACTACTATGGACCCATAGTCCAAGGTAGACTACTCACTCATCGCTCCGGAGGCAAGCATGGCGATGAAGAAGACCTCCGGTGGCGATTCCCCTCTCCGGCAGGGTGCCGGGAAGAGCTTCTGGACCCTCCCGATCTTCGGGTCGACGGTGGCGGCGGATCGCGATGTGTTCTGGAAATCTGATCGGGTACTTAGGTTTTTTCCGTTGCGGGGTCTTTATAGGCGAAGGGGCGATGTCAGAGGAGGGACCAGGCGCCCTCACGCGGGGCCCACGCGGCCAGGGGCCTGGCCGCGCCACCCCTGCGTGTGGGGCCCTGGTGGCCCACCTCCTACTCCTCTTCGGATCTCTGGAAGCTTCCGGGTAAAATAAGACTTCAGGAACTTGTTTCGTCCAATTCCGAGAATATTTCCTGTGCATCACTTCTGAAACACAAAAACAGCAGAAAACAGGAAACTGGCACTGTGGCAACTTGTTAATAGGTTAGTTCCGGAAAATGCATAAAAGTGCCACTAAGTGTAACGAAACAATAGGCAAATGGTGTAAAAACAAGCATGGAGCATCAAAAATTATAGATACGTTGGAGACGTATCAAGCATCCCCAAGCTTAACTCCTGCTCGTCCTCGAGTAGGTAAGTCATAACAAAGAATAATTTTTGAGGTGACATGCACCTACACAATCTTGATCATATATGTAAGCATTTGTGAGCTGGGATCATAAGAACTTAAAACATGGGCATAAAAGATATAATCTTGACAATAAGAACTTAGCAACCATGTTGTAAACATGCAAATGAACACAAACAAAAGATCATGAAAATGAAACAATGAAAGTCAAACGTGTGTTCAAATCATAAGGAAAACATACAAATGGTTTTCAGCTTGTCCTTCAAAGAGAGCAAAACATAAATGCATAGGACACCTTCAAGTTTAAGAGGGCGACTAGATACAAATAATTTAAGAACAACTGAAACCAACAATATGAATCAATCAATGAACTTTGGGACAATGCATATCACACTAAGAATGACAACTATGCTCTCTTAATGGTGCATAAAGGTAGAAGGTGGTGACTCAACATAAAAGTAGAAGAAAGGCCCTTCGCAGAGAGAAGCAGTGATTGCAAGTTTTATAACCTTCAAAAATTATGGTACTTACCGGCTTTGAGCTCTCATTGCCCCCATCATAAG
Source organism: Dactylis glomerata (assembly GCA_007115705.1). Taxonomy (NCBI): domain Eukaryota; kingdom Viridiplantae; phylum Streptophyta; class Magnoliopsida; order Poales; family Poaceae; genus Dactylis; species Dactylis glomerata. The sequence continues at coordinate 1,857,107 of QXEO01001691.1, read as the reverse complement.
CATCTTGAATGGTTAAAGTTAATGCGAGAACAATTATGATGCATATGCTTGACAAATCATAAGTTGAAAACCTCGTGCCCCGTGAATACGAGTACCCAAACCTCATGCTACTTTACTTAGAGTCCCAAGCAAGGCTCTTGTCATTGTAAGTTTATGCATATCATTGAAAACCGCCAATGGGGTACCTCCGTGCCCGATGACATGGAACAAGCCCACACCAAAATGACAGGACAAGCAGACAATGAACACCTCGACATCTCTTTTATTTGCCTTTTGTTTAGCTTTTTATTGTGAGATGCGTCGTCGAATGTTCACCATGGGTATGCTGCAAATTTCCACCATGAATTATGCATGGCTTAGATTGGCGGCCCGGCGTTTCCCTAACACATATACAAACTCCATGATCCCCACAAGATTCCCAATTCATTTCACACCGCGGGCATCCATAAACAAAAGATCACGATATCAACTCAAATAAGAAGTGCAATGTTGAAAGCTTGCCCCATGACAACATGGATGGGCTAGAATCCAACTTACAACTTGCAAGCATAACAACTCAACATAAGAGACCACAATGTCAAATTTTTAAGAACAGGAAAAAGTAAAGTGTGCCTTCCGGTTCGTGAGAGCTTTACTGACCGAATTTCGCATAACACTGGTAAGAGTTTAATTTGAAGAGAAAAATAAAAGCAAGTCAAATTTACTTGGAATAGCAAATTGCTAGTAGGTATGTATGGTGGACACTTTGGAAAACTTTGGCTTTTAGGAGTTGGATGCACGAGTAGAGGTCATACTCAGTACAAGGCGAGGGCTAGCAAAAGACTGGGAGCGACCAACTAAGAGAGCAATAATGGCCATAATCATGCAAAGCGACAAAGCGACATTAAAAGAAGCATAAGATGGCATCAAAAGTCAAAAACTAAATGATCATGAAGTCTATTGGCGACTTTGTAAGAGTCTAACATGTGTGAGCATGCGCCAAGTCAACCCAAATAAAGCATCAAGGAGAAAACCAAAATAATGCTTCCATACAATAAAAACAACGCATGATTTTTTCAAAGGCTCATTAAGCAATCTCAGTTATTTGAGACAAGTCATGCTACAGAAAAACCACTAAGCATACTATCAAAAATACATCAAGCATGACATGAAAAAGCCTAAGCCGCAGTCTACACAAGCTCCTTCTTGTACCACTATTTTGCACAAAGCTTTTTCTCTTTTCCAACACCATTTGAAATTTTTATAAACACCTCTTTTGATGAAAACCAATAAAGATCAGAGGAAAAAATACACCTTGATGAAAAGATATGACAAGGTCTGAACGCAAATCAAGGCAAAAACGAAAACCAAAAGCAGTAGCAGAAAAAGAAGAACGCTCGATTTTTAATAAGAGTGAAAACTAGAGCGTTCTTTGCAAATGAAAACGAGTACATCTCCTCCAAAAGAAATTTGTTGGGGTCCAACCATTTACTGCAGCAAACAAACAAACTAAACCAACTAAGAAAACTAAAACAACTGACGCTCCAAGAAAAACACATAGTGCATGAAGCAATAAAAATATAGTGTCTTGAAAGGTGACCTGATTTTTGCCGATGAAGAAGGGGTGCCTCGGGGGCATCCCCAAGCTTTGACGCTTGTACTTCTTGGATATTTCTTGGGGTGATGCATGGGCATCCCCAAGCTTGAGCTTTTGTCCATTCTTCAACTCATCTCATCATTCTCCAATCCCTACACTTGAAAACTTCCTTCATACAAATCTATTAGCAACATTAGTGCAAGCATAACATATAATCAACCTCTTTTTGCTTCAGGTTTCAACTCAAAACCACCACATATATAGCAAATACTACTGTAGCAACCTCCCAAAAAGTTCTATGATCAAAAGAACTCAAAAGAAAGCGATAAAGTGGCAAACACAAATATTGGCAGAAATTTGTCAAAACTGAACAGCTGACAAAGGTCGAATTTTTGAGAGATTTTCTGTTGCTCAAATCAAAAAGTGTTCAACTAACAAAAGTTTGGATATAACCTGGGGCATATGCACAAGAAATCGCAGGTCCAAAAGATAAACAGAGAATTTTCACGAATTTTTACGGCGCAGCACCGAAAACAGTTTCAGGACAGCAACATCCCCAAATCTTTACCTCGCTTAAATTAGAGGCTTCTCTTGGCACAAAAACGAAATAAACAAGATAAGGAGCGGTCATTACAGTAGTAATGACTTCCAAGACTCAAATAAAAGAAAAAGTACTGAAAAGAAAACGTTGGGTTATCTCCCAAGAGTGCTTTTCTTTAACGCCTTTGAGCTAGGCGCAGAAAATTGCGAATCAAGTAATATCAAGTGATGAAGCATTAAGATCAACAGCAGAGATATTTTCAATAATGAAGGAAAATATGTTCAACTGAGTTTTTGAAAATCCTTTATGATCACGCTTTGGCACACTACTTTCATCGAAAGGATTTTCAGGGCAAATCCAACTGGAATTCTTTTCCCAAGCATCATGAATTCCTATAAGTTCATAAGGTATTGGTACTTTAAAATCATCGGGCGTACCAACAATTTCAACAGGCGAGCCAAGCTTATCAAACTTCTTAAAAACTTTCCTAGCCTCAATTGCAACATCTCTAAATTCTATGCGCAAAGTTTCCAAGATAAAAGCTTTCTTTTCGGGATCCTCAATTTCATGAAGCTTAAGGAACATGTATTGCATAAAAGGTTAAGACTAGCAAACCTAGCTTCTAACATGTGAACTAAATGAGCAGAAGCAACTTCATAACTAGGAGCTAGCTCAACCAAAGACTTTTCCTCAACTTCCTTATGCATACTAATGTGATTAAAGAACTCCTCAATGTTACTTTTGCCAATAATCGAACCACTACCTACTGAGAGGTCCTCCAGAACGTACTTAGGGATCAACATGATAAACTAAAAGTAAAGAAATAACAACTACCAAGGATTCTAATTTTTTTTGGGTTTTTTTGATATAAAACGATGCAAGTGAAATAAATAAAGTAAAGCAAAGCAATAACAAAGTAAAGGATGTGCGTGCGAAAAACTCCCCTCGCAGAAGTCTTCCCTTCCTCCCCGGCAACGGCGCAAGAAAATTAGCTGATACTCCAAGTGGATGTTGCTGGCGCTAAGTTGACGCGGGAGGTTTTCTTCAATCTTTGGAAGTATTCTTCTTTAGTCCCCGACAACGGTGCCAGAAAATTAGCTGCTGCGTCCAAGTTGACGTGGAAGCAGACTATCCTTGTGCGTGGTGGATAACCAGCCCGTTGGGAACCCCAAGAGGAAGGTATGATGAATATAGCAGCTAGTCTTCCCTCAGTTAAGAAACCAAGGTTTAATATCGATCAGGAGAGGAGAGACAAACGACTGAAGGTGATGCGGAACCTGCACACACATAACCAAGTACTTTGTTCCCAACTTGCGATGAGGTTGTCAATCTCACCGGTTTGCTTGAAACAAAGGTTATGAGCGTATCGAGTGGAAAACAATATAGTATGCGAGTAAAGTAAACAGTACGAGTAAAGTAAACAGGTGATAGCAATATGATGGAAATAGGACCGGGATCCACAGCTCACTAGTGGTGTCTCTCCATAAGATAAATAACACATGCTGGGTAAACAAATTACAGTTGGGCAATTGATAGAATAAAGATAAACGTGATATGTCAAGAAGATCACTATGAGATTTACTCTGGGCATTACAACAAAATACATAGACCGCCATGCAACTGCATCTATGACTAATAATCCACTTGTGGTGAATCAATCCGAGAACTCCACAAGTATTAAGTTGCGAACAACAGATAATTGCATTAAGCAAAGTGTGTAATGTAAACAAAGCATATGCTCTTGAGCATATGAATGTTGTTTTCTCCCTAGTAGCAACAGCACATCTACAACCTTAGAGGTTTCTGTCACTCCCGCGGATTAAATAGAGGCATGAACCCACTATCGAGCATAAATACCCCCTCTTGGAGTCACTAGCAACTACTCGGCCAAGATAGCTACTAACAACGGAGAGCATGCAAGATCATAAACAACATAGAGATAACAAAGGATAATATTTAGTACATCAACTTAATCATAAACACCAATATTTATCGTATCCCAACAAACCAAACATGTAGAATTACATAACGGTGATCTCAATCATGTAGGGCAGCTCATGAGATCTAAACATGAAGCACATGGTGGAGAAGACAACCATCTAGCTACTGCTATGGACCCATAGTCCAAGGTAGACTACTCACTCATCACTCCGGAGGCAAGCATGGCGATGAAGAAGACCTCCGGTGGCGATTCCCCTCTCCGGCAGGGTGTCGGGAAGAGCTTCTAGACCCTCCCGATCTCCGGGTCGACGGTGGCGGCGGATCGCGATGTGTTCTGGAAATCTGATCGGGTACTTAGGTTTTTTTCCGTCGGGGGGTCTTTATAGGTGAAGGGGCGATGTCAGAGGAGGGACCAAGCGCCCTCACGCGGGGCCCGCGTGGCCAGGGGCCTGGCCGCGCCACCCCTGCGTGTGGGGCCCTGGTGGCCCACCTCCTACTCCTCTTCGGATCTCTGGAAGCTTCCGGGTAAAATAAGACTTCAGGAACTTGTTTCGTCCAATTCCGAGAATATTTCCTGTGCATCACTTCTGAAACACAAAAACAGCAGAAAACAGGAAACTGGCACTGTGGCAACTTGTTAATAGGTTAGTTCCGGAAAATGCATAAAAGTGCCACTAAGTGTAACGAAACAATAGGCAAATGGTGTAAAAACAAGCATGGAGCATCAAAAATTATAGATACGTTGGAGACGTATCAAATATTTATCTACACAAATTCGCAAAGATATAAAACTAAGTTCATAATATGAGTTCATTTTTATTAAACAAGTTTTAACTGTGTGGAACTCCCACTTAGAACAGCATCCCTAAAATGTTCTAGTGATTACATGGTTCTTATTCACTATGCCGCCCCCGATTGTCACGTGAGGCGATATAACTGCAAAGGTAGACATAACTTATGTCAATCACATCATTCATGTGACCCATGCTCGATCTTCGATCTCGTGTTCCGAGGCCGTGTCTACACATACTAGGGCTCGCCAAACCAACCTTAGTGTATGCGCGACACATATATTGCTTGTACCCATGCCTTATGTGAACTTTGATATGTCTAGCCCCCGATCGTCACGGCTGGCTTCATAACTAAGAACCTTGTGGCGATTGCTTCACTGAGGGAGACCATATTTTCTTTGGTATTTTATTAGGGATTATCTTATTCTATGCTATTGTCGTGTATCTAAATACTAGCATGAATAAGATTCATATAATAACATCAAATGTAAATAATGCGTGATATGATATGGTTCTTCATCGACACGCTTGATCTCCATCGAGCCCTTTGGCATGATCTCCATCCTTGCACCGGTGTGGCGCCAAGTCCATGGTGCCATCGTCGTGAAGCCTCCGGCAATGTCATGCAACTTACCGTATTGACCATATCACATCACACGCCCCCACTACAAAACCAATTTAGACGCTCTACTTTTATCTTTTGCATGTTTTACGTGGCTTCTAGGGCTTTCGCACAAGAACCGTTTCTTACCTACGAACATGAAACCACAACGCTTGATTAACAGATTGTTGCTTTGGGTCCTCGTTAAGGGCCCTCCATTGTAGACACCATATCCACTATAGTTGGAGAAACAGATACCCGACTAGCCACTTTTATACGATGCAAGCCGTATGTCAGTCATGGAACCAGTCTCGCGTGAAACGCGTACGGTCGATCACGGGCTGCTTCAATTCAACTATGCCACAGATATAAACAAATACATATTAGAGGGTAACAATAAGATGATCAACTCCCACATATTGCTATGTGTTTTAATCGTACAAGCATACTACGCATAGATCGACTCTGATACCACTGTTGGAGTTTGGTGCAAATAACAAAAATATATTCCCTATGGAATCCCGAATTGCCCAGATCTATTTATCTAGTAATGCTGTAATAATTAACAGAGACTCGTATACGTACCCTCGTAGACCAAATGTTGGGATTATGCTCCCGCACAAGCGTTGACGATGAAGACGACGTAGCCGACCTCAAAGTCATGAAGATCTTGACGTAACAACACCACAGCGCCACAACGCCATGACGCCAGTGTGAAAACACCGGCACACCGACATAATGCCGCATGTGCACTACCTCGTAGTACTCGCACACATATGGTTCACCATGACTTCTTCTGGATCTAGTCCAGCAGAGCAGCGGAAAAAGAAGTATTTGGACTGGAAGTCCGGCAGCCTGACAGCATCCTCTATGTGGAGTATTCTCTAACTCGCTGGCACGACTTCAAACATGGGAGCTGAGCTAGAGATAAGAGAGGAAGTGACAAGGGTATAGATAATAGAGCCCGTTAGTTAACTACCCCTAAGGCCCGTTAAGCTAGGCCCAATTGTAATACTAGTTAAAATACGAGTTCATGTCGTATGTCGATATTGTAATCTGTGTCGGATCCCTCCCGATCCCTGAGACCTAGCCACCTATATATAGGGGCCAGGAGGGGACGGTAAGGGGCAGATTGAAAGCAAGCCAGGTTTACACCCACGTTTACTTTCAATAACCACCTTGTTTGACTGATTTTACCTTTGAGTTCATCCGACGCCCTATCTCACCGATCCTAAATCCTTCATCTAGGACATTTGTTGAGTTAGCCCTCGTCAATTGGCGCCGACCGTGGGGACTCTGGGCGTTGGAATCATGAATTCGACGGCTTTTCCACTCTTAGCCAACAGCAATCCAGAAGTCGACGAAATCCAGATACCCTTCGGAGCCATCGATTTTCAACCTCACCAGTCAAGTTTCACGCAAGTATTCGAGAGCATGGATCAAGATATGGATTTGACGATCGGAAGCCTAAACTTTCGCGTCGGATCACTAGGTTCGATTCGCCTTTCAAATTTGGCGAAATCGGGTCCGTCGGCAAGCAAGTCCAAGACAGAAACAATGTCAGAATCATCAGAAGGCTCTTCCAGCGAAGTAAATTCGCCAGTCAACTCCATGGAAATAGAAGCAGAAAAAAGAGAATTCACAGAAGGCGACAAAACCAAGGGAAACTTTGACTTAGAAGTACAACTCGAAGATCTGGTGATTAGCCGTGATGACACTTCAGATAAATCAACGGACACCTGGAAGACAGGGTTAGAGTTTCATGAGGATGAAAACTCAATCTTCTCAAGCTTCGATAGTAAGTTCGACAATCGGTACCAAGTACTAGCTATTATAGAGGACAACTCAGAAGAGTTTGACGAAAACAACAATCCAGTACTCAACCCAGCAAACATAAACAGGGGGGCAAACCACCTGGCAGAAGGAGAAACTGCGGATTCCCTGGTAAACCGGGAATTTTTTTGACTATCAGTCGATGAATGGAAGATAATCAAAACAGCTGTGGAGCACTGCACACCAATACCAAACAATGCTAGCAAGAATATGCTTTTCGGGTACTACTACGCACTAAGACAGCAGTCAAAGTTATTAGCGAAAGAGAGAATCGAAGTACAAAAGAGAAAAGACTCAGCCATTGCAGCGAGTGACGCCGCTCGCAGAGCACGTAGCGACGCATCGTATACGAACGGCAAAAGGCACCATCGACACAGTTCAAGGTATGAAAACCTCGAATACTCAGATAGGCAAAGTCTTTCCAAAAACATCGACTCGTCTTTCTTATTAGTCGACGAGCAAGGGAATATTATACCAAAGACACCCGAAGCAGCACTGGTGGCAGCTCAAGCATACCTGCACACAACGCGACCAAGTCCAAGAGATCCAAGGGAACATATGCATCGGGCAGCACTGCAGGGACTAAAGATGGTCGGCAACAAGCTATCAGCAAAAGAGGAGGAGGCATACCACAACAAAGGAACTCACAAACCAAGATCACCACGCCGTCACAACAGTCCTCGGCACAGAAGCGGAAGTCGACGATCTAAAATGCCATCACCAGGGCGATTCAACAGTCCAAAGAACAAAGGAACCCGACGATCCAGAACTCCCAATAGAGCATATGACTACGAAGACGATGAAAAGGAGATGGAGGCGCCATGCTTTACCCATAGGGTTCGCATCACGCCAGTACCCAAAGGTTTCAAACTGCCCCATGACCAACAAAAGTACGATGGATCTCAGGAGCCACAGTCATGGCTTTCAGATTACCTACAAGCAGTAAAATTACTAGGAGGAACTAGGGAAACAGCAATGCAAAGTTTGCAACTACACCTCACCGGCGCAGCAAGGTCATGGTTGAGTAAGCTAGGAAAAGAAACAATTGGAAGCTGGGAGGAGCTCACAAAACAATTTACGAGCAACTTCAAATCGACATATAAGCGGCCAGCATCCATAGAAGAAGTCAAAGCCTGCGCGCAGCAACGCGGGGAGACATTAAGAGCATATATCCAAAGGTGGAGCATAATCAAAAATTTGGCAGTCGAAGTCTCCGACGAAAGAGCAATAGACGCATTCATAGTCGGGCTAAGGCGAGGAGACCTAGTCAAAGAGATGGGCAGAATCAAGCCGAAAACAGTATCCGATCTAATGGATATAGCAAATCGATTTACAGATGGAGAAGATGCGTGCAACAACAAATGGACACGATCGCCAGAAGATGACAGAGGGAACAGATATGGAGGCCAAAGAAGGAGATCCCGCAATTACGATAACTATGGCTCTCATAGTCAAGTAGCCACAGGGTATAAGGACAATAGCTACCAAGGCAACGACCGTAAAAGTTCGGGATACCGTAGCTACGGAAAAGAAGACTACAAAAAGTTTCAGACAAGGGAATCCAGAGAGTACAACCCATCACCAGAGGATATGCTCAACGGACCATGTCATATACACTCTGTGTTTGTCGATGGGAAACGAGTATCCAGACATGCAATGAAAGATTGCACTACGTTCTTGAAACTACAGGAAGCAGCACTCAACAAGCAAGCCGAAGCAAAACGGCAGGGATACGAAGGAAACACAAGCAACACACCTGCAACTCAACAAGGAAACAATGGAGTTCCCAAAGGTCAAGATCAGCCGAACCAGGGCCGCGACGACGGCGAAGGATATGTTCCATCTAAAGGGCACATTACATCAATAATACATCCAGTGCCCAAGTCGAACAAAGAGGAGAAAAGTATAACTCGACAAGTTAACCTCGCAATAACTTCACCTCCAGCAACAACAGAATATCTACACTGGTCAGAGCATCCCATAGAATTCAGCAGAGACGATCACCCAATAACAGTACCTCGGCCAGGAAACACGCCTTTGGTACTCAAAGCTCAAATAGGGACGTATGATGTCGACAGAATATTCATGGATGCAGGAAGTGGAATAAATCTAATCTACGCAAAGACTATACGGGCAATGCACATTTCATTAGAGTTCCTGAAGCCAACTGACTGCTCCTTCCACGGAATAGTCCTAGGAAGTGCAAACTATCCACTAGGTCGAATAGCACTCAACGTTTGCTTCAGAAATCGGCAAAACTATAGAAGGGATAAACTCGACTTTGAAGTCATGGACTGGCCATCACAATATCATGCGATCATCGGGCGACCCGCATTTTCGCGATTCATGGCAGTACCTCACTACACTTACTTGGTACTAAAAATGCCAGGGCCCGATGGAATTATTACAATCAAAGGAAGCTTCGAGCTATCAGATCTATGCGACAAGGAATTTCACAAAATTGCCCAAAAGTTCGGCATGATGGCAAACTACGGAGAATCTAACTACAAAGCAAAAAGCGCGACTATAGGAGTCACACAGCAACTCGAAGGAAACCCCGCGGAACCAGAAGTAAAGAAACCACGGGTGCAACCATCAAAACAAGTGAAGCCTACAGGAGAAGAAGAGAAAACTCAAGCGACATAGGCGACAAGACGAACAAAAAGTAGAGTAGGAAAATAAGGCTGTAAAAGCCACGAGTTATTCCAGGGAATTGCCCTCTAGATCCAGAACACATGTCATTGGCCGGATCTCTTGGGTTACCCCATGTATCTTACATTGTATGCATAAATAAAAGACAAAAGTTTCTCCTATTCGAGTTTACGTGTCTTCAAGCAAAAATTGCGGCAAACGCACTAATATACACAAAGGTAAAATGCTTTGAGGATAAAATTTCTGACACAAAGAGTTAGAAAACAAAAACTCTCGCGTTACACACACAAAAATACATACAAGTATCACAGCAATGGTTGATCAGAATCGTCCACGCCCAAAGGATCTAAATAGTGATGCTCGCGGAAAAACGCGACATCCTCCTGAAGCAACCTAGCTATGAGCCTCCTCGCTGGTTGAAGGGTAGCATCCATATGGACTCGCAGCAAAGCTTCCCCTAGAGGCAACCCTAGTGACATGGAAATAAAATTAAGCCTTGGGTGCCACTTATGTGTCCAACCAAGCGCAAAATTGGCACCAGCCACTAAGTTGAGTTCTATCAGCCGATGAATTCGCTGAGTAGATCTAAAAGCATCGAGTAGCTGCGAAAAGGTTCCAGGAAGAGGATTACGAGGAAGCATCACGGAATGCATGGTAGTCAAAGATCTTCGACAACCATCAACGACTTCTCCAATGTGTTGAGCATGATCCTGGAGAAGCACAATAGCACGACGGCACCGGGGATCAGACCAAAAACTTTCGACTCCCTCTAATGATCTCTCAAGAGCCGTGATCCATTCAGAAACACGACGAGTTTCACCAACGAAGTCCAAGCAAGTGCCTGCAATAATAAGAAGTCATTGGCCACTAGTAATGGAGTAAAAGGGAAAAAAGAGGAAGGTTGCAAGGAACCTTACATTGCAACAGCTCACAGGCAGATTCAACTATACCAACAAGGAAGGAGTCGCACTCTTCCAGATGTACAACTCTAGCCGTCAGACCCGACACCTTATCCTCGAGTTTGGATATCTGTTTCATAAAACCATAAGATTTGCTGGCTTTATCCATAGCCATCTGTGCTTGGCGCTTTGCCAAAGACAAGCGGCTCTCAAGGTCCAAAATCCTTGAGGAATACTCAGTACATCGACAAGAAGGACGAGGAGGCAAAGAAGCTCCAGAGTCGAAAACATTGACAGGAGACGTAGCCCGATCGCGACCCGACGACCCACCAGCATGAATAGGCTGGAAGCCAAAAGAAAGGAAAAGAGAAGCATCTCAAAAACTAAATCAAACAGGACATTTCACAAAAGAAGAATATTTACAAAAACATAAGTCCTCTGACCAGTTCTCGGGCTACATGCGACTAAAAGTTCACTACATCAGAATAAACTAAGATTACAAAGGGAGGCTAAGTCTATGCCACCTCAGCCTCAGGGTCTGCAGTGGAAGTAGGCGTGGCAGAGGTAGCACCAGCATTGGGAGGAGGCACGGATCCACTTCTCGCCGGAGTCGAAGAAACAGGCGTAGCAGAGGTCGCAGAAGCCGCCGAAGGAGAAATCATCGATATGATGCCTGGCGCATACCTCTTCGCCTTCTCGAAGAAAACCTTCAGCTCTGAAAGGGGTCGGCCGCGGGAAGAGCTTACCTTCTCCCAGTTGACCTCCTCGCCATGCGCGTATGAAAGCGCAATAGCCCCCTTGGCACCGCGCTTCAAGGAGCGGCCCTTCATAAGAAGGATGGGGTCGTCGGGGGTGTCGAAGGCCTTGGCGAGTTTTCTCAAATCATTATCTGGCACCTCCGCTCTTTGCTTGGGCCACAACCCGACGAAAATCTGCGTAAGCACACGGCTAACCAACTCGAAGATCTCCTGGACAGAAATCTAGTTTGCTTCCAGCAAGTTGACTGCGGCCATGAGAGAATCATCGTCTGGTTGCAAAGATGATGAAGAAACCCCAGTACGTTCTGCACAACCAAGGAAACAAAGGCAGCAGAAAAGGCACGCATCAGCAAGCACAAAAAGTGGGCAACTCAACAAAAGAAAAGAAAGGCATAGTTTGTACCTCCAGCAACAGCAGACATTTTATTAAGCCGCTCAGTCATGGCCTGTTCCCGCTGGAGGTGCTCCTTGTTAGCATCAGAAAGGGCCTTCTCCGCTTTCTTTACCTTAGCAAGTGCAGATTTAGTAGCCTTCTCAGCAGTGGCTTTAGTGGCAGTGGCGATATCCCAAGCTTTTCTGGAAGCTTCGAGTTCAGCTTCCAAAGATGAAATGCGAGCATTAGCTGTCGCCAAAGCATCTGCAGTTCAACAAAGAGGAAAGAGAAGTCAAGTAAAGAAGCAAAGAAAGGTATTCAAGACAAGCAAAGCATAGGAAAGAAAATTACCCTCGGAGGCCCTAGTAGCTTTCAGATACTCGACACATTCATTGCCCAAGGCGATAAACTTCTTCATCAAGTTCTGTCCAGAAAAAGTACGTGAGTATGAAGATCACGCAAGAAACAAAAGCAAATATGCCAGTATCAACACACACATCATCGGAGGAGCTCGTGGACCGATGGGCCTCAAGGGAAGCACCGGCGTCTGTCGATTTCTTCGCGCACTTAGAACCACGAGTAGCGACGATCTTCTTAACAGGAGCCCTTGGAGCTTTTGGAGATTTCACTGCCGGATCGACCTCCTGTCAAGGTGACTCGCCGATAGCAGGAGTATCAGTGGCAGGGGCGGCAGCAGCAAATCTCTTTGGGTTTTCCTCGTCACTGAAAAGGAAGCAAAAGGTAGAGCCATTTATCCAAGTCGACAGAAAAAAAAGAGTATATGAAAACAAGCAGCAGAACACTCATGATTCCATGAGGTCGAAAAGCTCTACGTCTTCCTCTGGCGCAGAGGTCTCCCCGATCACAGTCGTGTGCGCCGAAGTACTCGAAGAAAGGAGCTCCATCGCACGCTTCCTCTTCTTGTCAATGCCACGATCTTCACAAAGTGCAGGGGAAGGCAACGTCGTCGAGCTGGTATCTTCCAGTGAATCTTCACCTTCATATGCATCTTGGCTGTCCTCAACCCCGGGGGCTTCGGAGGCAGCGGAAACATGAACATTTTGAATATCCCCTCCCTCTGGGAGAGGAGGGCGAGAAACAAGAAATCGATGATCCTGAAAGAAAAACAAGCCGATAGTCATAAGACAAACAATGATAAGAGAAAGTAAGGCGAATAAAGACAGTAAACATACCGCAGGCAAGGGATGCTCAGAGTCGAAGTATCTAGCGGCTAAATCCGCAACTTCATGATCCTTGGTGAGAGTAGTAAGAGCTCTCACTCGCTTGTCGAGATCCTTCTTCTCCATAAGATCTTTGGATACTCGAGAAGAATCTCCCAAGCTGGAAAATGTCCACAGTTTGGAAAGGCGATGCTACAGAGGTTGAACTCGACGTTGCAGAAAAAATGCCATAAGTTGCGTACCTGACAGTGTACCTCCTCTACCGCTCTTCAGCTCTTGGATGCGGGCTAGAAACGGTTTGATTTCCTCCATCTCAGCTTCCGTGGGAGGCGAATCCCACGAGGTCAATTTCTTCACTTCCTTGGAGGCATCGAAAGGGGCAATGCCGTACTGGTCAGAGGAAGAAACTTTTTGGTCTTTGATATAAAATCATTTCTTCCTCCAACCTTGTACTGAGGCAGCCATGGAAAACTCTAAATAATGTGATTCAGCATGAATAGAGATAACAGCTCCGCCCAGTTCAGGCTTCTTTGATAAAGCAACGCTGGGGCGGAGCCGAAAGAGGAATTACCAGAGAAGAAAGTGGGGTTCGATCCCCAGAAATGATTCACAGAGAGTGATAAAACAGGCAATGTGGAGAATCGAGTTTGGTGTGAGCTGATGAAGCTGCACACCGTAGACGAAAAGAAGCCCATGAAGGAACTCTTGGGCAGGGAGAGATAGACCGCGCAAGAGTAAATCAAAAAAATCACCCAAAAGCCGCTTGGGGGCTTGGGGATGCGCTCAGTGCTAGGAAAAGTGACCTGATCATCGGCAGAGATGAGGCCATTGGCTTGGACTTTCTCCAGATCCTTCTGCTTGAAAACAGATGGCACCCAGCTGGTCGCGGAGTTCACAGTGACGCTCTAGCTCATCTTGTTCTTCTGCGCGCAAGTCTTGACGCGCATCTATGGGTTGCGCACGGGGGCTATGCAGAAGCTCAGAGGGGCGCAAGGTCAGCAACAATGGTGGCGGCAGCGGAAGCAAGGAAGCTAGTAAACAATAATTTCCCCACTCCCCCCCTTATATAGCTTCCTGCGGAAGGAACATGGGCTGAGACGTGGCGCAAGGAGCGGAAACGGCAGCCCACTAACGGGCAGAGATATTGCAAAATTACCGCATTGCCCATGGATAACGGTCAGCATCAATAAATAATTACTAACAGATTAATTATACTAATGACATCACAACGTTCGAGTAACGGGAAGTAAGGACTATGACAGTAGTGGACACCAGTAAGGCGAACATTCAGAAGAAGGTCCGATATGACATATCTGCGTATTGATGATGATCAAGGAATTCGACGAAACATTGAGTCCAGCAGAGGAGAAATCATTCTTTGAGTCTATACCTGAAAATATTCGACTATAGCCTCGGGGGCTACTACCATCGGGAGCGTTGAGCGCGCACCCGACGATATTATTGAGTAAAGCTACGATTTGATGACATTAAAGAAGGAACAAAGTCTTTGAGCCTATACTCGAAATAAGATTTTTTTGACTATAGCCTCGGGGGCTACTCCCATCGGGAGCGCTGGGCGCGCACCCGACGATGCCTTATCATAAATAATGGAGGAAAAATGCAAGGAGGCTTCGAAAATATCACTACTACCATCGGGAGGGAGTTTTATCAATTAAGGTGGAATAACCCAAATATTTGACACATAGAACAGTCAAACAAGGCTGCGACATATGATTCTCGAGTTGCGTCATCGCGACAAAACTTGAATGCCGTGGTTGAAATATATCATGAAGGTAAGACCCCGGGATCCGTCCTGTGAGGCCTGGTATACGCACATGGATGCGCTCTGCTGGTACTTATCTGTGTCTACGACGCGAAGAAAATCCTGGTGGACGCACTGGGTACCCTGAGACCACTGGGATTAATTTTTTGTAAGTCCAAAATGTGGCAAAAGAATGGGTTTGACCGGTTTCCCGAATTCAAGTCCAAGGGGATTGAATTTGAAGTAGGTGACAAGTATCTGTTCCGGCAGTTAACTGGCCTCTTGATCCGTCAGAGTTGCCAGGCTTGTTCATCAAAACCCCTTGCGAGATATCATAGCAAAAAGATAAGTCAAAAGACCAAGTCAAAGATTTGAAAGAAAAGAAGAAGTCAAAGAAGTTGATCAAGTCGAAGATTTGAAGATCTGAGATTCAACCCAAATCTATAATTCTGGTAGAATCTCGGGGGCTACTGACAAGGGTATAGATAATAGAGCCCGTTAGTTAACTACCCCTAAGGCCCGTTAAGCTAGGCCCAATTGTAATACTAGTCGAAATACGAGTTCATGTCTTATGTCGATATTGTAATCTGTGTCGGATCCCTCCCGATCCCTGAGACCTGGCCACCTATATATAGGGGCCAGGAGGGGACGGTAAGGGGCAGATTGAAAGCAAGCCAGGTTTACACCCACGTTTACTTTCGATAACCACCTTGTTTGACTGATTTTACCTTCGAGTTCATCCGACGCCCTATCTCCCCGATCCTAAGTCCTTCATCTAGGACATTTGTCGAGTTTGCCCTCATCAATTGGCGCCGACCGTGGGGACTCTGGGCGTTGGAATCATGAATTCGACGGCTTTTCCACTCTTAGCCAACAACAATCCAGAAGTCGACGAAATCCAGATACCCTTCGGAGCCATCGATTTCGTCGACTTCTGGATTGCTATTGGCTAAGAGTGGAAAAGCCGTCGAATTCATGATTCCAACGCCCAGAGTCCCCACGGTCGACGCCAATTGACGAGGGCTAACTCGACAAATATCCTAGATGAAGGACTTAGGATCGGGGAGATAGGGCATCGGATGAACTCGAAGGTAAAATCAGTCAAACAAGGTGGTTATCGAAAGTAAACGTGGGTGTAAACCTGGTTTGCTTTCAATCTGCCCCTTACCGTCCCCTCCTGGCCCCTATATATAGGTGGCCAGGTCTCAGGGATCGGGAGGGATCCGACATAGATTACAATATCGACATACGACATGAACTCGTATTTCGACTAGTATTACAATTGGGCCTAGCTTAACGGGCCTTAAGGGTAGTTAACTAACAGGCCTTAGAGGTGGCGCATAGGGGGGAGGAGAGGAGAGCTCTTCTAGGAACTCCCTCAATCCACTTATGTCAAACTCTCCTCTATGGGGTCCCTTTATATAGGTGGAGGAAGGAGGCATCCTCCCTTCAACTAGCAATGTGGGACTAAAGAAAGGGGTGGCTTGGTGCGCCATGGGGCAGCCTTGGCCTGGCCGGCCACCCCATGGGCCCCATTTGGCCCACGGCCCAAACCCTAGGGCACCCCTTGCCCTTATCCAATAAGGGGGGCGCCTAGGCCTTATTGGGCTCCTCTTCGGGAGGAGCCCATTAAGGTGGGCTGCCTTTATTTTATTAAATAAATAATTCTTCTAATATCAATTCAATTAATTAACATTATTTACTTATTAGTTAATCCCTATAGCTCCAAAACTCCTTCCGGAACCCTTCGAAAACCTTTCGGATCTCCGCGGAACTTTTTCGGCTTCCTCCTGTCAACACATTGACAATTCCATAAATATCTTAATGTCATCGCATCCTTAATTGAGTTACCCTATGGTTCGGGAATATTCCAGACATTACCGAGACTCCTCTCCGGTAAATGATCATCAATCGGATCTGGACATCCGTGATGATCCTTGTGTATTCCCACGAAGGAATTTATCGTTACCGCAAATGTTGATGTCCCTTTGCTTCCGCAATACTTGCAATATCCGAGGCTTGATCGTCGATATCTCTATACCTAGTTCAATCTTGTTGCCGACATTGCCATTTAGTCATTCCATGATATTCAGTCCCCATGACCTAGTCATATGTTGCAACATTGGATGAATCTCACCGAGTGATCCCAGATTATCTTTCCGTCACGCATAAGAACAAATCCCGCTCTTGATGCATACGCCTCAACATACTCTATTGGAAACTCAAGTGACACCTTTTCAGTCCGTATTACCGAGTGACGGTTGATGCAATTAAAGCTTCCTCTGGAAGTAGTGATTAAACATGATCTCACGGTCTAAGGACTAGGTTACAACATTTCTTATTATTGCAACATGAACATCGTAACACGATCGTGTTGCATAATCATATTGGGTATGTCCATCATGGCATTTACAATGACATGAACCTCATTGTCAATTGACGTATTTGTCACATGATCCAGAAACTGGTCATCAGTTGACCAATGAGCTAGTATAGAGGTATACTTGGTACTCTTGGTTGTTTAATACCACACGCGTATCGGTGTTTCCGGACTGACACAGTTATAGCATAGTATTAAACTTATTATGAACTCTTCAGAATATGCAAATAAACCCTTTATTATTTTCCGCTAAGGCATAATTCCTTCACAAAACTCCTCGCGACAACCAAAAAAAGTCATCCAAGATTGATCCGGCAAAGCAAGATCTGAAAGACCATACCTAAAGAAATTTGATCTTCCAACACCACCATTGACATCGAGAAGGAACTCACGTCGTCAAATGAAGGGCCAAAGAACACTTATTGAAGAAGTTGTCTCCTCCATCGACACGAAGACTAAGAAGAAGATGATAATCAAACTGACACTAAGTCCTACTAAACTACTTTTTATTGAAAAACTCCAACCACAGACCAGGTTCCCCGCCCCTCCTGACATCGGCAAGGCCGGCTGAGGGGGAACTGGTCGATGGAGGAGGCGGAGTTGCGGTGACTAGGGTTTTTGGAGGAGGAGGCAACTTATTTCTTTCGTGCGTCTTCGGGTTAGAGTTCTGTTGGTTAGTAAATGACACAATCATCTTAGTAACACGGAGAACCAGACTATACCCCTAATTCATGCTCACATAAACTTCTATGCTCACAATTTTTATTAACAATAATGCTCACATACAAACACATATACTCATCCCTATAAACGTATGTACATATATCCTATCTGTATGAGTATCTCCGAAAGACTCAGTCGGTGGGTCGGGTATTGAGATTGACAAATTAACCACGTGTGTCTCGCTATCGATGGGAACATCGCCTCCCACTAAAAGAATATCCCGCCTTTATAAGACACACATGTGTCAAATCCGGTGTTTGCTCGTGTCTCTCTCGTCGATGGTTTGGTGGATGTCAGGCGCGGCCCCGAGAGAGGTTGTGTTTGCACACCGAGGCAGCGGCCTATGAGGTAGGGCCGCAACTTTTCATGGCTTGGGTGGCAGTGTTGTGCCGTTTCCTAGTCCACACGTCCTAGTGGGGGCGGTCCCGATTGAATTGGTGTGATGGCCGTGGTTTGTGGCTGGCTGCCCTCAGTAGCTTTGGCTATGGTTTGTTGGATCGTGTGGCATTGCAACTCAGGAGCGAGCGGCGGTATGTCAGGATGGCGGCCCAAAAGGTGGAGCAGCAACGAGTCAGAGTGGAGCTTGACGTTAAGTCATGTGGCTGATGAGGTGTCTCTCGGAGGTGGTCGTCGGCTTATTGGTTTTCACTTCTAATGCTTGTTCTTGTGGATGCAGTATTCTTCATCTTTGTAGGAGCATCCCGGTCCACTCCTCCCATAGCAGGCACGTCTTCTTTTTCTTCAATAGAGTGGTGTGATTTTGGCTAGTTTGGTGGAGCTGGTAACTTTTTTTTTGTACGGTTGGCGTCTTTTTGTGATCTCCGATGTGTCGTTGGCAAGAGCGGGCGCGATCCTGTTGTGTTAGTGTTTGGGTGGGCTTGACACTGTTTGTATCGGTTTTCATCCAATTTTACTCTAATTAACTAGGCACTTTCTTCTTAATTAATGAATATGGCAAAGCTTTTGCTTTCATTTTTTTTTAAATCTGGGGTTTGACTCGGTGGGCTAGGCAACCACCCTCCATCCTATCTCGGGTTGGTTCTCCCGCTTGACGCTTCCTCTACCGATATAATTTACACAAAATGAAGCTACAAAAATTGTAGACTTGTATATCTTTTGTTTATTTTTTATTTTAATAGAACTGACATAAGGTGTGTCTTTCTCTCAAAAGTAATGCACTACTCGTTGAAGCTAGAAGAGTGAAAACTTGGAAATGTATTAATCCTTCTTTAACTAAAATTTTCTCAAAACAAGTTTTCACTCCACTTTATAAATAAAGCCAACATAATTAATTGGTGCAAGATAGTTATGCAGCTATCTTATAAAGCAGATTTCACGATAATCGGACAACAAAAGCCAACCAAGAGGCAGAAGAAGAACATGAAGTCAAGCATACGCTCCGGAATGCCTAACCACACCATATCATGCACATACTGTCAAACCCTAGGGCACCTAAACTCCACAACGACGCCCTCAAGAGGATTACAACCCAAGGCGTCTTTCACCATCGTCGAGTAAAAAAGGTCATCTTTCACCTTCTTGTTCTTAAACTTGGGGAAGGGATTTCTGTCAATTCGGGAGAATTCAGAAACTCCGTGGACTGCCGTTTGCCCATTGCCTGCCATATGAAACGGGCGGGATGAAACAGAAAAGCGAGAAAAGCCCGCGTCATTTTCTCCAGCACATTTTCCCCACTAATTTTGCGCGAGCACGACCTTCCAGTACTTAAGCCGCTGCTGCCGTAGTTCTACTCACTTTTGTAAATTATTGCAGCGCTTTTGGGGTCGACCTGACTCGCATATATTTGTTCTCTCCCGTTGCCTCCCTTCCGACGCGTCGCGGGCGCCTTCCCCAACAGATTCCCAGCGATCCCCCGACCGCGCGGCTGGCTGCGAGCATTGGAGCACTTCGTCGAGCTGCGTTGGGGAAGGGAGATGCTGTGGTAGCTGGTCGGCTCAGCGCACCGCGTGATGAGGGGCGGCGGCGCCTCGGCGCGATGGGGCTCCGCGGGGACGACGCCGCGGTCGCTGAGCACGGGCTCGTCGCCGCGCGCGTCCGAGCCGTGCTCCGAGGACGGGGAGGAGCTGGTGGAGGTCACGCTCGACCTGCAGGACGACGACACCATCGTGCTGCGGAGCGTCGAGCCGGCGGCCCTGGGGGCGCTGAGGCTGCCGGGCGAGCTCGCGCCGGACGGCGGCGGCGCGTCCTCGTCGTCCTCGCGGTCACCGTCCATCCGCCGGACGTCGTCGTACCGGCTGCTGCAGTTCTCGCAGGAGCTCAAGGCGGAGGCCATGGCCCGCGCGCGCCAGTTCTCGCAGGACCTCACCAAGCGGTTCAGCCGCAGCCACAGCCGCGACGAGAGCCACCAGCCGCCGCCTTCTTCAGGCTCCGGCATCGAGTCGGCCCTCGCCGCCCGCGCCGCGCGCCGGCAGCGCGCGCAGCTCGACCGCACGCCCTCCGGCGCGCACAGGGCGCTCCGCGGCCTCCGGTTCATCAGCGGCAACAAGGCCAGCAACGCCTGGAAGGAGGTCCAGGCCAACTTCGATCGCCTCGCCCGCGACGGCCAGCTCTCCCGCTCCGACTTCGCGGAATGCATAGGTACCCTCCTCTAGAGCAATGCGTCCTCCGCCTTTTTGTTCCGCTCGAACTCTGGTTCAAACGTTGGCGTGCACCGTGAAGGGATGACAGAATCCAAGGAGTTCGCCCTGGAGCTGTTCGACACATTGAGCCGCCGACGAAGGATGAAGGTCGACACGATCAACAAGGAGGAGCTGCGAGAGATTTGGCAGCAGATCACCGACAACAGCTTCGACTCCCGACTCCAAATCTTCTTCGACATGTAATTTGCTATTACCTCCGTTACTGTTACTCACACTTATCATCTTAGCTCTCTAATTCGTTTTTACTGTTTGCTTCAGTTCTGTACATACAATTTCGTCACAATATTTCCTCTGCTTATAATCAGGGTGGATAAGAACGCGGACGGCCGGATCGGGGAGGCGGAGGTGAAAGAGGTGAGCAACACTCCATTCCCATGACTATGCTATTCATTCTTGGTGGTCCTGCAGTACGAGCCTCTTTCTTCTTAGAGCTTGCTATCCAAGGATATCAAATCAGATTGTTTAGGCTCTAAGTTGACGGCTAGTTTTTCTAAGCTATGTGGTCGATTGAGCTGTCCATTTCCCCGCCTCCAGCCGTATCAGAATTCTGTTGAGAGTTTCATGGAATATGCAACTCCCGTACCGATGACATTCTTAATTCTTTGCTCAGAGAGAAGGACAATTCCTAATGAAATTTTTTAACCTGTAATGACCCGACAAGCCAGGAGGGGTTTTAGAGGAAGAAAAACCTAGGTGAAGTAAGTAACAAGCTTTTGTTGGCATCTAATCGGAGTCGGTGAGCTGAACCGGCGGAGAAAGCATCCCAGTTTCACCAACTCGGCAAAATCCTACCTGCCAGCAGTTTCTCGTGACACTCGTTTCTCCTAGCTAGCCAAGGGCAGCTTTCTTCTAGAACTAGAACGCCTTGTGGCGAAGAGGAGCCCGCTACGTAGTAGGTGAGGGGCATTTCCGCCATGTCCCCGCTCATGTCTTCTCATCCTCTCAAAGTTGTAGCGATACCGGTAGCTTTTGGATTGGGGCGCGTACAGGGTGCCTTTCACTCATGTCATAGTGACTGCGTAAAAGGAGTTCCAGTCAGTCAGGGCTCTTTTTTTTTGTTTGGTTTGGAAAATGTTACATCATGGCTGAATTAGTAAGCTTCATGTTTTGCTTTTCTGCTCTACTGTTTTGCAGATCATTATGCTAAGCGCGTCAGCGAATAAGCTGTCGAGGCTTAAGGAGCAGGCTGAGGAGTACGCCGCGCTGATCATGGAGGAGCTTGACCCCGAGGAGCTGGGCTACATTGAGGTAAGCTCGTTCGTCGCTTCAGTTCAGTTCGTGCTACGCCTGTCAGCGACCACATCTTCGGTTGCCGGCCGGATTAAGAAATGAAAATAGTCAATATGCTAGTGATGTTTTTAGCAATGGCTGGAAGACAGAGCTACTAGCTACTCGTTCAGCATGTGGGATGCGTGGACTCTATTCTAGCAATGGGCCTGGTGTGGGCAAATCTCAAACCAACATCAACAGCAATGAACTCATGCTCTATTATGCGTCGCAACCTTCCTTGTTTACTTTAACCAAGACGACCAGCTACATTTTAGGTGTAATGGTTGACCTGGGTTGTCTGTCCTGGCAAGACAGTGGAGTTGTACCGGCAAGGGGTATACTAAAATACAGAGCCATACCAATATCATCAGTTTTATTTTATTTATCTCACGCATTGCTGGGTGATGGGTGCACCTCAACCGGCCAGATAGCCTACTCCTGAACCTGCCAGTTGACACCAGGATCGCAGTAAAAATTTACTCGTCACATTGAAGGGCCCCAACTACTTGCAATGAAATGCGCCATTGAAAACAATGGACTGAAGCTAGACGTCCCATGGACAGTTCTTCCCCATCATCATTTATATCGAAGTTAGTAGTGCGCAGCTGTGGACCAGCTAGACAGCATCAATTTCTGTCTGAGCTCCCCCCCTGCATAGTTCATCGCCCTTTGCCTGCCCACAGCTCGGTTCCAGTACCACGCAACTTCCATAGTTCCGTTACCACAGAAAAGTTCAGTCATAACTAATTCCACAAATAAGTAAATTATGTTCACAAGCTATTTTTGTATGGCATTGGCTAGAGCATGCAGTTCTACACAAATACAGGGCTTACTGTTCAATTGAATCAATGGCTGTAATTTTGTGGTTTCTGAAAAGTACACTGCTTGCTGTTGTTATTTCAGCTGTGGCAATTGGAGACACTTCTATTGCAGAAAGACACCTACGTGAACTACAGTCAGGCTTTAAGTCACACAAGCCAGGCACTGAGCCAGAACCTGGCACTAAGGAAGAAGGGCTCAATCCGGAAATTAAGCTACACACTGACCTACTACTTGGAGGACAACTGGAGACGCTTATGGGTGCTTGCATTGTGGATTGGGATAATGGCTGGACTCTTCACCTGGAAGTTCATGCAGTATCGTAACCGCTATGTCTTCAATGTGATGGGCTACTGCGTCACAACCGCAAAAGGCGCTGCTGAAACTTTGAAGCTGAACATGGCGATCATCCTCCTCCCAGTATGCCGTAACACCATCACTTGGTTGCGGAATACAAGGGCTGCACGTGTACTGCCGTTTGATGACAGTATCAACTTCCACAAGGTTAGCCATGTCATGTTCCTCTCTTCTGAACATATCTTAGACTTTCAGCGTGCACCGTGCAGTCATCTTACAAGTAAGATCAATGAATCTGAAGGCCCTAAAAAATGCTAGTGCGTACTTGCATCATCTGTGGTTACATGTAGATTTGATTGACATGTGAGTTTGATTTGCATTTCCATATAGCTCTAACAGCACAAAGTTGACCTAATACTTAGCTAGACATGGTTCATTTTTTTCCAAAAAGGGGAGCGAAACCGAAACCACAGCCTCTGAGACTTGGTTCATTTAAGACTTTGCGTTTAACAATCTCCGTTAAGTTGAAAGAAAATTTCACAAGACACAACCACATAACTTTGGTTGAAAGTTGCAGGCAATTTTTTTTTTTAATGTAGTGACCTACTTTATTCTATTGTATTCCAAAATGCTATTTACCTAAATGTGGTAAGATTCTACGTGCACTAGATTAGTTGTCGAGCTAATTTCCACAAATCTCCCTCCGGACAGAGGAAGTATTTGTTACTTAACTGCAACTTCAGAGGCCTAAAGCTATCTACATTTCATATAAAAATGCCCTGGTAGATATGATACATATGGATACTGTTTCCTGTTGAGCAGCCAACTCTAAATTTCTTGTTTTGCATAAAAATTAGAATTTAATAACCGTGAATTTTGGTTTTTCTGTAATGGCAGACTATTGCAGCAGCAATTGTGGTTGGTGTAATTCTCCATGCAGGAAACCACATTGTATGTGATTTTCCACGGCTTACACATTCATCAGATGAGATGTATGCCCCTTTGGGCAGGTATTTTGGGGAAACAAAGCCAACGTATCTTACATTATTCAAAGGAGCAGAGGGTATTACTGGGATAATCATGGTTGTGTGCATGATAATTGCTTTTACTTTAGCAACTCGGTGGTTCCGTCGTAATCTTGTAAAGCTTCCAAGACCGTTTGACAAACTGACTGGCTTCAACGCTTTCTGGTATTCTCATCATCTGTTCGCAATTGTGTACGTGGCTCTAGTTGTTCATGGCCAGTGTGTGTACCTTGTTCGTGTCTGGTACAGAAAAACGGTGAGATATTTATGTATTTATCTTCATTATTTGTTCTTGAACTAAGTGGGATTCCTAATTCTGTTGTATTTTTCTTTTGATGCAGACATGGATGTATCTTGCAGTGCCTGTGTGCTTGTATGCAGGGGAGAGGATTCTGAGGTTCTTCAGATCTGGCAGTTATTCTGTCCGGCTCTTGAAGGTCAGTCCAAATACATAAGAAATTTGAGCACTGATTCCTTGCGCCCTGTACTAATCCAGTACCCTTTATCTTCAGGTGGCCATTTATCCTGGTAATGTATTGACGCTGCAAATGTCCAAGCCTCCCACATTTCGTTACAAGAGCGGTCAATATATGTTTGTTCAGTGTCCAGCAGTGTCGCCCTTTGAATGGTATAGTGGTACTTGTGTCTCTCATCATTGCCGAACTGTGTGTGCTGGATTCAAATTTTAGATGACATCGGATTTCTTGTGACATATCTACAGAAGGTAGGCCGGGTGAACTAAATTGAACTTTGAACACTTCTTTTTATCTCTTTCAGGCATCCCTTCTCAATTACTTCAGCACCTGGGGAAGACTATCTCAGCATTCATGTTCGACAACTTGGTGACTGGACAAGAGAGCTCAAGAGAGTATTTTCCGCGGCTTGTGAGCCCCCAGTGAGCGGAAAAAGTGGCCTTCTTAGAGCAGATGATACAACTAAGAAAGCGTATGAAGAACCCCTATATTTTGCAATTACCTTTTGCTCTCTGGTCATTTCACAATATTTTATACTCTTTTGGCAATGCAGCTTACCCAAGCTTCGTATCGATGGGCCTTATGGCTCTCCTGCTCAAGATTATGGCAAGTATGATGTTTTACTACTTGTTGGATTAGGAATTGGTGCAACGCCCTTTATCAGCATACTGAAGGATCTTCTCAACAACATCATCAAAATGGAGGAAGAGGAGGTTTGTTATGTTATCCCATATCTTGAGATATCATCTCATAAATGAAATAAAATATCATTATTATTTTATTTGTACAGTTTATTTTCCACTCATAAGTAATTGCAGGATGCTTCAACGGACCTTTATCCACCAGCTGGACGGAATAAGCCACATGTTGATCTGAACACACTTATGAGCGTTAGCACGAGAAGGAAGAAGGTCTTAAAGACTACAAATGCTTACTTTTATTGGGTGACACGTGAGCAAGGCTCTTTTGATTGGTTCAAAGGAATTATGAATGAGATTGCAGAGCTAGATCAAAGGGTAAATACACCAATAATTTAAATCTAGTTCACAGTGCAATTTTGTATCTTAAAATTTTCGCAATACCCTCGCTTGTGAAATTGTGCTTACAGTTACCTTTGGACCATGCTAGAATATCATTGAGATGCACAACTACCTCACAAGTGTCTACGAGGAAGGGGATGCTCGGTCAGCGCTCATCACTATGCTTCAATCTCTGAACCATGCCAAGAATGGCGTTGATATTGTCTCTGGAACTAAAGTAAGCAGTAATTAGACAATTGAAAGCTTCAATCAGGCTGTAACGTGAATGCATCACAACATTAAGCCATCAGCTGATATTTATTACTCCCTCCATTCCCTAATATAAGACGTTTTGGCGCTAATTTAGTTTGCCAAAACGTCTTATATTAGGGAACAGAGTGATAGCATAAAAGTCTAACTATATGCACACATGCAAGGTACTACTTCCATTTTTGATTACCAGTGAACTCATTTTGCAGGTTCGGACACATTTTGCAAGACCAAATTGGAAAAAGGTCCTAGCTAAAATTGCCTCCAAGCATCCGTATGCCAAGATAGGTTAGTATACATATTGCAGTCTAACTGAACTTTGTTTCATTTGTTGAAATCATGGACTCATGCAGTCTAATTGTTTCTGTTGCATACAGGTGTATTCTACTGCGGAACCCCAGTCCTGGCACAAGAACTTGGCAAACTTTGCCACGAATTCAATGGGAAATGCACCACAAAATTCGAGTTTCATAAGGAGCATTTCTGAATTGCACGTAATTACCTGACGGGAAACAAAAATAGATTATGCTACTTGTACAGCAGTTTTGTCCTCGTATATTCTTCTCTATAAAGGACAGGAGAGACGAAGGCGGAGAAGCAACACCCT
Source organism: Dactylis glomerata (assembly GCA_007115705.1). Classification (NCBI taxonomy): domain Eukaryota; kingdom Viridiplantae; phylum Streptophyta; class Magnoliopsida; order Poales; family Poaceae; genus Dactylis; species Dactylis glomerata. Next base: position 1,830,657 of record QXEO01001691.1, on the reverse strand, counting down.
ACACTTATTGCTGGACAGTATTACTCCCAACTCCCAAATGAACAATAGCACCAAGAAGAGGGAATTCGGGTGATCATGTAGAACTACATGTGTCGTTCATCGTGGCTTTTGCAGAACGGACCCCGGTGGACCTGCAGGGAGATTCATCTCGGCAGGTCTGCAATGTACAGAGACCACCTGAAGAAGACCATGAGCTTCTCCTGAATTTAGTTGGGAATACAGAACGGTATACTAGGACATAGGAAGAGGACCAAGAGCCACAAGGTCAGATAACTGTATATGTTTCTCATGCAGCTGAGTGTCTGAAGTACGTTTGTGTTTGTAATTACGTACAGTAAACGACAAAAAAGTGAAAAAGAGAAAAGGTATACTCGATTTGAGTGTTTGTAATTTCACAAACAAACCTCACGTGCCCACAAAATGCAGATTTGATATGTTCATAGATTAGCGCTGTTTTGCAACAACTCAACTTCTTTTTAGCAATGATTATTACTCCGTATATAACTAGGATACATCCATTTTCTCTCACTGGATAGAGTACTAGCCAGTGTTGAGTGGGAAAACAAGTTTCCCCTAGTTTTAGTTAGAGTGTTAACGCGTACGGGATCAGATCATACACCTTTGCTTATTGATTCAGGTAAACATGCTCACGTGGGTAATAAATCTATATTCTCTTTTGAGTTATCATGGATCCGACAAGACGGATTTTTTGATCTCGTTAAAAATGCATGGCTTTCGATTCCTTATGGAGGCAACCCAATGGAGAATTGGCAAAACAAAATTAGGTGTCTTAGGGCTTGTTTGGTTGTCAGGTGAGGAAAAACCTGGGTACCAGATCCGCAAAAGGAATTTTACGGTGCACGGGGGATCCCCTCCTTCCCTTCCCGTTTCCCTGTGTTTATTTGGAAACCAGAAGAAAAATTCCAGGGCCAGAGACATCAGCGAGGGGCAGAGACATGAGCTCAAGGCAGATCCGATCGCGGGGGCAGGAGAACGACGATCGTTATAGAGCGGAGGGACCAGTGAGGGAGAGGAGGGAGAAAGGAAACCGGCGGAGAGGAGACGTCGCTGGAGGAAGGAGGTCGGAGGCTGGAGTTGTCGCACCCAGCGCCGCCTCCTCTCTGTCCCGCTCGTGAGAGAGAGAGCGAGCGAGGCGAGGGATTCGTTCCCGACCTATGGAGAGGTGGAACTCTCTCCCAGGGAAACGTCGTGGAAAGGCCGGGGTTCTGTTCCCCATCGACAACCAAATTGCCACGGTGGGCTACCCGGGTCAAATCGGCCCGTGATTTATTCGGCCATGGAAAAGTCGCGGAACCCACGCGGATAGGTTGCATCCAAACAAGCCCTTAGAAGTTTTCTTCATGACTGGGCAAAAAATATGAGTAGCATCTACAAGTCGGAAAAAGTTCGACTAAATTCCATTATTGAAGCCCTAGACCTAAAGGCAGAATCTACCTTGCATAATGATGACGAGCGACGTTGTCTTTGAAATGCAAATGATGAGCTAGCTAAGCTTCGGAGAGATGAGGAGACAAAATGGGCTCAGAGAGCAAAAGTTAAACATGTTCAAGAGGGGGGCAATAATACAAAATACTTCCATCTCGTAGCAAATGGCAAACATAGGAGGAAGAAAATATTTCAGTTGGAGCAAGATGAAGGTGTAATAATTGGACAAGACAATTTAAAAACCTGTATAATACTACAAGAGCTTATTTGGAGCCCCTAATACAAATAATTTTACGATGACTGAAACTGATATAGATGATATCCCACAACTCTCTCACGAGGAGAATAGAATCCTAACAGCTGATTTCACCGAGAAAGAGGTTCATGATGCTACAATGCAAATGGAGAAGAAAAAAGTGACGGAACCAGATGGGTTCCCGGCAGAATTTTTTCAGAAATTTTAGGACATTATTAAATCTGATTTGATGGCAATGTTTGTAGCTTTCCAAAGAGGCAAGCTACCTTTTTTCCATTTAAACTTCGGTACAATTATCTTGCTACCCAAAAAGGAGAATGCAATCCAAATTCAACAATCCGACCCATTTGCTTGTTAAATGTGAGTTTCAAAATATTCACCAAGGTGGGTACAAATAGGATTTTGAAGGTTGTAGACACTATGGTTAGGCCAACCCAAATGGCTTTCATGCCAGGGCGCCATATATTAGAAGGTGTGGTGGTTCTACATGAGACAATCCATGAGCTTCATAGGAAGAATTTTGATGGAGTCCTTCTAAAACTAGATTTTGAAAAGGCCTATGACAAGGTAAAATGGGACTTTTTGCAACAAGCATTAAGAATGAAGGGGTTTGATCCAAAGTGGTGCAAATGGATACAAGAATTCATTAGCCGCGGTAGTGTAGGGATTAGAGTGAATGACAATATCGGACATTATTTCCAAACAAGGAGGGCGTTACGACAAGGGGACCCTCTTTCTCCTATTCTATTTAACATTGTAGCCGATATGCTCGCAATCATGATAAAAAGAGCAAAAGAAGATGGTCAAGTCAGCGGGCTTATACCTCACTTAGTTGATGGGGGCGTGTCAATTCTTCCATATGCGGATGATACAATAATTTGTCTAGAACATGATTTAGAAAAAGCTCTAAACATGAAACTAGTCTCATGCATTTTCAAACAATTATCTGGGTTGAAGATGAATTTCCATAAGATTGAAATATATTGCTTTGGGAAAGCTACACAAGTGGAGAACCAATATAGAGAACTTTTTGGGTGTGAATCCGGAACTCTTCCTTTCAAGTATTTGGGGATTCTGATTCATTTTAGAAAATTGAAAATGGTGAGTGGAAACCGGTTGAGGATCGTTTTGAGGTAAAATTGAGTAGTTGGATCGGGAAATTATTGCCTTATGGAGATAGGCTAATTCTCATTAATTCTGTTCTAACGAGCCTCCCTATGTTTCTGTTGTCCTTCCTTGAAATTCCGATGGGGGTTAGAAAGCGACTTGATTTTTTTAGATCGCGATTCTTTTGGCAAAGTGATGGTGACAAAAGAAAATATAGGCTTACTAAATGGAATATTATTTGCAGACCAAAAGACCAAGGTGGTCTCGGAATCAAAGTTTTAGAAATAAAAAACAAATGTCTTCTAAGTAAATGGCTTTATAAACTTCAAAATGAGGAAGGTGTATGGCAAGAACTTTTGAGAAACAAGTATCTCCATTCTAAATCACCTTCCAAGGTCACAATGAAACCTACTGACTCGCCTTTTTGGAAGGGATTGATGAAAGTGAAAGATGAATTCCTTAGTAGGGGGTCCTTCACCATGGGTAATGGGGAGGATACAAGATTTTGGGAGGATACTTGGCTAGGGAACAGTCTTTAGCTCAACAATATCCCTCCCTTTATAACATTGTTCATCGACACTAACAGAGAATCGGTGGAGGCTATGGCTGCAACTAGTGCAGCGGCTAATGCCTATTCAGCTAAATGGTGAGAAAGATAGGTTTGTATGGAGCCTAACTTTGTCCAAAACATTTACGGTAAAGTCCATGTACCTAGATATATTAGACGATGATACAAAATATTTAAAGAGGTACATTTAGAATATGAAGGTACCACTTAAGATCAAGGTTTTCATGTGGTTCCTCCATAGGAATGTAATTTTGACTAATTAAGGATAATTTGGTCAAGAGAAATTGGAATGGCTAGGAATCATGTTGTTTCTGCAATAACAAGGAATCTATTCAACACTTATTTTTTGATTGTCCACATGCAAAGATAATTTGGCGTATCATTCATATGACTTTCGGTCTACATCCACCTAAAAACATCAATAATCTTTTTGGGAATTGGCTCAAGGGTATTCTCAAGAAGGATCTTATTCAAATTCGAGTAGGTGTTTGTGCGATTATTTGGGCAATTTGAAACACCAGAAATGACTTTGTCTTTAACAAACCGACCAAACACTCATTTTTGCAGGTTATTCCTATAACTATCCACTGGATCCATATGTGGTCCTATCTCCAACAAGAGAGCAGCGGGAGGAGATGGATTCTGGATGCAACCGTTTGGAGACGGTAGCTCGGGATATATTCAGCCAGTGCGGTTGGCGTTCGCGCACTAGAATTACATCTTAATGTATCACCAGTCTTGTTTCATTTTTCGCTGGCTCATTCATGTGGCCACCATGTGCGACGCGTCATTTGTAAGACTTGTTACTCATTTGTCTATTGACATCTATTAATAAAATAAAGACCATATGCAATGCAGAGGCGGGGGCTCCCCATTTTGAAAGAAAAAAAATCCATTTTCCCTCACAACAATAGATTTCTAGCGACCACAGATAAACTACACATTACATGTTGTTTATTCATAGATGGTGTTAATCCCAAAAGCAACTTACGTTTCCCCGTATATCGCGAGCCACCATGGGTTCACTACATACCAGCAACTTAGATGATTGAACTGTACTGCATAGGGCGTCACTTGCTCAAAAATCTCCGATATTATCCACATCCAACAGAAACTGGACGAACGCCGCCCGTGATGAGCCCCCTTCCTCCAGCGCCGCCTCCGCCTCTTCTTTGCGAGCGGCCACCCGCGCCCTTAGCTGTCTGCCACCATCGCCCTCTATCAGCAGCCTCACCTTGGCCTCCACCTCGTCCGCCTTCACAAGACCCTCCATGTACCCATCCAGCTCCACCACGACGCCCATATCCTCCGTCATGCACACCTTGTTCATCTTCTGCTCCAGTGGCGAAGGACGAAAAGAATATGAGGTAGGGCGAACCCTAGAAAATGATGTCAAGACCAAAATTGTTCCCCAGACATTAACGATATATATGAATCTAACACAATCACTTAGTATAAGAGAAACATAAACATATTTCAATATAAGTAGCATACCCATAATAACCTTTAATAGGGTAGTATAGATGTCCTAGGCAATGCCAGAGCTCAACCTTTTTTTGAAAATCTTCTTTTATCGTTCAAGACTTTTGAATATACACCACTCGATATAGCACATCATCAAGCAATCAAGAAGCCATCCAAAAGCGGAGCTATGTTAGGGCAAACTCAAGCCATAACCGCCTACCATTTTGTAATTTAGACTAAGTATGTCGGGGGGATGACCCCCGGTAGGGTCAAGAGAGTAGAAAGACACAAGGTCTATGATTGACTTTATGCCGGGTTAACAAGGAAGGGCCTGGCCGGAATATAAGAGCATCGGCCAGGCCGGCATATAATGTGTATCCCGGCTGATACTTGGATATGCCGGCATAGCCGGAATACTTATAAAAGTGTGCCGGCATATACTTAGATATGCCGGCCTAACCATTTGGTGTGTTGTGCAGGAGCAGGGGAGGCCGGATTACCCGACCCTCGTAGGTCGTTGGTCCGGCATATAAATCCTGGGTATGGCCAACGGTCATATCCGGGATACTTAAGTCAACCAAGGTGTCACATCCCTACAATCAAGGAAGAAAACATCCAAGCATGGTAGCAGAGTAAGATGGCAGGGTGCACAGTGGAGGTTACCTACCCTCACTGTGCACAAGTACGAGCTTACCGCACAGAGGTAAGGCCACAGTTCAAGAGGTACAAGGTACAGGGATATGGCGTCCCATCGAGAGCAATCAGGGGCGAAGTCAAGGGTCTCTGCCATCGCCACCAGCTCCTGTTTGGAGTGTAGCCCTTGTCTTGTGGTCTTGTATGACCGTTGTAACCCTGGCCACCACTATATAAGGTGGCATAGGGAGCCCTGGTAAAGGGTTGGTCGGGGGAAGGTTGGTAGCTGGAAGAAGGTTGGAAGGTTGAAGGTAGATTGATCACTCTGTACTCTTACACTTAGCAGTTCATCTTCCTTCTCTAGCAGAGAGCTTGGAAGCACCATTGTGGTGTACTACACCGACCCATATATACAATCAGTAGAGCAGGAGTAGGGGTGTTATCTCCTTACGAGAGCCCCGAACCTGGGTAGATCAGTGTCTCTTTCTGTCGTGCTTTTTAGCTCGTTCCCCTCTCCCGAATCCTCCAGCATCTAGTTCGGCCCCCATTTAAGCCATCCTATGGCATATGTTGTTTCACCACGACGACATTTGGCGCCCACCGTGCGGCATCAGATCGATATGCTGGGCGGAGTGTTCATTCGGACGGGGTCTGTGATAGCAGCTTCGGGAGTGCGCGTGGTCTCTGGCCTCGTCCAGAGGCTAGGCTCGCTCAGTTTCGTCAGTGACAACGCCGGTTGTCTCGGTGGCCGGCCGTTCCCCAGGGATGGCCGGATTATGTCTTTCGGTTCCCACGAGGTGTACGTGGGAACTGAGAGAATTTGCAGGAAGGAGGTGCTGGTGGCGTCGGATCCTCCGTCACATCGGCTGGCTCACGCTGGGCGTAGCGCTCGCTCAGTAGAGTCGGCTGAGGTGATGATGGCCGGCACATCCGTGTCGCCGGCGGAAGATGCCGGCAAAGCAGCAGCGGCCGGAGCTTCTCCTCCGGAGCCGCCGAAGGTCAAGAGGTCGGCGCGTCCTCCGTTGGAGCGTGCGGAGAACCTGGCCGGCACTTCCGGTGTGCCGGCTAGGGGCGAGGTTCTTCTTCCCATCATCGACCGGCTTCTCGAGCTGGTGCGATCCGGCGTTGATCCGGAGCAGACAAGGGAGGTCCTAGAGGGATCTCGTCAGGCCCTCGTCGACGAGGCCCTGGCCATGAACCAGGAGCGCGAACGGTTTAACCGGCAACTCCGTGAGTATGAAGCAGCCCATGGTTTTACTCCTGTAGTAATCCGGCCTAGCCGGATAGAAGAGGTTAGAACTAGAGGCAGAAATCTTAATGCTGAGATAGGAAAAGATGCTAGAGATAAGAGTCATACTGCAACTAGTACTGTGCCTAAGGTAGTCTATAGTTCGCCAGTAAAGAACCTTAGAGCAGCGGCCGAGGTAGCTAAGGATTTATCTTGTTTATCCGGCGAAGCACTGCGTGAGCAGCAAGCCCGGCTTAACCAACTTTTGTCTGAAGCTACAAAGCAGCAGGAGGCCTTTAAGAAGGCAAACCCAGGTGCCGGGGCATCCCAGTACATTGTGTCGGCGGGAGGTGCCGGTGCGAGGTCGAGGGGCCAAGCCTCGTCCCCGCATCCTAGCGCCCGGCGTGCCGGAAGTGTGACCTCTGGCCGCCGGGACAAGCAGATCCAGGTGTACGATCCGGCTGCCGCCGGAAAGCAGGCGATGGTGCAGAAGAATGTCGGCCAAGCTGAAAAGTATGTCGGCAGCAAGAAGCCCGGCCAGAGTATGCCGGCCGGGCATGAAGCAGCAGCGGCCGGTGGTGGACGGAGTAACAGTGCAGCCCGGCGTCAGCAACAGGGCGCCGGAGGTGCAGCGCAGCAGCAGGGTGCAGGCCATCCGGGACATCGAGAGGATGACGGCAATTCCGCCCTTGCCAGGGCGGGATATCAGCAGCAGCATCAGCAAGGCCGGCATAGTGAGCAGCATCAGCCGGAGCAGCAGCAGCAGATGATCGCAGGCCCAATAGCATCCCGGCTTGGACCTCGGTCCTTGGAAGCCAATGATGCACGTTTCAAGCTGGACAAGCTCCACCAATCAGAGTTGGTGGAGAGACAAGGAGCTCCGGGCCCTATGTGTTTCGGACCCCGGATTATGGGGGAGCCGGTGCCTTACTTCTTCCAGCTCGCGCGTGGCGCGAGGACATATAATGGCAGTACGAAGCCGGAAGATTGGTTGGAGGATTACTCCACAGCGGTGAACATCGCCGGAGGAAACCTCAGATGGGCGGTACGATATGTGCCGCAGATGTTGGAAGGTCCAGCCAGGATATGGCTGAATAATTTGCCGGCCGGGAGTATCAACGGCTGGATTGATTTCGAAGAGCAGTTTGTGTCGAACTTTACCAGTACATACAAGAGGCCCAACCGTCCGCAGCAGCTGGCTAACTGCCGGCAAGGAGTGAATGAGACTGACCGTGACTATCTGACCAGGTGGTGCACGTTGCGCAATTCCTGCGAAGGAATCAATGAGCAGCAGGCCATCATGTGGTTCGCTCATGGGTGCCAGCATGGCACCATGCTGTGGCAAAAGCTTCAGAGGCAAATGCCGGCCACGCTGGCCGAAACAATCAAGATCGCTGATAGTTATGCTCTGGGAGATCCCAAGCAGCCCAGTCTCGATTCACAAGGACAGGGGCAAACCCAGGGGAACACCAGCAATGCCGGGAGACCAGGGCAATACTATCGCCCGGATAACCGGAATAAGAGGAGAGATGAGCGGCCGGATTATCGGTACGGAGCAGCACAAGTTGCAGCTGTGGAGGAAGAGCAAGGGGGCGCCGGCAGTAGCCAGCGTCCGAGATATGAGAACTATCAGCAGCAGCCGCAGCAGCAAGCACAGCCGTTCCAGAAGAAGAATGTCTGGACCAACAAGAATGCCGGCGGAGCCGCCGGCCAGAAGAAGCAGTGGCCGAAGTATACTGTGGGTCTTGCCATGGACAAGCCTTGTGTGTTTCACACATTCCAGCCGGGAAAGCCGGCAAACCATTTGACAAGGAACTGTTCATGGCTGGACGACATATTAGCAGGTCGTGCAGGTCCCTGGGGACCGGCTAGACCCTCTGTCCCGGCAGCTCCATCGCCGTTGACAGGTGCTAATACAATTGCAGTCCCACCTAGGCCGGTTAATCCTGGGAATCAGAGCAACGCCGGAAATGCCGGCGTAAATCAAGTTGACCAGAGCTATAATCCGGAATATAACGCCGGAGGCCCAGGAGCGGGCCGGAATGAGTACAAGGAGTATGATCAGAGCTATATGGTCTTTGAGACCGAGAGAACAGACAAGCAGAGCTTGTACCGGCGGAGTCTGGAGGTGAATGCCGTTATGTCGGCTGTGCCAAAGTTGATGTACTAGTCTGACCAGGCTGTTGGTTGGGACAGGGCAGATCATCCCCGGATCATGCCAAATCCCGGCGGATATGCTCTGGTGATGGATCCGACATTCGTCGGGCCGGCTAATAACGTAAGATTCAGCAAGGTCCTCATTGATAATGGAAGCAGCATCAACATCATGTATCGGGATACGATGGAGAAGCTGGGAATCAAGGAAAATATGCTGGAACCAAGCAAGACCACGTTCCACGGCATTGTGCCGGGACTTTCGTGTGCGCCGATGGGCAAGATCCGGATGGATGTCATGTTTGGCAGCCGGGATAACTGCAGGGTGGAAAACCTCATGTTCGAGGTGGTTGATCTGGAGAGCCCCTACCATGCTTTGCTGGGTAGACCGGCACTGGCAAAATTCATGGCCTCTACGCATGTGGCGTATCTGAAGATGAAGATGCCGGGACCCAAAGGGGTGATCACCATCATTGGTGATTACAAGCGTTCGATGGCATGTGCCACCGCCGGATCCAATCTGGCCGAGACTCTGATCATTGCAGAGGAGAGGAAGAGGCTCAAGCGAGCAGTGGAGATTGCTGAAACGGTCGTGGCCGGCAAATATATGCCGGGCATGACAAATCCCGGCGGCAGTGCTTATTTTCAAGTAGGCAAGGAAGTCAAAAAGGTGCCGCTGGATGAAGCTTTCCCGGAGCGCCATGCCCTGGTTGGGGCAAGTTTGGATCCCAAATAGGAAAGCGAGCTCATCAGCTTCCTCCGTGAGAATCGGGATATCTTTGCATGGTCTACTTCGGACCTGCAAGGTGTGCCGAGGAAGCTGGCTGAGCACGCATTGCACGTGAGACCCGATGCTAAGCCAGTGAAGCAGCCGCTCCGGCGGAATGCCGGCGATAGAAGGAAAGCCATATGGGAGGAAGTGGCCAGGCTCTTAGCCTCTGGCTTTATCAAGGAAGTACTTCATCCGGATTGGGTGTCTAATCCGGTTTTGGTGGAAAAGAAGAAAGATGAGCCCGTCATAGTGAAAGTATGGCGGATGTGTGTTGATTACACCAACTTGAACAAGGCATGTCCTAAAGATCCATTCCCGCTGCCTCGGATCGATCAAGTGATTGATTCCACCGCCGGATGTGAACTGTTATCTTTCGTAGATGCTTATTCTGGTTTCCACCAGATCCCTTTATATGAGCCAGATCAAATAAAGACATCCTTTATTACCCCGTACGGGGCTTATTGCTATCTCACTATGCCGTTCGGTTTAAGAAATGCCGGCGCAACTTACCAAAGGTGTATGCAAAAGTGTTTGCACGATCAGATAGATAAAAATGTGCAGGTATATGTCGATGATATCGTCATAAAAACCAAGGAGAGCAAGACTCTCATAGATGATCTCCGGGAAACCTTTGGGAACCTGAGGAGATTCCGGATGAAGTTGAATCCGGCTAAGTGCACCTTTGGTGTGCCGGCGGGCAAGTTGCTCGGTTTCCTTGTTTCCAGCCGGGGTATTGAGGTGAATCCTGGCAAGATTCGTGCCATAGAAAGGATGAAGCCGCCGACAGATTTGAGGGAAGTACAGAAGTTCACTGGGTGCCTCGCATCCCTGAGCCGCTTCATAAGCCGGCTGGGAGAGAAAGCTCTGCCGTTATATCAGTTGATGAAAAAGTCCGACACATTTGTCTGGACAACGCAAGCAGATGCAGCTTTCAAGGAATTGAAACAATTGTTGTCAACAGCGCCGGTATTAGCGTCTCCGATGCCCCGGGAGCCAATGTTGCTCTATATAGCGGCAACCAACCGAGTTGTCAGTACTGTGGTGGTAGTAGAGCGAGAGGAAGGAGGCAAAACCGTGCAACGGCCGGTATATTATCTGAGTGAAGTCCTCTCCACCTCAAAGCAAAATTACCCCCACTATCAGAAGATGACCTATGGTGTCTATATGGCGGCTAAGAAGCTCAAGCATTACTTCCAAGAGCATCCAATCCGGGTAGTGGCTGAGGCCCCTATCTTGGAAATTATAGGCAACAAAGATGCCAGCGGCCGGATAGCAAAATGGGCAATAGAGCTTTCACCATATACACCGCAGTACGATAAGAGGGATACAATCAAGTCCCAGGTCTTGGCTGATTTCTTTATTGACTGGGCCGAGATACAGTATGAGCCACCATTGCCAGATGCCAATTATTGGAGGATGCATTTCGATGGGTCCAAGACAATCCATGGCTTGGGTGCCGGCATAGTTCTCAGTTCACCAAAGAATGACCAGCTGAGATACGTCCTGCAGATTCACTTTGCAGCATCAAATAATGTGGCGGAATATGAGGCACTTGTGCATGGCCTGAAGGTGTCTAAGGACATAGGAATTCGCCGGATTATGTGCTTCGGGGATTCTGACTTGGTGATTCAGCAGTGTTCCGGCATATGGGACGCGCATGATGCTAACATGGCATCATACCGTTTCCTGGTGCAGCAGTTAAGTGGTTACTTTGAAGGTTGTGAGTTCCGGCACGTTCTCCAGGCTCAGAACGATGCAGCCGATGCATTATCCAAGCTGGGGTCTTCCCGAGATTCAATCCCACCCGGCATTTCGCTGGAGCATCTGAGGAAGCCATCGATCAAACCCTCGCCGGAGTCATCCTCCATTTATGTCCCGCCAGGTCCAGACGAAGCAGTTCCAATGGACATAGATGCCGGAGCCAAGACGGATAACCCGGGGACTGTTTCCTCAGTCCCGGGGACTGGGCCGGCATATGCTGTTAGTACAGTATTCCGGAGCAAAACTAAAGGCAAGGGTAAAATGTGCCTAGAGGTTGTGCCGGTATACCCGGGGACTGCTCCGGCATACCCGGGGACTGATTCTTCAGTCCCGGGGACTTCGCAGCCCATGGAGATCGATTATGTGTCGGTCGAAATGATGGAAATAGATCAGGCAGTGTTCACTGTCAGGGAAGTGCCCTCATGGGCACGTCCTATCTTGAACTTCATGGTGGATGGTCAAGTGCCGGCGGATGAAACCGAGGCCCGCCGGGTTATGAGGAGATCCAAAGCGTATACCATCATCAACAAAGAAATATACAAGAGAAGTACCACCGGAGTATTGCAGAGATGTGTCGAATCTGCGGAGGGTCTGGAGATGCTCCGGGAAATTCACCAGGGGGAGTGTGGTCACCATGCTTCGTCCAGGGCATTGGTGGCAAAGGTATTCCGGCATGGCTTTTATTGGCCAACGGCACTGCAAGAGGCAGAAAACTTGGTCCGGAAATGTAATGGGTGTCAAAGATATGCCCACCAGATTCATCAGCCGGCATCTGCCCTGAAAACTATCCCAATAACCTGGCCCTTTGCTGTTTGGGGCCTGGATATGGTCGGGGCTTTTAAGCCGGCCAGAGGGAAAATGACCCATATCCTGGTCATGGTGGACAAGTTCACCAAGTGGATTGAAGTGAAGCCCATAAGCAAGTGTGATGGTCACACAGCAGTGAAATTCTTAAAGGGTATAATCTTGAGATATGGTGTTCCTCATAGCATCATCACTGACAATGGGTCAAACTTTGCCCAAGGGCCATTTGCCAGATTTTGTGAGGAGGTGGGGATCCGGCTGGACGTTGCGTCGGTTGCCCACCCTTGTGCCAATGGCCAAGTAGAGAGATCGAATGGGCTAGTACTATCCGGCATAAAACCCCGGCTGATAGAGCCCCTGGAGAAAACTCCGGGATGTTGGCTAGATGAGCTGCCAGCAGTGCTGTGGAGTTTAAGAACAACTCCGAATAGATCAACAGGCTACACACCTTTTTTCCTGGTGTATGGAGCAGAAGCTGTGCTTCCAACAGATGTAATACATGATGCACCAAGAATAGTGCTATATACTGAGGAAGAGGCTAAAGAAGCCAGAGAAAATGATGTTGATCTGCTAGAGGAAGCAAGGGAAATAACTCTGTCAAGAACAGCAGTATATCAGCAGAACCTCAGACGCTATCATGCGCAGAAGGTAAATCCAAGGAGATTTCAAGAGGGAGATCTAGTACTCCGGCTAAAGCAAGGAACAGAAGGCCGGCATAAGTTAACTCCTCCATGGGAGGGGCCATTCATTGTGAGCAGAGCTCTGCACAATGATGCCTATTATCTTATAGATGCGCGGGACCCCAAGAAGAATAAGGTGGACAGGTCCGGAGAAGAAACCAAGAGGCCATGGAACATAGCTCTACTGCGCCCCTTTTACTCCTGAGCAACACAATGTATGTATTTCCATATTTTCCTTTGTATGCCGGCGTGTTGTGCCGGCACAAGACTAATGAATGAAATACCGGCATCCCGAAGAAGCCGGGTAACTAGCTCCGAGGTATATTTGTTGTTTATTTACAGTTTTTTGTTATATGCCGGCTGGCTTTATTTGAATGTTTCCTATGTCGGCATAGTAATGTGTCGGCACCAAAGGCCACTCTTCGACTCAGCTGCTGTCCGAAACCCGGCTTCATGGCTAGCAAGAGTAGATGCCGGAGATTGTCTACACATGGAAAACGGCTAAGGAAATACAAAGCAAGCGAACCGACATTTTCGTTAAAGCTAAAGTTAAAATTTAAAGTGTCGGATGATTTGAAGTCTAAGTCTCAAAGTTAAAGTACTGTATGTTCGAGGAAGCAACCTTGAGACTCATATGTCGAAAGCCAATTAAGGTAGACAAGTAGCCAAGGTTGTGAAATTGAGGAAACAGGAAAACAACTCGGTGACTTAGCCAAAAGATGATCCGGCATTAGTAACAAGCAAACCAAGATAAAACTTGTTCAGATAGCAAACCAAAGGAAATTAAACGTATTTATTACATCTGCACCTGGCATACCGGGGATCTGATAAAGCTTAAAGTGTTTTTGATGCAAAGATTCAAGGGGCAGACGCGGGGCCGCCAGCAGGTGGAGCAGTAGCAGTCGAAGTGGCGGCTTCAGGTGTGCCGGACCCAGCAGATGGAATGGAGCCATCACCTCCGCCCGGGGCAGATGCCTGTTCCGGAGCTTCAGTGTCGGCTTCCTCAGCTTCATCTTCATCTTGGCTGGAGTCGGAACCCTCAGCAGCAGCAGATGTCCCGGCATCGTCATTCTTCTCCGGCTCGCGGATGTCCCGGACGAATTTGTCGGTATCGGCATAGTCCACATAACTATGGGCCAACTCCTTGCGGCGACGGATATGATCCGGATCCGTGGTCCAGATGGATCCTTCGCGCACGGTGCGCAAAGTCTCCAAGTCTGCCTTTTCATACCAAGACAAGAAGTAGCTAAGGGCTTCGTCAGCTCCAACCCTCGCGCCGGAATCTCGCCACTCCCGGAGGCGAACCTTGGCAAGCTGCAGGTCGTTGCCGAGGTCAACCGGGTCAGTGGGAGTCCTTTGTCCCGGCCAGAGGGCAGAGAATGCCTCCTGGGCGCCGTAGAAGAGCTCTTCAGTGAAAAGGGTCATGGCCTCCTTCCGGGACTGCAGGGCCAGCAGCTGCTCCGACATGTCCCAGTTGGGCGAGTCAACCGGAACACCCCGGTTTTCTCGGTCCAACTGCAAAGCCCTCTCAACGTCAGCGACGGAAGCGGGAAACATGCCTGCAGAATAGAAACAATGTTAGCAAAAGGAAAATATGTCAGCATAGATGCTATGCCGAAAAAGATTACACTATGTCGGAAAGGATAAAAGGGGAAAGGATTTGAAGCTTACGGGCAAGGTCGGCATTCAGCTGTGCAACTGTAACCTCCCATTTGGTGGCCTGCTCCTTCAGGCTATCCAGTTCAGCGTGGGCGTTGGAGGCATCAGTCTCGGAGGAAACAAGCAGGGTCTGGGTTTTCTTCAGTAGGCCCTCCCTCTGTTCCTTTTCGTCCAGCAGCTCGGTGATCCGGCCCTTCAACTGCTCAACCTCGGCCTTGTGACCGGCATCCCGGTCGTCCAGTTGCTTGGCCACATCCACCGAGGACACACAATCCTGGTGGCGTGCCTCCAGTGCAGCCTTCTCATCTGCAAAGATTTCAAGTTAAAAGGATTTGAAGAAAGAAAACAGTGACAAAGAGTAAAGGATTTGAAGTATAAAGTAGCTATCCGGATAACAGCAGGATCCGGCATACCAGTAAGCTCTTTCACCCTCTTGAGAAGCTCGGTGACTTGCGCTTCGGCACCAGCTAAAGAATGTCGGCACAAGGTTACGTGTCGGCAAGAGTAAGCATTGCAAAGTAAAGAGAGGAAAGATATCCGGCATACAGCAGTATGTCGGCAAAGATTACCTTTCTGGGACAAATCCTGCTGAAGCTTGCTGTGTGCGTCAGATAGCTTCCGGTGCTCGCACACCAACTCATGGAACATGTTGGCCCGGGTGTTGTTCATTAGCTGCAAAAATGCCGGGATTTGAAATGTCAGCAGAGAAATTTGACATGATAATTAAAGTGAAGATTTTATCAAGTGATCATTCTTTTAAAGACCCGGCACAGGTGCTGCGCACCTATCCCGGCTCTCGGTGACTAGGATTTGAAGCTCGAATCGAGCTTATATCCCGGTCAAGAGGACTTGAAAGATAATAGAGATGTGAAATTGTTAAAGACCCGGCACAGGTGCTGCGCACCTATCCCGGCCCTCGGTGACTAGGATTTGAAGCTCGGATCGAGCTCATATGTCGGCAGTTAATTCAAAAGAAGCTAGCTAAAGGACTATGAGAAAATCCCGGATGTCCATATCCCGGACAGCCGACATTTTCGGGGACTGGGGATATGTGTGTAAATAGAGAGGACTTACGTTGGTGGCATCGGCCAACTTGTGAAGTCTTTGCTGGAGGCTGAGGAGCTCGCTGGCGATCGGTATGGGCTTCGCTGCCAGGAAGTCGCTTGGGTCGCCACTGGTCTTGGCTTCGGCCAGCTTCTTGCTCCTTGAGTCCGCAGTGTCCATGTTGCTGGCGTCGTTCCATTTGATGCACTGCTCCTTAAGAGAGCCGAGGCTCTGATCACTTTTCGTCGCAAGAGGGACGAGGCCCTCGAGTTCTGGGGTGTCGAAGAAGCTGGTCCGGTACCCCGGTCGGGCTGCTGCCCTGCCAAGATGCAGGGCCAGAGCAGAGCTGGTCCGGGACGCTGCCTTAGGAGGAGCAGTTGCGGCAGATGGTGTGCCGGACTTGGCCGGCTGAATCTTCAACGTGCCGGTCTGGGCCGGTGCAGTGGTCTTGGCCCGGGCAGTGGACTTGGCCGGTGCAGTGGTCTTGGCCGGTGCAGTGGTCTTGGCCGGTGCTGGGGTCTTGTCAGCTGAAGGAGTCTCGGGTGCGGGCTGTTCCGGCGCGGCCGGTGCATCTTGGCCAGCAGAGGCAGGATCCGGAATAGTCCGGACTTCCGGCACTAAAGGGCCTTTACCCTTGATGTCTGCTCCGGCGTTTTCAGCTGTGCCGGCGTCGCCGGTGGGCGCGCCGGAGTCTGGTGCTTCTTGGTGGGCTCCTGTGTCCATGTGGACATCAGGAGCCGGAGGTTCCTGTTGAGCCCCCGAGTCCATGTGGACGTCGGGGGCAGAGGTATCTTGTTCCGGCGGAGGAACGTCCTTCGCCGGGGAGGTGGTCTTCTCAGGCGCAGGCGAAGATGCCGGCGCCGGGGAGCTCGTGTGACTGGCAGAGGGAATGTCGGAGGTAGCAGGGGCAGCGGGCTTGGTAACCTTCGGGTCGCCGCTCAAGCCAGAAGCTTGTTCCGGCTCAAGAGGAGCACTGAAAGAGAGAAAACACCAAGTCAGTAATACAAACAAGAGATATGTCGGAGGAAATGCAAAGAAAAGGAAATTTACCCCGAGGCAACAGGCCTCTGTTTCTTCTGTTTGGGCACGCAGACCTTCTGCCTTTTCGACCTCTGAGGTATGTCGGACGGGGGCTTCACGCCTCGCTTCCGGCCGGCACGTCCGCCGGTGGAAGGAGGTCCCTGGTTCAGAGGGGCGGCGTCGACAACCATATCGTCCGGGATAGCTGAGGACGGCATTGGAAACTCGTAAGCAATAGGTGTTTCTGGAAAGGCGTACGCAAGTGGCATCGGGTCATAGTACAGCAGGATCTCCTCGTCAGAATCAATCTCACTCCGGTCTTGAGTATAATGCCGGGATGAAGAGCCCTTACCCATGGCAGCTGCAGCACGGGTGCTCCTGGGAAGCTTATCCCAATGATCCGGATCTTCAACATCCGCAACGGTGCGATCCGCCGCGATCTTGATCCGGGAGTTCTCCATGGTTTGGAAGCTGAATTTCTGTATAAACAGCAAAGTCAAGTATTCAGACAAGGAAATATGCCGGTGGAAGAGGTATGTCGGATCAATATGATATGTGCCGGCAAATAGACATGTGTCGGCTTAAGTATCTATGTGCCGGACATGGACTTTATGTATCGGATAAGATGGTTTACCGTTGGGGCGGGCCTATCCCGGCTGTATGGTTCTAGCCCCCAGGCAAAAGTGGCCTGAGAGGACTTGCAGACATCCTTAATCCGGCGCAGAATGTCGGCCGGAGTCAGCTCGTGTGTGGAGTGCCGGGTGGGGTCCATTGGCCCGCTCATCTGACAGATCTTGTGCGACCGGCGCTGCAGAGGGGAGACGCGCCGGCTTATATAGCAGGCCACCAGGTCTTGAGGAGTAAGACCGGCATCCAGGAGCTCGCCCTTAACCCGGTGAAGCGCATTCACCGGCATCACCGAGTTCTTCGGGTTATAGGTCCAGTTCGTCATGGCCAAGGGTGGCTCGTCCACAAATGGCGGCAGGTTGAGCAGATCCTCGTCGGTGGTGTTCTTGACGTAGAAGAAGCTTTTCTGCCACTTCTTGCAAGATTCCAGGAGTTCCACCTTGGGGAAGTCCGAGCCCTTTCGGGACATGATGGTGGCCGCGCCGCAGAGGGTCATGGGGCGGTCCTTCTTTTCCTGGGCCGTCTCCGGCGGGTCGTCCTTGCTTCGGGGCGGCTCTTGGACGACTTGCTTCCGCAGTTGGAAGTACTTCGCCCAGCCTTGAGTAAGGGCCTCTATGCCGGCATAGCCCTCGCAAAAAGCAGCGAAGGCGGAGAGGATCATCACGGCATTGGCCGGGATATGATGAGGTTGTAGGTCGTAGGTGTTGAGGAAGTCCCGGAAGAAGTCCGATACCGGCAGACCGAAGCCCCGCTCGAAGTGGGCGATGAAGACGACGCGTTCGCCGGGTTCAGGTGCCGGCACAGTTTCTCCCGCGGGTAGCCGGCATGCTACGCCCTCCGGGACTCTCCTGGTGGAGGTGACCCAGGATATGTCGGCCGGAGTAACCTCCGACCCCTCCCAGCCGGAGCGTCCTTGGGCTCGGGCCGAGGTATCTTCCTCAGAGGCCGAGGTAGCCGTCATGCTTGAAGATGCCATCTTAGTGGCCGGGATAAGGCGTGAGAGCCGGAGTCCCGTGATGTTATTCCTATCAAGGCCGGAGAAAAGAGGGAGGTTAGTCTCTCCGGCATACCACTCTCACAGATGTTAGCAGGAATAGAAGATCTACCGAGGCAGTTAAAATAGGAAACAAATAAGGGTAAAACTCCTAAAGATGAACACCTGCGAGCGTTGCCTAGCAATGCTAGTCGAATCAAAGGGAAAACTAGCTCTGAAACCGAGGCAGATCTGTGCAAGCGGGGCTACCGGTGCGAAGTTGTAAAAGGCGTGAAAGAGGAAGAACAGAGGGAGGTCTCACCGGAGCTTGGCCGGCGACGATGGAGCGGCGGCGAGCGTGCAGGAAGATCCAATCTCCCTGCAATGCTGCAGAGAGAAGAGGCGGCGGCGGCGGCGTCGTCAAAGGTGATGCCGTGCGTCGTCGGGCGTCGGCGTCGGCGGGGAGCAGGTCGGCTGCGACGGCGATGCTGCTCTTCGGACCGGCGGTGGAGCGCAGGAGGCAAAGTAGCAGGCGAGGAAGGCGAGGAAGACGATGGTGGTGGGGGGTAAAAAGATACGTTTACCCCCGCCGCCCTATTTATAGGTCTGCCAGGTCAGGGTCGTGGGGATCGTGGGGATCGTGGGAGTGTTCCACTCCCCCGACCGTTTCTGCGGCGAGGCGC
Source organism: Dactylis glomerata (assembly GCA_007115705.1). Lineage (NCBI taxonomy): Eukaryota > Viridiplantae > Streptophyta > Magnoliopsida > Poales > Poaceae > Dactylis > Dactylis glomerata. Next base: position 1,811,778 of record QXEO01001691.1, on the reverse strand, counting down.
CACGTGGCGGCGCAGAGTGGGGCGGCGGTTCCTGTAACCGTGCCATGACGCCATGATGGCAAGAAGTAACTGCTGCACTGTGAACCGTCACATCGTGGGTGACCGTTCGAGGTGGCAGGGCAGTTACAAGTTTCGATGCAAAGCTGTCAGACATGGCTTCTCGAGGAAGACTCGTCTATATGTCGGATTAATTGCCCGATGTATATGTTCCGTCCGGAATACCCTCGGGACCGGCCGGAATAAGTTTTGGAACAGGAACAGAGGCCGGGATATGTGCAGATGTGCCGGCATATAATCTGATCGCCGGGGCATAATGAAGAAAGGTATGTTGAAAGGTATGTTGAACCTGTCAAGGCTCCACAGTTATGACTGGGGAACCTCGGCAGCTTCGGGGACTAGTGTCGGGGGGATGACCCCCGGTAGGGTCAAGAGAGTAGAAAGACACAAGGTCTATGATTGACTTTATGCCGGGTTAACAAGGAAGGGCCTGGCCGGAATATAAGAGCATCGGCCAGGCCGGCATATAATGTGTATCCCGGCTGATACTTGGATATGCCGGCATAGCCGGAATACTTATAAAAGTGTGCCGGCATATACTTAGATATGCCGGCCTAACCATTTGGTGTGTTGTGCAGGAGCAGGGGAGGCCGGATTACCCGACCCTCGTAGGTCGTTGGTCCGGCATATAAATCCTGGGTATGGCCAACGGTCATATCCGGGATACTTAAGTCAACCAAGGTGTCACATCCCTACAATCAAGGAAGAAAACATCCAAGCATGGTAGCAGAGTAAGATGGCAGGGTGCACAGTGGAGGTTACCTACCCTCACTGTGCACAAGTACGAGCTTACCGCACAGAGGTAAGGCCACAGTTCAAGAGGTACAAGGTACAGGGATATGGCGTCCCATCGAGAGCAATCAGGGGCGAAGTCAAGGGTCTCTGCCATCGCCACCAGCTCCTGTTTGGAGTGTAGCCCTTGTCTTGTGGTCTTGTATGACCGTTGTAACCCTGGCCACCACTATATAAGGTGGCATAGGGAGCCCTGGTAAAGGGTTGGTCGGGGGAAGGTTGGTAGCTGGAAGAAGGTTGGAAGGTTGAAGGTAGATTGATCACTCTGTACTCTTACACTTAGCAGTTCATCTTCCTTCTCTAGCAGAGAGCTTGGAAGCACCATTGTGGTGTACTACACCGACCCATATATACAATCAGTAGAGCAGGAGTAGGGGTGTTATCTCCTTACGAGAGCCCCGAACCTGGGTAGATCAGTGTCTCTTTCTGTCGTGCTTTTTAGCTCGTTCCCCTCTCCCGAATCCTCCAGCATCTAGTTCGGCCCCCATTTAAGCCATCCTATGGCATATGTTGTTTCACCACGACGACAAAGTAAAGCCTTATATGTATGTGCATTAGCTTATAAATAATCTTCGCTGCTGGTAATGGCCTGCATAACAATTATGTTGAAGTTGTGCAACTCGATCTTACTGATCTTTGTTGCTAAAAAAGCCCCTTCAACTATTGTCATCGCTACTGGTAAAAACAATATTAGATCAATGAGGCAATAAACTGCAGGAAACATGATGTGAGCCTCTTAAATATCATGACAATCTATTAATTCTTTAATATCTTGAATATCTATCTTCAATTATGTGTTGATTACTAGAATAGACATAGTTTCTTTTTGTTTCGAGATCGGTTTACGCAGTGCTGTTCACTAAAACAAGTATAACTTTCTCATACAAAGTCCGTTTTTAAGGTATGACCACTCAAACTGTTCAGAAACAATAGGCGCATATGATATGTTTACCCAAAAATCAAGGTAGAGCGGCTGCCCTACCTTACCCTACTAGGAGCTTCGCCCCTGTTCTGCTCCGCTTCCAGCGGCCAACACAGCATCGAGACGCCTGCCGACACGGCCTCCAGCACCGAGTTCCAGCCGCAGTGCGTCACGAACGCGCCCGTCGCGCGGTGGCGGAGCACGTCCACCTGCGGCGCCCACGACTTGACGACGAGCCCCCTGTCCTTGGTCCGCTCCAGGAACCCCTCCGGCATGAGCGCGTCGAGGTCCGGCTCGGGGCGCACCTCAAAGTATTTCATCGCGTCGTGGCTCCCGGCCGGCGTGCGCAGGACCCATAGAAACCTCTGCCCGGACCTCTCTGTTGGTGCTAGCCTAGCTAGCTCTCTCTCACACTCACGGACGGAGGTAGAAGAAAGACACAAGACACTGAAGTTTTTCCGGCCGGCGCACAAACGCCGCCACGGGCGCCCAGACGCCCTAATCTTTACCTCTTCAGCTCACCCAGATTACAAGCATTACACGAGAATTTATAGCTGGCCTAAACACATGCGCACCCACGCACGACTCTGCCCACGTCGCTCATGATCCGCTCGCCCAGGCCAAGCGCACAGCGCGCTCGTACGCGCACGACGCGGCCGGCGTCCAACGGCCACGACTACGACTCCCGCTTCTCTTGCTAACAGACTAGACCTGCGATGGGCTCAAACCTGAGCCAGACTCAGGCACCACCGCGACCGACACACACGAGCTAACTAACTGACTTAATCAGGTTTATTCCTAACAATCACCCCCTAAACCTGACTTCCCATAGCCGGAGTTGCTGCAGCTCCAGTCGTCGTCCTTGTCGCCATGGCCGCCGCTACGGCCTCACGGACACGAACACCGCTGCATACCCTTCTCCACACGAACAAGACCGCCTTCTTCTCGTCTCCCCGTCGCCACAGCGCCGTGCACCTCCACAGGCCGACACAAGGCGCCATGGCCGGCATCACGACCACCACCAAGCTTGACGCATCCTGCATCTTCTTCCTCGGTGACATACGCCGAGCTCCTCCGCCGGCGACACACGCCGTACAGCCTCCAGCGACAAACGCCGAAGGATATAGCCGAACTCGAGCACGGACTCGAGCACAACGACGACATACGCCTCAGCTTCTTCTTCTTCCGGCGACACACGTGGATCTCCTCGACGACGCACGCCGAGCTCCTCGAGGACGCCACGCCTTGCACGCCCCGGCTCGCGCACACGATCACGCACTGACATGATCGACACGGCCGTCCTGCGCTCCGCTGGACGTGTTCTCCTCTGGTGATCCGCACGCTCTCGGCTCACGCACATGCCGCACCCTGACGCAAGCAACGTGGCCGCTCGAGCTGCCTCACCCGCCGCACGAACGGCTTCTCCTCCACGCCGCCGAGCCACGCCGCGCCACCGGCCTCTGCGCCACGCACGCAGGTCCGCCGCAGCCGCCGCGCTTCACGAACGCACGACATGGCCATGCTCCACGGCCTCAGGCCATGAAGGCTCTGATACCAATTGTTGGTGCTAGCCTAGCTAGCTCTCTCTCACACTCACGGACAGAGGTAGAAGAAAGACACAAGACACTGAAGTTTTTTCGGCCGGCGCACAAACGCCGCCACGGGCGCCCAGACGCCCTAATCTTTACCTCTTCAGCTCACCCAGATTACAAGCATTACACGAGAATTTATAGCTGGCCTAAACACATGCGCACCCACGCACGACTCTGCCCACGTCGCTCATGATCCGCTCGCCCAGGCCACGCGCACAGCGCGCTCGTACGCGCACGACGCGGCCGGCGTCCAACGGCCACGACTACGACTCCCGCTTCTCTTGCTAACAGACTAGACCTGCGATGGGCTCAAACCTGAGCCAGACTCAGGCACCACCGCGACCGACACACACGAGCTAACTAACTGACTTAATCAGGTTTATTCCTAACACTCTCCAGGCCAACGGCTATCTCCTTGAGCTGCTCCGCAGAGTGCGTGCCCTTGCTTCCGAAGCAGAGGAACACGACGCTGCGGTCCGGCTGCGAATCGAGCCACGAGAGGCACTCGTTCCTCTCCCCGCCGCCGTCGTCATCCTTCGCGCCTTCGCCGACCAACGGCCCGACGCAGTAGATCGGCGGCAGGGTCCGGCCGGGGACGCAGAGCGGGTCCCTGAGCGACTGCACCGCCCAGCTCTCCAGTGACTCGAAGGTGTTCACCAGAACGCCCATCGTCTCAGTGTTGCGCCTCCAGGTGTTCGTTATCGCCTTGCACATCTCGTCCTCCGGGTCCTCCAGCATCTCCTTGACGAGATGAGAGGCCGGCATCGGCGGGACACCGAGGAAATGGAGCGGGGTGTCCCCGATTTCCTTCAAGCCCGTCCGGCTGCTGGCCCTCAGCGTTGGAAGCTGGGTGAACACGGACAGGCACGCGGCGCCTGAGGCGAAGAACGTGTAGACAGGGATGCGGAGCTTCACGCAGACGTCGAGGGCTTGGAAAGGCCTCGAGTAGGTCGTTATAGTCGCAGAAGTGCTGGAGAACTAGTAGGAAAGGGTGCTTGCCGGAGGCAGCGAAGTCGGGGGCAGGGAGTGCCGGGAGGACGTGGAAGTTGATGGAGGGGTTGGAGGCGGCAATGCGCTGGATGGCGGCGGCGCCGGAGTCGGACGACTTGTAGGGCGGCTCGACCATCACCACGGTGACATCGTAGCCGTGCTTGAGGAAGACGTTGGCGAGGTGAGTCATGGGGCCGACATGGCTGACGCCGGCGCACGACGGTCTGCTTCATCATGTCCGTGTGGGAGACTGGGAGGTGATTGGACTTGCTCAATATTGAAAAAATTATTTTGGATGTGTGGGGAATCTTTGGCGAGATGGCAATGGCACTTGCTGCGTGATAATGCTTGCCATTGCCGTTGCGGTTGCCGGATTTAAACAAGGATAGGTTCCGCCAAGAGCCACCGCTTTAACTAGAGAACATGTACCAAACTTGAGCTCATCCATTACGTGGTTCTTCGGTGGTTGTAACGTAATCCATCCAAGGGCTTAGTTCGGTTTTTTGGAATTTGGAAGGATTGACAGGTATTAAGGTGGATTAAAATCCAGAAATTTAATTCGTCTCCCATGTGCATATTAGTTACAGCTATAAGCTGGGTCGTGACCCAGCGAGCTGAGACCACCACCGCCGGTAACATTTGTGGTCGTTTGATATTGGGTAGAAAGCATCTGGTCCGTTCACTATAGCTGGTAAACTGAACCTTTTGTTACCGAACGTACCCGTTTTCATGTGATGGCAGCAGAACCAATCTCTGAGCCGGGCCACCAGGCAGCGGGCTATAGCTCTCTGGATGGTAAAACTGTAACGACCCCGCAGACCTGGCCGCACTATGGATCTAGGCTCACGCCCTCTCGCTTGTGCGATGGAGCCCTGGAAGTCGCCTCACTGTTCGCAGGGACAACGAGCGGCGGGCGGCGGACGAGAGAAGCTCGCCCAAGACATGCCTAGGTCAGTGCTCATCTGCTCGCTCAAGCTTGCTTGGATGCCCGACGGCAGGAGCGTGCCTCCACGCCCACGCGGCCACGCCGGCAGGCCGGCTTGCCGTCCCCCGCCTCGCCGGACCGCTAGATCCTGCCCGGTCGGCGGTCGCCGTCTCCGCCTCCGCCCTCCTGTGCTGCACGGCGGCGCCCTGCCTGGGCGCCGCCTCCTGCCCAGGATCCAGGATGAAATCCACGCACCGGCCCCACCACCCAATCCCGAGGCGCTCCACCGCGCGGTCTCCAACGAGGACGACGACCCCATAGAGAGCTTGGTGGTTCCTGTCGGTGCGGGCGAGCGCGGCGGAGGCATCCTCGGCGGTGAGGCCAAGGAGGGCGCGGAGCTGGAAGAGGGCAGCGTCGCGTAACCGGAGCGAGCAGCACCTTGCCGGCGGGCGACAAGTGCGAGCAGGAACAACTGTGCCCTCTTCAAGCTTTAGCCCGATATTTATTCTGGGTAGTTGATTTGGGAGCTCCCGATTTCAACTGCCGTGTTTGTAGCCTGCCAACTTTTAAACAGAAGGCCTCAGGCCCGGCTTTATATATAAAGCCATACGGCAACATCCAACGATTACAATACGGGGTACACGGGTATGAAAGAAAGTGAAAGTCCAAACTCAACAAACGAACCACCCGGCTCGGGACATGATAGCGAACTAGCTAAGCACACTAGCTAAGCAAAGCAGGCACCAAATGGCGATAAGAAGCGGTCAAGGACGCCACAGAAGGAGTCGTCAAGACCTAGCGCGAGCAGACAGTCTCCTGATCTCGTCCATCGCCACGTCCAGCAAAGCATGGTCCTTCGTTCTGACCAGAACCCTCCAATGCTGCATAAAAATAGACATTTGGAAAAACACATCAGCCGGATTACCAATCAGATGTCCTTCTATAGTTAGTTTGTTGCGGATAATCCAGAGAGCCCAGCATAGGGCAGCAAAGGTGAACCACACTAATCTACGGAAGGGACCTGAAAGACCCGCCGCTATCGCGAGGAAGTCGCCAGCCCCTGCTGGGTTCCACCCACAATGAAGGATCTCCCGGATCCCGGCCCAAACGAACTGCGCCATTGGACAGGAGAAGAAAATGTGGTTACAATCCTCCATGTCCCCACACAGAGCGCATCGGCCATCCGAAGGACCCATGCGCTTGGCCACCTGCTCACATGATGGCAGTCTATTACGGATTAATTGCCATAAGAAGATCTTGATCTTTGGGGGGACACGGGCCCGCCAAACCTCCTTGAAGCAGGTGACCGTCGCTCCCCGCGACAGGGACAAGTACATGGACCTGGACGAGAACCGCCCAGAGGGATCAAGGGCCCAAGACACCTCATCATCCTCAGGCTCTAACGGGAGCGCCTGAACCTCTCGACAGAGGTTATCCCACTCCACCAGTTCATTGAGACCTAGCTGGCGCCGGAATAGGATCCGCCATTCCCCTGGCGTACCCCCCTCAACACGAGCCCCTTGAACCGAGATGAAGGGGTTGACGCAGCAGTCGAAAAGGAGAGGGTAGCGGGCACTGAGAGGTGAGTTCCCAGACCACCAATCTAGCCAAAAAAAGGTCCTATTCCTGCTGTGGACCCTGTGCCTAGCTCCAAGTTTGAAATTCCATTTAATCTTTTGGATGGCATTCCAAAACTCAGACCCGCGAGTCGGCACCTCTTTATCAAACAGGTCTCTGCCCCGAAGGTACTTAGCTCTGATAAGGTCAGCCCAGAGCCCATCTGAGTTCTGGTAGAGTTTCCATATCCATTTGAGCATGAGGGATATGTTCATGAGCCTTGTATTGAGAATCCCCAGACCCCCAAATTCCTTCGGCTTACAGACCGTGGGCCAATCCACCATATGATATTTCCGCCTCTCCCCGGTTCCTTCCCAGAAGAACCGAGCACGATGAGAATCCATTGCCTTATGCGTCCCTATGTGCAGAAGGTAAATTCCCATAGCGAAGAGTGGCAGACTGGACAGGCAAGAATTGGTAAGCTCCAATCTGCCCGCAGAGGCCAGGAGAAGCCCCTGCCAGGGATCAACCCTATGACCCACCTTCTGAGGGAGGAAGTCCCAATCCGAGACCCTCAGACTAGAACAGCTGACTGGTAGTCCCAGATACTTCATGGGGAACTGCCCAAGTCTGCAGTTGAGTAAGTTCGCAACTCTGCGTTGCTCCGGTACAGGCATCCCCATGACCAATACCTCACTTTTGTCGAAATTAATCTTAAGACCAGACATATTCTCAAAGCAGAGCAGCAGAAGCTTAAGATGCGCAATCCCGTCATCGGTGGGTTCGATGAGGATAAGCGTATCATCGGCATACTGCAAGTGCGAGACCCCCCAGGGATAAGGTGGGGCACAACCCCTCGGATGTGACCCGCCTGGCAAGCCCGCGATAAGATCGCTGCCAAGGCGTCCACCAGAAAATCGAACAGGATGGGGGAAAGCGGATCACCCTGCCGCACCCCGCGAGCATTCCGGAAGAAGGGGCCAATCTCCCCGTTAACGTTGATGGCAGTTTGTCCTCCCTGGACCAGCTGCATCAGCCGATGCACGAGCATGGCCGAAAAACCTTTCCGGAAAAGGACCTCACGGAGGAACTCCCAGTTCACCCGATCATAGGCTTTTTCGAAATCAAGCTTAAGAATAAGACCTTGAAGCTTCTTGGCTCTCACCTCATGCAAAATCTCCTGCAGGGCCAAGACCCCTTCGTGCAGGCATCTACCCCTGATAAATGCCGTTTGGCTCCTGTCAATGGTCCTATGCGCGAGAGGAGCCAGCCGAGTAGCAAACGCCTTAGCCACAAATTTGAAAATGACATTGATGAGGGCAATAGGGCGGAATTGCTTGATGGAGTCGGCTCCTTTCACTTTGGGGATGAGCGAGATGATCCCGTAATTGAGCCGAGAGATGTCCACCCTCCCTAGGGTGAAGTCATTTAGAATCTGAAGGATGGGTCCTCTAAGAATTCCCCAGAATCGTTTAAAGAAGAGCACAGGGAAGCCGTCCGGACCAGGAGCCGAATCCGGCTTCATACTCGCGAGAACCTCATCCAATTTTGCTAGCGTGAAAGTACGCTCTAACTCTTGGTTTTCCCCTTCCGAGATCTGGGAAGCCAGGTCCCACAGATTATGGGCAAGCGCAAACCTAGGGGGCTCACCCTTGGCTCCCATGAGCCCCTGGTAGAAACCATAGATATGTTCCATCAGGGCCTTCTGCTCATCCACCTCCCCCTGGTCGGTGATCAGTCTCGGGATAAGACATTTGCGGCGCCTCCCGTTGGCGATCGCATGGAAGTACTTTGTGCAAGAGTCCCCCTGGACCGTCCACTGCACCCTGCTGCGTTGCCGCCAGTACTCCTCCTCCATCCTATTGATGGCAAGAATCTGGTCCTCAAGATGGTATCGCATCGCCCACCCCTCCTCATCGAGGCCGGTGGAGTCTGCTACCTTGTCGAGAGACTCGATTTGGGAAAGAATGTTCGCCTTGAACATCTTCCGCTCCTTCCCCAAGTTGGCCCCCCAGCCTTTAAGAAATTGACGCGAGCTACGGGCCAAAGACTGCCATAAATCAATGCAGCAGCGAAAAGTCCTATCCTCCCGGAGATAGGACGAGAGTTTACCCGCAACCAGCTCCCCGAAGCCGTTGACCTCGAACCACCAGGTCTGGAAGAAAAACCGTGGAGGCAAGCGGATGGATCCCTCCCCAGAGCAGCGAAGGAGCGGGTTATGATCGGACCCTATGCGAGTGATCGCAGTGAGGGAGCAGAGTGGGAACAGAGTCTCCCAGCCCGGGGAGACGAACACCCGGTCCAGCACGCAGCGAATAGGGTCCAATTGACGGTTGGTCCATGTGAACCGTGATCCCACCCTAGAAATTTCACGGAGAGCCATGGACGCCAGAGCATCATTAAACCGGCGCACCCTAGGCCAGTTGATGTTTCCGGAGCTCTTATCCCCCAGCCCACGGATTAAGTTAAAATCCCCGCCCACCACGACTGGGACGGGGGAAGAAGACACGAAAAGCACCAGTTCTTGAAGGAACTCCTCAGATCTCCCATGATCCGCTGGTCCGTACACCAGAACAAAACTCCACTTGGAGTTGTTGCTGCGTTGGAGAACCAAAGCACTGATGAAGAAGACTCCTTTCTTCCACTCCCCTACCTCAAAACTTTCCTCCCGAAAGCCAAGAAGTAGGCCGCCAGAGTGACCTTCCGCGGGAACCCAATTCCATATGAAAGGGCTACCACACTCGAGACCACGAAGCTCCGCCGACGAAAAATCCCTTTTGATCGTCTCCTGGAGACCAAGGATATCAAGCCGATGATCACACATGAAACCCTTCAGTTGGGTGCGGCGTCCCTGCTGCCCGAACCCCATGATGTTATAGAGCAGGGCTTTCATTTAGCTCTCTGCTTTCCCCCTCTACCCTTACGCACAGCCAGGGTGGACCTAGTCACCCTGGTGCTCGTGGCCTTCCCACGGCGCGACGAGCCGGGCGCAGCAGGAGGGGAGTCGAGCGCACCCTCCCTGGGTGTCTCGCAGCTCGTCGGGGCAGAGCCGCCCTTCGGACCAGCGCCAGCCGACGACGACCTGGGAGCACCGCCCGCCGCGGACGGAAGGGAAGAGGTCCCCACCTCTTCCAGAACCGGCGCAAACGAAACATCAGCCTCCCTGGCTGATCGCGCTGCCGCCTCTGCCTCCTTGCGGAGAGCAGCTTGGGCAAGTGCCGCCTGTACCTTCTCTTTGGCACGGATCAAAGAAAGAGCCTCCACCGGCGAGCCCGCCGATGGGACGAAAACGACACAACTATCCGCAATGACAGAAGAAAGATGGGAATCAGAATGCAGGTCAAGAACAGAAAAGTCTTCAGTACCTTTATCGGTGTCGAGGTTCCGCTCCGCCGCCAGACGCTTGGCCCTCTCCAGCGAAGTCGTGGCAGACGTCGCCCCCTGCAGCCTGGAGCTCTTGCGCACCCTTGAACCAGACGCAGGCGCTGTCTTCGTCCTGATTGTCCCCGTAGTCATCACCTTGGTGCGCTTCCCACGTGCCAAGGACACCACCGCCGTCACCTTGGCACGTGGGAAGCGCACCAAGGTGATGACTACGGGGACAATCAGGACGAAGACAGCGCCTGCGTCTGGTTCAAGGGTGCGCAAGAGCTCCAGGCTGCAGGGGGCGACGTCTGCCACGACTTCGCTGGACCTGCCAACTAGGAAGCATGCACAGGTAATATCCGCTCAAGGCCTGAACCCTCTTTTGCTTTATTTTGCATTATTGCAGTTTAAATCTGATGCCTTTTTTGGTACCAATTGAGCAATTAAAATTTGCCATGTTCGTTTCTGATGCCCTTATAAAAAAATTTGCCATGTGCCTTTTTTGGTACCAATTGAGCAATTATTGATTCCTTAATCTGATGCCCTTATAAAAAAATTCAGACATGTTCGTTTCTGCTATTTTTTGTGTCAATGAGCGATGCTGCACTCACTTAACACTGATGAGAAAGCTATATTTAGCATGCGGACTAATAAAGAATTGGGTAAATTAGCTTGATAGGCCTTTTTATCTTTCAAGCAGCGAGTGTAGATGATTTTGTCTTTTTGATTCAACATGTTATCAAATCAGCAGACTATCAACACCGCAATTTTTTCAACTTGACATGACCCATGTAATCTTTTAATAGGAGAAAAAAAAGGTTAAAAGTAGTATAATTGTAAAGCTCTATGCTCTTTTGCTAGCCAATAAATAGAACTTTATTTTGCAAGCTCCTGAGCTCACATGCTTTGGTAGCGTTTATGAGCTCATATCCTCACTAGGCACACTTCTGATAGGTGAATTTATATCTACATATGTTGTCGCCCATTGCTCAGATTGTCAACACTCAGTTTTCAGATATCATATTACTACAGAGTGTAAGTTTGGTCGTGAGCGGCTGTGCTGAGGCCATCAACCAATCGCCCCGCCTAGGGTGTCTGAGAGGCCAAGAAAATTTCTTCGTCATGTCTCTCTCAGGCCCGCCTAGGGTGTCAAGAGACCAGATTCCCAGGGCCAGTTAATTAAAAAGAGTGAGCTAGGGTTCCTCAGGCTCACCTCCCGCCGCCGCCGCCACTGCTGCCCACCTTCAGGGCTGCCGCCGCTGCCCATCTCATCTGCGCGGCGCTTCAAGGAGCCCATGTCAGCAGCGGCTAAATAGCTCACCATGTCGACCGCCGTCCTCCACCCAACCTGTGGCAGCGACCCGGTTCATCCAGCGCCACGACGATGATGCTAGGAAGGTGGACGCCAGGGCCCCTCGCCTGCATCATCTCGCTCAAGCCGTAGATGAAAGAGGCACAAGCCGGGGAACAAGCCGACGACAGCGGGGAGGAGGCGGCCATCGCGATTCCGACTGTATATGAAAAAGGCACAGCCAGAGAACGAGCCGATGGCAGTGGGGAGGCGGTGGCCGTCGCGATTCCGTCGGACCTGGATCGATGCGGTGGCGCCAATGGGTGGAAGCCCAGCTGGCAGGACGCCGCCGTCTGCTCATCCGCAGTCCAACTGGTATGTGTTTCAGCTCAAGGTCCGACTTCATCCAAGTCCGGCCCGTCTCCAACAAAACCTCCAGCCTCCTCCAGTACCAAGCTCGTCCCTTCAAAATTTGACCTTGACCTACTGAATCCAGCCGATCTGAGCCCCAGATCAATAGAGAGTGTCGACATAATTTTACAGGTTCTTTGTAATATAGATCTGCTTAATATTAATTGCAGTTACAAAGTGGACAATTAACTGAGGAAGATTGAACACGTAGTGTTCTGGACATAATATTTGACCTGCATGCTAAATGGATAGCACTGTATTTGAAAGTACAGTTAGATCAGTTCAGCTGTTTTGATTTGATCATAAACAGAACTTTCAGATTAGAAGATACACCAATTTCCGTTTTACATAAGGAGTCGTGATTGTTCCGATACCTTTAGCATTTTTAGATTATCTCAGCCACTCAAGTTGAAAAGTTAACCAAGCTTTATCGGGAGACAATTTTCTCCTACTAACATAGTTTATCCCATCTTGTGGTCTGCTGGTTGGTATATTTTTTCAAAAGGTTGTCTCCTTCAATAACATATCAAAATAAAATGTGGTGCAGTCAACTTTCTCTAACTCTTATTATCTTTTCATACATAAAACTATCTAGGCTATAATAACAACGAATAACATTAGATCTTTTTATTTGAGATGTAATATATAGATTCTGTTTGGAAGCTCCCTACCAATTCTCTGCATCTACTTCCCCAAATCTTATCCTAAATATGAAAGTACTATTTCCATTGTCACACACCTCTAAGATCAATAGATTTTGTTGTTCAGTATTTCTGGAAGGCTAACAGACATTGATTCTTAGATGATGCTGGCCAAATATACCTCATACCTGAAACTATCCCCTTATAGAACGCCTCTTAGGCTGGACTGTGATCCTTCTTTGTCAAGCCAGGCTAGCTCTTTAATAGTTCCATTTTTTTATATCAATTCAACATTTATTTTCTGTCCTAGAATATTCTTTACTTCCATGTTGCAAGTTCCTTTGTTTTCATAGAGTTGAAGGTATATTTGATTTATTATTTTCTTCATCGCTAGCAAAGTTCTTGCTCCTCCAGCTACACAAAACACACATACTAGCCAATAATTCATTTTGTAGTGATTTTTAAATGACAAAGAACTCCAGAACTTGGTATGTCCACATGCATGTACACACAGCTCAGTCCCGCTCCCGTTCTCTAGCCCTCTTGCTATTTGCTCTCGTACTCAATATATAATATTTCAGACTGGGAAAATATGTTCTTCAGATATGGAGATAGCTCCCTCACAACGGGGAATCTGTTCTTTAGTTGTTGAGATAGCTAGAAGACTAAAAGGAACCTGATGTTTTCTGAACTAATATCATGCGGCTTGCTTCTGTTAATGTTTTAGAAATTGGGTTGCAAAAATCCATTCTATTTAATTACATGGTTGGTGAGCTTTCACTCATACTTTTTGGCCTTGCAGTTTTCTCTGAAGGATGAACTCTAACAGAAGATGAGATGGCAATGTCTTCAATATTTTTATATGCGTCTTTCCCTACTTCATGAATGCGAGTTGAGTGTCATTTCTGCTCCTTTGTCGATTCCGTTATCTTCTGTTGCTTCTCTATCAAAGTGAGGCAGCAATTTGAAGAGGCATAGTAGTGCGCACCACCTCTTCGGCGATAATTGTACGTTGTTCTGGATTTTTAATGTAAATTATGTTTTGCCCCCAATAAACTTGATGTATCAACTGAGAGAGTACCATGCATCGCTTTACTATAATTATATATTGGTTCAGAAGAATTACATGTTAATAAGATGCTAGGATACTATAGCTAGAATGAGCACTCGGAGGTATAGTTAGAACCTAAATTTTATTTATATTTAACTTTGTACGAAAGATTGTATAATAAGTGTCAAATTAGATGTTTTTCATATGTTGGTTAAAGAATGGAAAAGAGATGGAGCAGGAAGATTTATTCAACTCTTCTCCATTGATATTGGAGTACCTCCTCCCTTTTCTTCCTGCAATGAGGTGCTGTTGACGTGCTCACTTCATGCATGTTTCAGTGATTCACTCATTTAGTTCGAAGTGTACAAAAATCTTGGAGCTATGGAATTCCTAGGGTTACAATGTTTCTTAGTGTTAGTGGTTTTGGGGCATGTGCAGCTATAGGCTGTGCAGTCGGCAACAATGAAATGACATATTTCTTCGACATTTACTTTCTGGTTTCTCTGGTTTTGTTGTGAGATGATGGAAAATATAGAGGGTGTTCTCATATTGTTCGTTTGTAGATTAAAAAAAATTAGTTAGTCATACGCAGCCTCATATGTTTTTGCACTTTCTACAATCTTAGGCTTCACATTATTTAGTCTAACAAAAATAGTTGGATTTTGATAAGTTATAATGTAAACAAATTTCGTACCAATCTGTTGAAAAATATACCACTGTACCTATTTGTATTATTTTGTTGAAGAACAAATAATCGATCCTTATTGTTTCATAGAAGCACTAGATACTAGAGTTTTCCCTATTTATAGTAGTGTGTATGTGTTTGTCTCTGTCTGCGCTATATTGCACAAATGAAATTCATTCTTACTACATTAATTATCTTGCGCTGCCATTGCCATAATGTTTCCAATTTTTATAGTAGCTTTATTAATATTTAAGTTACATGAGGAATCTGATGCGGTGTTAGAGCACAGCGCCTTGCAGTCGGACTGTGGCTTGAACATGTCCTACGACTACGAGGGCAAAAGGAAATACCTGAACAAGTGGCGACGATGAAGGCAGTGATGAGGCGAATGACTGTTGCGAAGCAGGATCCACTGGTCCTGAAAATACAGGAGTAAACCCCGGGGTCTGATAGCATTGTGTGTTTGTGCTGAACCGCTTTGCATTGTTAAGGTTTGTTTCTGTAGTTGGAAGTTAGTGAGCTCTCCACTCTGGAGGCACGAAATTTTGATGGTCACTGTGTAGATTCCCAATTTAATTGTGTGCCACCCTATTAACATATTTATTGTATTTGTGTGCTCTTTTACTTGATTAATAAGCACTATATGCAATACTTTTGGCTTATAAGATAAATGGTGGTAGTTGTCCAACTAGGCCATTTATGTGCAGGACTGAAACAAGAAAATGTAAATGTGTCAAGCTGAAAACGGTGCGTCCAATACATATGATACACCGGACTGAATACATATGATACACCGGACTGAACAACATCTGTAAGAACGATTGGCAGGCGGGCGCGGCGAAGCGCGCCGGCCCGTCTAGTGCTCTCTATGCTCCAATCTTAAAATGCTCCCAAATCCACTCCAATCTCAAAATGCTCCCAAATCCACTCCAATCTCCTCTAATTTACCTGCAGGTTAGGGGATTAAACGAACAAGCTCCAAAGAAGTCTCATTTCCACCCACCGCTTGTCTCCCCTAAGACAACCTTGAGTGTCCTCTCCGCCTCCGCCTCCCCCCCCCCCCCCCTCCCCTCACCGGTCGGAGTGAGTGAGAGAGGGGAGGCCGGGCCTATTAAAAGTGTATTCTAGATCTACTTTGTAGTGTGCTTGGCTCTATGCCGGTATGGCTTGATGCCGTGTATCCAGGGGGATTCGATGAGTGGAGCTTTCAAGCTGCTCTAGCCAAAGGCAGATGGGAAGATCTCTACAACACTTCCACTCATAAGCTCGACTCTGCTCTAGAGATGAAAGATCTGGAGGGTGTTGTCGTTGTTCTTGCCGTCTAGGTGACGACCGGAAGAGAGGCCACGGGAGCTCAACCTCGATGGCGCCTCTGCCGTCTGCTATGGAGGACGAATGGCGGTACTCCCACCTTAATTTCTGTTGTCAAGTGGTCTTCAACAACCTCCAGCTGTGAACGCCCTTCTGCTCCGCCATGTTTAGCTCCCCCCCATGGAGATCCAAGTGGTCTTGTCCCCGGTGTCGCTGTAGTTGGTCATGGCAGGAAGCATCGTTCTTCATTTAGATGGTCCTTGTTGCAAATTTTGTATCTTTAAGAATCTATTCTACGAAATTAACTCCGCTGCTCTAAGTTGATGAATGTTTTTGGGTCTTTCCAGACCGACCGCCGCAACTTGCAACACGTAAGTCATCGTTGCTCATCAATAAGGATGAGCTATCAGTAGGTTGAGTAGCAGTACCAATGTAGGAGTAATATAGTTATTGACATTTATTTTTGATTGGAGGGAGTATTTGTTTTCACGGTGTTGGATCAGCCCCTGCACGTCGAGTACCTTCCGACATATACGACGAAGACGATCCGCGAAACACGCACGTACGTGAGTACTTCCGGCCGCGATGCACACGTTCAGCTAGCTAGCTGAACCTCTAGCTGATCGATCGTTGGATCCTTGATTAGCTAGCACAACTCACGCAGACGAAAAAGCAATTGATTGCCACAGGTGCGTATTGCACCTGTTTGTTCTTTGTATTGATTTCTCGATATCGATTACAAGCTAGAAGTACACATATATATAGCACCTAGACTAGGTAACCGAGTCGGTGCACAACTCCAAAGAACTAGAGGAACCGGACAAAAGACGTATACTATTCGTATACGTACGACACACGACATCATACCGACGTCCATCGGGATTATGATCACTAACACACGGCAATACCTGATCGAACAGCAAGCTAATGCTTGTAGAAGACGACGAGTCTGACATCGCGCCGGCAAACTGAATGAACAGTATCGTCACAGCTGACGTCGGCCTGGTGGTTGAGAACGTGCAGTGCCGTGAAACGGAAACCTGAAACAAGAAAGTACTCGATCGATGGTTCCTTCGCTGCTCTGAGCTTATCGATCTCACGGTCTTACGCGCGCGGCCATGCAATCATGCATTGGCCTGGGCGCCTGGCCTTACCAGCAGGCAGCAGCACACTCCAAATCCAACTTGGACTTGGCTCGAAGATCCCCAATCTGTTTCGAGCCCAGTCAGGTCATCGTCAACTCGCTTTCACAATAAAAACGCCAACGCCCTAGGCACCGATCGATCAATAACGCCGTATGATATGTGAGATATTGTAGGCAGGCTGAGTAGTAGGAGAGACGTATCTGTTCTCGCGGCGGTGCTCTGGACAGCAAGCAAAGCCTTCCAGAAGATTTGCATACCGGCCGAGCCGATCGGCGGCATGAATCAGACTCTACTGAAATTATTGACGCTCATAATGGTGAAGATCGACGGTGTAGTGAAGAAGCCGCGGTGTTTGCCGATTGTGTGGACTTAGCAACAAATATTGGCAACGTTTCTTTTATACATTGCCTGAGTGAAACAAATAAAGTGTCTCACGAGATTAGACTACTCACAATAGAAGTATCATAGCTAGTATCATGCATTACATATGTGCAAAAAGCTGATATGTCACCATAATTAATAAGGAGAGATGTGAGTGTGGTATCATATCATGATACCGTATCATAGCACGTCAATCTAAAAAAGTTAGTGACAAATACATCTTGTACACATATTTGCATTGAGATTCTACAAAACAATAAATATGATGAAACTATGATACTACTTTATGATACTATGCATTGTAGGAGTGGTATCATAAACTAGTATCATATGCATGATACTAGTGTATGATACTCCCCATTGTGACTAGTCTTAGCTAGGTTTAATTTTGAGAATTCTATTTCTTATTTTTGGGACGATGAGCCCCTCAGTTTTATTCTGAACAATCTCGTGAACAATGTAGTCTCTGTTGATAATCAATAAAGCTCCCACCAGGATGGAGTCTTAATGCTCCCCTTTAAAAAAGCTATGTTTTTTACATCCCGCAACTAGGCCTGGAACTAAAACTCGAAACTCGCGAGTTAAACAAGTAACTCGCAACTCGACTCGGCTCGACTCGAACTCGGTGTAAAACGAGCCGAGCCGAGTTTCAGTTTTTATCATTAAACGAGTTCAAGCTAAACAAGCTACTCGCGAGTAGCCCGCGAGTGGCTCGTTTAACTTGTATAGGTAGAGAAAACATTAATTTTTTTTGTATATGTGAGAAATCATTCATAATTATTGTAGCTTATTGATTACATATTATTTGATGGTATCATAATATCATTTATTATGATGATGATTGCACCATACATGCCTAAATAATTAGAAAGAATTATATAAAAATTACTATGTGACATGTTGACAGTTTAACCAAGCTAAACGAGCCACTCGCGAGCTACTCGTGAGCTTACCGAGTCGAGCCGAGTTTCATTTCTGGACTTGTTTGTTAAACGAGTCGAGTCGAGCTAACTCGTTAGTTGACCAAGCTTTAGCGAGTTGAGCCGAGCTGGCTCGGCTTGGCTCGAATTCCAGCCCTACCCGCAACCCACAACCCATCACTACCTAGGGCTTCCCCAAGCATGCATCCACCCCAGTCTCCCTCCTCTCCGTTCAGCGGCCACCCTGGCTGTCGGATGAGTTGGGACCCTTTTTCATTTTTTTTTCTTGGTAGGTCATGTTTTTCTTTGATTTTGGAGGTTGAGGCAGCAATGTCGTGCCAAAATAAAGTCTCTCCAGCCTCTCCCTACTTCAAAGTCGACGTCGTCCATTTCATCATCAACAAAGGGCTTGTTAAGGTAGTGTCATGACTCACGAGATCATTTGGTTCTCTTCGGATCTTGGCAGTTGGTGTGTCCATCAAGGGAAATAGTAGGATGTTGTTTGGCGTGCTGACTTCAACGTCTTTTTTAGGTAAGTTGCCTCTGCATCGAAGAGATGCATACGATCTTGCTTTATTTCAATTATTCAACAAAGACTGGCAAGAAGCCTTACAACAATCTTACAGACTGAAGCCTCCGGCTAAGGTGTCAAAGCACCACTCAACTAGTACAACACATAGAGGATTAGACCAGGCCTTATGCCTCGAACACCGCAATTGCCGACTCCCTGGAACAAGCCAAAGAAAGCGCACTATGTGCAAGCTCCATAGATCACCTCCACCTCTCTCTGTGCACCCTTCTCCAGGATGTTCGACTGAAGCGCCTGATGCTTCCGCTAGGTTGAGACTCTAAGAGTAGAGTGTTGAGCACAGGGAAGCGTGATTTTCCCCACAAGGGTGACTCGAGGGTTTATATCAAACTCTCGGGGAACTGTGTGTACAAGGATTCTTCTTGTCCCTCTTCTAACAACTTGCAAAGTAAAATAAATTTGCTTTGTGCCCTTAACCTCACCAAGTGGTTGTCAAGCACAAGGTGTGTGTAAGTATACAAAACTGAAAATAAATATGCAAATGCAACAGCGCGAGAAAATCGCTTATGGCGCGGGAATATGCAAACTAAAGTAATATGCAATGCAATGATAAATAGTAAAAGATATTGTTGTAGTGTTTTGGTTTATGAAATGCAATAAAAGAAATATTTTGTATTTTCGAAATTAATAATAACTGAAAATAAAAATAGCGGTAAAGTGAACAGAAAGGTGTTTCTTATAGTAAAAAGTGGACCAGGGTTCATGGGTTCACTAATGCACTCTCTCATAAAAGATATAGCGGACATAGGATCATACAATTGACATAAAAGATTGCAATAAAAGTTCACATTCAGATGAATTTATATGGGCATCATGTCCTAACATAGAGATGTTTTGGTTATTCATCTCACTCATACTCCACCAAGATGGGAATTTAATCTAATCACCTCGGTATTAAGATAAAACTCATAGCATAGCATTAAGCACAATGACATGAAGTTAAAATAAGAACATGCTTGATCTAGTCGCGGATACTCCGCATGGTCACGCTAGAGATACCCTATAGCATGGTATTTTCTTTATCCCTAGTGAGGAAACAAAGTAAGGTAAACACCCAAGTGACACCCGAGGTCTGTCCCCCTCAGCATAATCACCCCCGTTACTCCAACTAACACACGTTCCCCCACACATGCTCTCATAAACATGCTTGATCATAACAAGTAAACAAGAACGGGATACATAATATGCATCTACTCATACACTGAAATTAAAGAACAATTGTAATCCCATATATTAACTCATAGAAAGATCCACCACAAAAGTGATACGGAGATGGCCATAATCATGTTACGCAGCTCATATGGCTCTAATACGATGAATAACAACAGAGAGATACAAATAGCTACTGCCACAAACCCGTAGTACAGAGGTGGACTACTCCCTCTTCATCATGGCGACGAAGGTAGAGTCGTTGGAGGGGATGGAGATCACACTGGCAGCGCCCCGCCAGAGTTTCCCCTCCGATCTTTGATCTCCCTGGTTCCTGTTTCGTGTTTCTGTGTTTCGGCGGCCCTCCTTTTCGCGACCCGCAGGGGCACCCTTTATATAGTCGATTTTAGGTCAAGACGCATCCAACGAGACGAAGATCGACGGCATTGGAGCTACAAGAGGGGAACGGGTAGGCCCCATGCGGCTAGGGAAACTGGCCGCGTGGGCTTAGCCCGTTTGGCCCTCGTGGCTCTCCTGTTGCATATCCTTCGCTCCTAAGTCTTGTTCCATGGAAAAACTCGTTTCCCCAAAATTTCAGGTAATTTGGACTCCTTTTGGGTCCCTGAAAGTCAAAAACATTGAAAAAGAGGTTTTCTGGTTTTCCCAGGTTAATTCAATAAAATTGGGGAATATGTGAATTATTCCCAATAATCATAAAAAAACATGAATATAACCAATATATGATGCAAATAAGGTGGAATATCAAGTGGTAAAGTGCAAAGATCGTGGATGCATTTTACATGCATCAACATCCCCAAGTTTAACCTATACTCGTCCTCGAGTATAAAGGTGATAAACAACATGAGCTTTGTACTTTACTACTATCTAAGATATCAAAGAAGATTATTGCTGCTACGCATAATCAAATGATTCATTCTATAAATAAGTAGCAATATGCAAGATAGATTATCAAAAGATATCAACATTTCAATGTAAGGATGTCTAATAATGATTCACAAAGTAAAACATAGAAGAAAGCACTATGGACCAAATGTATACAAAATAAAATAAAATAAAGTAAAGACATCCTATAATGGTCATAGAGTATTCTTCTTGAAACTGAATGTAAAGATGGACACTTTAGAGAAACAGATTATAAGCAGAGGTTAAACATGAGTAAAGTAATATCTAGCTTCCAAATAATTCAACTTAAGCTTATGTTTGAGATATGATATTCATTGGTTTCGGGCTCCCATTGCCACTATCATTAAAATCTTGAAGTGGTTAAAGGTTAAAGTGAAAGCAAATATGAGTAGTGCTCTTGACAAAATATAAGTTGAATGCCTCATGCCCCTTGGAAATAAGTGCCTACACCAAATGATACTTAACTCGGGATACAAAGCAAATTCTTGTCATAGTAAGTATCATAGTATCATAGAGACTCTCAACCGGGGTACCTCTTGCCCGATGATATGGAAGCTTTCCCAAACCAAAATGACAAGACAAACAGATAATGAACACCTTAACATCTCTTTTATTTACCATTGGGAATAGCTTTTTATTATGAGATGCATCATCGAATGCTCACTATGGGGTGCTATAAATTTCCACCATGAATGATGCATGGTTTAGATTAGCGGCCTGAGAGTTTTCTCTAACCATTTATACAAACTCCATGAATAAACAATGTTTCCTCACTCTGTTCACAAGTGATAAGCATCCAAAACCAAAAGAAACATGACATCAACTAGATATAAACAAGTGCAATATTGAAAGCGTTCCCTATGACAGCATAGATGAGCCAACTCCCAACTCAGACTTTTTCAAGCTCACAACTTCATAATCTTAATCACAATGGTTCATGTTTATCAAGTGCAAGAAAAATAAAGTGTGCATTCAAGTTCGTGGGAGCCTTTAGACCACTTTTCTCATAACAAACACTCTCATAAGTATTTTTAACATTTGGAAACTAAGTAAAACAATGAAACATGAGAAACATACTTGGAATAGAATAAAAGCTAATAGGTATATATGGAGGACTCACTGGAATAAGTTGGTTTGAAGGTGTTGGAAAAACAAGTTTTTGACTTGTTGGATTTTTATTTTTGGGCTAGCAAGAGGGAGAAAGTTGACCAACTACATGCATGCATAAGTGTCCATAGAGCTAAACAATCCATGCTAAACAAAGTAAACAAGTATTAAACATCTAAACAATGAATACAAGATAGCTCCTAATAAATTACTTGCAGATCAAAACTTATTCAAAGCATACGAAGCATGCAACAATATGTATCTTAATAATCAACTCCTATATCCCAATGATGTACTGGCAAATGACACATATTTGGTGGTTGTTGTGAAAGAGCTATCTACATGACATTTGGCTGGTGGAGCTTGTGGCTGATTTTCTTAAAGCAAATTTTATCCTATCATTTTCCAAATCAAAACTTTTTAACCATTGAAGATTTTAAAGGTCAAGATAACCCCCAGGTGAAAACCACCGCACACTTGCAGGGTATGTGGCCCTGGGTAGTTACTCAACAAAACTAAGATAACCCTCAGGCGATGACAACCACACAAATCTTGGATTGATAGCTAGGTGTGTAGCCCTGAGTAGTCCCTGTCCTGAGTGTTTCTAAACAAATTTTAATCATTCAGAAATGGTGATGAGACTCTTCCATACATCCATGTCTAGATACTCAAGTTGTCCATAACCGGGGACACGGCTAATCGATTAGTTTTACACCCTGCAGGGGTTGTGCACTTTCACCTTAAGACCCATTCTGCCCATATAGAATGAGACAAGACCTTTCAGAAGGAGAAGTCAACCATACTAGCAAGACCCGTTCCCCAATACCACCGATGTCAAGCAAACAGGTTGAACCCTCACATCATACTCAATCAAGACAGAGCCCATATTGTCATAAGGCTGTACAGGAAGCTCACTACAACAAGGAAGACATGGTAGTCTCTTTGTTCCTGGGTGGCCATCTACAAGTGAACCCCCAGGCAACGACAACTACACAAATCATGGGTTGATAGCCAGGTGTGTAGCCCTGGGTAGCCACTCAACATCGCATCCATCAACAAACCAATCCACCCAGGTGTTTCATTGGGTTGAAGTTTAATTTTCATACCAATTCAATCAAGGCATGGCATCTTTTTCCATAGTAGTTTGCAATCCTAGCAAGTGGGGATTAAAGGATGGCTACACACTACTAGGATCTAAGCATTTCATAAACTTCTTTGAAAATCTCATATCATGCATAGTACTGAAAACACTAATGCATATATTAAAAAGGTAGGTGGAAGAATGTGTGTCACTTGCCTTTTTGGAGTTCAAACCCTTTCACTTCTCTCAACAAGACACGTTCTCTCCTTTCGATCTATAGCAATTGGAGTAAAACAACATAAACACACTGTTCCAAGATGAAAGGACATGGATGCTGCCTAGAGGGGGGGGGGGGTGAATAGGCGATTTAAAACTTTTATGAGTGGCTTGACAAATGCGGAATAAAACTAACATTTAATTTGCCAAGCATACAAAACCTAAACAAGCTAGGTTCACCTATGTGCACCAACAACTTATGCTAGACAAGATAAGCAACTATGTGATAGCAAGATATATAAACTTCAAGCACGAAGGCTATCACAAAGTAAATTGCATAAGTAAAGGAGCTCGGGTATAGAAATAACCGAGGCACGCGGAGACAACGATGTATCCCGAAGTTCACACCCTTGCGAGTGCTAATCTCCGTTGGAGCGGAGTGGAGGCACAAGGCTCCCCAAATGCCACGGAGGCTCACCGTAATCTCCTCGAGCCCTCCCACCAAGATGGAAGACCTGACCACTATGGGACACTTGAGGGCGGTCACCAAACCCGTACAAGCTTGGGGCAATCTCCACAACTCAATTGGAGGCTCCCAAGAATTGCCACTGAGGGACCACAAAGCTTGGGAAGATCTCCACAACTTAATTGGAGGTCCCCAAGTAATTGCCACAGAGGCACCACAAAGCTTGGGAAGATCTCCACAACTTAATTGGAGGTCCCCAAGAATCAACTAAGCTACTAAGCCGTCTAGGGTTCCAAGAACCCAAGATTAAAAAGCTCAACAAACTTTTCACCACCGAATCTCCGAGGAGAACTCAAACCGATGCAACCGATGCAATGGCAAGGACACACGAAGTGCTCAAATCCTTCTCTCCCAAATCCTACCAAAGCAACTATTGCTATGGAGAGATATGAGAGGAAGAACAAAGGAAGAAATCCACAAAGAACTCCAAGATCTAGATCCAATGGGTTCCCCTCACAAAAAAGAGAAAGTGATTGGTGGAAATATAGATCTAGATCTCCTCTCTCTTTTCCCTCAAAGATATGCAAGAATCATGGGAGGAATTGAGAGAAGGGCAAGCTTTCCAAGGTCAACAATGGAGGGAGAGAGAGGGGAAAACAAGCTAACCCAAGCTTGAAGAAGGGGAGGGGTATTTATACCCCTCCTGGGAATGTAGCTGTTGCTGTACTGCAGGACCGGATATTCCGGTCCAAGTTTGGACCGGATATTCCGCCCTCCCCCCCAAAAACTGCTAAGGATTTCGCGCGCGTCGTCCAGATTTGGGGCCGGATATTTTGGCCGGATATTTCAAAACTGGGCCGGATAATCCGGCCACCCCTGAAAACGGCTAAGGACCAGAAGTTGGCAAAGTGCGCGTCACTCAGATTTAAGGCCGGATATTTCGGCCGGATATTTCAAAACTGGGCCGGATAATCTGCCCACGAAAAGCGAGCAATACGAAAACAGCGATAACTTTTGCATCCGGACTCCGTTTTCGATGATCTTGGGCTCGTTGGAATTACCACAATGAGCTCTACAACATCATCCATAGAAACATCATAGTCCAACAAAGAAGGATGAAACCAAATGATAAAAGGTTTGACTTAGCTATAAAGATGAACCGGTAAAACCTCCAAACACCAGAGTTCCATATGAAATCCGTTTTTGATGAGCTAGAGCTTGTCATGGAAATAACCACAAGCTCTAGAACCTCACATGGATAATAGCCAAATAAGAACCAAGAAAGATAATGCCAAGTATGCAAAGGTTTGAGCTCTCTCCGAATGATACGATTAAGTTACTCACTCGAGAGCCCCTCTTGATAGTATGGCTACCAATCCTATAACCCGGTCTCCAAACTAACACACGAGTCCGGTAGAAGAGAAAACCTATCAAGAACAAACCTTTTCCTTGTGCAATCCACTTGAGTTGGATGATGACGGTCTTGACACCCTCAAGATTGAAAACCTTTCTTGATCATGCTTGCTTGCACGAGCTTCATGAAGACATCTCAAAATACTCCCCCATACACCAATATGGGAGAGCCTTGCTTAGCTCAATCTTCATTAATCCATTGCAAGCTTCAATCAAATGATATCTTCCGAGATGGATCATATTGAACTTGCACTTCATAGTCTTCTAGATGTGTTGATCAAACACGACTTCATTCTTCAAATTACAACCTTGAAGCCAACATATGGCTCAAACAATATCTATGGACATGTCCTACAAATATAACTCAATGCAATCATTAGTCCATAGGGATTTTCATTAATTACCAAAACCACACATGGGGGCACATGCTCTTTCAATATCCCCCATTTTGGTAATTGATGACAATCTCTTTGAGAGGGTTTATATAATGAATTTAAAGAACTAAGATGGTTGCACTAACATTAATTACTACAAAAGTAAGTGATGCTAGTAGAACCATCATATATAGAGCAAACTCCCCCACAATCTATGCATGTGTGAATGAACTTGAATTTCATTGCATATATTGTCAACCAATGTTGTTGGTGGAGTTTCCACTATATATACTCAACCATGCAAAGCATGCAAGGCAAATGCTTAAGAACAAAACCAAAGCATGAAGCCCAATTCCCTTCAAACCCTCGAAACTTCTCCCCCATTGGCATCCATTGCCAAAATGGGCGGAAAGGCTTAGAAGGCCAATATAGTGAGAGTTCCTCCTCAAGGTGTGCATGGCCCAAAAAGAGTGAAAACACATGCACAAATCCAAGGACAAAAATTTGGAGGAAATCAAACTATATTGAGGATCAAAGATTTCAAACAAAATAGGATGACATGATGGTTAAACTTCCAACAAATGAAGATAGCAATCAAAAGATCCAAATAGCGAATCAAATAAAGATATTATGATAAGACCAAAACAATGCTCTAAATAATATGAGGAGGCTCCCCAAGGTTTGTGCACAAAATATTCTATTTGATTAAAGTATAAGGTGCATAAACATGGAATCATCACTCCCTCGATATTATTCAAAACATAATGATACCAAGTGACATCAAATACTATGATAACCACAAAATGGTGCTTTAAAATGAAACGAGGAAGCTCCCCAAGGTACGTGCACAAGATAGAATGTTTGCATTTGAATACAATTTGCACAACATGGAGTCCTCACTCCCTCAATACCATTTAAAAAGAACCATTAGCAAGAGACCATAGAAAATAAATCAAGCCTAACACTTGCATCAAGGAAATGGTTGAGCAACAAATAAGGAACCGACATATTAAATGTCTCAACCAAAGGAATGTGTGATAGGAATGACAAATCATATTATAAGACTAGTACAAAGATGAACATAGAGTATCCACATAGTCCTCAATGAATGATATTGCTTAGCATTCCATCCCAACACACAAGGAATAAATAAGATATCAATTAAGGAGATATCATTTCTCATGTGTATAAGTTTCTAAGTAGACAACATCACAAAGATAATTATCACAAAGAAACATGTACACATAAAATAGATACAAAGAGAAGAACATGATATCTAAACAAGTTCATGCAATATACCAATGATTTTTTACTTTTAAAGTATGGACAAAGGCTTAATTTATCTTATTGCATATTGAAGAACTTCAACCACAAACATGTCAAAGACATCACACATATCAATAAGGGAAAGAAGATAGTTGGGATGTTTTGAGAAAAGCAACAAGTATCACGAATAAGTATACCAAAAGAAAGAACTAAATTTGCATTCTCATCAATATTGTACATGTGAGGAACTTGAGGAATTGATATGCAATAAAATTGCTAGATAGACATATTTGGGAAGGGTGAATCATGAGCATGATTTTATATATTCCCCAAAATATGCACTCATCTCAAATTACTCACATTTTCAATAGAGAGGTTTCATTAAGATCTTTGCAAATAAAGATTTTCATGTCATGAAATGACCCACACAAGGTTAGATGCTAGAAAAGTATGCATGAATAAGATACTTGTTACCGAGATACCATTAGAAGGATGTAGTAGATAGGAGTTCTTCAATAATCCTAGCTTGCCACAAATTATCAACTAGTCATCGCTTCATGCTTATTATTGAGACAAGCACCAATATATCTCCCATGTACCTAAAACAAATTCAAGTACAATATGGTCCCCAAACTCATTGGGTCCAAAGTAGTTAGAGACACTACAATATATAGGACAAGCTCCACATAAATATGTGCATATAGATATGAACTTGAATTTCATGCACATCTTAGCCGATTTAGGATTTATTGGAGTTTACCCTATATATTAGATCAAAGAAAGCAAAGCATGCCATAGAGTATAAATTTAGTAAATATGCATGCACAAAACTTTCAAGAGCCAAAAGAGATACAATTTGGACAAAACACCAAGAAGACCAAGAAGTCACACAAAGGTGTGAAGAACTAAAGGTTGTCCAAATTATATCAAAGAATCAACTCAACACAAGATTGACTCCAAAGTCCACCAAGTGAACAAAGCAAACGCCAATGAGCATAAATGATCACTAAAACACACATGCCCAATGACTTATCTTATTTTCAGAATATAGAGCAAAATCAAGAAAAGAGATAGCCATTCTCCCAAAGAGAGCAAGGTTCCAACAAACAAACCAAACTCTCCACTCTTTTATGATGGCACACTAAGTACCAAAAAAAAAGATTTGTCTTCCAACAATAACCAATACCAATTGAAATAAGCCCCAAGTGTATGTTATAGAAAATATAGGAAAGCTCCCCCAAGATTAGTGCATTATTTATGATTTTGCATTTGAATACAAAATGCACACAAATGGGATCATCATCTCTACCTACATTAAGAATAATACAAAACAAGATCAACAAAATCAAATGGAATCACAAGAGTCAAGGAAGACAATGAGAAATAAAACAAATACATTTCTTGGCAAGAGATAAGGTAATTAAAAGCAATAGCCAATGTAAAGATGATCAATATATATATATACCACATGATAAAGTACCAATTGTCCAAGGACAAGAGGTATTTGGAGTTATTAATTTCCCGGTCGGATTTTACACATAAATCCAAGATCATCTTCACAACAAGAAGCATATGAAAAGGATAAGAATTAAACACCATGCTAAAGAAGATATTCTTGATAGACTCAAATAATTAAACAATCATGCAAAGCAATGATTAGGATAACTTAAAGCAAATGGTTTTCCAACTTTGATATAGAATTCCACATTTTAGGAAAACCCTACCAAGAATGTATCTCACAAACAAGATCCAAAACAAGAGCAATAAAACAATTTGGCAAATTGAAACTTGTTTGAGCAAACATGTCACATAGAAGAAAGATAATTTGCAATATCAACACTATGTGACACAACCTCAAATATACACATTTTATTGGTTTGTAGTATGCACAAAGCATATTACTCCCCCATAATGTGATAAAGAATTTATTTTCACAAGAGGCAAATAAAATCCAACATGAGATGATTAATGGACATTATAGAATTTGAATTTCTCATGAGCATGACATACCACATAGAGACTAGATAATTTCTTTTTAAAAAAACACTAAGTGGTATTCATCATGTACACACATTTTTAGGATTGTGAAATGCCAAAGCATATCACTCCCCCCAAGATGGGATGATCCATTAATCTCTCACAAGAGCCAACAAGATACAAACAATATGCAAAAGGCTCAACAAGAACACCCGTACATGGTGTGCAACAAATAATCACATACTTGATTACTCAAAATAAAGCAAGTAGGAAGCACATCATATAAAACTCATGCAACGGAACAAAACCGACACATGCAAAGGGGCGAGTAACTTTCAATGTATAGAGGTTGAGAATATGTTACCGCAAGGAGGAATAATGGATATAGGATGTAAACATTATAATCCAATTGACTTGACTTGATACAATATAAATGATGAAGATCCCTTAATTCTTCATGATATAGCCAAATATCCAATGCCCTCCAATAACACCTATTGATCAAGTTTGAGCTTGTTGGTCCCCAACTAAGTTGGGTCCTAAGAGGTTAGTCACAATAGGCTTGGCCACCCAAATGGTTCTTTTCTTGACACCACATTGAGTACCAACAAATTTGGCAAACACATTGCCAACCTTATCCTTGAAAAGTGAATAAGCATTATCAATTATGATAGGGTTGGATGAGTTACCCATAGTGCATGAAGAAGAAAGGTGACCCTTCTCACGGCGTATGTAGCAAGTTCTTTTCTTCACCTTCTTCTCACTTGATTTCTCCGCAATGGGAGCATTAGCTTGATTCTTCTTGAGAAGTGACCTTTCTTCAACTCGAGGTTGAGCATGGCCTTGAACTTGAGGTTGCTTCCCTTGTTGCTTCTCAACTAGTGCCTTCTTTTTCAAAGGGCAAGATCTAACATGGTGCCCTTCAATCTTGCACTTGAAGCAAACAATCTTGGCCGAATCTTTGACTTGTCCTTGGCCCTTTTCCTTCTTGTCAATCTTGGACTTCTTCTTGTTGTTTGAGATAAACCCAAGTCCACTCTTGTCATTGGGGGATTTTTGCACACTCAACATATTGTCGAGTTTGGATTTCCTTCATGACTCTTTATCAACTCTTTCTTCAAAGAAGAGACTTGGGCCTTGAGCTCTTCGATTTCCTCTACATGGTTAGTAACAACACAAGTACTAGAGGAAATAGAAGCTTCATTGTTAGAGCAACAAGGCAAGGAAAATAATTCATCACAAGATGTAGCAATATTATGAGTGGATGAATTACTAGGGCTAGCACATGGCAATATGGCATTTTTAGAAGAAGTGCAAATGTCCACATGAGGCTCACTAGATGTTACCTTTGACATAATAGCCCCATGAGTTAATTTTATCCTATCATGGGAAGCTAGAAGATCCTCATGGGAGCTAGAGAGCTTTCCATGATTTTCTTCCAATTTCTCATAATTGCTAGTTAGCAAGTCAAGTTAAGCCCTTAGCTCAACATTCTCCTTCAAGATGGATGATTCACACGAAGTAGAGTTAGTAGCACAAGCATAATCACTAACGGAAAGCGGAGAAGGCAATTTAGTAAGCTCATTTGAATTTGAAGCTTTAAGTTGCTCATGCGACTCGGCGAGAATGATGGGCTCACACGAAATGACCCTAGAGTCATTTTTAAGAAGCACAACATTCTCAAGGAGTTTAGCATAAGTAACTACAAGCTCTTCATATTTAGTTTCAAAATCATTTGCCACCACAAGAGTTCTATCATAGGATTTCTTTATTTTAGATAACTCTAAAGTAAAGGTCTCCTCAAGAGATTCCTTGGTGGTTTGTTCTTCTTCTAGAGCTTCTTTTAGATCCGCGATCTCATCCGCGTAATCACGGGCATGACCTTGCATTTTGAAAATGGTATTCTCATGCTCCTCAATAATTTTATTGCTCTCGGTGGCAATAGCCAAAATCTTATAGAAGTAAGAGCAAGCAATTTTATTCTTACGAATAGCATGAAAAAACATTTCACTCTTCTCAAATAAAGATGCAAGATCATCATCTTCTTCTTCATTATCCTCATTCTCATCATCACTAGATATATTGGGTTCCAAAGTAGGAGTTACCTTTGAAGCCCTAGCCATAAGGCAAATGTGGGAAGCAATAGATGATGATGAATAAATACTTGAAGCTCCAAGTGAGACCATGTCTTGGCCAATAGAATTTTCGGTTTCCTCTACATTGTTAGACACACAACAACTAGAGGAACTAGAGGCATTTATATCATGGCAACAAGACGAAGTAAGCATATCATTATGAGATGTGTTCAAGGAGCATACACATGATATGCAAGGACTATCAACACAAGCATGTAAAGCATTTATGGTGCTAGAAGTGTTTAAGTCCAAAGATAAAGCATGGCAATGAGATAGAGATGAATGATCATCACAAGTAAGCTCACTATCAACATTGCAATTTCCATCACCACTCACCATAGAGTTACCTTGTGTCTTGCTACACTTTGGTGAAGTGGATGAGAGTTCATCACGACCGGAAGTGGAGGGAATACAATCATCCTCAATCTTGTTGGACATATCATATTTATCTTGAATCTTTGTCCAAAACTCATGAGCGCTACGGAAAGGCATGATTGCAAGAGTAACTGCATCGCTCACAAAATCAACAAGCACATTAGTAGCTCGAGAATTAAGATAAGAGTTTCTCTTCTCCTCTAAAGATAGACTTTGGGAATCCTTAGGAGGAGAGAAACCCATATCTAAAATTCTCTCTATATTTGGGTCCATATCACGAAAATGATTAAGCATGCAAATTTCCCATATATCATAATTAGTTCCATCAAATATAAAGGAGTCATTGTGCACTAATCCCCAAGCCGACATCTTTGCTCTCAAGGCGGTGAAGCCTTAAAATGAGAGACCTTGCTCTGATACCAATTGAAAGGACAAGGATGTCGCCTAGAGGGGGGGTGAATAGGCGATTTAAAACTTTTATGAGTGGCTTGACAAATGCAGAATAAAACTAACGTTTAATTTGCCAAGCATACAAAACCTAAACAAGCTAGGTTCACCTATGTGCACCAACAACTTATGCTAGACAAGATAAGCAACTATGTGATAACAAGATATATAAACTTCAAGCACGAAGGCTATCACAAAGTAAATTGCATAAGTAAAGGAGCTCGGGCATAGAAATAATCGAGGCACGCGGAGACAACGATGTATCCCGAAGTTCACACCCTTGCAAGTGCTAATCTCCGTTGGAGCGGAGTGGAGGCACAAGGCTCCCCAAACGCCACGGAGGCTCACTGTAATCTCCTCGAGCCCTCCCACCAAGATGGAAGACCCGACCACTATGGGACACTTGAGGGCGGTCACCGAACCCGTACAAGCTTGGGGCAATCTCCACAACTCAATTGGAGGCTCCTAAGAATTGCCACTGAGGCACCACAAAGCTTGGGAAGACCTCCACAACTTAATTGGAGGTCCCCAAGTAATTGCCACGGAGGCACCACAAAGCTTGGGAAGATCTCCACAACTTAATTGGAGGTCCCCAAGTAATCCACTAAGCTACTAAGCCGTCTAGGGTTCCAAGAACCCAAGAGTAAAAAGCTCAACAAACTTTTCACCACCGAATCTCCGAGGAGAACTCAAACCAATTCAACCGATGCAATGGCAAGGACACACGAATTGCTCAAATCCTTCTCTCCCAAATCCTACCAAAGCAACTAATGCTATGGAGAGATATGAGAGGAAGAACAAAGGAAGAAATCCACAAAGAACTCCAAGATATAGATCCAATGGGTTCCCCTCACAAAAAAGAGAAAGTGATTGGTGGAAATATAGATCTAGATTTCCTCTCTCTTTTCCCTCAAAGATATGCAAGAATCGTGGGAGAAATTGAGAGAAGGGCAAGCTTTCCAAGGTCAACAATGGAGGGAGAGAGAGGGGAAAACAAGCTAACCCAAGCTTGAAGAAGGGGAGGGGTATTTATACCCCTCCCGGGAATGTAGCTGTTGCTGTACTACAGGGCCGAATAGTCTGGTCCGTGTTTGGACCGGATATTCTGCCCTACCCCCAAAAACTGCTAAGAACTTCGC
Source organism: Dactylis glomerata (assembly GCA_007115705.1). Lineage (NCBI taxonomy): Eukaryota > Viridiplantae > Streptophyta > Magnoliopsida > Poales > Poaceae > Dactylis > Dactylis glomerata. Next base: position 1,779,083 of record QXEO01001691.1, on the reverse strand, counting down.
GCACATCGTCCAGATTTGGGGCCGGATATTTCGGCTGGATATTTCAAAACTGGGCCGGATAATCCGGCCACCCCTGAAAATGGCTAAGGACCAGAAGTTGGCAAAGTGCGCGTCACTCAGATTTAAGGCCAGATATTTCGGCCGGATATTTCAAAACTGGGCCGGATAATCCGCCCACGAAAAGCGAGCAATACGAAAACAGCGATAACTTTTGCATCCGGACTCCGTTTTCGATGATCTTGGGCTCATTGGAATCACCACAATGAGCTCTACAACATCATCCATAGAAACATCATAGTACAACAAAGGAGGATGAAACCAAATGATAAAAGGTTTGACTTAGCTATAAAGATGAACCGGTAAAACCTCCAAACACGAAAAATGCAATTAGAGTTCCATACGAAATCCGTTTTTGGTGAGCTAGAGCTTGTCATGGAAATAACCACAAGCTCTAGAACCTCACATGGATTAAAGCCAAATAAGAACCAAGAAAGATAATGCCAAGTATGCAAAGGTTTGAGCTCTCTCCGAATGATACGATTAAGTTACTCACTCAAGAGCCCCTCTTGATAGTACGGCTACCAATCCTATAACCCGGTCTCCAAACTAACACACGAGACCGGTAGAAGAGAAAACCTATCAAGAACAAACCTTTTCCTTGTGCAATCCACTTGAGCTAGATGATGACGGTCTTGACACCCTCAAGATTGAAAACCTTTCTTGATCATGCTTGCTTGCACGAGTTTCATGAAGACATCTCAAAATACTCCCCCATACACCAATATGGGAGAGCCTTGCTTAGCTCAATCTTCATTAATCCATTGCAAGCTTCAATCAAATGATATCTTCCGAGATGGATCATATTGAACTTGCACTTCATAGTCTTCTAGATGTGTAGAGCAAACACGACTTCATTCTTCAAATTACAACCTTGAAACCAACATATGGCTCAAACAATATCTATGGACATGTCCTACAAATATAACTCAATGCAATCATTAGTCCATAGGGATTGTCATTAATTACCAAAACCACACATGGGGGCACATGCTCTTTCACAAGACAAACAAGATCAAGCAATGCAAACAATTGAAATGGGTTGGTTCAACATTTTAAATTTTCTTATGATTTTTGTGATGAAAGAGATATGTCATGAATTCTTTTCTTGCAAGGCATGGATTGATAGTTTGGGTGGCAAGGTCTAATGATTGGAAAGAAATGATCCTCCAAGATTACAATGAAATGATAATAACCTTGTGCTTGGCATAAGCAAGGATAAGGTTTAGAGATGACTCATGTGGATAGATTCACAAGAGTATAGAATAGTGCAACAGAACACTACTGATTAAAGTGTGGTAACACTTACTCAATATTGTATATGCTACACATAGGTTTGGGCTTGTATTGGTGATACATTGAATTACTCAATTAACTCATTTGTGAATTGAATAGTTCAATATAGGCCAAGGGTTAAGTTGGCTTGGGGTTGAACAGGTATAAGAGTTATCTAGAGTGATGGGGGCTTCTTGGCCACAAGATTTGTTTGGACCAAAGGATTAATTGAACTAGGGTTGACTTGTGAAGATATGGCAAAGTCAGAGTTTTAAATTCTTCTTTGAATCATCTAACCAGTTTTGGTTTTGGATCAAAGATGATAATGGATTAAAATGGTTTATAATAGGTGTGATATGGGGTAGAGTGTATCACCACAACTAGTAAAGGAGGACTTAATTGATATAAATCACTATGTACTCAAATTACTCAAGTGTAATTTGAATATTATGAACTAGGCCCACAAGGATAAGATTGGCATGATATTGGGTGATGTTCAAGAGTCAACAAGATAGTGATAGATGGGTATGATCATAAGATTCACTTTTGTAGAAGGAATCATATTGATAAGAATTGTAGAATTAATCTTATGATGAAAATACTCAAATTCTCATATTTGAATTTGAATATTTACAAAGGATTTCAATTAATTTGGGCAGTGATGCTACTGGATAGGAGACAGTAACACAAAGCTACTGCCATTGGATTCATTCTAAAAACTATTTTTGAAAACAAATGGTGCTCAAAATAGTGATTTTATTAAATTTGAAGGTAGCAAGTGTGTGCACATTTCAAGTTTGATTTTTTTTGGTTCCAGAGTGTTCTACATGTTCTGAGGAATCAATAGACTACAAATTTGTTGTTTTTGAATGATCAGAGCAAAAGATATGAATTAATTGGTGCTAATGTGCAATTTACACTATTTGAATTTCACTTCAATAATTTGTACAGTAACCATGTGACATTATTGCACATTTGGATTCTACACATTTGTAGGATTCCAATGATATATTATTTGCTATTTTTGGATCTGTGGTTCAGAAGATATGAATTTTCTAAGATTTAGGCATATTATGGTTTAAATTCTAAAATGAAACTCTAAAAGAACAGAGGGCCGACACGTGGCGCTATCGGGTTGGACGGTACCGGTTCGCCTGGATCGCGATTCTCAGCCATAGGATTAAAATAACTCTGTGTGGCCCAGATGATACGATACCTGTTTGGTTAGTGATCTAACCTTGGCGGTTGGATCTTGATCTAACGACGGGAGTGCATCTGGAGGGGAGCTCACCGTGGAGTTCGTCGATGGCGATGGCGCGGCAGCTCTGGCGTCGATGGCATGACTTCTCCAGAGGCTCTAGAGGTCGAGGAGATGGTGTACGGGGATCAGCGCGGAGGTGCGATTCCGGGGGTGTGGTCGATGCGCTCGCACGCCATCTGGAATGGCGACGAGGGGCGGCTGGAGAAGCTCCACGCGTCGGCAAGATCCCAGCGTACTTGCTCACGACATTCTAGTTACGATAGAAGACAGGGAGAGGGTCACAGAGATGTGCACCGGTAAGAGGGGGAAGAGGGGTACCATAAAGGGCAGCGGCTTGCCTTGAGATGGCCGGATTCAGAGAAATTTGGTGGCAGTAACGCAGAGTTCCGGCGAGAAATCGAAGGGGAAATGGAGGTGTCCCGGGAGTGGAGATGAGAGGGGAAGTGAGGAGGAGAACCAGGGAAGAAAGGGGGCATTGACTTGGTGCCGTTCGGGGCCTGGAGGTTGCAGGGGGAAGTGGGGAACGGGGGCGGTTTCGGTGCGGAAGAGGCGGGTGGAGGTTGAGGATGAATCTGACAAGGCGGTCCCACCTGTCAGGGGAAGAGGGAGAAGAGAAGGGGTAACCGTTCGGGTTTGATGTTGGGCTGCTATATTCGGATCGGGCTAGGCTGCACGGTCCCACTAGTAGAGAAAAGATTATAGCCAGCATGACTACCCCTGGCGCATAATACTCATATTCGCCGGCGGTATAGTTACCCCTGGCGCACAAGCATAAATTTGCCGGCGGTAATGAGTTACCCCTGGCGCATAAGTAACTTGTTCGCCGGCGATACTAGGTGGTGGGCCCACCACGGCTGGGATGACACTTAGGAATTATTATCGCCGGCGCATAACTACACGGTGCGCCGGGGGTAACGGAGTTACCGCCGACAAATAAAGGGCCTATGCACCGGGGATAAGGTGGGCTCGGCCCACCCTGCCAGGCTGATTATTACCCCTGGCAAATCTACGGAGGATGCGCCGGCGATAAGGGTCTTACCCCTGGCGCATACAGGCCTATGCGCCAGGGATAACCTGGGATATTTTTCCAGCCAACCCACTCCTTACTCCTTCACCTACCACCACCACCCATCTCCCTCCCTCACTTATTGCCTATTGTAACTCGAGCCAAACCACTTGCAAACACATTCCCCCACTTCCCTCCTCCCAATATAGCTATTTTAACCAACAATATTTGATATATCTTGGTCAATCTCTTCCTACCCACATGCACTCACCCTCTACCAAATTAGATCTCTCCCAAATACATGCATGCTTGTAGATCTAGATCTAGATCTAGAACTTCATAGTAATGGTTGACACATCAATATACGTACCGATCTAATAGGTACGTACATAACAACAGAGAAAGACATGATGGCATGAGAATGAGTTGCCGATGTTTTGCCGGAATGTTGATTGACTTCCATTCCGGCAAATTTCCCGCTCTCCACATGACCTTTTTAGGGAAGGTCATGCCAAAATTTTCCATGATAACCGAGACGATCGTTCTAATCAAATCTCTTGTTGTGACAGGCAACAATGGTGTTCACGATGAGAGAAAGCGATGTGGATAGATACGTGCAACGCGCGACGGCCGAGATGCATCGAAATAATGACATGTATATAAGGTGTCCGTGCCGAAGATGCAAACTGGGGTCCATGTTCACCCCCTCTTTAGGCATGGTGAAGGAGCACTTGCTTAGGTCTAGTTTCATGGAGGACCACACCCAGTGGATGGGTGATGATAACCAAGATGATAATCATGACCAAGATGGGGCGGCGAGATCAGAAAATGAGGAAGACGGCAATGAAGACGACGAAGAGGATGCCACCCACGACGATGAAGAAGAAGAAGTGGAAAATATAGAAGTCGAGGATAGGAGTACCCCGCTAACTGCAGCCATGCGGGACCCTCACTTTCAAGAACTTCTTATGAACAACATATAGACTGGCACCAGAGCTGGCGATAGACGGAAATCTAAGCTGGCGCAACTGGAGATAGACTCGAGAACTCCATTGTACGACGCACCTGGTCGCGAGCCGGAGGAGAACCGCTTGAGAGTAGCTCTCGATCTTCTGGAGATGAAGGCAAGACACGGATGGTCCGACTCGAGCGTGGACGACCTCTTCCGATGGCTGAAGAAGCGCTTTCGTAAAGATAACATGTGTGCCGGTAGTCTAAATGAGGCCAAGAAAATCTTGTGCCCTCTCGATTTGCCACACACAAAATACCACGCCTGCGTCAATGACTGCATAATTTATCGGAATGAGCACGCAGACGAGACCACATGCCCAGTGTGCGAAGCTAATCGGTACAAGAGAGGGACCAAGAAGGCTCCTCAAAAAGTTGTGTGGTACTTCCCGCTAAGGCACCATCTGCAGCGGTACTTTGCGGACCCCAAGGAAGCAAAGCTCATGCTCTGGCACGGGGATAGAAAGGCGGCGGTGTTGCTTGATCCAAAACGGGTTGAAGAGCCAGTGCTGACGCACCCTTCTGATGCAAGCCAGTGGAGAGCATTAGACGAGGAGTACTACGAAGAATTCATGAGAGATCCAAGGAACATCAGGCTTGGTGCGAGCACCGATGGACTCAATCCATTTGCGAACCAGAGCAGCAAGCACAGCACCTGGCCGGTGTTTGTATGGATGTACAACATCCCCCCTGGCAGTGCCTGAAGAAGAAGTACATACACATGAGTATGCTAATTCAAGGGCCGACACAGCCAGGGAGCGATATCAACCTGTATCTCGAGTTGTTGAAGGAAGAGCTAGACACCTTGTGGGAGGAAGGGGTAGAAACATGGGACGCCCACAAGGAAGAAACTTTCTGTCTCAAAGTCACGCTGCTCACGACGGTGCAGGACTATCTTGGATACGGATATATTGCATGCCAGGTGTGCCACGGACACAAGGCTTGTGTGAGGTGCATGGAATTGACGCCATTTCTACAGCTAGGTAAGGATCTCGGATCTTCGAAAACCGTCTACATGAGGCATCGAATGTGGTTACCCAAGCACGATCCCTAGAGAAGGCGTGGAGATCTTTTCAACGGTAAAGATGAGCTCGAAGGACCTCCACCTAAGAGGAGCGGCATAGAGATCGATATTTTGTTGAAAGATTGGAAAAATTGCCCTCCGCCGGGAAAGATAATAAAGAAGCGAAAGCGAGGTGAGAAGAAGAACAAGGCTGAAGTGGAACCGCTCATGGGTGTATGGAAAAGGAGGTCCGTGTTTTGGGACTTGCCCTACTGGAAGATCCTCGGTACGCCTCATTGCCTTGATGTCATGCACATCACGAAGAATGTGTGCGAGAGCTTGCTCGGCACTCTGTTCAACATGCCGGATAGGACCAAAGATGGGCCAAAAGCGAGAAATAACCTCATGGCCCTAAATATAAGGAAAGAGCTGCACTTACCGCCGGCGGAGGAGATCAGCAAGGGCAAAATCATGCAGCCTCGTCCCCTCCTGCTTCACTCTAAGTCCCAACGAGCTAGACCAGATGTTCAAGTGCCTCCTGGGAGTCAGATTTCCCTTAGGCTACGCAGGGCTCATAAGCAGATACCTGGACCCAAACAAAAAAATCTTCATCGGGATGAAGTCTCATGACTGTCACGTCATGATGACGCAGATACTTCCGGTAGAAATCCGAGGGATAATGGAACCGCACGTCCGTCAAACACTTACTGGGCTCTGTCACTTTTTCGACGTCATCACTCGAAAGTCGATAAGCGTGAAAAAACTAGGGAGACTGCAGGAAGAGATCGTCACCATCATAAACGAGCTTGAGATGTACTTCCCGCCCGCATTCTTTGACATCATGGTCCATCTGCTTGTCCATATAGTGGATGATATCAAGGATCTCGGGCATGCATTCTTGCACAACATGATGGCATTAGAAAGAATGAACGGGATCATCAAAGCATACGTTCGTAACAGGGCACATCCAGATGGAAGCATCGTCCAGGGGTTTCTCACCGAAGAGTGCATCTCTTTCTGCAAGAACTATCGAAATGAGGAGAACACACCGGTTGGTTTGCCCGCAAACAAGCACCTTGGCAGGTTTGAGGGAGTAGGCCACAACACTGGCAAGAGGGCAATGGATGTGGACTGCTATGGTCGGAGAGCCGACTTCAACAGGGCCCACTTAGTAGCGCTACAACACATTGAAGATCTCGAACCTTGGGTGTGTCGGGGATATAACCCCGGGTATACCAAAGCACCCTCTTGTATATGACTAATATACATTATGCATGTCGAATTATATATACAGGATATTCAGAAGCAGGTAAAACAGCAAGCTGGGCTAGAATATATCAATGCCGGCCTGTATTTATTGAGCCCAAGCCAGCATAGCAAATTTTGGGCCGGCATATAGTTGCCCCGGCCGGCATGCAGCGTCCCCGAGCCGGCATACAGGAGCCCCAGCTGGAATTCAGTCCACTGGGTCAGAGCTGCAATAACCAGGCCGGGATACAAGGGCTGGGCCGGCATTTCAGCTGCCCAGCCGGCATCACCCTCCGCTGGGCCGACATAGGCTCCCCGGCCGCAGCCCATCTAGCCACCGCCCCAGGCCGGCGCTTTCCTGGGCCGAGATGTGGCCTCTGAGCCGACATCCCAAGCGCCTCCCTCGATCGGCTATTGCTCGCCCAGGAGGCCGGCTCGCCCTCGGTCGCCCCTGCGCCGTGCTCGCCCGGTCGTCCTAGTGCTGGCTCCTCGATGAGGGATCATCGGTCCTGCCGGTTTCCTTCATCGATCCACCAGCCACTGAGTCTACGAGAAGATAATACATTGGATCCTTTTCAGAGAAGTACAGCGACAAGACCACATGGCTATAGTGTCCTGGTACAAGAGACAAGATAGGAGGACAAGACTAGAGAAGACTACTATTGATAAATAGTGTTGTACCCTGTGTACTGTAGATGACACATGGGGCAGGTCCCATGTGTCCTCTCTCACTCTCTCACTCATTTTGTATAAGAGGAGGAAGCACTCATATGTAGAAAGGGGTTGGCTGCCAAAGGAGGGCATGGATGCCATCAAGCCAAGGGCATTGCTCCCAGTAGCTAGCTCTATTCTTCTTCTTCCTCTAGTCAAACAACTCAAGGAGCACCATTGTAGCTCCACTATACACAGATATACCGATCAGACAGGCAGGAGTAGGGGTTTTACCTCCTCACGAGGGCCCCGAACCTGGGTAGCTCCCCGTGTTTGTAGTGTCTCCCGTGTGTGGTCTTCACCGCGTCTTTCCTCCTCCGGATCCGACAGTGTCCATCGGCCCCAACTCAAGCCACCCTATGGCATATGCTCGTTCACCACGATGACATTTGGCGCCCACCATGGGGCTGATAGTGGCGCGGGCTGGATTATATCCGGACGGGACTGTTCTTCATCGACTCCGACGAGCGTCTCAGGAAGTGTCCTGGGGCTAGGGCGGCTTCGCCGGCTTGATCACCATCATCATCACCGCGAGCTGCGTGGTCATCGTCTTCCCCGCGGGAGGCTCCTTCATCGGATCATCGCCGGTGCGGCGTCTCTGCCGTCCTCCCGCGAGGCCCGGGGGCTCAACATCACCATTGTCCCTGCGCGCTCGCTCGCATGCCGCCGCCCGCGGCTCTCGGGGGCTATGGCGGGGCGTCTTCGCTGTGTCTCAGGTGAAGCTCGTGGGCTTGCTGCAATCCCCTGCAGCGTTCCCGCAGATCGGATACGCTCCGGCGAGGTCCTGCGCCTGCTCGGCGCTCAGGCCGCGTCGCTCGCCCTGCATCGTTGCGGCACCTCTTCTGCGACCTGCAGCGCGCGGCCATGCTTCTCCCGAGCGCTCTGCTCCATCCTGCTGCTTCCCGCGCCTCTTCCGTACGTGCCCGTGCAAGCCTCGACCTCGTCTGCGCTCGGCTCCCGTGAGCTCCGGCCGCTCCCGTGCGCTCTTCTGCGTCGACTCCGTGCAGCGCCGCCCTGGCGGCCCGTGTTCTCTCCTCCGCCCGTCCGTGTGCCGCTCCTGCGGGCTTCCACGGGCGTGCCTAGGCCCCTGTGCGTCTCCCGCTGGACGGCCGCGCCGCCGTGACCATTCTCTGTTCCGACGCCGGCGTGGTTCTGCAGCTCCCTGCGTTTCCCCTGCCGTGGAGAAAAGTCAAAGGAAGCAGAGGAGGTGGCGGGCCCCGCGGCAAGAAAGAGAAAAAAGAAAGATCATAGAAAAGAAAATGGAAAGTGCTACCTGCGCGCTGTGCCGACGTAGCAAGCTATCCTGAGCGCTGTTGTGCCGGCATCCGTGCCCGTGGTCTTCTTCGTCCCAGTTCGCGGCCGCGTCCCGGCTCCGTGTCCGGCCGGCACTTGCGTCCTCTTCCGGCAATTCTACTCTGGACCGCGAGAGATCCCGGCCGCGTCATGGTCTCCCGACTACCGGCCGCCAGAGATATGTCGGCTTTGTCTGCATGTTCCGGCCGTCAGCACCCCGGCCAAGCCGTATCCCGGCCGCGCCGTGCTGTCTCGGACGCGCCCGGCCGACACTCGCTCCCGGCCACGCCGTCCGCCTCGTCTAGGCCGGCATCAGCGCCGCCTCGCCCGGGCCGGCATCAGCGCCGCCTCGCCTGGGCCGGCATCCATGCGCCCGGCTGTTGCCGGCATGGCAGTGCCCGGTGTCCTGGACTTGTCCGTCCCCGGCGTCGTCGCGTATCCCGGCCGGCTCGCTTTGCCGGTTCTACTCCTCCTGTTCCCGCCGCGCACGGTCATGCCGGCTTTTGCGCGAGTCAGTGCCCAGCCAGCACTCGTTTCAGCCGACCGCTGTGCCTCTGTCGGATGCCAGAGATGAAAAGAGCCAAGGTGCCGACATAGAGATAGGAAGTGGGCCCTGCTGCTAAAATGTAAAGGAAAAGTGTACGTGCATGTCGGGTAGGAGGAAAAAGAGAAATAGGCATGTGCTGCCTTGTGAAGGAAAGAATCGGTAGTTGCCTAGAAGAAAAAAGAGAAGAGATGCGACCGTGGCATCCTCTCGCTGCCGACGTAAAAGAAAAAAGATGTGTCGGCAGAAAGAGTAGAGGTGCAACCAAGTAAGAGATGTTGCTGGTGATTGAGGTCTCAGTAAAAAAAATGTGTGTCGATTGAAATTAGCTCGTCGGCATAAAAAAGAATCTGCCGAATGAAAGCAAAGAGGAAAGTGGGGTGCCCACATAGCTTGTGACCATAGAGAAAAGTACGATGCCGACACATATATGTCGGCTGGCAACTATGCATACTAAGATGAAGTGCAAGTCAAGTAAACAAATAGAGAGGCCGGCTTAGTAATATGTCGGATGAGAAAATTGGATTAGCTGATGGCGCGATCTATGTCGGTTGAAGAATGGTATCTCGGCTAGCTAAAAAGAAAAGCGGTATGTTGGTTGGACAAATATGTATGCTGTTATACATTCTGCCCCAACAATGCAATGTAAGTATTTATTATGTATATTTATATATCGCACGCGAGTGCATAACTCCGAATGACATTTAGAGGCTATCACCTTTTAGCGCTTATTATACTGTTCCCCCGAGTTAAATATGTTAACCCGGGGGCTAGCCAGCTTATCCAAATCTAGTATCTCCTTAGTATAAAAAATAACTCGGGGGCTATGCATGAGCCTAGCCAGCCAATGCTCTACTACTGTTCTAGTTTAAATTAGTATACTTGCATGCATATGTGCTTTCCACTGTTTCTCCTGTATGTCTGTCTATATGTCAAATGCTACATATATATGCTGCAAATAGTATCATCAGTATCATTTTGTATGTCTACAGTCTTGTGCAAAGTTTTATCTTGTCTTATTATATGTCGGCTTCATATGCCAACAGTAGCATGTCAAGTTTTATGCTTTAGAGGATATCTCATATCTTAGACTTAGTATCTATTACTGTAAGCAAGTTGCTATGTCAAGTTATATATCTTCACATGTGTCAATCTTTATATCTGCCATAGTGCTAGAATCAGTATGCCAGTTGATATTTTAAGTTCAGTATCTATTTATATGCCAAGTGCTATGAGTACCACCTTGCATAGAGATTACTGTAAGCAAATTACTATGTGTTATATGCTAGATTGCTATATGCCAAATGCTATGTGCTATATGCCACTCCATATGCTAGATTGCTATATGCCAAATGCTATGACCATTGCTATGTCTTTTAGTATAACTACAGAGCAGGTTGGACATCTCATTATATATATATCTATTACCCGGCTATGACTCTTCATATTGCCATTACAGAGAAGAAATTACTATTATACCACCATGGCTTCAATTTATATCTCAGGTCTCAGGTATTTCAGTTTGTCAGCATATCAGGGTACCTTAAGTAACATTTATTTCAGTATGCCGGCATATCATGGCATCAATTAGAATCTCAGAATGTCCATATCACCGTTTATTTTGGTATGCCAGCGCATCACGGCATTAATCCCTTCAGTCATCGCCAATTCTGGCTCATTAATATATCGAGACACCGATCTCAAAGCTAACAAATATCATATCTCTTATCATATCCGGTCTCACAGAGTATCCCAGTTTGACATATTAACATAACTTATCATTCTGACATACTAACGAGTGCCCAGTGAAGGCACAGCCCAAGAGGCATATCAGTATTCTGGCATTGTCAAAGCAGATAATGTCGATGAGACATAGCCCAAGTGGCGACGTGTCGAAACAGCCCAAGAGGCAAAGTAGCCCAAGAGGCAAGCCCAAGAGGCAAAGTACCCAGGAGGCAAAGTAGCCCAAGAGACAAAGTAGCCTAAGAGGCAAAGTAGCCCAAAAGGGAAAGTAGCCCAAGAGGCAAAGTAGCCCAAGAGGCAAAGTAGCCCAAGAGGCAAAGAAGCCCAAGAGGCAAAATAACCCAAGTGGCAAAGCAGCCCAAGAGGCAAAGTGTTGGTACAGCCAAAGAAGGCACAATAGTATTCTGAGATAACCCGTGAAGGCCAGCATATCACGCATATGAGTTCATATCAAGTAAGACGTTGCCTATGATGGCATCAGATAAAATAGGCCTATGCAGGCCAGCATATCAATTTTACAAGTATATGAGTATGATGAAACTTTGGTATACTTTTGTTAAAGCCTGTGCGCGACTCTGCGAGTCCCCCACAGCCTCAGGGGATAATGTCGGGGATATAACCCTGGGTATACCAAAGCACCCTCTTGTATATGACTAATATACATTATGCATGTCGAATTATATATATAGGATATTCAGACACAGGTAAAACAGCAAGCTGGGCCGGAATATATCAATGCTGGCCTGTATTTATTGAGCCCAAGCCGGCATAGCAGATTTTGGGCCGGCATATAGTTGCCCCGGCCGGCATGCAGCGTCCCCGAGCCGGCATACAGGAGCCCCAGCCGGAATTCAGTCCACTAGGTCGGAGCTGCAATAACCAGGCCGGGATACAAGGGCTGGGCCGGCATTCCAGCTGCCCAGCCGGCATCACCCTCCGCTGGGCCGACATAGGCTCCCCGGCCGCAGCCCATCTGGCCACCGCCCCATGCCGACGCTTTCCTGGGCCGAGACGTGGCCTCTGAGCCGACGTCCCCAGCGCCTGCCTCGATCGGCTGTCGCTCGCCCAGGAGGCCGGCTCGCCCTCGGTCGCCCCTGCGCTGTGCTTGCCCGGTCGTCCTAGTGCTGGCTCCTCAATGAGGGATCGTCTGTCCTGCCAGTTTCCTTGATCGTTCCACCAGCCGCTGAGTCTACGAGAAGATAATACATTGGATCCTTTTCAGAGAAGTACAGCGACAAGACCACATGGCTATAGTTTCCTGGTACAAGAGACAAGATAGGAGGACAAGACTAGAGAAGACTACTATTGATAAATAGTGTTGTACCATGTGTACTGTAGATGACACATGGGGCATGTCCCATGTGTCCTCTCTCACTCTCTCACTCATTTTGTATAAGAGGAGGAAGCACTCATACGTAGAAAGGGGTTGGCTGCCAAAGGAGGGCATGGAGGCCATCGAGCCAGGGGCATTGCTCCCAGTAGCTAGCTCTGTTCTTCTTCTTCCTCTAGTCAAACAGCTCAAGGAGCACCATTGTAGCTCCACTATACACAGGTATACCGATCAGACAGGCAGGAGTAGGGGTTTTACCTCCTCAGGAGGGCCCCGAACCTGGGTAGCTCCCCGTGTTTGTAGTGTCTCCCGTGCGTGGTCTTCACCACGTCTTCCCTCCTCTGGATCCGATAGTGTCCATCAGCCCCAACTCAAGCCACCCTATGGCATATGCTCGTTCACCATGATGACAGGGTGGAAGAGCACAAAACCATGATCAAGAATAGTGCACGCAAGCCGATGACAAAAGAAGAGATATTTAGAGCACACAACTCCTCTTTCGCACGCTGGTTCAAAGACCAGATCGATGCCAATCCCCCGCCAATGACCTCTGAGAGCGACAGAATGTTACTCGCCTTGTCATATGGACCCGCACCCAACCTCATGACTTATCAAGCATACGACATCAATGGGTACACATTCTACACGGAGGAAAGAGACAAAGGATGCGATTATCAGAACTCGTCTGTAACGATGGTGTCTTACACGGGTGAAGAGAAGAAAAGATACTACAGAAAGATCGAGGAAATCTGGGAGCTCGACTACATTGGTGAGAAGCTTCCGATGTTCCATGTCAGATGGGCTACAAACATCACAAAAGAAGACGAATATTTCACCACTATGTATATGCCCGAAGCCAACAAATCCAAGACCAAGAACCCTACCGCGTAAAATGAGCCATGGGTACTGGCTAGGCATGTGGAGCAATGTTTCTTCATAACCGACCCGTCCAGGCCTAGTCGTGTTGTTGTAAGGAGTGGAAAAAGGGCCCTCGTCGGAATGGATGGAGTCGCCGACGAGCAAGACTTCGACGGCCTCGTAGGAGACCCAATGATGGAAGAATTCGATGAAGACGATGCAACATATACCAAAAGAAGAAGCAGGACCACGCTACCTAGGACAGGTGTTCCGTACAGAAGAAGAAGTCACGATATGGAGGTCAAGTATTCAACAACGACGACCAACACAGGCAATTCGCAGAGACGAAGATGAGTGTGATGCATGGAAATGATACAAATTCCATCGCAATGATATGTATCGATCTCCAATTAATGATGTATAAGTTTAGGACACATATACTTATATTTATCAATTATATTTTCCTTGTCTTATGCCCATATATTTATCACATATTTCTGAATTAGTCACAAAGAAAGAAACACAAAAAACAATGGAAAAAGGAAAAAGAAAGAAACACAAAAAACAAAGGAACAGAAAAAAGCAAAAAGAAAAACAAAGAAACACAAAAAACAAAGCAAAAAGAAAAACCAGTGTTACTTTATCCCTGGCGAATTGTACCCTGAATTCGCCAGGGATAAGCTGACAGGTGGTTCCTGGTCTTGTTTTATCGTCGGCGAACTTGACCCTGAATTCGCCAGGGATAATCTGTGCAGGCCTACATGTCATAGGGACAAGGGTTATCCCCGGCGAATTCCTGGTCTTATGCTGTATTTGCCAGGGGTAAACCTCCCCCTATACCGGTTGGCCCCTCACCCTCCACGAACCCTAATCTCCACCGCACGAAGCCCTCGTCTCTTCTGCCGATTCACCAGCCGCCGCCGCTGTCTTCTGCCGATTCACCAGCCGCCGCCATCTCTTCTGCTCCCCCGCCACCGCTATCTCTTCTGCTCCCCCGCCGCCGAAGCCCCTCATCTCTTCTGCTCCCCCGCTGCCAAAGCCGGAGCCGCCGCGGCCGTTGCTGCTCGTCCCCAACCCCACCTCCTCCCCTGCAGCACCAGCAGCCGCCGCCGATGACTGCGCCGGGCAAGCCCGCCTCTTCCCCCTGAGGAGTAAGCCTCCTCCCCTGCAACACCACCAGCAGCCGCCGCCTCCGCCCCCTGAGGAGTAAGCCCCCTTAGCCAACTTCTTGACTTCATGATTCGCTTAGTATTTCTTGATAATGAAATTGAATCAGCAATTCTCGGCTTTCTACTTGGTTAGAAGTAATGGCAAGTGCTTGTCTAGTCTGTTGAGTTGCTATCTGCGTACTGTTGTTAATTACTCATGTATTGGAGTTAATTTTGCTCTGCGTAGGCTCTGAACACTCTTGTATTCTTTTGTTGTGTGCTAGTGCAGTTCATGAAATTTAACGACCACCACTAAGAGAAATTGTGGTAGAATGGATCACCAGAAGATCAAATGGGTGATATTGTTGCTGTGAGGATATCTCACCGCAGCGGATTATTCTGTTTTTGGTGCGGTTTCTCTTTATATTTTGCTACTCTCTTAAGTGTGCAATTTGTTCTTCTCAAAGACACATTTAAATATGTTCACTGTATATTACAAGAAGAGCACCAAAGAGGGCCCAAAATGAAGCCAAAAACAGGGCAACCCCCCCCCCTAAGCAAACAATAGATCCCTAAGCTAGGAAGCTACAGGTGGTCTGGTGGGACCAACTGACGAAGTTCTTTTTTCTCGAGTACATTTTGTTAAAATGTGTTCTTTCAGAGGATGCAGTGGAGTGTTACCACATGCTCTTACTAAATACGAAAAACTGCTCAGTGCATTGATTATTGTTACTGTGGTCCAGTGCAAAAGTTATTTATCTATTCCGCTATCGAGGTTCATGTCTTGCTTAAGGAAGGAAACACAAAAGTTGTCACCGTATCGCTCAGGGGATCGACAGTCCAAACTAATAGTTCCCTTTTAAGACTACAATAGCATGTCATTTCCATGATTTGATGAAAAATCCCAATTTTCACATTGCTCTTTCTCATCTGGCTAAAAAAATTGATATTTGAATGTACCTTCTGAATTGTCAAACTAACTACCTAAGGACTGGATGGTTTTGAATGTTTATTCTCCAGAACAATGCTATTTGACTTGCTGCTTTCAGTGATTAAGGCTTAGTTAGCGGTTGCTGAACTCTACTGCACTGTACTTGTTTATTACCTGTTGTTAATTTATTTCATACCCAGCTCTGTGACAAAGCATGGTTAGTTGCCAGAGTGAGTTGTGGTAAGTTGGATTAGACATTTGTTTATTTTTGCTCGTGGAATTGTCACCGGCTCGTTGGACCAGTAACTATTTTGCAAGCAGTACAGGTGAAATCTTGCTGGGAACAAGTGCAACCATTTGAAAACTTGTATCTGTTTCGATAGGTTGCATCACCGACTTGCTATCCGATCCATAGTCACATTGCATGAAAAGTTAGCTGTCAGTTAGGTGTTTAGGTTCAGTTAGCAGTTTAGGTTCAGTTAGGTGTTTAGGTTCAGTTAGCAGTTTAGGTTCAGTTAGGTGTTTAGGTTCAGTTAGCAGTTTAGGTTCAGTTAGGTGTTTAGGTTTAGTTAGCAGTTTAGGTTCAGTTAGGTGTTTAGGTTCAGTTAGGTGTCTAGGTTCAGTTAGCAGTTTAGGTTCAGTTAGCAGTTTCGGTTTAGTTAGGTGTTTAGGTTCAGTTAGGTGTTTAAGTTCAGTTAGCAGTTTAGGTTCAGTTAGGTGTTTAACCTGTATGATGAATAAACTATTTATAAATGAAAGCCACTAGTTTTCATCCATTTAACAATGATAAGTCTGGGAGGGATCTGCAGTTTCACAAATATAAATGTTCAAAACCTCTTAAAGTGGCTTCATTTAACAATGATTTCCTATAACTATTTATAAATGTTTAGCAACACCTAATATAAATGCAGGAAATGTTTTCTATGTACAAAACCTCGTAAAGTGGCTTCCTTTAACAATGATAAGTCTGGGAGGGATATGCCGTTTCACAAATACACTGGAATTCATTGACTTTACTCGAATGCCCTTGTGCAAAGTTTTCAACTCAACTTTGCCTTACCTTGTTTCCACTTTTCCATTGGAGAAGACTAATACTAGTCCAATTTCAGAAGAAGTACTATGGATAAGAGATGCAAAATAGCAACGACCATTTAGTTTCTTGCTGCTGCTATATATGCTTGCTGCTGCTATGCTTGCTGTTGCTGCTATGCTTGCTACTGTGGATCAGATACATCATTTGGAGATAACTCTGCATATGGCATTATGTACTGCTGCTATGCTTGCTGCTGCTATGCTTGTTGCTGCTGTTGCTATTTGTACTGGGAATGAATGTTGTGTAGGTACATTGAGTGCCAATGTTTCGCCGGAATGTTGATTAACTTCCGTTCTGGCGAATTTCTGGCACTCCGGCATGACCATTTTTAGCAAAGGTCATGCCGAATTTTTGCCGTGAAAAATTGTGCCTCTATCTAAAAACTCTTATCTTTTGTGTAGCCATGTGGTCTTCTGGAAACCAGAACATCGACGGCGACGTCGCCTGGTCGTCTTCTCGGCAATTAGATATGGAAGAGCACTACAGGCTCATGGCCCTGGAGTCGCAGCAGGAAGATGCTGAATATCGGCCTAGTGATGATGACGATGTCGATGACGATGCCGAAGCTAGTGATGACTATGAGAGGAGGGTCATCGACCAGGAAACCACCGATAGTGGCGCCAGTGCGGGTGGCTCCGAGACATCTAGCCAGGCGAATAGAAGAGTTCGGAAGAAGCGGCGCCCAAACCTTGTCGCCGCCCAGCGGGACACATTCACATTCGTTGAACCTGCTAGTGGTATTCCGAAGGAGCTAGTAAAATTCGCGAAGGGGTACGGCCTCCAGCTGGCAGCAATCCTTCGTGACGTCGTCAACGTCAATGAGACGAACCTCCAAAGTAAGGACCATCTGCGCGTCCAGCTAATCTCGAGGCTGCACGCACGGTATGAGTTCCCTCCGGAGTACAGAAACCAGGATCTGAAGAAGAATATTGTGAACAGATATGCCCTCACAAGGTTCACCAAGCACCTTAGCAGTTATAAAACTATGCTGAGGGAAATGATTGCTGATCATGAGCCTTTTGAAGAGGTCCATCGCCACTTTCCGCAGATGACAGAAGAGGACTTCAAGGTCTTCCTTGCGAATGAAGCTGATGATTTCACCAAGGCGCAAAGCAAATGGGGGAAGGACCTCGCAGAGAAGAACATTGGGCACCACCGTCTCGGTTGCCGTGGTTACGATGGCAAGAAGCCAAAATGGGACAAGGAAGACCAGGCATACATAGAGCAGGGCATCGAGAACCCCTATGACAGGTATGCGGACCCGCTGTTCAGGGCATTTGTCAGGTCCCAGTACCGTAAAGAAACAGAAACCGGGAAACTCGTCACAGACCCCAAGGTGGTGCAGGGTGTAGTTTTGCGCACGGACCGGAAGGTGGCGGAAGTCGAGAAAGTAGTGGTAAGAAATTTACAAGATTGTTAAGTCCATTGCAAGCTACTACCACACAATTCTAAAATTGTTCATGTTGTCTCTTCTGCAGCAAGCACAAATACAAGCAGCTGAATCCACCGGCTCCTCGTCCCAGACGTCGACAGGCAAAGTCCCGTGAGACAATCCTTACGTAAGGGGCATAAACATCGCAAAGGAGTAGCCGCCGTTGAAGAGGCCGCACTTAGGCCGTGTCACCGGCGCCGGAGCAGGTCGCAAGCACTCCGCCTATGGCTTGGCCGAGCCTAGCACCAAGGAGTCGCGATGGGCGAAGAAGAGCCAGGACACTTCAGAGATGGAGTCCCTCAAGAGAAAGATCGTGGACTTGGAAACAAACATGGAAAGGAGGGTCAAGGAGAAAACTGTTGCGAAGGTCAACGAAATCATGCCCAACCTCGCCCAGAGGATCGCCGCTTATATCGTGGGAGGCCAAATGGGGCCGTTACCATTGCTGAGCTTAGGCGCCAGCAACTCGGACAAAGAGGCGCCACGGGCTCAAAGTGAACCACAAGATGATTCACACGCTGCAACAGTGACTCCGGAGGGCAGCAACACAGGTGCTGGCCGTATGGAGGACTCGATGGCCGTGGTGGCTAGCAGCCCCTCCATCACTTGCACGCCCGCCGGTCCGTCGACGCTTGCCGAGCTCGACGCCCTCACGGTAATAAATTAAGCCTCCTCTGCAAGCAGTCAATTACTTCATCGCCGCCACTCTCTTTTGAAATACGTGTTGTGTTTCTGCAGGAGAGCTCGATACAATGCACCTTGCTACTGAAACTGGACAACCAGTTCAAGTATGTGGCGAAGGGAAACATCTTGATGCCACTCAGCTGGCAGTACCACGGCAACCCTATGCCCGATAGCGTGTACCGGGTTCAGGTGGCACATGTGTTGCCGTTCTGCCATGACTTGGATCCTCCTAACCAACCAGCGGACGCCGAAAGCGAGCTGAAGATCGGACAACTCAAGAACCACATCTTGCTATGGCTGAAAGCCCTGATTCGGCAAAACACCGCCTTAAGGTCGGAGGCAAGCCAAGAAAGGGTCACTCCACCGGTTGCGTCGGTGGCGCCGAGCCAAGGCAAGGTCGCTCCGCCCTCTGTGCCGGAGGCAAGGGAAGAAAGGCCCAACACTCCACCCTCTTATGATCCTCCCAAGCACGATGGCGCAATGGATATTGACCAGGTTCCCATCGATACTTTTATCGCTGATTTGGAGGCCGACGATGCTCCTCGACATGTACCCAATCAAGGTCGTGGTCCTCTGGCGAAGAAGCGGATGTTCAGTTCTCAGGAAACGCTAGAGGAACAAGCTGCCGCCGCAATCTATGATTTCACCGAAGACACTCTTCGTTCTAACCTAGGAGGAGATGCAACAAAAAGGCACTCCCTTCTGCAACAAGAAGAAGGAGAGGAAGCAGAAGAAGAAAGGTGAAGTGGCCTCTACCTCTGTGCGCCCAGCGGCTCGGGTTCTCAACAGGTTGTCGACCCCTTGGAGGAAGATGCATTATATCGGTTCACCGATGCTGCCGAGTGAGATTCTCAAAGATATGGGGGCAGCATCAAGGACGTGCATGATAGCATCATGTATCTGGAGGACCAACTTCTCAGAGAGAAAAATCCCGGGTACCCGGAACATGTGGTCAAGGTGCCCACCAATGTGGGCTTTGTGGATGGGTACCTAGGGGATCTTTTCTTTATTAGATTCGAAGACATCTTCAGGCTCTTGCACATGTTTTGGATGGACAAAAGCTTGGTCCGCCTAATATCGCTCAGCATGGCGCATGATATCATCGTAGAGAGAAAAGGGAGGCACATGATAATGGACCCCTTCTATATGGATGAGCTATTTCTCGGCGCCCCTGGGAATCGGGCGATTGTCTCAAAGTACATCGAGGATTTCATGGTAGCCAACAAGGATAAGGACTGCTTTCTCATGCCCTAATTCCCCGAGTAAGTAGTCCTTCGCTGCCCGTCGGTACATTAATTCTTCCGTAAATTTTCTTTATCTAAGGATCACTTATTGTTTTGCGCAGAGGAATTCACTGTACCCTCCTCCTCGTTCACCCGTATGAATCGGGAGTGGTTTACCTGGACTCGGGGAGTGCGAATCGCAAGGACTACACCAAGATTAAGGGTGTTCTTGATAAAGCCTTCAACGGATTCGTCGCTAAGGCCGACCGTCCCCTCAAAAAGCAGAAAAAAGTACGAGGCTGCTTCACCCTCTTCCACAGAACCGAGTTCTGCTGCCACAAGCAGGCTGAGCCAAATAGTGGGCTGGAGGCCTGGTACGCCATCCTACATATGAGGGACATCATCAAAACAGAACAAGACCTCTTGGTGCCAGAAAGTCTCTGAAAAGCTAGCATAGACATGGCGAACGCCACCGATACACAAGTGCGAGCTGAGTTCCGTGCCATTCAACGGACCATTTGCTCGATCATTTCGAGGGATGTGACCAAGAAGGGTGGCTTGTTCCACGCCGGCTTCACACCACCGCCAAATGCAGAAATCCAGACCCGCTTAGAGTTGTGCTATGACACGAGGACATTCAACACGCTCGACGGAATCCATCCCTTCCCGCCAAAACCCAAAACTTAGAGTTAGTTTATAAACCGTATTGACCATGCACAAATTTCATGCTTCATTACTTAACCACTAACTTTTTCCTTATGTGTAGATGATGTGGTATGTCGTGTACAAGGGCAAGGTTCCCAGAGTCTACGACGACTGGGAAGAATGTAGGAGGCAGGTACACTATTTCAGCGGCAACAGCTACAAGGGATACAATACTTTGGCGGAGGCGCAAACTAGATATGCCAACTATCTAGCGCAAGAGAGGACGAGGGAGATGGAGAGGAGCCGGATGACCACCTTCCTCGTGATGATGCTCACCGCCGCCACTGTCTTTATTTTCTATGTGTTCCTTATTTAGCTACTTTGTGTACTCTCTCGAACAAAACTTGTAAGTCCGGATCAAGAATTTGTGCAACTTGTGAATATTGGAGTCTTGAACACTTGTGTGTAATATTGGAGACTTGTTTGTAATATTGGAGTCTTGATCACTTGTAAATATAATTCCTTGTTTTGCTGTTGTTATTCTGTGTATTATCTACTGTATATCTGTTGTATAAAATTTTATTTTTTTGCTGCTGTAATTATTTTTGCTGGCACATAGAATAGTTATCCCTGGCGCATTGCCCTATTCGCCGGCGATAACTGCACCTACTGCTGGCGCATAGCAGTATTCGCCAGGGGTAACATGTTACCCCTGGCGAATGTTGCTATGCGCCAGCAGTAGGTGCAATTATCGCTGGCGAATAAGTCAATGCGCCAGGGATAAGGCATTACCGCCGGCATTAGGGTCGCTGGCGAGTTGGAATTCGCCGGGGATAAGTATTTTTGGTGCGCCGGCGGTAGGCTTTTCCCTACTAGTGTCCGAATCCTTTTCGCTTCCTTTTTTTCTTCTTTCTTTCTTTTATTCTTTTCTGTTTTCATAAATCTTTTGTTACTTTTGCAAAAAAGCTTCAAATCCAGTCAAACCAATTTCTAAAATTTTGTAATATTCAACACTACAAAATAAAATAGTGAAGATACATTTTTCAGGATAAAACAAATGTTTCTCAAAACTTTATAAATTTTGGCCAAATTACTTTATTACAATAATGCAAAGTTGGGTTAGGGTTTTTAAAATAATTTCTTTTAATTTCAGAGAATAAATTCTAATAAAATAACCTTTGAACCTTATTTTAAAATACACTTTTGGAAATGCAACTTTAGTGGTAATAAACCTTTTTAAATAATTCCCTTGCATAAATGCTTGCATTGGATTTGAATAAATGCAAAATAATATTTTGAAATTTTATTTTCTCAAAATAATTCCTCAAGCAACAAAGGAAAGTTTGAAATAGTCTTTGTAATAATTCTTTTATATAAACTCAGAAAGTTTTAAATCCTTGTGAAAATTCAATCCATACAAATAAAAATAATTTTTTAATTCCAAAATTTGATAAAAACTTGGGATGTTACAGACTACCACCCTTAAAAGAAATCTCATCCCCAAGATTTGAAGAGGCTAGAAAAGTAGAAGGGTTTGGGGTACTTAGGTGGCTACCACCCTTAAAAGAGACTTTTGTGAGTGGTCTAGGTCTTTGACTCAAAGTAAGCACACCTGGGATTGGACTTGGCACTGGATCATCTTTTGAATATGTAGTTAGATTCTCTCTTCATTTCCAATAGGTGGGTGTCTATTCACAAACTTGGGTTTCCAATGTTTCTCCAGGAGGCTTGAGTATAACTTTGCTCCATTGTGGAGCTTCTATTCAGGAATGTAGTTTGTTGAACTACTTTGGACACTGAAGGGTCACTATTTGGGTCACTCAGAGGACCATGTTAAGGTGGTCTCCTGTCTTCACTTCATCTTCTTAGTTGTCATCCTTGTTGATCTTTCATCTTATGGTTCTTCCTTCTGCATCCACTCATGGTCATTAAGCTTGATGAGGTATATTGTTTTTCTGACCTTCCTCAACGGTAAGCTTGTGGTTCACTCCCGCTGTAATCCTACGTATTGGCCACACTGGCTCATTATAAAGGGTGTAACATCCTATCCTCCTAGGGTTCAAGCTTAACATCGTCGTCTCTCGTAGGTATGTCTCTCTAGGTTTGTAAAGCCAACATTATGAGAGCGAATAATATGAGTAGTAGGAATAGTGATCAATCCATCCTGCACCCAAATCATTACTTCACACATGGTTTGTAAACCTCGTATTCTAACTCTAGGTCAACCTCACTTGCCTTGACAAACTTCTTGAAATGAAAACCTATGTTCCAAATCTGTCGTATGGCGTTAACTCTTGAGTTACATATCCTTCGGTTTGCCATTTCAGGGGAAATTAACATCCATACATTAAAGTTACTCATTGATGTTACATGTCCATTCAACATTTATTACAGGTAGTAGCCGAATACAATTGCTTCTAAGTTGACCACACTTTGTTGTGTCTTCACCTTGTATTTGTGGCATCCTTCAGTTATCCCAGTTCACTGAGGTCTTGAAGTACTTTTCTCTGTGCATCGATACAAATAGTGTCCATGTTCCTTGCATGTGTAACAAGTGATATGGTTGAGGTTCTTCTTCATGTTACCTTGTTTGTTCGCTTTGTTGTCCCTTTCTGGACATTTGTCCGCATAATGTCCTAGCTCCTTGCAATTGAAACACAACACTTTGCTATTGTCCTTCTTCTTTTGGGGTCTCTCTAAGGCTAGGAGATCTCTTAGTTCTATTTCTCCATATTCCACTGTAGCTGTGGGAAACCTTTCTCATTTCCTCAAGAAATTTCTAGATAAGTGTCCTTCTTCTTCTTCACATGAAAAACCGAACTTGGTAGTATGGTTGGGTGTTGTTTCTGGGACTTTATCTTCTACCTTCATCTTGGATCTTCCATCTTCTTGGGTCTTCCCAAGCAACTGGCATGGTCCATCCCTGGCTTGTTGTTTCATTTGTTGCACCATGGGGCAAAGGTTATATTCAACAGGAATATGATTGATTCCCTCACATAGGAAACAAGTGACCTGGGTCATGGGACATTCTCCAAAAGGGTGGCTCGTAACACAGTAAGGACACTGTTCTTGACATTCCTTAGATGTGTGTCTGATACGTCTCAAACGTATCTATAATTTTTGATGCTCCATGCTTGTTTTTACACCATTTGCCTTGTGTTTCGTTACACTTTGTGGCGTTTTTATGCGATTTCCGGAACTAACCTATTGACAAGATGCCACAGTGCTAGTTCCCTGTTTTCTGCTGTTTTTGTGTTTCAGAAAAACTACACAGGAAATATTCTCGGAATTGGACGAAACAAGTTCCAGAACTCCTATTTTTCCTGGAAGAGGGCCGAAGACTGAACGAGAGCTGGAGGGGGGCCAGGGGCCAGCCTCACCATGAGGGGGCGCGGCCCAGCCCCTGGCCATGCCCCCCTATGGTGAGACCCCCCTGGTCGCCTCCTGACGACGCCCCTTCGCCTATAAAAAGCCTCGGGACGGAAAAATCTAGGGGAATCGGCGAAATTTCCAGAAGAGTTCCACAGCTCCGCCGCCGCCGACGAATTTCAGGGGACAGAAGTCTCTGTTCTGGCACCCTACCGGGACGGGGAAGTGCCCTCAGAGCCATCTCCATCGGTCTCCATCGCCGTCTCCGCCGTCTCCATCGACCTCACCGCCATCTCCATCAACCTTGCTGTCTCCTATGATGAGGAGGGAGTAGTTCTCCCCCGGGGCCGAGGGCTCTACCAGTAGCTATGTGGTTCACCTCTCTCTCCCATGATGTGATCTTTATGTGATCGTGAGCTTTGTATCTAGTTGAATTGGTAGATGTTATTATTCAGATATTATGCTACTCCCGTGCTTTATATTTGTAAACTTCGGAGATACCTTGTATCATGGTGTGACGGTGACAGTGTGGGCATCATGTGTATCTTTTTGGTTAATGTCTCTATGAATTGTTGGTGTTTGTTGGAACCATCTAGTGCATTCACGGTGACAGTGTGGGACAATCTAATTTGGGGAAATGCAGACTTTGAGGAGTGCTTCGTAGCCCTATGCATGATTAGTGTTTGTTATCCATTGGAAAATTGTTTTTAGTTGCATATTGATGATTGTATCTATTGGTTCAATTATGTTATATTTGTTGAGAGTGTGTCCACTAGTGAAAGTATGATCCCTAGGCCTTGTTTCCAAGCATTGCACACCGTTTACTTTCAGTTTTGTTACATGTTTGTTTACAGCGATATTTATTTCAGATTACATTTACTACTTATAATCATCACTACCACTTGTATTTCACTATCTCTTCGCCGAACTAGTGCACCTATACATCTGACAAGTGTATTGGGTGTGTTGGGGACACAAGAGACTTTCTGTATCATAATTGCAGGGTTGTTTGAGAGGGATAGCTTTGACCTCTTCCTCCCTAAGTTCGATAAACCTTGGGTGATCCACTTAAGGGAAACTTGCCGATGTTCTACAAACCTCTGCACTTGGAGGCCCAACACTGTCTACAAGAACAGATGCGTGCGTAGACATCAAGCTCTTTTCTGGCGCCGTTGCCGGGGAGGTAAGGTAAAAGGTACTCGCATCCTCCTGTGTGAGTGCTCGAAGTTATTTCCTTTAGATTCTGCAATTATATCTTTTTGTTTCTTGTTTTTATTTTCACTAGTTAGGCTTAATGGAAAGTAAAGAGTTCTTTAGTCTTTTTCCTGAGTTTAGATTTGAAGAGAAAATTGAAAAACCTTTGGAGCTTAATTTGCATGCTAATAGTGTTGTTAGTATGAATGCTTTGAACACCGTTATAGAAAAGCCTAAGCTTGGGGAAGTTGGTTTTGTTAAGCATGATATTTTTAGTTCCCCAGCTTTAGTGGAGAAAGTTTGCTCTGATGATATTTTATCTCCCATATATGATGTTTCTAATGATGCTTGTGCTCTTCATCCTTTTAAAATACCTATGAAGATTGTTGAACATGCTATGGATAACTGCTATTTAGGAGATGGAACTGTCCATCCTGGTGATCATTTGCTTTTTATACATGAATTATATGAGTTGTTCAAGTGTGTAGGTATTTCAATGAACCGAGTTAAGAAGAAGCTATTCTCTTTATCATTGAAGGGCAGAGATGCGGAATGGTACAAGACGCTAAAGGATGGCCGACCTATTGATTGGGAGGAAATTGTACCTCTCTTTTATTCTAAATTATATCCTTCTAGTGAGGTTTATAAAGATAGGAATTATATTTATAATTTTCATCCGCATGAGGGAGAAAGCATTGCCCAAGCATGGGGAAGATTGAAGTCACTAATGCTCAAATGTCCTATTCATGAGCTTCCCCGTAATATTGTTATTGATAATTTTTATGCAAGGCTTTCAGGACATTACAAGGACCATCTAGATGCATGCTTGGATGGGTCTTTCACAAGGAAGGATGTTGACACCAAGTGGAATCTGCTTGAAACAATTCAAAGCAATATCAAAGATTGGGATAACAACAAAGGTAAAGGATCAGGTATAAATTACGAGCATGATTGCATTAAGTCTTTCACTAAAACTGCTGATTTTCAAGAGCTTAGTGCTAAATATGGGCTTGATCCTCAAATTATGGTTCATTGTTTTAAAGCCTTTTCTTCTCATATTAATGTTCCCAAGGGAAATGGGGACGTGTATCATGAACCTTTTAAGGACACTTGCATAGAAAGTGATATTGTTATTGATGATTGCAATAAACATGCTCAAATTTCTGAAAGTACTACTTCCTATAAGCATGTTAATTTTTGTGGAGTACATAGACCTTGTGAACAGAGTCACAACAAGGAAGATTATTGTATCCACCACGCGAATGAAGAAACCCGAATGTGGCACAAGGCTATAGGCGAGCTCGGTGAAAAGGTCTGCAAGCTTTATCCTTTTCTTTGTGAGTTTTGCGATGACATAGGTCATTTTAATTTTCAATGCTCAAAGCCTAATTGTCACCTTTCTAATCGAATGAGCACTGCAAATTTGTATTGTGATGACAAGATTACTCTCAATCAGCATGATGAGCTTACTTTGTTTTTGGGGTGTGAAGAGATATCTAGAAAGACTTCTTTAATAGATATGAGTGATTCTGATATTAATAGCACCGTTCATAGTTGTCGTCTCTATTGTGTTAAAGATTGCCTCGCAAATACTTACTTACAAAATCTTATAAAACATGATGTTTTGCCAAGCTATGACAGGACTGATAGATGTTTCTATCTTATTAATAGAGAGGAGGAATCCTCCAAAGTTTCTTCTGTTGTTTCTGTCAGTAAACCAGATTATGTGGAGAAGATGCCTTTTCCTCCTAAAGGAGAGAGTAAGGAGAGTAAGAAGAGTAAGAAGAAGAAGAAGAAGAGGAGGAGTAAAAGGCGAGAGGAAACGGTATCTTCCCCTAAGCATGTTGCTCCTATTATAGATTATGATAATTCTGATTGGGATGATGTTCCTATGCCTATTACCTATGTTAGTGATCACGATTGGGAAAAGCACTCTACTTTTGATATTGAAAATCTTTTTGGTACCAATTCTAAGGTTAATAATTGTTGTACCATTAGTACTATCCATGTTCCTTCTTATGATGATATGTTTGATGAGTATGCTTTGCAAAATAGTTGCTCTCTAGCTTGTGATGATACTAAACCTCTAGTTTATGATGGTTATGATGATGAGTATAATATTTTCAGTTCACCTACTATTGAGGAGAAAATTAGTTATGATTACAATATGCCTCCTGTTTTTGATGATTATGGTGATGATAATAATTATTCTGTTGAATCTGCTCCTACTACGATTGTTCATGTGGGGAGTATTAATTCTTTTATGCATGTGGCTCATGATAGGGATGCTTTATATGATAGTTATATTGTTAATTCTATTCATGATGCTACTGAAAGTTATTATGAGAGAGGGAAACATGGTTTGATGGATCTAAATAATATTGAGTTTCCCCTCTTTTTGTTGGAATTCTTGAAGTTGAACTTGTTTTGCCTTCCTATGCTTTTCGCTTTGCGCTTTTATGACTTGTCTCTTTACAAGACTATTTTCCATAGGAAGTGGTTTAGATTTAAATGTGTTTCATATTTGCTTTTTAATGCTCTCTCTTGCTTCAAGTTCCTTTATGGCACCTTTGCCTTAAGTTTTTTCGGGCGCCTATGTGAGCATTTTCTGAAATTACTGCGCCTAGCTCAAAGGCGTTAAAGAAAAGCACTCTTGGGAGATAACCCATTGTTTTATTTTCAGTACTTTTTCTTTTATTTGAGTCTTGGAAGTTATTACTACTGTAATGACCTCTCCTTATCACTTTTATTTTGTTTTTGTGCCAAGATAAGCCTCTAATTTGAGTGAGGTAAGATTTGGGGAAGTTGCTGTCCTGAAACAGATTTCGGTGCTGCACCATAAAAATTCGTGAAAATTCTTAGAATATCGTTTTGACCATCGATTTCTTTTGCATATGCCGCAGGATATATCCAAACTTTCATTAGTTTTACACTTTTTGATTTGATTAACAGAAAACCCTCTAAAAATTCAACCTTTGTCAGTTGTTCTGTTTTGACAGATTTCTGCCACTATTTATGTTTGCTCCTCGATCGCTTTCTTTTTGAGTTCTTTTCATCAGGGAACTTTTTGAGGAAGTTGCTACAGTAGTAGATGCTTTAATATGTGGTGGGCTTGAGTTGAAACTGGAACCAAAAGGGTTGATTCATTATTATGTTTATGCTAACATTGCTAATAGAATTGTGTTGAGTTTTGTATGAAGGAAGTTCAAAAGTGTAGGGATTGGAGAATGATGAGATGAGATGAAGAATGGACAAAAGATCAAGCTTGGGGATGCCCATGCACCCCATGAAATATCCAAGAAGTACAAGCGTCAAAGCTTGGGGATGCCCCGAGGCACCCCCTTCTTCATCGGCAAAAATCAGGTCAGCTTTCAAAACACTATATTTTTATTGCTTCATGCACTATGCGTTTTTCTTGGAGCGTCAGTTGTTTTTGTTTTCAGTTTTCTTTTGTTTTGTTTGCTGCAATAAATGGTTGGATCACATCATGTTCTTTTTGGAGGAGATGAACTCCATTTTTCATTGCCAAGAACACTCTAGTTTTCACTCTTATCGTTCAACGAGTGTTCTCTTTTTCTGCTACTGCGTTTAGCTTTCGTTTTTTGCCTTGATTTTTGTTCAGATCTTCTTATATCTTTGCATCAAGGTGTATTTTGACCTCTGGTCCATGTTGGTATTCATCAAAAGAGTTGTTTTAAAAAGGTTCGAATGGTGTTGTAAAAGAGAAAAAGTTTCATGGAAAAAGTGGTACAAAAAGGAGCTTGTTTAGACTGCGGCTTAGACTTTTTCATGCCATGCTTGATGTCATTTTGATAGTATGCTTAGTAGTTTTTGATGTAGCATGACTTGTCTCAAATGATTGAGATTGCTTAATGAGCCTTTGAAAAAAATCATGCATTGTTTTTATTATATGGAAGCATTTATTTGGTTTTCTCCTTGATGCTTTATTTGGGTTGACTTGGCGCATGCTTACAGCATATTTGACTCCTACAAAGTCGCCATAAGCCTCTATGATCATTTGGTTTTTGACTTGTGATGCCATTTTATGCTTCTTTTAATGATGTTTTGTCGCTATGCATGATTATGGCCGTTATTGCTCTCTTAGTTGGTCGCTCCTAGTCTTTTGCTAGCCCTCATTTTGTACTGAGTATGAGCTCTACTCGTGCATCCAACTCCCAAACACCAAGTTATTCCATTTTGTCCACTATGAAATCCTATGCATGGTATTTGTAAGCCATTCCAAGGAAATTTTCATGTGCTACCTTTCAAAACCCTTCAAAATACTTCTCGTTTTGTGACACTATTTTTAGCTCATGGGGACATAATGGTCGGATTTGCTATCTTCCATATTGTTTATTCCAAAAAGAAAAAAAAGGAAAAGAGAAAAGAAAAAAAGGCACTCCTCCATGGTATGTGAATGTTGGTGGGCACCCGATGGAATCGGTTAGCCATGGTTTGAGAAAGGAAAAAAGGTGGGGAGGAGTGCCAAGCTTTATAAAAGAGCACAAAAGTGCCAATCTCTCTCAAAAACTTGCTTTATTTTTGTATGGAAGATAGTAAGAACCCCATTGCTAGTCGTTGACAAAGAGAACCACCTCTCAAAATCCAGTTTTTTTATCTCTTTGTTTTACAAATGAAAAGCTCTAGCACATGTTTAATCACTGCTTCCCTCTGTGAAGGGCCTTTCTTTTACTTTTATGTTGAGTCTCCACCTTCTACCTTTATGCACCGTCTAAGAGAGCATAGTTGTCATTCTGAGTATAATGTGCATAGTCCCAAAGTTTATTATTGATTGATTCATAATTATGGTTTTGCTTGTTCATAAATTACTTGTATCTAGTCACCCTCTTAAACTTGAAGGTGTCCTATGCATTTATGTTTTGCTACTCCATGAGGGACAAGCTGAAAACCATTTGCTATGTTTTCCATATGGTTGAAACACACACGTGACTTTCATTGTTTCATTTTCATGATCTTTCCTTTGTGTTTCTTTTCATGCTATAACATGGTTGCTAAGTTTCTATTATCAAGATTATGTCTTTTATGCCCATGTTTTAAGTTCTTTGATCTCAGCACTCAATGCTCTACCTCGTTGATCAAATTGTGTTGGTGCATGTCACCTCAAAAATTATTCTTTTGTTATCACTTACCTACTCAAGGATGAGCAGGAGTTAAGCTTGGGGATACTGATACGTCTCAAACGTATCTATAATTTTTGATGCTCCATGCTTGTTTTTACACCATTTGCCTTGTGTTTCGTAACACGTCGTGGCATTTTTATGCGATTTCTGGAACTAACCTATTGACAAGATGCCACAGTGCCAGTTCCCTGTTTTCTACAGTTTTTGTGTTTCAGAAAAGCTACACAGGAAATATTCTTGGAATTGGACGAAATAAGTTCCAAAACTCCTATTTTTCCCAGAAAAGGACCGAAGACCGAACGAGAGCCGGAGGGGGGCCAGGGGCCAGCCTCACCATGAGGGGGCGCGGCCCAGCCCCTGGCCGTGCCCCCCTGTGGTGAGACCCCCCTGGTCACCTCCTGACGATGCCCCTTCGCCTATAAAAAGCCTCGGGACAGAAAACCCTAGGGGAATCGGCAAAATTTCCAGAAGAGTTCCGCAGCTCCGCTGCCGCCGCCAACGAATTTTGGGGGATAGAAGTCTCTGTTCCGGCACCCTGCCGGGATGGGGAAGTGCCCCCGGAGCCATCTCCACCGGTCTCCATCACCATCTCTGCCATCTCCATCGACCTCACCGCCATCTCCATCAACATTGCTGTCTCCTATGATGAGGAGGGAGTAGTTCTCCCCCGGGGCTGAGGGCTCTACCGGTAGCTATGTGGTTCACCTCTCTCTCCCATGATGTGATCTTTATGTGATCGTGAGCTTTGTATCTAGTTGAATTGTTAGATGTTATTATTCAGATATTATGCTACTCCAGTGCTTTATATTTGTAAACTCCGGAGATACCTTGTATCATGGTGTGACGGTGACAGTGTGCGCATCATGTGTATCTTTTTGGTTAGTGTCTGTATGAATTGTTGGTATTTGTTGGAACCATCTAGTGCATTCACGGTGACAGTGTGGGACAATCTAGTTTGGGGAAATGCGGACTTTGAGGAGTGCTTCGTAGCCCTACGCATGATTAGTGTTTGTTATCCATTGGAGAATTGTTTTGAGTTGCATATTGATGATTGTATCTATTGGTTCAATTATGTTATATTTGTTGAGAGTGTGTCCACTAGTGAAAGTATGATCCCTAGGCCTTGTTTCCAAGCATTGCACACCGTTTAATTTTAGTTTTGTTACATGTTTGCTTGCAGCGATATTTATTTCAGATTACATTTACTACTTATAATCATCACTACCACTTGTATTTCACTATCTCTTCGCCAAACTAGTGCACCTATACATCTGACAAGTGTATTGGGTGTGTTGGGGACACAAGAGACTTTTTGTATCATAATTGCAGGGTTGTTTGAGAGGGATAGCTTCGACCTCTTCCTCCCTGAGTTCGATAAACCTTGGGTGATCCACTTAAGGGAAACTTGCTGCTATTCTACAAACCTCTGCACTTGGAGGCCCAACACTGTCTATAAGAACAGACGCGTGCGTAGACATCAGTGTCCTATTTCTCCACATCTCTTGCAGGCTCGCAGTGTCATATCAACATCACTTCTTGGTTCCTTGCCACCATGATCCTTTTGTGGCAGGTTGTTATTGGTGCTAGCCATAATCTGGGACATCATTTGTACTATTCGAGTATGATTATCCAGTACTTGTTGCATTCCTGGAGGTATCTCGTTGCTGTCGCGGTTGACCACATCCTGGGTCAGTACTCGCATCATTTCAGTATGCGCTTCAACCATCTGTTGCATTGCTATCTCCATATGAGTGTTGTTGTGATTGTTCTGGCGTTGAGGATGCATCTGTTTGGGGTTTAGGACAGGTTTAGGTCTTAGCATAGATGAGAATAGATAGAAGTGATATAAAGGAAAAATCCTACCCAAACACAACAGATCAAGGCTATTCATCTTACAAACAACATCTAACAAACATTCATCACATCAAGCAAACTAGGTCAAACACTAATTATCTGGTATGGTCATACCCCAATTTGGTATGATCATTAGATTATCACAACATTGTTGGTTCTATAAACTAGAATATTGGTGGTCTAGTCTATTACTGTCTTCATTGTTCCATGTTCTCATTTCCACTTCCTCAATGTATTGTTGGGTGTTGTGCAGTCTTCATATATGTATTTCTCCAAATTCTTTGTTGGCTTTCAATGTAGCTCTTCATGTTGGGTCAAGGAGAATATATGGAGTATCAGCCTCACACTTCTGGCTCATTGATCTTCTTTCCTTTCTTGATGGTTTCCAGAGTTGGATCATCTAAAGTAAAAGGAAAGTATTTGAAGATGAAGTAGGGGAGAATACAAGGAGTTTCAAGATGTAAACTTTTTTTTAATATTTAAACATAAGCAAGATGAGATAGAATTTTATCCTAGGGTTTTCCTATTTCTAATCCAAACCTAGGGTCTCGATCCTACAGGCAACACTATGCTCTGATACTATTTTGTAACGCCCCACCTTTGAATTAAGGTGGAACACCTGTGTTAAGTGCTATTCCCTGGATCACTGATAGCACCACAGTACAAAATATAGTGATCATTGCAATAGTATCAAATATTACATCGCAGATCCAGTTACATAAGTCTCAAACCTTACAGATTCACAGCGGAAAACAAAGTGGCAATGATTCTCCATCTTCATCATGTTCCACAGGCAGACGTGTTGGAATGTAGTCTCGAGATCCTACTAAACGATCCTTAACTGAAAACCTGCACATTTGAATATGCAGCCCCATGAATGGGGGTCAGTACAATGATGTACTAGCAAATGACACATATTTGGTGGTTGTTGTGAAAGAGCTATCTACATGACATTTGGCTAGTGGAGCTTGTGGCTGATTTGCTTAAAGCAAATTTTATCCTATCATTTTCCAAATCAAAACTTTTTAATCATTGAAGACTTTTAAAGGTCAAGATAACCCCCAGGTCAAAACCACCACACACTTGTAGGGTATGTGGCCCTGGGTAGTTACTCAACAAAACTAGGATAACCCTCAGGCGACGACAACCACACAAATCCTGGGTTGATAGCCAGGTGTGTAGCCCTGAGTAGTCCCTGTCCTGAGTGTTTCTAAACAAATTTTAATCATTCAGAAATGGTGATGAGACTCTTCCGTACATCCATGTCTAAGAACTCAAGTTGTCCATAACCGGGGACACGGCTAATCGATTAGTTTTACACCCTGCAGGGGTTATGCACTTTCACCTTAAGACCCATTCTACCCATATAGAATGAGACAAAACCTTTCAGAAGGATAAGTCAACCATACTAGCAAGACCCGTTCCCCAATACCACCGATGTCAAGCAAACAGGTTGAACCATCACATCATACTCAATCAAGACAGAGCCCATATTTTCATAAGGCTGCACTGGAAGCTCACTAAAGCAAGGAAGACATGGTAGTCTGTTTGTTCCTGGGTGGCCATCCACAAGTGAACCCTCAGGCGATGACAACAACACAAATCCTGGGTTGATAGCCAGGTGTGTAGCCCTGAGTAGTCCCTGTCCTGAGTGTTTCTAAACAAATTTTAATCATTCAGAAATGGTGATGAGACTCTTGCATACATCCATGTCTAGGAACTCAAGTTATCCATAACCAGGGACACGACTAATCGATTAGTTTTACACCCTGCAGGGGTTGTGCACTTTTACCTTAAGACCTATTCTACCTATATAGAATGAGACAAGACCTTTCAGAAGGAGAAGTCAACCATACTAGCAAGACCTGTTCCCCAATACCACCGATGTCAAGCAAACAGGTTGAACCCTCACGTCATACTCAATCAAGACAGAGCCCATATTGTCATAAGGCTGCACTGGAAGCTCACTAAAGCAAGGAAGACATGGTAGTCTCTTTGTTCCTGGGTGGCCATCCACAAGTGAACCCCCAGGCGACGACAACTACACAAATCCTGGGTTGATAGCCAGGTGTGTAGCCCTGGGTAGCCACTCAACATCGCCTCCATCAACAAACCAATCCAACCAGGTGTTTCATTGGGTTGAAGTTTAATTTTCATACCAATTCAAACAGGGCATGGCATCTTTTTCCATAGTAGTTTGCAATCCTAGCAAGTGGGGTTTAAAGGATGGCTACACACTACTAGGATCTAAGCATTTCATAAACTTCTTTATAAATCTCATATCATGCATAGTACTGAAAACACTAATGCATATATTAAAAAGGTAGGTGGAAGAATGTGTGTCACTTGCCTTTTTGGAGTTCAAACCCTTTCACTTCTCTCAACAAGACACGTTCTCTCATTTCAATCTATAGCAATTGGAGTAACACAACATAAACACACTGTTCCAAGACAAACAGGATCAAGCAATGCAAACAATTGAAATGGGTTGGTTCAACATTTTAAATTTTCTTATGATTTTTGTGATAAAAGAGATATGTCATGAATTCTTGTCTTGCAAGGCATGGATTGAGAGTTTGGGTGGCAAGGTCTACTGATTGGAAAGAAATGATCCTCCAAGATTACAATGAAATGATAATAACCTTGTGCTTGGCATAAGCAATGATAGGGTTTAGAGATGACTCATGTGGATAGATTCACAAGAGTATAGAATACTGCAACAGAACACTACTGATTAAAGTGTGATAACACTTACTCAATATTGTATATGCTACACATAGGTTTGGGCTTGTATTGGTGATACATTGAATTACTCAATGAACTCATTTGTGAATTGAATAGTTCAATATAGGCCAAGGGTTAAGTTGGCTTGGGGTTGAATAGGTATAAGAGTTATCTAGAGTGATGGGGGCTTCTTGGCCACAAGATTTGTTTGGACCAAAGGATTAATTGAACTAGGGTTGACTTTTGAAGATATGGCTAAGTCAGAGTTTTAAATTCTTCTTTGAATCATCCAACCAGTTTGATTTTGGATCAAAGATGATAATGGATTAAAATGGTTTATAATAGGTGTGATATGGGGTAGAGTGTATCACCAAAACTAGTAAAGGATGACTTAATTGATATATATCACTATGTACTCAAATTATTCAAATGTAATTTGAATATTATGAACTAGGCCCACAAGGATAAGATTGGCATGATATTGGGTGATGTTCAAGAGTCAACAAGATAGTGCTAGATGGGTATGATCATAAGATTCACTTTTGTAGAAGGAATCATATTGATAAGAATTGTAGAATTAATCTTATGATGAAAATACTCAAATTCTCATATTTGAATATTTACAAAGGATTTCAATTAATTTGGGCAGTGATGCTACTGGATAGGAGACAGTAACACAAAGCTACTGCCATTGGATTCATTCTAAAAACTATTTTTGAAAACAAATGGTGCTCAAAATAGTGATTTGATTAAATTTGAAGGTAGCAAGTGTGTGCACGTTTCAAGTTTGAATTTTTTTGGTTCTAGAGTGTTCTACATGTTCTGAGGAATCCATAGACTAGAAATTTGTTATTTTTGAATGATCAGAGCAAAAGATATGAATTAATTGGTGCTAATGTGCAATTTATACCATTTGAATTTCACTTCAATAATCTGTACAGTAACCATGTGATATTATTGCACATTTGGATTCTACACATTTGTAGGATTCTAATGATATATTATTTGCTATTTGTGGATCTGTGGTTCAGAAGATATGAATTTTCTAAGATTTAGGCATATTCTGGTTTAAATTCTAAAATGAGACTCTAAAGAACAGAGGGCCGACATGTGGCGCTATCGGGTTGGACGGTACCGGTTCGCCTGAATTGCGATTCTCAGGATCGCGATTCTCAGCCGTAGGATTAAAAGAACTATGTGCGGCCCAGATAATACGATACCCGTTCGGTTAGTGATCTAACCTTGGCGGTTAGATCTTGATCTAACGGCGGGAGTGCATCTGGAGGGGAGCTCACCGTGGAGTTTGTCGACGGTGATGGCGTGGCGGCTCTAGCGTCGATGGCGTGGCTTATCCAGAGGCTCTGGAGGTTGAGGAGATGGTGTACGGGGATCAGCGCGGAGGTGTGATTCCGGGGGTGTGGTCGATGCGCTCGCACGCTTCCTGGAATGGCGACGAGGGGCGGCTGGAGAAGCTCCGCGCGTCGGCAAGATCCCGGCGTGCTTTCTCACAACGTTCTGGTTACGAAAGAAGACAGGGAGAGGGTCACAGAGATGTGCACTGGTAAGAGGGGGAAGAGGGGTACCATAAAGGGTGGCGGCTTGCCTTGAGATGGCCAGATTCAGAGAAATTTGGTGGCAGTAACGCGGAGTTCCGGCGAGAAATCGAAGGGGAAATGGAGGTGTCCCGGGAGTGGAGATGAGAGGGGAAGTGAGGAGGAGAACCATGGGAGAAAGGGAGCGTCAACTTGGTGCCATTCGAGGCCTGGAGGTTGCAGGGGAAGTGGGGAACGGGGGCGGTTTCGGTGTGGAAGAGGCGGGTGGAGGTTGAGGATGAATCTGACAAGGCGGTCCCACCTGTCAGGGGAAGAGGAAGAAGAGAAGGGGTAACCGTTCGGGTTTGATGTTGGGCCGCTGTATTTGGGTCGAGCTGGGCTGCACGGTCCGAATCCTTTTCTCTTCCTTTTTTTCTTCTTTCTTTTATTCTTTTCCGTTTTCATAAATCTTTTCTAACTTTTGCATAAAAGCTTCAAATCCAGTCAAACCAATTTCTAAAATTTTGTAATATTAAACACTACAAAAATAAAACAGTGAAGATACATTTTTCAGGATAAAACAAATGTTCCTCAAAACTTTATAAATTTTGGCCAAATTACTTTATTACAATAATGCAAAGTTGGGTTAGGGTTTTTAAAATAATTTCTTTTAATTTCAGAGAATAAGTTATAATAAAATAACCTTCGAACCTTATTTTAAAATACACTTTTGGAAATGCAACTTTAGTGGTAATAAACCTTTTGTAAATAATTCCCTTGCATAAATGCTTGCATTAGATTTGAATAAATGCAAAATAATATTTTGAAATTTTATTTTCTCAAAATAATTCCTCAAGCAACAAAGGAAAGTTCGAAATAGTCTTTGTAATAATTCTTTTATATAAACTCAGAAAGTTTTAAATCCTTGTGAAAATTCAATCCATACAAATAAAAATAATTTTTTTTATTCCCAAATTTGATAAAAACTTGGGATGTTACACTTAAACATGTCGAAAAAATCTGAAAAAATTCAGTCATACAGAGGATGAAAAGTTCCAACTTCATTTAAAAGTAGAGCTCAAACGGAGCTACAGAATAATTTAGAGAATTTTTACGGTAAACAAATTTCGCGTAGGAATTTCTGCTCCATAAGTTTTCGGCAACTTTAACAATCCAAAATGAGTAAAACTTGGCACTTTAATAAAAACTCCAGTAGCAAAACAAAAAGCAAAGTCTCTTGTTACAGCAAGAGGACACAAGGAAAATCAAAATAAAAACAACCGGGTTGCCTCCCATAAAGCGCTTTCTTTATAACCATATAGCTAGGCTTACTTACTTGATACTTAAGATGGGTGAAGCTCATGAGGGAACTTGTACCTTGGCGTGTCCCTCTTCCTTGGGAATTGTTCCATAAATAATACGAGGGTCCCATGGTGCTCTCAAACCAATCATAATAATTGAGAAGTTAAAACCTGTTAGAGAGAAAAACAAAACACAAAAGTAATAACAACGAAGTCTAACTTCCTTTCTATGCATAGGCATTTTGTATATGATATAATAATAATGAATAGAAGTCTTCCAATGTATATTAACAGCGCCTCCTTGCAACTTATAATTATTAGTAGCATAATGAGGGCTCTTATCACCTCCTCTTTCATAGTAGTTGCAAGCAGTATAAGTAGATCCAACCATATAACCATTAGAATCATCAATCTTAGGTAATTTAGGCACATAAAGAGGATCACTAAATTTATTATGAAATTTATACGCATGCTTTCCCCTTTCAAAATAGTTATTAAGAACAAAATCAAGTTTAATATCATGGTTGTAACAAGGACTTGGAACTAAAGATAATTGCAAATCACATAGGTATTTCTCAACATAAGCAAATTTCTCCTCTAAAGTGTAATTAGGAGAATTCAAGAACAAAGTAGGACTCTCATGAGTAAGAGTACCACTACAAACAACAAGTATATCATCTTTATCCTCACATAATTTAGTAACAACTTCTAAACATGGAGGATTATCAATAAGCATAGGGCCATCATCCAATGCATTATCATTGTCGTGGGGATGACTGCTACTCGGTGATGACGCCAGAAAAGAGCTGTGGCGTGTAGTTGACGTGGGAGCAGTAAGTCCTTGTGCGTGGTGATGACCAGCCCGTTGGGAACCCCAAGAGGAAGGTATGATGAGTGTAGCGGCAAGTTTTCCCTCAGTTAAGAAACCAAGGTTTATCGAACAGGAGAGGAGAGACAATGACGACTGAAGGTGTTGTGGAACCTGCACACACACAAACAAATACTTTGTTCCCAACTTGCGATGAGGTTGTCAATCTCACCGGTTTGCTTGAAACAAAGGTTATGAGCGTATCAAGTGGAAAACAGTAGAGTATGCTAGTAAAGTAAACAGTACGAGAAAAGTAAACAGGTGATTGCAATATGATGTAAATAGGACCGGGGTCCACAGTTCACTAGTGGTGTCTCTCCATAGATAAAATATCACATGCTGGGTAAACAAATTACAGTTGGGCAATTGATAGAATAAAGATAACGTGATATGTCAAGAAGATCACTATGAGATTTACTCTGGGCATTACAACAAAATACATAGACCGCCATCCAACTGCATCTATGACTAATAATCCACTCCCGGGGATATCATCCGAACACCCTAGAAGTATTAAGTTGCGAACAACAGATAATTGCATTAAGCAAAGTGTGTAATGTAAACAAAGCATATGCCCTTGAGCATATGAATGTTGTTTTCTCCCTAGTAGCAACAGCACATCTACCACCTTAGAG
Source organism: Dactylis glomerata (assembly GCA_007115705.1). NCBI lineage: Eukaryota > Viridiplantae > Streptophyta > Magnoliopsida > Poales > Poaceae > Dactylis > Dactylis glomerata. The sequence goes on along the minus strand of QXEO01001691.1, from coordinate 1,739,972 downwards.
GTTTCTGTCACTCCCCCAGGTGAAATAGAGACATGAACCCACTATCGAGCATAAATACCCCCTCTTGGAGTCACTAGCAACTACTCGGCCAAGATAGCTACTAACAACGGAGAGCATGCAAGATCATAAACAACATAGAGATAACAAAAGATATAATTTAGTACAGCAACTTAATCATAAACACCAATATTCATCGGATCCCAACAAACCAAACATGTAGAATTACATAACGGTGATCTCAATCATGTATGGCAGCTCATGAGATCTAAACATGAAGCACATGGTGGAGAAGACAACCATCTAGCTACTGCTATGGACCCATAGTCCAAGGTAGACTACTCACTCATCGCTCCGGAGGCAAGCATGGCGATGAAGAAGACCTCCGGTGGCGATTCCCCTCTCCGGCAGGGTGCCGGGAAGAGCTTCTGGACCCTCCCGATCTTCGGGTCGACGGCGGCGGCGTATCGCGATGTGTTCTGGAAATCTGATCGGGTACTTAGGTTTTTCCCGTCGGGGGGTATTTATAGGCGAAGGGGCGTCGTTAGAAGAGGGGCCAGGTGGCCTCACAAGGCGGTGGCGCGGGCCAGGGGCTGGCCGCGCCACCCCTGTGTGTGGGCCCCTGGTCCCTCACCTCCTACTCTCCTTCGGATCTCTGGAAGCTTCCGGGTAAAATAAGACTTCAGGAACTTGTTTCGTCCAATTCCGAGAATATTTCCTGTGTATCACTTCTGAAACACAAAAACAACAGAAAACAGGAAACTGGCACTGTGGCACTTCGTTAATAGGTTAGTTCCGGAAAATGCATAAAAATGCCACTAAGTGTAACGAAACAATAGGCAAATGGTGTAAAACAAGCATGGAGCATCAAAAATTATAGATACGTTTGAGACGTATCAAGCATCCCCAAGCTTAACTCCTGCTCGTCCTCGAGTAGGTAAGTGATAACAAAAGAATAATTTTTGAGGTGACATGCACCTACACAATCTTGATCATATATGTAAGCATTGGTGAGCTGGGATCAATAGAACTTAAAACATGGGCATGAAGATATAATCATGACAATAAGAACTTAGCAACCATGTTGTAAACATGCAAATGAACACAAACAAAAGATCATGAAAATGAAACAATGAAAGTCAAACGTGTGTTCAAGTCATAAGGAAAAACATACAAATGGTTTTCAGCTTGTCCTTCAAAGAGAGCAAAACATAAATGCATAGGACACCTCAAAGTTTAAGAGGGCGACTAGATACAAATAATTTAAGAACAAGTGAAACCAACAATATGAATCAATCAATGAACTTTGGGACAATGCATATCACACTAAGAATGACAACTATGCTCTCTTAACGGTGCATAAAGAAAGACGGTGGTGACTCAACATAAAAGTAAAAGAAAGGCCCTTCGCAGAGGGAAGCAGTGATTGCAAGTTTTATAACCTTCAAAAATTATGGTACTTACCGGCTTTGAGCTCTCATTGCCCCCATCATAAGCATCTTGAATGGTTAAAGTTAATGCGAGAACAATTATGATGCATATGCTTGACAAATCATAAGTTGAAAACCTCGTGCCCCGTGAATACGAGTATCCAAACCTCATGCTACTTTACTTAGAGTCCCAAGCAAGGCTCTTGTCATTATAAGTATATGCATATCATTGAGAACCGCCAATGGGGTACCTCCGTGCCCGATGACATGGAACAAGCCCACACCAAAATGACAGGACAAGCAGACAATGAACACCTCGACATCTCTTTTATTTGCTATATTGTTTAGCTTTTTATTGTGAGATGCGTCGTCGAATGTTCACCATGGGTATGCTGCAAATTTCCACCATGAATTATGCATGGCTTAGATTGGCGGCCCGGCGTTTCCCTAACACATATACAAACTCCATGATCCCCACAAGATTCCCAATTCATTTCACACCGCGGGCATCCATAAACAAAAGATCACGATATCAACTCAAAAAGAAGTGCAATGTTGAAAGCTTGCCCCATGACAGCATGGCTGGGCTAGAATCCAACTTACAACTTGCAAGCATAACAACTCAACATAAGAGACCACAATGTCAAATTTTTAAGAACAGGAAAAAGTAAAGTGTGCCTTCCGGTTCGTGAGAGCTTTACTGACCGAATTTCGCATAACACTGGTAAGAGTTTAATTTGAAGAGAAAATAAAAGCAAGTCAAATTTACTTGGAATAGAAAATTGCTAGTAGGTATGTATGGTGGACACTTTGGAAAACTTTGGCTTTTAGGAGTTGGATGCACGAGTAGAGCTCATACTCAGTACAAGGTGACGGCTAGCAAAAGACTGGGAGCGACCAACTAAGAGAGCAATAATGGCCATAATCATGCAAAGCGACAAAGCGACATTAAAAGAAGCATAAGATGGCATCAAAAGTCAAAAACTAAATGATCATGAAGGCTATTGGCGACTTTGTAAGAGTCTAACATGTGTGAGCATGCGCCAAGTCAACCCAAATAAAGCATCAAGGAGAAAACCAAAATAATGCTTCCATACAATAAAACCAACGCATGATTTTTTCAAAGGCTCATTAAGCAATCTCAGTTATTTGAGACAAGTCATGCTACAACAAAACCACTAAGCATACTATCAAAAAGACATCAAGCATGACATGAAAAAGCCTAAGCCGCAGTCTACACAAGCTCCTTCTTGTACCACTATTTTGCACAAAGCTTTTTCTCTTTTCCAACACCATTTGAAATTTTTATAGACACCTCTTTTGATGAAAACCAATAAAGATCAGAGGCAAAAATACACCTTGATGAAAAGATATGACAAGATCTGAACGCAAATCAAGGCGAAAACGAAAACCAAAAGCAGTAGCAGAAAAAGTAGAACGCTCGATTTTTAATAAGAGTGAAAACTAGAGCGTTCTTTGCAAATGAAAACAAGCAACTTCTCCAAAGGAAATTTGTTGGGGTCCAACCATTTATTGCAGCAAACAAACAAACTAAACAAACTAAGAAAACTAAAACAACTGACGCTCCAAGAAAAACACATAGTGCATGAAGCAATAAAAATATAGTGTTTTGAAAGGTGACCTGATTTTTGCCGATGAAGAAGGGGTGCCTCGGGGGCATCCCCAAGCTTTGACGCTTGTACTTCTTGGATATTTCTTGGGGTGATGCATGGGCATCCCCAAGCTTGAGCTTTTGTCCATTCTTCAACTCATCTCATCATTCTCCAATCCCTACACTTGAAAACTTCCTTCATACAAAACTAAACACAATTCTATTAGCAACATTAGTGTAAGCATAAAATATATTCAACCCTCTATTTGCTTCAGGTTTCAACTCAAAACCACCACATATATAGCAAACACTACTGTAGCAACTCCCCAAAAAGTTCCATGATCAAAAGAACTCAAAAGAAAGCGATAAAGTGGCAAACACAAATATTGGCAGAAATCTGTCAAAACTGAACAGCTGACAAAGGTCGAATTTTTGAGGGATTTTCTGTTGCTCAAATCAAAAAGTGTTCAACTAAGAAAAGTTTGGATATAACCTGGGGCATATGCACAAGAAATCGCAGGTCAAAAAGATAAACAGAAAATTTTCACGAATTTTTACGGTGCAGCACCGAAAACAGTTTCAGGACAGCAACATCCCCAAATCTTTACCTCACTCAAATTAGAGGCTTCTCTTGGCACAAAAACGAAATAAACAAGATAAGGAGCGGTCATTACAGTAGTAATGACTTCCAAGACTCAAATAAAAGAAAAAGTGCTGAAAAGAAAACATTGGGTTATCTCCCAAGAGTGCTTTTCTTTAACGCCTTTGAGCTAGGCTCAGTAATTTGAGAAGTTGCTCACATAAGAAATATGAATGGAAGCCAAAAAGAGCATCAAGGAGCAAATATAAAATCCATTTAAGTCTATACCCACTTCCTATGCATAGGAATCTTGTAAGAAAATAAATCAAAGAAGCACATAGTAACAATTATGGGTAGATAAAACAAGAGCAACTTTGGAACTTTCAATATAAAGAGAGGTGTTTTAGTAACATGAGAATTCCAACAACCATATTTACCTCTCTCATAATAATTTTCTGTAGCATCATGAACAAACTCAACAATATAAATATCACACTCACCCTCTTTTGTTAAGCATGGAGGGCGATCAAATAAGGTATTAGTTAGAGAGTTACTCTTATTGGGAGGTAGACATGGGTTGCTCCATTCTTCCTCCTCTTGGTCATCACTCTCCTCCTCTTTTTCATCCAATGAGCTTCCCGTTTCAACAATTTCTTCTTCCATAGGCTCCTTCAAGGCATTAGTCTCTTCCGTTGGAGAGCATCTATTAAGATATTTAAGAATATAGCCATTTTCTTCCTTGTAATTATCAAAGCAAAATGTGAGTATATCATAAACCTCATATTTATAAGGTGCATCATCGGTATTTTGAAGCAAATAAGCAAGTTCGAATGCACCCTTCCAAGCAATAAATTCTTCAATTTGTTCCACATCATAAAAGTCATAATTTCCATTAATATAAGAAGATATGGTAACATCATCATTGTACTCACATTGAAAAGGGAGGTGTTTATACCTCCTACAGCAACAAGATTCATCAAAGCAATAGGTAACATTATAAGTAGAGCACACATTTCTAGCAATGATATACAATCTATTGATTTGTTCCCATAAGTATTTCCCTTTTTGTGACAAGCGGTGTTCCTCATAATAATTTTGCTGCTCTTCTGTGAACCCACCTTGCCAAAAAGATTTAGTTTCTAAGAAAGCAACCATTCATAGAAAGCATGATAAAGCAAGACAAGTAGAAACAACTACCAAGGATTCTAATTTTTTTGGGTTTTTGATATAAAATGATGCAGGTAAAATAAATAAAGTAAAGCAAAACAATAACAAAGTAAAGAATGTGTGTGCGAAGAACTCCCCTCGCAGAAGTCTTCTCTTCCTCCCCGGCAACGGCGCCAGAAAAGACTTGATGGCGACCGTTTGTCGAGGGAGGTTATTCTTCTTCGTTCCCCGGCAACGGCGCCAGAAAAGAAGCTGCTACTCGGTGATGACGCCAGAAAAGAGCTGTGGCGTGTAGTTGACGTGGGAGCAGTAAGTCCTTGTGCGTGGTGATGACCAGCCCATTGGGAACCCCAAGAGGAAGGTATGATGAGTGTAGCGGCAAGTTTTCCCTCAGTTAAGAAACCAAGGTTTATCGAACAGGAGAGGAGAGACAATGACGACTGAAGGTGTTGTGGAACCTGCACACACACAAACAAATACTTTGTTCCCAACTTGCGATGAGGTTGTCAATCTCACCGGTTTGCTTGAAACAAAGGTTATGAGCGTATCGAGTGGAAAACAGTAGAGTATGCTAGTAAAGTAAACAGTACGAGAAAAGTAAACAGGTGATTGCAATATGATGTAAATAGGACCGGGGTCCACAGTTCACTAGTGGTGTCTCTCCATAGATAAAATAGCACATGCTGGGTAAACAAATTACAGTTGGGCAATTGATAGAATAAAGATAACGTGATATGTCAAGAAGATCACTATGAGATTTACTCTGGGCATTACAACAAAATACATAGACCGCCATCCAACTGCATCTATGACTAATAATCCACTCCCGGGGATATCATCCGAACACCCTAGAAGTATTAAGTTGCAAACAACAGATAATTGCATTAAGCAAAGTGTGTAATGTAAACAAAGCATATGCCCTTGAGCATATGAATGTTGTTTTCTCCCTAGTAGCAACAGCACATCTACCACCTTAGAGGTTTCTGTCACTCCCCCAGGTGAAATAGAGACATGAACCCACTATCGAGCATAAATACCCCCTCTTGGAGTCACTAGCAACTACTCGGCCAAGATAGCTACTAACAACGGAGAGCATGCAAGATCATAAACAACATAGAGATAACAAAAGATATAATTCAGTACAACAACTTAATCATAAACACCAATATTCATCGGATCCCAACAAACCAAACATGTAGAATTACATAACGGTGATCTCAATCATGTATGGCAGCTCATGAGATCTAAACATGAAGCACATGGTGGAGAAGACAACCATCTAGCTACTGCTATGGACCCATAGTCCAAGGTAGACTACTCACTCATCGCTCCGGAGGCAAGCATGGCGATGAAGAAGACCTCCGGTGGCGATTCCCCTCTCCGGCAGGGTGCCGGGAAGAGCTTCTGGACCCTCCCGATCTTCGGGTCGACGGCGGCGGCGTATCGCGATGTGTTCTGGAAATCTGATCGGGTACTTAGGGTTTTCCCGTCGGGGGGTATTTATAGGCGAAGGGGCGTCGTCAGAAGAGGGGCCAGGTGGCCTCACAAGGCGGTGGCGTGGGCCAGGGGCTGGCCACGCCACCCCTGTGTGTGGGCCCCTGGTCCCTCACCTCCTACTCTCCTTCGGATCTCTGGAAGCTTCCGGGTAAAATAAGACTTCAGGAACTTGTTTCGTCCAATTCCGAGAATATTTCCTGTGTATCACTTCTGAAACACAAAAACAGCAGAAAACAGGAAACTGGCACTGTGGCACTTCGTTAATAGGTTAGTTCCGGAAAATGCATAAAAATGCCACTAAGTGTAACGAAACAATAGGCAAATGGTGTAAAACAAGCATGGAGCATCAAAAATTATAGATACGTTTGAGACGTATCAATGACTTATGGGGCATGCCACGTGCCGAGCTATTTGCCGGCTGGTGTCCCAGGAGTCCCCGCGACTCGGAGGCAAGAAGACCGGCTCCGCCCGGAGGGCCGGCTGTGCCAGCAGCCGGCTGGCGATTCCACCATGGAAGGCCGGAGCCGGGCGATGAAGACGAAAGCCCACCAACGGCTGTTTCGCCGAAAGTGGGCTGGCCCCGACAAGAGCGGCAGGGGCGAAGGACGGGAGTGACGAGCGCCACGACCAAGTCCAACCAATCAGCGACCAAGAACCCTTCCCCACGATAGGATCTGAGGCAAAAGGGAGGGCATATGCCTCCCAGATGCCGGTCCCAGGGGAAAGGTACTTTATAAAGCGGAACTGTCAAAGCAGGGCGAAGGGATCACGCCAAGGACGCCACCGCCGAGGAGCCGGCAGCCGGCCGAATTGTTACCTAACATGTAACCAGGCCCTCGCCTATATAAGGGGGCCTGGACCCTTAGTCTGGGGAGATCCGATCTTCTTCTTTCTCCTCTAGCCCGAATAGCTCGAGGAGCATTGTAATCGATACTGTCTAATCAATACGAAGCTGGCAGGAAGTAGGGGTTTCACCTCCACCCGGGAGGGCCCTAAACCTGGGTAAACTGTGGTGTCTCAGTAGGCATAATCCCGAGTCGGGCCCCTCGTCTCCACCGTCGAGCCCCTCCAATAAGCCTACCCATGGCTACTATCTCTAAATTCCCACGACAGTTGGCGCCCACCGTGGGGCAAAGCGCGGCGGCGAGCGGAGTCAAGTTCCGGCCGGTATCCCCATCGATCCCCGGCGAGAGGGTCGCCTCCGGCCTCGCCTGGAGGTTCGGCACCCTCGACTGCATCAACAACAACCTTGACTGCTTCGGGAACGGCTTCGATAGCGGCACCTTCCTCAACATCGGCAGCCACTGCTTCTACGTCACCAAGCCCTTCCTGGAGGAGGTAACCGACGTCCTCGACCCTCTGAGCGACGGAGGCTCGAGTTGCGGCAAAAGCTGTGACTTTGGCGCCATGGTCAAAGTGATGGCCCTGGGAGACGAGGAAGGCAGCGACCAACCGCGCTCCGCGCGCCCGCCGCTCGAATGCCTTCCTCCGCCGGAGCAGAACGCTCCACTCCCAGAGCAGGACACCTCGGATATCTCCGTCGTGGACCTGCGCGCACCGCTCGACCGCGTCATCGACCCCGCCCGGGTCGCCGAGGCCCTGGAGCGAACGCGTCTCGTCCTCCTCAGCAAGGTGGCTGAGGACGAGATCAACCGGCGCCACGCGAGCACCACGCTCGGTGAGTTCTACGACGCGCATGGAGGCGCGCCGGCCGAGCTCGCTCGTGGCCTGCGGCGCAGCTTCGCCACCGCAGGCCCTGGCCAGATCCAACGGTCGCCATCGACAAACCGAGGCCGTGGAGGGCGCGGACAACGCGGTCGTGCTCCAAGTGGCGACGTGCAAGGCTGCCGCGCCCAGCAGGGTGGCAGAGCAGGCGAGCCACGTCAGGTCCCAGTGCCAGCGCCAGGGTCAGAGTCCCAGGCTCGCCCATCGGCGCTGCACATCCACCTGTGGTTTGACCACGTCGATACGTTCCCAGAGGATCTGCTAGCTCAAAGCGAGCGGCTTCTGACCAAGGAGGCCCGGGGGCTGCTGGTAGCGGTCATGGGCACAAAGAGGGCAAGTACACCCTCGATGCCGCACTTGATCAGCCATGTAAGTTCCACACCTCCCCGGGCAGGGAAGTGACCCACTCCACGCGTCAGTGCCGTTTCATGAGAGAGCTGGAGCAACGCGCTCGGCAGATCCCTGGTGCGTCGCAAGCGCAGCCGGCTGGAGGTCAGGATGACCAACAGCAAGGCCCGGCTGGAGGCGAGCCGGACCAAGATGACGACTTCCCGGCGGATGTTGAGCAATACCACATCTTTACTACCCCCGGCAAGGATAAAAGGAATGACCTTTGGTATGAGGCAGAGGTGAACGCTATAATGCCTGCAGAACCCCAGTTCATGCATTGGTCTGAGGCGGCCATTACCTGGGGGCGCGAGGACCATCCGAGGCTAATGCCCAGCCCTGGAGAGTACGCTCTGGTCTTGGACCCTGTTGTGTGTTCCGATACGCACATGTGCCGGTTCTCCCGCGTGCTCATCAACGGCGGTAGTAGTATCAACCTTCTCTACCGAAGCTCTCTGGAGAAGTTGGGCATCCCGCTTGCTCAACTGAAACCGAGCCGGCTCACCTTCCATGGCATCGTGCCTAGGCATTCTTGCACCCCTTTGGGCAAGGTGCAGCTGGAGGTTCTCTTCGGAAAGAAAGGGAATAGCCGCCGTGAGCCCATCTGGTTCGAGGTGGTGGACATCAGCAGTCCCTACCACGCGCTGCTTGGCCGTCCAGCCCTGGCCAAGTTTATGGCGGTGCCCCATTACGCCTATCTGAAGATGAAGCTCCCAGGACCCAGAAGAATAATCACCGTCACGGGAAGCTTCAAGAAGTCCTTGGCGTGCGCAAAGGAGAGCTCGCAGCTGGCAGAGGCGCTGGTCATCGCCGAGGAGAAGCGGCAGCTTCTGCATCGCGTAGAGCTTGCCCAGCAAGATGTGCCGGTTCGCCAGTCACCGGTGGAGCAGTTCAAGCCGGCCAACGACACCAAGAAGATCCTGCTGGACGAGAGCGACCCCTCCAAGTACGTCGTCATCGGCGCCGGCCTTTCTGCTAAATAGGAAAGCGAGCTCACCAGCTTCCTCCGTGAGAATCGGGACATCTTTGCATGGTCTCCAAAGGACATGCCAGGTGTACCGAGGGAGCTGGCTGAGCACTCACTCAACATTAGGCCGGATGCCAAGCTGGTCAAGCAACCGCTGCGGTGCTTTGCAGAAGAGAAAAGGAAGGCTATTGGCGAGGAGATAGCCCGGCTCCTTGCAGCCGACTTTATCATGGAGGTGTTCTACCCTGATTGGATTGCGAACCCAATCTTAGTTCTGAAGAAGAACAACACTTGGCGAATGTGTATCGACTACACCAGCCTCAACAAGGCTTGCCCCAAGGATCCATTTGCGTTGCCACGCATCGACTAGGTAATCGACTCCACAGCCGGTTGCGACCTGCTGTCCTTCCTGGACGCCTATTCAGGCTACCACCAGATCCCGCTCTACCAGCCGGATCAGATCAAGACCTCCTTCATCACCCCATATGGAGCCTACTGCTATGTTACCATGCCGTTCGGCCTGAAGAACGCTGGAGCCACTTACCAGCGAACCATGCAGCGATGTCTGCAGGGGCATATTGGGAGGAACGTGCATGCTTATGTGGACGACGTGGTGGTGAAGACCAAGCAGAGCGGCACGCTCCTGGACAACCTCAAGGAGACCTTCGCCAACCTGCGGCGCTATCGCATGAAGCTCAACCCAGAGAAGTGCACCTTTGGTGTGCCAGCTGGACATCTCCTAGGTTATATCGTTTCCTAGCGAGACCAAGCAGAGCGGCACGCTCCTGGACAACCTCAAGGAGACCTTCGCCAACCTGCGGCGCTATCGCATGAAGCTCAACCCAGAGAAGTGCACCTTTGGTGTGCCAGCTGGACATCTCCTAGGTTATATCGTTTCCCAGCGAGGGATCGAGGCTAACCCCTCGAAGATAAAAGCCATCGAGGCCCTAGAGAAGCCCACCCAGCTCAGAGACGTGCAGAAGTTTGCTGGTTGCTTGGCCTCGCTCAGCCGGTTCGTTAGCCGGCTCGGGGAGAAGGCCATGCCACTGTACCAGCTGATGAAGAAGACAGACCACTTTGTTTGGTCCCAGCGTGCCGATGACGCCTTCAACGACCTCAAGCGAGCCGTGTCCACCGCGCCTATCTTGGCAGCGCTGGCTCCGCAAGAGCCAATGCTGCTCTACATCGTGGCCACTCCGCGGGTCATCAGCGTCATGATCATAGTGGAGCGCACCGAAGAGGGCAAGGAGCTGCCGGTCCAGCGCCCGGTGTACTACCTGAGTGAGGTGCTCACTCTCTCCAAGCAGAACTACCCGCACTACCAGAAGGTCGCGTACGGCGTGTACATGGCGGCCAAGAAGCTGAAGCACTACTTCGAAGAGCACCCTATCACGGTGGTAAGCACCACTCCGCTCTCGGAGATCATCGGGTGCAAGGACGCGTCAAGAAGAGTGGCCAAATGGGCGATCGAGCTTGCTGCTCATACCATTCAGTACAAGCCAAGGACGACGATCAAGTCGCAGATCATAGCGGATTTCTTCGCTGACCGGGGAGAGCACCAGTACCTGCCACCGGCTCCAGACTCCACCCACTGGCGCATGCACTTCGATGGCTCTAAGTTGCTCGGGGGCTTGGGGGCCGGCGTCGTCCTCACCTCTCCCAAGGGAGACAAGCTGTAGTACGTGCTACAGATGCACTTCCGTGCGTTGAACAACGTCGCTGAATATGAAGCCCTGGTGCATGGGCTCAAGATGGCCAAGCAGATTGGCATCAGGAGGATCCTTTGCTTCGGAGACTCTGACCTGGTAACGCACCAGGTTTCGGGAGATTGGGACGCCAAGGATGCCAACATGGCCTCCTATCGCTTCTACGTGCAGTAGCTCAGCGATTCTTCGGGGGCTGCGAGTTCCACCACGTCCCCAGAGCAAACAACGAGGAAGCAGACCGGCTGTCCAAGATCGGCTCCACCAAGCAGGATATCACAGCTGGGGTGTCCCTAGAGATCATCCACAAGCCGTCTATCAAACCTTCGCCGGAGTCCATATCCATCTACGTGCCTGGAGACCCTGCCCCGGCTCAGGTACCGCCACCGGACCCGGGGGCTACCGTCTCGGAGCAGAAGGAGGCAGCCGGCCAGCCCAGTGTGGCCGGCTTGGCGAAGGACACGGGGGCTGCCGGCTCCACGCCTGCTCCCCCAGCCGGACAACCAGACGAGGCCGGCACGACGACGGACCCGGGGGCTACGGATCCTCTGGTCGCCAGTGTCTTCCACATACGGGAGATACCATCCTGGGCGGAGCCATTCTCTAACTATCTCATCACTGGGGACTTGCCGCAAGATGAAGCGGAAGCTAGGCGAATTCAACGCCGCGCTGGGGCGTACACCATCATCAACAGCGAGCTATACAAGCGTAGCGTGTCAGGCACCTTCCAGAAGTGCATCGAGCAGGAAGAAGGGACAGAGCTGCTAAGGGAAATACACCAAGGGGAGTGCGGTCATCACGCATCTTCCAGAGCTTTGGTGGCTAAAGCCTTCCGCCATGGTTTCTACTGGCCGACGGCCAAGCAGAATGCAGAGCAACTGGTGAAGCAGTGCAACGGTTGCCAGCGCTTCTCCAAGCACAGAAACACTCCAGCGGCAGCCCTCAAGACAATCCCGCTCACCTGGCCGTTCGCGGTTTGGGGCCTGGACATGGTAGGGCCATTCAAGACCGCACCCGGGGGCTTGACACATCTGTTGGTTGCTGTGGACAAGTTCACCAAGTGGATCGAGGCCAAGCCAATCAAAAAACTCGACGGCTCATCCACCATCAAGTTCTTCAATGAGATCATCACGAGGTATGGAGTTCCCCATAGCATCATCACTGACAACGGGACGAACTTTGCGAAGGGAGTCTTTGCTGATTACTGTGGAAAGAAGGGCATCCGGCTGGACTTAGCATCGGTGGCGCATCCTCAGACAAATGGGCAAGTGGAGAAGGCAAATGGGCTGATCCTAGCCGGCATCAAACCAAGGCTGGTCGAGCCTCTCGAACGCTCAGCCGGCTGTTGGGTCGAGGAGCTACCCTCAGTGCTCTGGAGCCTGCGCACCACTCCAAATTGTTCTGTTGGCTTCACGCCTTTCTTCCTGGTCTATGGAGCAGAAGCAGTGCTGCCCACTGATATCGAATTCGATGCACCCAGAGTTGTCCAATACACAGAGAAGCAAGCAAAGGAAGCTCGTGAAGATGGCGTCGACCTCCTCGAGGAGGCACGACAATGGGCTCTGTCCAGATCAGCGCTCTACCAGCAGCAGCTGCGATGATACCACAGCTGAAAAATCCGTCCGCTCGCGTTTCGCGAAGGAGACCTTGTACTCCGGCTGATCCAGAACACCAAAGGCATGCACAAGCTGTCCCCTCCTTGGGAGGGACCATTCATTGTCAGCCGGGTGCTGGGCAATGGGGCTTACTACCTCATCGACGCACAAGAGCCCAGGAAGAACAAGGCAGACAACTCTGACAAGGAGACCGAGCGTCCCTGGAATGTCAGTCTCCTAAGACCTTTCTTCTGCTAAGGCAAAAGCTTGTACCCCGAAAACTTGTCAATGAATAAAGGATGACAGAGCGGCTAGTTACGGCCGGCTCCAAGGAAAACACTTCGTGTATGTTTTGCTTCCTGCGTTATTCACTTGACCGGCTGCCGGCTCCGGGCACCGAGCCACAGCCGGCAGCCCTAAAAACGATCGATTCCTCGTCAGCCGGATGAGTACTACGTATGAAGAAGGTCTCGAGCCTAACCTCCACCTTCCGGCTTCGGGCAGCCGGGCAGGTAGGAGCCGGCAGGCCGCATACGAAGGAAAGCCGCAGGGAAAAGCCGAAAACGATAATTGCTCAACCAAGCGTCGGGGGCAGTGTTCGTTGACCACGCGTTAGCTTGCACGAGTCAGGTGCCAGATAAACTGAAGTACTACTTCTCACTCCGCGGCATGCTCCCACCCTAGGCCGGCATTCGGCTGCCGGCCCAAGGGAGACCAACCGGCACCAGGCTGCCGGTTGGGGGTAGAAGAGCCGAAGGGTGGGAAGATAAAGGAAAAAGTTGAGGGAACTGGGCCAAGGCAAGCTAGCGAATGGTCGATGACCACAATCTCTAGGCGTTAGGGCTGAGTAGCCACGTCAAAGAGGTTCGAAGCTAGAGCTGCCTCGCTCGACGTCGGCACCGAACGCGGAGAAGTTAGTTTCGAGCTAGCTGTCAATCCAGCTACCCCAAAACTCGGGGGCTAGGGGGAAAGGGAATCTGCCCTCAAAAGTGGGCCGGTTCCAATACCTCGTCGGCTATCTGATTAGCTGGCGCTGCGACATGATCAGCGAACGAGCAACAAAATCGAAACCTAACACGCGCAAAGTAACGGCTAGAGCCGGAAACTGGGAAATCTACTCCAACCGCGGCAAGGAACATGCGAATGCCCGGGAAAGGAAATGTGCCGGCTCCGACCTCGCTCGAGCCGGTACAAGACTTAGTCTCCATTCTAACCCCGCCAGGCCAAAACTAGTCCGTTCTCCCCGAAGCCGGCTAGTAAAAGCACCACTTCCCTCGCGTCGAAGCCGGAGAAGCCCGCCCGAAGCGTCTGCGCAGGGCAGTGACCAGCGTAGTCCTTATCTACGGATTCACGCGGCAACGGTTCTATCCAAGGAAGAATCCTAGCTGAGGAATTGTCGCAGCATGAAGATGTTAAACGGAGGACATTTGCGCGATGGCAAAGTACACAGTGAAGAAGAACAAACATTCATTAAAGCAGAGGTCCGATGATTACAAAAGTTCCCCTAAACTGCTACCCTAAGAGTGCCAAGAATCCCTCACCCGGGAGATGCTCGCCTTCCTCGGCTTGGCGCGAGCGCCGCATGGACTTCGTCCCGAAGAAGCCCGCGTTGGAGGTCGATGGAGGCCCCGCCCTTCACGGCTGGGCGGCATAGGTACGGGCGGAGAGGGTGGCATCGAAGAAGCAGACGGTGAAGTCCTTCTTCCCATCGTGGCGGGTGAGGAGGATGAACTAGCCCTCATGTGCGCCATAGTTGAGGAAGAACTTCGACCACCCATCGCGGAAGTAGCACACCCCCTGGCCGTCGTAGTAAACTTCGACGTGGTACGAGGGCTGGCCACTACTGCATTCCCGCAGCTTGGCGTAAGCCATCTCCTGGCCTTCCATCGAGTCCGTGAACTGGGACGGAAGGCAGAGGAGGTCCCGAGACCCGGCAAGCGCAGGGATGATGCAGGTGGACCACCCCTGGGCCGAGATATAGGCCAGCGGTTGGAGCGCCGGTTTCTCCAGCCAGGGCCGTGACGGGCCCAGCGGAGGAGAGGTCGCCGCGCGGGGCCTCGCGGGAGTGGCGGCGACCTTGAAGACGGCAGGGGCCTTCTTGTTTTTGCTGCCCAGTGGCCGCCCGCGACGACGAGATGATGAAGGGGCATCGGCCGCCGCGGGAGCGGACTTCTTCCCGCTCCCCTTCGGGCGACCAGGTCCCCACCTCACCGGGACGCCTGCGTCGCCAGGGGCCCCGGTCGCCTGAGGCGCGGCGGAGGAGGAAGGAGCTGCAGCGGCCTTCGCCGCGAGGACCTCCAAGGTCTCCTTATTGCGGCTCCCCTTCGGGCGGCCGCGTTTACGAGACACTGGAGGTGATCCCTCCGACGCTCTGCCCCCTTTCTCCCCCACCACCGGAGCCTTGTCGCCACCAATGGCAGGACCGCTGAGGGAGTACATGGCGGACCTGGGCTAGGAAGGAGGCGACTCAAGTCGAGAGGAGAAGTGGGGATATGCCCCTGGCCGTGAGCTTGCCCAGTATTTAAAGGGAAGAGGAGAAGGGGGTAACCCCCGATGTTTTGGCAACCGCCCCCCACATCGTGCGTAACCGTTGCGGCTGTCGCAACGGATCGTGGGAGGTGCCGACGGGACGTGTCGCTGACGTGCGCAGGATTGCCCACATGACGACCCGAGGAGTTATGATGGCAGTGATTCCGAAGTCAAAACGATAAGACTGGCCACTGGCGTACTGCGCCGGCCACGGCGTAGGATCAAAATCCGAAGCAGCACAAGTTCCAAGGAGGCAGCGCGCCGGCTCACAGCTGCCAGCCGGGTCAAGCCTGAAACCGGCACATCCCGAGACGGCCGGAGAGGCCTCGCGTGGTTCAACTTTGGAACCAGCAAACCTACAGACCCGGTGGGGAACCTTGGGACTTAGGTGAAAACAAGCAAGACTTCGGCGAGAAGAGGAACCCGCCGAAGCCCCATGCTAGCCCATGAGACTTCGCCAGTTTCGGGGGCTAGTGTCATGGGGATGACTTATGGGGCATGCCACGTGCCGAGCTATTTGCCGGCTGGCGTCCCAGGAGTCCCCGTGACTCGGAGGCAAGAAGACCGGCTCCACCCGGAGGGCCGGCTGTGCCAGCAGCCGGCTGGCAATTCCACCATGGAAGGCCGGAGCCGGGCGATGAAGACGAAAGCCCACCAACGGCTATTTTGCCGAAAGTGGGCTGGCCCCGACAAGAGCGGCAGGGGCGAAGGACGGGAGTGACGAGCGCCACGACCAAGTCCAACCAATCAGCAACCAAGAACCCTTCCCCACGATAGGATCCGAGGCAAAAGGGAGGGCATATGCCTCCCAGATGCTGGTCCCAGGGGAAAGGTACTTTATAAAGTGGAACTGTCAGAGCAGGGCGAAGGGATCACGCCAAGGACGCCGCCGCCGAGGAGCCGGCAGCCGGCCGAATCATTACCTAACCTGTAACCAGGCCCCTGCCTATATAAGGGGGCCTGGACCCTTAGTCTGGGGAGATCCGATCTTCTTCTTCCTCCTCTAGCCCGAACAGCTCGAGGAGCATTGTAATCGATACTGTCTAATCAATACGAAGCAGGCAGGAAGTAGGGGTTTCACCTCCACCCGGGAGAGCCCTGAACCTGGGTAAACCGTGGTGTCTCAGTAGGCATAATCCCGAGCCGGGCCCCTCGTCTCCACCGTCGAGCCCCTCCGATAAGCCTACCCATGGCTACTGTCTCTAAATTCCCACGACAATCATAAAGCATATCTAAAACAAAATTCTCATTATCATCAGTAATTTCACTAGTAGCGTTGCTAGCAAGCAAAGGTGCATTATTGGTTTCATAATAGGAAGGATTCTCATAAATAACCATTTGAGTTTTAATTCCCTCACAAAAAGTGCATGGATTTTTAGTTGGGAAATTATCATTGCATGGGTTATCATAGATAACGAATAAGTTTTGAGTTTGAGTGTTACTGTCATATGTTGGAGGTGAAGTTGGAAGATCCAACTCTTCCCCAAGCTTTGGTGGTATCATAGCCTCCTGGTTGTACCTAGCAATCTTTTCTTTCAAGATCATGTTTTTATTATCCTCTTCCTACAAAATATTAGTACCTTCCATGAGAGCAAGAATTCTTTCTTTAACATAAGAATTATCACTAAATTCTTTTTTGCAAAGTTGGAGAATAATAGAACTATGTTCTTTCATTACACGAGCTTCATGACTAATTGCAACATATTTATCAATAAGAGCGTCTATCTCATGGGCGGCAACATAAGCAATGTATTTCTCAACTTGTTCTATATCAGGGCATTGAAATGTATCTTCATGATAACAAGAAATTATAGGATCAGGATTATATTTGCATTGAAAGTGACAGTGATTAACGATTCTTCTAGAGCAACAAGATACATCATGTTCATCACAAGACTGAATAGCCATTGTTTTAAATTCTCCAAGCAATCTACGCATTTTGTCTCCTTCCTCAGTTGATAGATATTCAAAGTAGGCTTTCATAGCTTAGCATACATATTAAAACAAACACTAATATTTATGGGTTTTTTTAGTTTTTAGAATGAAAACTGAAAGTAAAATGATGCTACAACTAATGCAACCGAAATAACAAATAGTAAATAAAATGCAAAACGAAAATGAATGATATGCAAGACAGTACAAAACAAAAATAAAGTACTTTGCAAAATCTAAAAGGACAAGATGACACTCACGTAGGTGCAACCTCCCTAAGCTTAGGCGTTTGCACAAGTTGGTGATGAAGACTTTCTTGTGAGCTTCCTTCTACTAGTTTCCCGACAACGGCGCCAGAAAATCTTGTTGATGCTTCCGCTAGGTTGAGACTCCAAGAGTAGAGTGTTGAGCACATGGAAGCATGATTTTCCCCACGAGGGTAACTCGAGGGTTTATATCGAACTCTCGGGGAACTGTGTGTATGATGGCTTGAAAGTACAGCCCGTTGGGAACCCCAAGAGGAAGGTATGATGAGCACAGTAGCAAGTCTTCCCTCAGTTATGAAACCAAGGTTGAATCGAACCAGTAGGAGAAAGCCAAACTTCAGAAGGTGATGCTTGCTAGCTTCGTGACACTCCGGACAAGGGCGCCAGATTAACTGCTTGTCGGCGTGTCTTCCCCCAGCAGCAACGTGAAACCTACACAACACAAACAAGTACTTTGCTCCCAACTTACGATGAGGTTGTCAATCTCACCGGTTTACTGTAAACAAAGGAATGAGCGTATCGAGTGGTAATAGGATAATAGTATGCAAGAAAGTAAACAGAGCGAGTAATAGTAGAACGGTAAAACAATATAAAGGAAATTGGACCGGGGTCCACAGTTCACTAGTGGTGTCTCTCCATAAGATAAATAAAAGCATGCTGGGTAAACAAATTACAGTTGGACAATTGATAGAGTAAAGATAATGTACATACATCACGAGGATCACTATGAGGCTTACTTTGAGCATTACGACAAAATACATAGACCGCCATCCAACTGCATCTATGACTAAAAATCCACTCGCAAGGAATCGTCCGAGGACCCCTTGAGTATTAAGTTGCGAACAACAGCTAATTGCATTAAGCAAAGTGCATAATGTAAACAAAGCAAATGTCCTTAGACACAAGAATGTTGTTTTCTCCCTAGTGACAACAGCACATCTACAACCTTAGAGGTTTCTGTCACTCTGTCGTGGGAATTTAGAGACAGTAGCCATGGGGTGGCTTATCGGAGGGGCTCGACATTGGTGACGATGGGTCCGGCTCGGGATTGTGCCAACAGAGACACCTCGGTTTACCCAGGTTCAGGGCCCTCCCGGTTGGAGGTAAACCCCTACTTCCTGCCTGCTTCGTATTGATTAGGTAGTAACGATTACAGTGCTCCTCGAGCTGTTCGGCTAGAGGAGGAAGAAGAAGATTGGATCTCCCCTATGCTAAGGGTCCAGGCCCCCTTATATAGACGGGGGCCTGGTTACAGGTTTAGGTGGCGATTCGGCCGGCTGCCGGCTCCTCGGCGGAGGCGTCCTTGGCGTCATCCTCTGACCCTGCTCTGGCAAAGACACTTTATAAAGTGTCTTTTCCCTGGACCGGCATCTGGAGGGCATATCCCCTCTCCTCTGCCTCGGATCCCGTCGTGGGGAAGGGTCTTCGACTCCTCATTGGTTGGACGTGGTCGTGGCACTCGTCACTCCTGTCCTGCGCCCCTGCCGACCTTGTCGGGGCCGTTCCGCTTTTGGCTAGACAGCCGTTGGGGAGTTTTGTCTCCATCGCCCGGCTCCAGTTCTCCTCGGTGGAGTCGTCAGCCGGCTGCTGGCGCAGCCGGCCCTTCGGGCAGAGCCAGTCTTCTCGTGCTGAAGCCGTGGGGACTCCTGGGACGCCAGCCGGCATATTGCCCGGCCCGTGGTGCGCCCCCTAAGTCATCCCCACGACACTAGCCCCCGAAACTGGCGAAGTCTCATGGGCTAGCATGGGGCTTCGGCGGGTTCTTCTTTTCGCTGAAGTCTTGCTCGTCCTTGTCGAAGTCCCAGGATTTCCGGTCCGGCCTGGTCACTCTAGTCGTCGAGGCTGGGCCTCGCGGAGTTTCTCCGGCCGTCTCGGGATGAACCGGCTCCGGTGGTGGCCCGGCTGGCGACCGCAAGCCGGTGAGCCGCGAGCCGGCGTGCTGCCTCCTGGGAACTTGCGCCACTTCGAATCTCGTTCCCACGCGGCGGCTGACGCAGCGCGCCAGTGACCAGTCTAGTCGTTTTGACCCTTCGGCCACCACAATTATTCCGGCAGACGTCACGTAACGAAGCAGGGCCGGCGTCATTGTTGCGTCCTATCGAAACGCCACGTGTGTGATTGAATCGCATTAAACCGGCTTAGCTTTTCGTGCCCTGCCAGCCCTTAAATCTTGGAGCTCTCGAGGGTTTTCGTCACTCCCGAGCGCCTCCATTCCTTCGCCCCCAACAACTGTCGCCTCCACTTCTCCCGGTTCGGTCTTGATGTCGTCACTCGGGACTGCCAGCGGAGCCGGGGCCGGAGCCGGCGACGGGCCGGGCGGGCATGAGCGCGGTCACCCGCTTGGCGGCCCGGCGGCGGCGCCGTCGATGCCTCGGAAGCACGGCCGCCCGCGGGGCAGCCGTAACAAGAAAACCCTGGCCGCGCTTGCGACCGCGTCCACCACCGCGGCCGCCACCCGGCCCCTCGGGATCGGCCGCTCCTCCACCATTGCCGCGGCCCCTGGCGGGACCGTGGTTGCGGCCGCCGGTGGCGCCGTGGTTCCCGCGGCCGCGACCTCTGTCGCCGGCCTCACCGGGATGCCCCTGCAGGCGGCGGCGGCCCTCGTCGGTGCCACGATGGCGTTCGGGGCCGCCCCTCCGGGCCTCGCCGGCCTGGACGTCGGCGGCTCCTCCAGCGCGGCCGCTGGGAAGGTGCGGAAGGCGCCGCCGCGCTCGCCGACCAGGCAGCGGCTTTCCTACGTCCCAGTGCACGGGTTCGCCACCGCCTTGGTGTCCCTGCTGGCCGGGAGTGAGGAGCGCCTTCCGCTCCCCGCCAGCTTCGTCGGCACCATGGGGAAGAACCCCCCAACAAGCTTTATGATCGAGGACGGCAGCGGCGGGCAGCCGCTGTACGACGTCGAGGTCCTCCATGACGAGGAGGGGAAGAGCTACCTCACCGGGGGGTGGGGGCGGTTCTTCCACGACTATGGCCTGGAGCGGGGGTGGTCTCTCATCCCGACCCACCCCGCCGGGTCGCACATCCTCTGCGTCCGCATCATCGACGGCTCCGGCTGTGCCCGCGCCTACTCCCCCTGGCCATGATCGGCGAGCGGCCCCGAAGCCTCCCTCTTGGCGACGACACCGTCAACAGGAGTCTAGGGGTTAGGTGGGGGAGTCCTTTTGCTACTCCGGCCCTTAGCGTGGCCCTTATTATGTAACTACCAGCCGTATAACTAAGAACCTCTTTAATTTCCTGCAAACCTTTGCTTGCTCTTCATCGTTTGTTGTGCGAATGTCTCTCTTCACTGTGTGCCTTTGCCATCGAGCAAGCGTCTCCCGCTCGACGCCGTTGTGATGCGATGGTTCTTCTCTTAGCGAAACCGCTGTCGTGCGAATCTGTAGATAGGGACCGCGATGGTCACTGGCCCGCACAGACGCTCCGGGCGGGCTCTTCCGGCTTCGACGCGGAGGGAACGGTGCTTCCGCTTGCCGGCTCCGGGAGGAACGGACCAGTCCCTGCTCAGCGGGGTTGAGGCGGAGACTGAGTCTTGTACCGGCTCGGGCGAGGTCGAAGCCGGCACGTTTCCTTTCCCAAGCCTTCGCACGTCCCAAGCCACGATTGGAGTAGATCTCCCAGTTTCCGGCTCTAGCCGTTGCTTTGCGAGTGTTAAGTTTCGATTTCGTTGCTCGTTTGCTGATCGTGTCACAGCGCCAGCTGAACGAACAGCCGGCGAGGTACTGGAGCCGGCCTGCTTCTGAGGGCCAATTCCCTTTCCCCCTAGCCCCCGAGTTTTGGGGTAGCTGGACTATCAGCTAGCTCGAAACTAACTCCTCACGAACGGTGCCGACGCCAAGCGAGGTAGCTCTAGCTTCGAACCTCTTGGGCGTGGCTTCTCAGCCCAAACATCAAAAATAGTGACTATCAGCTACTCGCTGGCTTTCCCTTCATCCGGTTCCCTCAACCTTTTCCTTAATCTCCTCACCCTTCGGCCCTTCTACCCCCAACCGGCAGCCTGGTGCCGGTTGGTCTCCCTTGGGCCGGCAGCCGAATGCCGGCCTAGGGTGGGAGCGCGCCGCGGAGTGAGAAGTAGTACTTCGGTCTGTCGGGCCCCCGACTTGTGCTAGCCAACGCTTAGTTGACAGACACTGCCCTTAACGCCTGGTTGAGCGGTTTTTCTATCGTTTGTGGTTCCGCTCTGCGGCTTTCCTTCGTATGTGGCCTGCCGGCTCCTATCCGTCCGGCTATGCGGAGCCGGAAGGCGGAGATTGGGATCGAGACCTTCTTCATACGTAGTACTCATCCGGCTGGCGAGAGATCGATTTTTTCGGGGCTGCCGGCTGTGGCTCGATGCCTGGAGCCGGCTGCCGGTCAAGTGAATAACGCAGGAAGCAAAACATACACGAAGTGTTTTCCTCGGAGTCGGCCGTAACTAGCCGTTCCGTTTTCCTTTATTCATTGACACGCTTTTCGGGGTACAAGCTTTTGCCTTAGCAGAAGAAAGGTCTTAGGAGACTGACATTCCAGGGACGCTCGGTCTCCTTGTCAGAGTTATCTGCCTTGTTCTTTCTGGGCTCTTGTGCGTCGATGAGGTAATATGCCCCATTGCCTAGCACCCGGCTGACAATGAACGGTCCCTCCCAGGGAGAAGACAGCTTGTGCAAGCCTTTAGTGCTTTGGACCAGCCGGAGTACGAGATCGCCTTTGCGAAACGCGAGCGGGCGAATTTTCCGGCTGTGGTATCGTCGCAGCTGCTGCTGGTAGAGCGCTGATCTAGCCAGAGCCTGCTCTCGAGCCTCCTCGAGGAGGTCGACGCCATCTTCGCGAGCTTCTTTTGCTTGTTTCTCCATGTACTGGACAATTCTGGGCGCGTCGAACTCAATGTCCGTGGGTAACACCGCCTCTGCTCCATAGACTAGGAAGAAAGGTGTGAAGCCGACAGAGCGATTTGGAGTGGTGCGCAGGCTCCAGAGCACTGAGGGTAGCTCTTCGACCCAACAGCCGGCTGAGCGTTCGAGAGGCTCGACCAGTCTTGGTTTGATGCCGGCCAGGATCAGCCCATTTGCCTTCTCCACTTGTCCATTTGACTGAGGGTGCGCCACTGACGCTAAGTCCAGCTGGATGCCTTTCTGACCACAGTAGTCAGCAAAGACTCCCTTCGCAAAGTTCGTCCCATTGTCGGTGATGATGCGGTGGGGAACTCCATATCTTGTGATGATCTCGTTGAAGAACTTGATCGTGGACGAACCGTCGAGTTTCTTGATTGGCTTGGCCTCGATCCACTTGGTGAACTTGTCCACGACAACCAGCAGATGCGTCAAGCCCCCGGGTGCGGTCTTGAATGGCCCTACCATGTCCAGGCCCCGGACCGCGAATGGCCAGGTGAGCGGGATGGTCTTGAGGGCTGCCGCTGGAGTGTTTCTATGCTTGGAGAAGCGCTGGCAGCCGTTGCACTGCTTCACCAGCTGCTCCGCATTCTGCTTGGCCGTTGGCCAATAGAAGCCATGGCGGAAGGCTTTGGCCACCAAGGCTCTGGAAGATGCGTGATGTCCGCACTCCCCTTGGTGTATTTCTCTCAGCAGCTCTGTCCCTTCTTCCGGCTCGATGCACTTCTGGTAGATGCCTGACACGATGCGCTTGTACAGCTCGCTATTGATGATGGTGTGCGCCCCAGCTCGACGCTGAATTCGCCTAGCTTCCGCTTCGTCTTGCGGCAAGTCCCCAGTGATGAGGTAGTTGGAGAATGGCTCCGCCCAGGAGGGTATCTCCCGTATGTGGAAGACACTGGCAACCAGTGGGTCAGCAGCCCCCGGGTCCGTCGTTGAGCCGGCTTCGCCTGATTGCCCGGCTAGGGGAGTGGGCGTGGAGCCGGCAGTCCCCTTGTCCTTCGTCGAGCCGGCCGCGCTGGGCTGGCCGGCTGTCTCCTTCAGCTCCGAGACGGCAGCCCCCGGGTCCGGTGGCGGTACCTGAGCCGGGGCTGGGTCTCCAGGCACATAGATGGATATGGACTCTGGCGAAGGCTTGATAGACGGCTTGTGGATGATCTCCAGGGACACCCCGGCTGGGACATCCTGCTTGGTGGAGCCAATCTTGGACAGCCAGTCTGCTTCCTCGTTGCTTGCTCTGGGGATATGGTGGAACTCACAACCCTCGAAGAATCCGCTGAGCTGCTACACATAGAAGCGATAGGAGGCCATGTTGGCGTCCTTGGCGTCCCAGTCCCCTGAGACCTGGTGCGTCACCAGGTCGGAGTCTCCGAAGCAGAGGATCCTCCTGATGCCGATCTGCTTGGCCATCTTGAGCCCATGTACCAGGGCTTCATACTCGGCGACGTTGTTCGACGCACGGAAGTGCATCTGCAGCACGTACTGCAGCTTGTCTCCCTTGGGAGAGGTGAGGACGACACCGGCCCCCAAGCCCCCGAGCAGCTTGGAGCCATCGAAGTGCATGCACCAGTGGGTGGAGTCCGGAGCCGGCGGCAGGTACTGGTGCTCTCCCCAGTCAGCGAAGAAATCCGCTATGATCTGTGACTTGATCGTCGTCCTGGGCTTGTACTGAATGGTATGAGCCGCGAGCTCGATCGCCCATTTAGCCACTCTTCCTGACGCGTCCTTGCACCCGATGATCTCCGAGAGCGGAGTGGTGCTCACCACCGTGATTGGGCGCTCCTCGAAGTAGTGCTTCAACTTCTTGGCCGCCATGTACACACCGTACGCGACCTTCTGGTAGTGCGGGTAGTTCTGCTTGGAGAGAGTGAGCACCTCACTCAAGTAGTACACCGGGCGCTGAACCGGCAGGTCTTTGCCTTCCTCGGTGCGCTCCACCACGATCACCACGCTGATGACGCGTGGGGTTGCTGCGATATAGAGCAGCATTGGCTCTCGCGGAGCCGGCGCTGCCAAGATTGGCGCGGTAGACAAGGCTCGCTTGAGGTCGTTGAAGGCGTCATCAGCGCGCTGGGACCAAATGAAGTGGTCCGTCTTCTTCATCAGCTGGTACAGCGGCACGGCCTTCTCCCCGAGCCGGCTGACAAACCGGCTAAGTGAGGCCAGACAGCCAGCAAACTTCTGCACATCTCTGAGCTGGGTGGGCTTCTCTAGGGCCTCGATGGCTTTTATCTTCGAGGGGTTAGCCTCGATCTCTCGCTGGGAAACGATGTAACCTAGGAGCTGCCCAGCCGGCACGCCAAAGGTGCACTTCTCAGGGTTGAGCTTCATGCGATAGCGCCGCAAGTTGGTGAAGGTCTCCTTGAGATCGTCCAGGAGCGTGCTGCTCTGCTTGGTCTTCACCACCACGTCGTCCACATAAGCGTGCACGTTCCTCCCAATCTGCTCCTGCAGACAGCGCTGCATGGTCCGCTGGTAAGTGGCTCCAGCGTTCTTCAGGCCGAACGGCATGGTAACATAGCAGTAGGCTCCGTACGGGGTGATGAAGGAGGTCTTGATCTGATCCGGCTGGAAGAGCGGGATCTGGTGGTAGCCAGAATAGGCGTCCAGGAAAGACAACAGGTCACAGCCGGCTGTGGAGTCGATCACCTGGTCAATTCGTGGCAGCGCGAAAGGATCCTTGGGGCAGGCCTTGTTGAGGCTGGTGTAGTCAATACACATTCGCCAAGTGTTATTCTTCTTCAGAACCAAGACTGGGTTTGCGAGCCAGTCAGGGTAAAACACCTCCATGATGAAGCCGGCTGCAAGGAGCCGGGCAATCTCCTCGCCAATAGCTTTCCTCTTTTCTTCTGCGAACCACCGCAGCGGCTGCTTGACCGGCTTGGCGTCCGGTCGGACGTTAAGTGCGTGATCAGCCAGCTCCCTCGGCACACCAGGCATGTCCTTTGGAGACCATGCAAAGATGTCCCGATTCTCACGGAGGAAACTGGTGAGCTCGCTTTCCTATTTGGCAGACAAACCGGTGCCGATGATGACGTACTTGGAGGGGTCGCTCTCGTCCAGCAGGATCTTCTTGGTGCCGTTAGCCGGCTTGAATTGCTCCACAGGCGACTGGCGAACCGGTACGTCTTGCTAGGTCAGCTCCACACGATGCAGAAGCTGCCTCTTCTCCTCGGCGACGACCAGCGCCTCTGCCAGCTGCGAGCTCTCCTTTGCGCAGGCCAGGGACTTCTTGAAGTTTCCCGAGACTGTAATCACACCTCTGGGCCCTGGGAGCTTCATCTTCAGATAGGCGTAGTGCGGAACCGCCATGAACTTGGCCAGGGCTGGACGGCCTAGCAGCGCGTGGTAGGGACTGCTGATGTCCACCACCTCGAACCAGATGGGCTCGCGGCGGCTATTCCCCTTCTTTCCGAAGAGAACCTCCAGCTGCACCCTGCCCAAAGGGGTGCAAGAATGCCCAGGCACGATGCCATGGAAGGTGAGCCGGCTAGGTTTCAGCTGAGCAAGTGGGATGCCCAACTTCTCCAGAGAGCTTCGGTAAAGAAGGTTGATACTACTACCGCCATCGATGAGCACGCGGGTGAAACGGCACATGTGCGTATCGGAACACACGACAGGATCCACGACCAGAGCATACTCTCCAGGGCTGGGCATCAACCTCGGGTGGTCCTCGCGCCCCCAGGTAATGGCCGTCTCGGACCAATGCATGAACTGGGGTTCTGCAGGCATCACGGCGTTCACCTCTGCCTCATGCCAAAGGTCGCTCCTTTTGTCCTTGCCGGGGGTAGTGAAGATGTGATACTGCTCCACATCTGTCGGGAAGTCATCATCTTGATCCGGCTCGCCTCCAGCCGGGTCACGCTGTTGGTCCTCCTGACCTTCAGCCAGTTGCGCTTGCGACGTACCAGGGATCTGCCGAGCACGCTGCTCCAGCTCTCTCATGAAATGGCACTGACGCGTGGAGTGGGTCGCTTCCCTGCCCGGGGAGGTGTGAAATTTACACGGCTGATCAAGCGCAGCATCGAGGGTGTACTTGCCCTCTTTGCGCCCATGACCGCTGCCTGCAGCCCCCGGGCCTCCCTGGTCGGAAGCCGCTCGCTTTGAGCTAGCAGATCCCCTAGAGGACGTCTTGACGTGGTCGAGCCACAGGTGGATGTGCAACGCCGATGGGCGAGCCTGGGACTCCGACCCCAGCGCTGACTCCTCGATTGAACATGGCTTGCTCGCTCCGCCGCCTTGCTGGGCGCGGCGGCCTTGGGCGTTGCCGCTCGGAGCACGGCCGCCCTGTCCCCGCCCTCCGCGGCCTCGGCTTGCCGATGGCGACCGCTGGATCTGGCCGGGGACGACGGTCGCGAAGCTGCGGCACGAGTCACGGGCGAGCTCGGTCGGTGCGTCTCCATGCACGTCGTAGAACTCACTGAGCATGGTGCTCGCGCGGCGCCGGTTGGCCTCGTCCTCAGCCACCTTGCCGAGGAGGACGAGACGCGTCCGCTCCAGGGCCTCGGCGACCCGGGCGGGATCGATGACGCGGTCGAGGGGAACGCGCAGGTCCACCACGGAGATGTTCGAGGCGTCCCGCTCTGGGAGTGGAGCATCTTGCTCCTGAGGAGGTGGGCGCTCGAGCGACAGGCGCTCGGGGCGCGGTAGGTCGCCGCCCTCATCCTCTCCCAGGGTCATCACCTCGACCATGGCGCCAAGATTGCTGCTTTCACCGCAGCTCAGGCCTCTGTCGCAGAGGGAGTCAAAGACGTCGGTGATCTCCTCCGGGAAGGGCTTGGCGACGTAGAAGCGGTGACAGCCGACGTCGAGGAAGGAGCCGTTGTTGCCGAAGCCATTCTTGAAGTGGGCCAAGTTGTCGTCGACGCAGTCGAAGGTGCCGAACCTCCAGACGAGGCCGGAGGCGACCTTCTCGCCGGAGGGTCCCGGCCAGAACTTGACTCCGCTCGCCACCGCGCTTTGCCCCACGGTGGGCGCCAACTGTCGTGGGAATTTAGAGACAGTAGCCATGGGGTGGCTTATCGGAGGGGCTCGAAGTTGGTGACGATGGGTCCGGCTCGGGATTGTGCCAACAGAGACACCTCAGTTTACCCAGGTTCAGGGCCCTCCCGGTTGGAGGTAAACCCCTACTTCCTGCCTGCTTCGTATTTATTAGGTAGTAACGATTAAAGTGCTCCTCGAGCTGTTCGGCTAGAGGAGGAAGAAGAAGATCGGATCTCCCCTATGCTAAGGGTCCAGGCCCCCTTATATAGACGGGGGCCTGGTTACAGGTTTAGGTGGCGATTCGGCCGGCTGCCGGCTCCTCGGCGGCGGCGTCCTTGGCGTCATCCTCTGACCCTGCTCTGGCAAAGACACTTTATAAAGTGTCTTTTCCCTGGACCGGCATCTGGAGGGCATATCCCCTCTCCTCTGCCTCGGATCCCGTCGTGGGGAAGGGTCTTCGACTCCTCATTGGTTGGACGTGGTCGTGGCGCTCGTCACTCCTGTCCTGCGCCCCTGCCGACCTTGTCGGGGCCATTCCGCTTTTGGCTAGACAGCCGTTGGGGAGTTTTGTCTCCATCGCCCGGCTCCAGTTCTCCTCAGTGGAGTCGTCAGCCGGCTGCTGGCGCAGCCGGCCCTTCGGGCAGAGCCAGTCTTCTCGTGCTGAAGCCGTGGGGACTCCTGGGACGCCAGCCGGCATATTGCCCGGCCCGTGGTGCGCCCCCTAAGTCATCCCCACGACACACTCCCCCAGATTAAATAGAGGCATGAACCCAACTACCAAGCATAAATACTCCCTCTTGGAGTTACTAGCATCTACTCGGCCAAGATAGCTACTAGCAACGGAAAGCATGCAAGATCATAAACAACATAGAGATTACATAAGATATATAATTCAGCACATCAACTTAACATAGTACCAATACTCATCGGATCCCAACAAACACAACATGTAGAATTACATAAAGATGATCTTCATCATGTAGGGCAGCTCACAAGATCTAAACATGAAGCACATGGTGGAGAAGACAACCTCATAGCTACTGCTATGGACCCGTAGTCAAAGGTAGACTACTCACACATCACTCCGGAGGCAACCATGGTAGTGTAGAAGGCCTCCGATAGAGATTCCCCTCTCCGGCAGGGTGCCGGGAAGAGCTCCTGGATCCTCCCGATCTCGATATGATGACGGCGGCGGCTTGCAGTATGTTTCTGGGAAAAGCGATCCCTCCCTTAGGTTTTTCCTGTCGAGGGGACTTTATAGGCGAAGGGGCGTCGTCAGGAGTGGGGCCAGGCGGGCTCACCATGGGTGGGCGTGGCCAGGGGCTGGGCCACACCCCCCTGTGGTGTGGCCAGCCTCAGGCCCCCCTCCGTCTCATCTTTGGTCTTCGCGAAGCTTCAGTAAAAATAGGAGGTTCGGCTTTTGTTTCGTCCAATTCTGAGAATATTTCCTGTGTAACTTTTCTGAAACACAAAAACAGCAGAAAATAGGGAACTGGCACTATGGCGTCTTGTTAATAGGTTAGTTCCAAAAAATGCATAAAAATGCCACGAAGTGTAACAAAACACTAAGCAAATGGTGTAAGAAGAAGCATGGAGCATCAAAAATTATACATACGTTTGAGACGTATCAAGCATCCCCAAGCTTAACTCCTACTCGTCCTCGAGTAGGTAAGTAATAACAAAAGAATAATTTTTGAGGTGACATGCACCATCACAATCTTGATCATCTATGTAAGCATTGAGTGCTGGGATCAAAGAACTTAAAACATGGGCATAAAAGACATAATCTTGACAATAGAAACTTAGCAACCATGTTATAACATGAAAAGAAACACAAACGGAAGATCATGAATAATGAAACAATGAAAGTCAAACGTGTGTTCAAATCATATGGAAAAACATAGCAAATGGTTTTCAGCTTGTCCTTCATGGAATAGCAAAACATAAATGCATAGGACCCCTTCAAGTTTAAGAGGGCGACTAGATACAAATAATTTAAGAACAAGTGAAACCATAATCATGAATCAATCAATGGTAAACTTTGGGACAACATGGCAACTATGCTCTCTTAGACGGTGCATAAAGGTAGAAGGTGGTGACTCAACATAAAAGTAAAAGAAAGGCCCTTCACAGAGGGAACCAGTGATTGCAAGTTTTATAAACCTTCAAAAATTATGGTACTTACTACCTTTGAGCTCTCATTGCCCCCATCATAGGCATCTTGAATGGTTAAAGTAAATGCAAGAACATTTATGAGCATATGCTTGACAAATCATAAGTTGAAAACCTCGTGTCCCGTGAAGTATGAATACCCAAACCTCATGCTACTCGACTTAGAGTCCCAAGCAAGCTCTTGTCATTGTAAGTATACATGTATCATCGAGAACCACCAACGGGGTACCTCCTTGCCCGATGACATGGAACAAGCCCACATGAAAATGACAGGACAAACAGATAATGAACACCTCGGCATCTTTTTTATTTACCATTGGTATAGCTTTTTATTTTGAGATGCATCATCGAATGGCCACTATGGGCATGCTGTAAATTTCCACCATGAATGATGCATGGCTTAGATTGGCGGCCCAGGCATTTCTCTAACACGTATACAAACTCTATGGTCCTGCAAGATTCCCAACTTATTTCACATCGCGAGTATCCATAAACCAAAGATCACGATATCAACTCAAATAAGAAGTGCAATGTTGAAAGCTTACCCCATGACGGCATGGTTTCGCTAATTTCCAACTTACAACTTGAAGCATAACGTCAACATAAAAAAGCCACAATGTCAAAATTATTAAAAACAAGAAAAGTAAAGTGTGCCATCAGGTTCGTGAGAGTTTTACTGACTAATTTTCACATAACACCAAAAGAGTTTAATTTGAAGGATAGATAAAAGCAAGTCAAATGTACTTTGGAATAGCAAATTGCTAATAGGTATGTATGGTGGACACATTG
Organism: Dactylis glomerata; assembly: GCA_007115705.1. Classification (NCBI taxonomy): domain Eukaryota; kingdom Viridiplantae; phylum Streptophyta; class Magnoliopsida; order Poales; family Poaceae; genus Dactylis; species Dactylis glomerata. Next base: position 1,709,779 of record QXEO01001691.1, on the reverse strand, counting down.
GAATAACTTGGTTTTTGGGAGTTGGATGCACGAGTAGAGCTCATACTCAGTACAAAATGAGGGCTAGCAAAAGACTGGGAGTGACCAACTAAGAGAGCAATAACGGCCATAATCATGCATAGCGACAAAACATCATTAAGAGAAGCATAAAATGGCATCAAAAGTCAAAAAATAAGTGATCATAGAGGCTTATGGCGAATTTTTATGAGTCAAACATGTTGTAAGCATGCGCCAAGTCAACCCAAATAAAGCATCAAGGAGAAAACCAAATTAATGCTTCCAAATAATAAAAACAACGCATGATTTTTTCAAAGGCTCATTAAGCAATCTCAGTCATTTGAGATAAGTCATGCTACAACAAAAATCACTAAGCATACTATCAAAATGACATCAAGCATGGCATGAAAAAGTCTAAGCCGCAGTCTAAACAAGCTCCTTTTTGTACCACTTTTTTTTGCATGAAACTTTTTCTCTTTTCCAACACCATTCAAACCTTTTTGAAATAACTCTTTTGATGAATACCAACATAGACCAGAGGTCCAAATACACCTTGATACAAAGATAAAATAAGATCTGAACAAAAATCAAGGTGAAAAATGAAAGCTAAATGCAGTTCTAGAAAAAGAGAACACTCGTTGAACGATAAGAGTGAAAAATGGAGTGTTCTTGGCAAATGAAAAGCAAGTAAATCTCCTCCAAAAGAAATTTGTTGGGGTCCAACCATTTATTGTAGAAAACAAAACAAAAGAAAACTAAAAACAAAAGTAAAGACGCTCCAAGAAAAATGCATAGTGCATGAAGCAATATAAATATAGTGTTTTGAGAGGTGACCTGAATTTTGCCGATGAAGAAGGGGTGCCTCAGGGGCATCACCAAGCTTTGACGCTTGTACCTCTTGGATATTTCTTGGGGTGACATGGGCATCCCCAAGCTTGAGCTTTTGTCCGTTCTTCAACTCATCTCATCATTCTCCAATCCCTACACTTGAAAACTTCCTTCATACAAAACTTCACACAATTCTATTAGCAACGTTTGCATAAACATAATAATGAATCAAACGTTTTTGGTTCAGGTTTCAACTCAAAAACACCAAATATAAAGCATATACTACTGTAGCAACTTCCCCAAAAGTTACGTGATCAAAAGAACTCAAAAAGAAAGCGATAGAGAGGCAAACACAAATAGTGGCAGAAATCTGTCAAAATAGAACAGCTGACAAAGGTCGATTTTTTCGAGGACCTTCTGTTGCTCAAATCAAAAAGTGTAAAACTAATGAAAGTTTGGATATAACCTGGGGCATACGCACAAGAAATCGCAGGTCAAAAAGATATTCTGAGAATTTTCAAGAATTTTTACGGTGCAGCACCAAAATCTGTTTCAGGACAGCAACTTCCCCAAATCTTACCTCCCTCAAATTAGAGGTTCTTCTTGGCACAACAACGAAATAAAAAGGATAAGGAGCGGTTATTACAGTAGTAATAACTTCCAAGACTTAAATAAAATAAAAAGTACTAAAAAGAAAACAATGGGTTATCTCCCAAGAGTGCTTTTATTTAACGCCTTTGAGCTTGGCTCAGTAATTTGAGAAGATGCTCACATAAGAAATATGAATAGAAGCCAAAAGAGCATCAAGGAGTAAATATAAAACACATTTAAGTCTAACGCACTTCCTATGCATAGGAATCTTGTAAGAAAATAAATCAAAGAAGCACATAGTCACAAGTATGGGTAGATAAAACAGGAGAAACTTTGGAACTTTCAATATAAATAGAGGTATTTTAGTAACATGAGAATTCCAACAACCATATTTTCCTCTCTCATAATAATTTTCAGTAGCATCATGAACAAACTCAACAATATAAATATCACACTCACCCTCCTTTGTTAAGCATGGAGGGCGATCGAATAAGGTATTAGTTAAAGAGTTACTCTTATTGGGAGGTAGACATGGGTAGATCCATTCTTCCTCCTCTTCATCATCACTCTCTTCCTCTTTTTCATCCAATGTGCTTCCAGTTTCAGCAATTTCTTCTTCCATAGGCTCCTTCAAGGCATTAGTCTCTTCCGTTGGAGAGCATCTATTAAGATATTTAAGAATATAGCCATTTTCTTCCTTGTAATTATCAAAGAAAAATATAAGTATATCATAAACCTCATATTTATAAGGTGTATCATCAGTATTTTCAAGAAAATAAGCAAGTTCGAATGCACCCTTCCAAGCAATAAATTCTTCAATTTGTTCCACATCATAAAAGTTATAATTTCCATTAATATAAGAAGATATGATAACATCATCATTATACTCACATTGAAAAGGGAGGTGTTTATACCTCCTACAGCAACAAGATCTATTAAAGCAATAAGTAACATTATAAGTAGAGCACACATTTCTAGCAATGATATACAATCTATTGATTTGTTCCTATAAGTGTTTTCCTTTTTGTGACAAGCGGTGTTCCTCATAATAATTTTGCTGCTCTTCCGTGAACCCAGCTTGCCAAAAAGATCTAGTTTCAAAGAAACCAACCATTGATAGAAAGCATGATAAAGCAAGACAATAACAGACCAACAAAAATAACAACTATAGTAGGAACTAATTTTTTTTGTAATTTTGATAAAAAGATGCAAGCAAAATAAAATAAAACAAAACTAAAACAAAGTAAAAGATTGTGTGTACGAGACTCCCATTGCAGAAGTCTTCTTTCTCCCCGGCAACAGCGCCAGAAAACTGCTTGATGGTTTGTAAGTACAGCCCGTTGGGAACCCCAAGAGGAAGGTATGATGAGCACAGTAGCAAGTCTTCCCTCAGTTATGAAACCAAGGTTGAATCGAACCAGTAGGAGAAAGCCAGACTTCAGAAGGTGATGCTTGCTAGCTTCGTGACACTCCGGATAAGGGCGCCAGATTAACTGCTTGTCGGCGTGTCTTCCCCCAGCAGCAACATGACACCTGCACAACACAAACAAGTACTTTGCTCTCAACTTACGATGAGGTTATCAATCTCACCGGTTTGCTGTAAACAAAGGAATGAGCGTATCGAGTGGTAATAGGATAATAGTATGCAAGAAAGTAAACAGAGCGAGTAATAGTAGAACAGTAAAACAATGTAAAGGAAATTGGACCGGGGTCCATAGTTCACTAGTGGTGTCTCTCCATAAGATAAATAAAAGCATGCTGGGTAAACAAATTACGGTTGGGAAATTGATAGAGTAAAGATAACGTACATACATCACGAGGATCACTATGAGGCTTACTCTGGGCATTACGACAAAATACATAGACCGCCATCCAACTGCATCTATGACTAAAAATCCACTCGCGGGGAATCGTCTGAGGACCCCTTGAGTACTAAGTTGCAAACAACAGATAATTGCATTAAGCAAAGTGCGTAATGTAAACAAAGCAAATGTCCTTAGACACAAGAATGTTGTTTTCTCCCTAGTGGCAACAACACATCTACAACCTTAGAGGTTTCTGTCACTCCCCCAGATTAAATAGAGGCATGAACCCAACTATCGAGCATAAATACTCCCTCTTGGAGTTACTAGCATCTACTCGGCCAAGATAGCTACTAGCAACGGAAAGCATGCAAGATCATAAACAACATAGAGATTACATAAGATATATAATTCAGCACATCAACTTAACATAGTACCAATACTCATTGGATCCCAACAAACACAACATGTATAATTACATAAAGATGATCTTGATCATGTAGGGCAGCTCACAAGATCCAAACATGAAGCACATGGTGGAGAAGACAACCTCATAGCTACTGCTATGGACCCGTAGTCAAAGCTAGACTACTCACACATCACTCCGGAGGCGACCATGGTGGTGTAGAAGGCCTCCGACAGGGATTCCCCTCTCCGGCAGGGTGTCGGGAAGAGCTCATGGATCCTCCCGATCTTGATTCGATGACGGCGGCGGCTTGTAGTATGTTTCTGGAAAAGCGATCCGTCCCTTAGGTTTTTCCCGTCGAGGGGACTTTATAGGCGAAGGGGCATCGTCAGGAGTGGGGCCAGGCAGGCTCACCATGGGTGGGTGCGGCCAGGGGCTGGGCCGCGCCCCCCTGTGGTGTGGCCAGCCTCTGGCCCCCCTCCGTCTCATCTTCGGTCTTTGCGAAGCTTCAGTAAAAATAGGAGGTTCGGTTTTTGTTTCGTCCAATTTTGAGAATATTTCCTGTGTAACTCTTCTGAAACACAAAAATAGCAGAAAATAGGGAACTGGCACTGTGGCGTCTTGTTAATAGGTTAGTTCCGGAAAATGCATAAAAACGCCACAAAGTGTAACAAAACACTAAGAAAATGGTGTAAGAACAAGCATAGAGCATAAAAAATTATAGATACGTTTGAGACGTATCAGTATACAAGGATTCTTCCTGTCCCTCTTCTAACAACCTGCAAAGTAAAATAAATTTGCTTTGTGCCCTCAACCTCACCAAGTGGTTGTCAAGCACAAGGTCTGTGTAAGTATACAAAACTGAAAAAAATATGCAAATGCAACAGCGCCAGAAAATCGCTTATGGCGCGGGAATATGCAAACTAAAGTAATATGCAATGCAATGATAAACAGGAAAAAATATTTTTGTAGTGTTTCGGTTTGTGAAATGCAATAAAAGAAATATTTTTGTATTTTCGAAATTAATAATAACTAAAAATAAAAACAATGTTAAAGTTTTTTTTAGAACAATAGGGCTCCCTCAAGGGGGAGACCCCGGTCCCATTTTATAAATGAAACCAGAGTAACAGTCTACAAACTTATTACAACAAAGGAAATAATAGGAAAATGCAAGGAAAGCTGCTGGTCCTCCCTAAGCTAGCTCAACAAGTCTGGGCAAACACACCCTCAGGGGTCTTTTTATTACATGATTGCTAGACAAGGAAACAAAGGAAAAGCAGACCAAAACGACATCTTTGCCATTTTTCAGCGCTTAGAGCTGTAGTCGTTGCATAGCTGCGCCAGCTTGGTCTTCGTGATATCCACAGGCAACAAGAGATGCTTGTGTGGATATTGCTTCTCCTTGTCCTGCCAGGGCGCGAGAGGAGGGGTGCAGAGACCTGCAGCTTGAGGATCCATCATGGGGAGAGTTGGCTTCTCAGCAAACAACGAAGGGGTGACAAGGGCCATCCTCATCTCCACGGTAGAGCTCCCGGAGTACACAGCAGTGTTGAAATATGGTGAGAGAAGTGATCCACACTTGCCTGTATCTCCGGCTTGAAGATCAATCTCCATTTTCTGACAGCCTTCAGAATCAGCCACCATACCTGTTTAACACATAGCCAAGTTTGACCATCAAAAATCATAGCATTTCTATTTTTCCAAATGCCCCAAAGCACAGAAGCACAAATGGTATTCATAGGAGAATGATTTTTGTTAGCAGGACAAAATCTAGCTGTGGATTCATAGTTGGTTCCAATCTAAACTTTCAAAAAAATAGAAACTGATGTCCATATTTCTCTGGCCACTATACAGTCAAAGAAAAGGTGTGTAATTGATTCAGGTTCACCACAGAATTCACATTGAGTAGGTTTGCCCATATTCCTTTTTTCAAGATTATCTCTAGTCATTAGCTTATTATTGGACAATAACCAAAGAAAAATATGAATTCTAGGGGGAACTGTCAAAGACCAAATAGAAGAAATATAAAGGGGAATTATCCCTCTGTGTGTGATGATTTTATAAAGAGAGCTTGAGGTGTAAGTCCCAGAAGCTGTGTAAGTCCAGATGAGAGAATCACAATCAGGTGAAAAGGAAATCCTAGTACAAATTTGTTCTAATTCATACCATTGTTCCATTAATCTATCATTGAAAATTCTTCTGAAAGTGAGTTTTAAATTTGTCCCATCCTAGACCTATGCATCCATAGCCAGTTGCTCATTGCGAATGTTATACAAATCCCAGAATTGGACTGCAAGTGGAGAGGTACCGAACCAGGTATCCTCCCAAAATTTCAGCTGCATACCATTGCCCAAATTCCACCTATAGCCAAACTTTGCTGCATTTGCTGCCCACATAAACCCTTTCCAAAATTTGGACGAGTTTAGTATGGAACAGGAGAAAATATTAGGGTTGGCAGTGTTATATGTATTATCTATCAAACTTTTCCATAACTTGCCATCACTATTTGAGTATCTTTTAAGCCAAGAGGCCAAAAGACAGATCTTCAGGTCCCGCAGGTTGGGGATACCTAAACAACCATGGGCCTTTGGCATGCAAACTAAGTCCCAGTTAGCTAGATGTAACTTCCTCTTATCTTTTGTATCATTCCAAAGGCAGTTTGCCATCTGAGTGTTAATCAGCAGCAAGGCCCACTTTGGAAATTTGAAAAAGGATAAAAGGTATATAGGGATACTAGCTAAATAGGCCCTGATCAGAGTAACTCTGGCAGCATAAGAGAGGAGTTTTCCTCTCCAACCTGCAATCCTTTTAAGGATTTTATCAATAATTGGCTATAAATCCTCTCTCCTAAGTTTTTTCAAAATACAGAGGGACTCCTAAGTATTTAATAGGAAAGGAATCTACAACACATTCTAAAATGTGTTGTAGTTCTGTAGTCTCATCAACATCTAGATTAATAGGAATCAATTCACTTTTGCAATAATTAACTTTGATGCCTGAAACCTATTCGAAACAGGTCAGGACCCATTTGAGGTTTCTAGCCTTCTCTGGGTTGTTTTCAACAAAAAGAATCATGTCGTCTGCATATTGTAAACAAATAACCCCACCAGGAATTAAGTCAGGGCAAAGACCTCTAATCAGGTTATGAGATGCAGCTTTAATAAGCATTCGAGTAAAAACATCGACAACTAGATTAAAGAGCAGGGGGACAAAGGATCTCCTTGCCTTAATCCCTTTCCAGTAGTAAAGGAATTACCCTCCACTCCATTGACCTTAACTGCCACTGACCCCCCCTAGTGATTTGTTTGATGAGGGAGCAGAAAGCAAGGCTAAATTTCCTTCTGACTAGAAGCTCATCTAGGAAATCTAGATTCACCTTGTCAAAGGCTTTTTCATAATCTAGCTTTAGAATAGGTCCCTTTTGTTTTCCATGGAAGACAGAATGGATGACCTCATGAGCTGACACTACACTTTCAAGAATATATCTCCCTTTTATAAAGGCTGTCTGATTAGGAGAGATAAGAAAATTCATCAACAACCCAAGTCTACTGGTTAAGACTTTCGTGAAAATCTTGAAAATGCAGTTGAGTAAGCTGATGGGCCTGAATTTTTTCATAAAAGAAGCATCAAGTTATTTTGGGATTAAAGAAAATACAACAAAATTTAATCTAAACAAGTTCAACTTCCCTAAATGGAAGTCTTTGAACATTGCCATCACATCATCTTTTACCAAATTCCAGAATTTTTGGTAAAACATAAATGATAGCCCATCAGGACTAGGGGCTCCATCAAAATAAGAAGAAAAGACAGCATGTCTCACTTCTTCTTCTGTGAAGGGTTTATCTAAAGAAGCATTCATTTCAGCAGAGACAATTTCATTATCTGAAAAGAAATCTTCAGATAGGGAGAAATCCTCTCTGTTCTCAGCCTTAAATAGGTCTTTGTAAAAATCTATAGCAATTTTTAACATACAGTTTAAATCAGAGGAAGGTCCATCAGGACCCTCTAGAGTATGAATTAGGGTTTTCCTTCTCCTTTGATTTGCAACTGCATGGAAGTAGGCCGTGTTCCGGTCTCCCTCAAGAATATCTCTATCCCTAGAATGTTGGTTAGCCTTGACTTCTTCTTTAAGCCAAAGTTTCTGCATTTCAAGTTGAGTAATTTTCAGCCTATCTACCTCTGAATCAGAAAGAGCAGACGTCTTAGCTTTGATGTCTAGAGTATCATACTCTTCCATCAAATCTTTTTTCATCTGTCTAAGATCTGCTTCAATATTCCTACTCCAACCTTTAGTGGTCTTTCTAAACCTCCCCACTTTTTCCTACCAGATATCAATGGCAGTTTTCTTGGTTCTCTTGGTTCTCTCAGTATTACAAAAGAACCTATCTATAGTGGACATTATTAGGTTCTCTTGGTTGTTTCCCCAGCTAAATTTTCGATTACCTAGCTTAACATCCAGGAGACCCCAAATTTCTATCCAAGCATTGAATTTGTCACACCATTTCTGATTAACAATTCCATTGCTTTTGTCCTTCTAGAATCTAACTAGATTAAAATTGCCACTAATTAAAGTGGGAAGTTTTGTATTTAGGAAAAGTGAATGTAGTTCAGAGATAAATTCCTCTTTTCCCTCCTCATATGGAGAGCCATAAACAAAAACATGTCTCCACACTACACTATCGAATTTGTTTCTAATAACACAAGAAACAGAAAACCTTTTGATATCCCAGGCATGATATCAAAAATATTGAAATCAATCCCAACTAATATGCCTCCAGCAGAGCCTTTGGCTGGGATATAATTCCAAGTAAAATTAATGTTTAAACTAATAGAATCTAAGTAGGAGACAGAGAAAGTCTCTTTCTTAGTTTCCTGAAAATAAACAATAGAAGGTTTAGCTTTAGCAAGGTTGTCATGGATGCATTTTTTCCTTCCTATAGCATCAATGCCTCTAATGTTCCAAGAGAGACTATTCATTGGAAAACAATTTTCCTAGGGTGCTTGCCCCGTCTATGTTTGCAAACTTTGATCCATTCTCTCTCACTATCATAATCCTCATCTATGCTTTGGTGTAGAGGAGTGACAGGTGAGTTAGATCCTAAACAAACAACAATAGAAGCAACTGAAGGAGATTGTCCCACAGACATTCCTTCAGTTCCATGAGGAGAAACCTCCCTATCTAATTGGTTAAATACATTTTCTGGAGTCAAATGTTGTTTAAAATCCATGTCTAAGTTAGAAGCCAGTTTGAACTCACTGGTATCTAATTCAGAGGTATTATTAATGCTGACTCCAAATTTTTGTGCCATATTAACTAAAGAACTTTTCTGCAGAATATCAAAAGGGTTATGGGAAGCAATACCTTGGAATTTACTAGGAGCTTGGATGTCAAGTTTCTTCTTCTTTAGGTCCTTAGCCATGTCGATGACCGTCTTCCCCATAACACTTTGAATTCTGGTGCTCTGCCTTTCAGCTTGAACAGGACCCCAGGTGGGGGCTTTTTGGGTGTTGACAGGAACAGAAACAGATAGCTCAGTAGCATTCTCTACCTCTGGATGGTTATCATCTTCGTGGTCCTGATCATAACTATCTTCCTGCTCTTAGTTGAAACATCCATCTTCATTGACCAATTCCATCTCCCTCAAGAGGTTGTAACATCTGTCTTCATCTGGATTGTCAGCTGATAGCCAAGCCAGGATGTCCTTCCTTGCATTCTCAAGGTGAGGAGGAATGGCATCAGACATAGAAACTTCAGGGCTGAGGAGTGAGGCACCTTGGAGATCAGTATCTGCTTTCCTGTGTCTGGCAGAATTGTTGTTTGATGGTTCAGGGGCAGTGTTCTTGCTACCAGATTGAGGTCCATTGTTTGATTTTTACTGGCATTTTCTTGCTCAGTATCCATGTCAGTTTTCCCAGAACCCTGGTCACCATCAGCACCAGGATCTGAGGGGCCTTGAGGGTCTTCTCCTTTATTAGCAGACTCATCTGGTAATTCAGTCACTATCCCAATTTTGTAGAATTTTTTCTCCATCTCAAAGAACCACTCCTTAGGACCTAAGGCTGGGTCTTTGCATTGGATTTTCACTCTCACCACTTCACCTAAAGATTTGAAAGTGCTGCACCAATCCACATCAGTCAGAATGCCAAAGACTGAGGTAAACTGGGCCAGAGGTCCCCACTTGCACCATTTAGGGTTGATGCCTCTGAGCTGAAGCTAGATATCATGAGTCTTTTCCTCACACTCAAGGTCTCCATCCCAGACTTCAACATTAAACAGTGACTCCTTCTTTCATCAGTCCAAAGCAAGGATAGCTAGCTACATCTGCAACAGACATATGAGGAGGAAACTTTACCAGGTAGGTCCAATCATCAAGGGCCCTAATCTGCCATGGCCAAGTGGTTTTGTAAATGACTAAAAATTCAGTTGCAAGGTCTTCTTTGTTAATCTCTCCAACTTCAACATAAACAATGCCCACATTCTCAGTGATCAACAGACCTTGTGCTGATGGAGGTGGGAGCTCCACATGGAAAAATTCCAGGCTAGGGCTAGCACTACCCACCAGTTTTGCAGAAGGAGGAGGCAGTTTCTTCACTGGACAAATATCTTCCTTGTGGACAGTAGAGTTACATATGAAACAGACAGAAGGCTTCAGACAAGATGCTTTGTGATGCCCAGGTTCACCACAGTTGTAGCAAACTACTTCCTCCGATCGGAAATAAGTGTCGACAATTTTATACTAGCTTAGTATAAAGTTTATACTAAGTCTCCGACAGTTATTTCTGATCGGAGGGAGTACATGTATGTAGCTGTCTTTGCCTTGAATATTCTCTTTTCCTTTTTGCTTATTGGCTGCCTCAATTGCAGCAGCTTCCTTCTTTTGGTTCTTGCTCAAAACCTTAGCTGTTCCCAAAGAAGGATTCCCAACCGATCCCCCCTGAGCAGGTTGAGGAGGAGCCGCAGGCAATTGCTGTGTTGAAGCACCTTGAATAGGCTGGCTTGGGTTCTGCCAAGTATTTGGGTTCACCACAGATTCTGCGGATAAGCACCAGGGAATTGGTTTGGGAAGCCCCATGAGGGAGGATATCCATAATTGAAACCAGCTTGTTGAGGATATGGTTGGAGGGTTTCTGGAGGTGGGAATTGTTGTGGCTGCACCCACACACCAGGATTCTGAGAAGGATTACCAGCTTCCTGAAAATTACAGATCCCCTCTCCCTCTGCCTCTTCCTCTGTTGTCTGGCATCTTCTCTCATAGCCCTGCTAGCAGATTACCACTAATCTCAGTTGGCTCTCTGGTAAAACATGTCGATGGAGGAGCAAGGTGTAGGTCTAGGGTAGAGAACTCTCCTCACTCCAGAGCAGACTTCCTAATCCAGACAAGCTGCACGTGCGGCGGCCCTCAAGGAACCCTAGCCACAGCGTCTTGCTCTTGCAAGGGCACCTCGATTGAGCCAACATGAAGGGTGCGCCTGCTATCAACAGGAAGCGTATGAGGATTTCCCATCTCCCTGACTATTTGACCGGTCACCTCACATGCTGCAGGGCCTCTGCTTTTTGAGTTCAGCTTCAGAAAACGGCGGTCGCGCCTCAGCACTCGACCCTGACCTCTGCCTCTCTACTGCAATAGATTGAAATTGAAATTGACAGGACTCACCATATGCATTGCGGCGGCTGATTCGCCCTCAGTGATTCCAGGTCTCGCAATGCCAGCTGCATTGCTTCCGATGGTGGTACTGCCCTCACTCTGATGCCTCTCTCCGCTAGAGGATCTGGAGTGAGTTGAATCACCTCTGGATAACATTGCAGCCCGCCTGCAATCCTCGCTCGCTCTAGAAGATGAATCACTGCTGACTCCCTAACTGCAAGCAGACCGACGATCCTGAAATCCAAATTGCGCTTCACTATCAGAACTGCACCTCGTCTTCTCGTTTCCATAGCCAAACATCACAGAGCAGCTGGATCTCGTGGGAAAGTTGTTGTCGGAGGTGCGAGAGACGTAGATTGACCTCGCTCTGCCCCAGAAAGAGCCAAAGCTGCTGCTTTTCCCTCCACAACCGTTGTTCCTGAAGCCTGCACCAGATCTAAGAGCGGAGCCGCCCCGCTGTGATCCACCATCGTCGATGGTGGTGGAACCTGGTAGAACCATGGCTCCATCCAAGGGCCGCTGCGCCAGATTCAACTGCTTGCGCGATGCGTGGTATCTAGAGACTGCGGTGCGAATCGAGCAGAAGGGGAGCGTTGGTGGAGGGGGGGGAAAAGGGTTCTCACCACGGGATCTTAGATCAGCCTTCTGCACTAGGGCCTGGTCGACCCCACCATGGAACAGTGCTTGAGGGCTGTTCACATGGGTGGGATCCCTGATCCCTTGCCCCTTGTATCCAAATGCGCCTGTAGATACCTCCTAAATCTGCACCGATCGATTGGCGGAAGCTCTGGCCTCCATCCGATTGGCTCTGCCATCATGCTCCTCTCCTCCGGTGAGGTGAGCTGCAGGAGGAGGAGCATGATTTTCCTCTCGAGCTTTGCTTACTCCCTCGCAATCCTCTCCTCTTCCTGCTGAGACAGCTCTGAGGGGCCCTGACCCGCCATCCGGACTCCCAGGCGCGGAGAGAGCCTCGAGAATGGAGACGGCGGTCTCTTCGGGCATCCGACGGTGGGGAGCGGTGGGGAGCGGTGGGGAACTTCAACTATGACCTAAACAACGGTAAAGTGAACATAAAGGTGTTTCTTATAGTAAAAAGTGGACCGGGGTTCATGGGTTCACTAATGTACTCTCTCATAAAAGATATGGCGGACATAGGATCATACAATTGACATAAAAGATTGCAACAAAAGTTCACATTCAGATGAATTCATATGGGCATCACGTCCTAAAATACAGATGTTTTGGTTATTCATCTCACTCATACTCTAGCAAGATGGGAATTTAATCTAATCACCTCGGTATTAAGATAAAACTCAGAGCATAGCATTAAGCACAATGACATGAAGTTAAAATAAGAACATGCTTGATCTAGTCGTGGATACTCAGCAATGTCACGCTAGAGGTACCCTATAGCATGGTATTTTCATTATCCCAAGTGAGGTAACAAAGTAAGGTAAACACCCAAGCGACACCCGAGGTCTGTCCCCCTCAGCATAATCACACCCCGTTACTCCAACTAACACACACGTTACCCCACACACGCTTTCATAAACATGCTTGATCATAACAAGTAAACAAGAACGGGGTACATAATATGCATCTACTCATACACTAAAATTAAAGAACAATTGCAATCCCATATATTAACTCATAGAAAGATCCACCACAAAAGTGATACAAAGATGGCCATAATCATGTTAGGCAGCTCATATGGCTCTAATATGATGAAGAACAAGAGAGAGATACATATAGCTAGTGCCACAAACCCGTAGTCCAGAGGTGGAGATCACACCGGCAGCGCCCCACTGGAGTTTTCCCCTCCAATCTTCGATCTCCCTGGTTCCTATTTCGTGTTTCTATGTTTTGGCGGCACTCCTTTTTGCGACCCGTAGGGGCATCCTTTATATAGTCAGTTTTAGGTCAAGACACATCCAACAAGATGAAGATCGAAGGCATCAGAGCTACGAAGGGGGAATAGGTAGGCCCCACACGGCCAGGGAATCTGGCCACGTGCGCTTAGCCCATTTGGCCCTCGTGGCTCCCCTGTTGCATCTCCTTCACTCATAAGTCTTGTTCCGTGGAAAAACTCGTTCCCCCAAAATTTTAGGTAATTTGGACTCCGTTTGGGTCCCTGAAAGTCAAAAAACATTGAAAAAGAGGTTTTCTGGTTTTCCCAGGTTAATTCAATAAAATTGGGAACATGTGAATTATTCCCAGTAATCATCAAAAAGCATGAATATGAACAATATATGATGCAAATTAGGTGGAATATCAAGTGGTAAAGTGCAAAGATCATGGATGCATTTTACATGCATCAGCTCCGCCTCTTTCGAGGCTTGCCAGTGACGCCACCGCGATGTCAGACGATGCCACCACCCTGCACGAGTCCACCAAACCACATCCAATGCCGAAACCCTGCAACACCTCGCTGCCAAGAATCAACTTCGTCAACAAGGGAGATGCACGTCGCTCCTCCTCAGAATCCCTCCAACCAGAACCAACTTCCAAACACGACGCCCACAAGTGGGAGAACAACACCCTGCCTTGCCATCATCCGACCCAGGAGACCCAGATCTAGGGTTTCCCCCAGAGTTGCCCGGACTAGGAGAAAAAATTGATCGCAACAAGGAGGCTCCTAGCCGATGCCTTCACGAAGGCAATGACACACAACACCATCATCGACTAATATGAGGATCTAGGGTTTCCTCTGGAGGCAACCTTGCACATGACCAAATCCGCCCTGCTAGGCCCAACACCACCCTAGACTCTAACTCTAGTGAAGACAAGACGACATGGTCGAGGAAGGAGGCCATCATAGAGGGATGAGCCATCACCACCAGGTCCAGGGCTGCCGCTCTGGAATCCATCTTTCGCTGGTGACCAATGAAGGAGCACTGCTCTTCTCGCTGCAGACAATTCTGCGCCACCACGCGAAGGTCCCCGTGCCAGGGTTCCCTGGTCAGGCACCGCGCCCACGTGCATCCACGGGGGAGGGAGGAGTCCCTGCCACCACCGACAACACCTAGGCTTTAACTAGCCGCGCCTCGTGGCAGTGCAGTGAGGGGAGGAGGAGAGGGGAGGGTGGGGGCGAGGCGACGGGATTAGGATTCCCCTAGCAGTGCCCGAGTGGAGATGACATATCCTGGCGAGATGATATATGGTGTCCTTTCTTATTTTTTGGGTATGTTTCATGGGAAGATCCGGTTGCTTGTACCCTTGGATTCTTGGTGAAGAATTGCAAGCCTATCCTGCATGGGGTGATGCCCCTACTTATGTTTGATTGGTGACTACTAGATCTAGTTGTTTGCAGTATGAATTTTAAAAAATGAAAGGCTCCTAGACCCTGATTTAGAGTAATAAGGCCGACAAGGCTAGACTACAACACCAGGAGTTAGCGACTTTCAATAAAAGCATAAAAAAAACAACCAAGTACAAGACGGGCACAACTACAACAACCTAAGATAAAGGAGTTCGATGTTTCGGGTCTTCGTCTGGAACAATTAAACTGCATAGGAAGTCACTGACAAACAAGTGCAAGAATACACACCAAACTGATTTCAGAGCTACAACCTCCAGCCACACGACTACCATGCAGCGGGTAACCAAGGGAACAACATGGATCGAGGTTTCAGGAGGCAACGCCTCCAACAAAGAAATAACTGAGAAGTGACACTGGTGCTTTGACCCATCGAGGGTCTAGATTTTTTACACCTTAGTGTTGGGGTTCGATGCAGAAAACAAAAGATATTCATCTAACCCATAGCCTATGATCTATCTACGTAGTTGAACAGTAATGGAAAAATGACAGTATTAATACCCTTGAAGACTGAGTGCGTGGGAACGTTCTCGCACAAACATTGTCAATGAAGACAACCAAAGCCGACCTCAAGGTTGTGTAGTCATACAGTCAAAGAAGATTAGCACCGCACGAGCATGGCACCATAGCGCCACGAAACCATGGTGCCACGGCACCACGACACCAGTGCAACAACACCGGTGCAACAACATACACTACTAGGAAAACCCTTATCCATGGGCCCATTATCTACGGCACACTATATTTTGGTGCTCCACAGATAAGTAGGTGTGGCGCACCAAGAGAAATGCGCCACAGATACCACCTTATGCGTGGCGCACCAAACAGGTGGTGCGCCACGCATATGTGGGCCCCAACGAGCACCAGGGCCGGGGGTGTCAGGCCCCCACATCCGTGGCGCACGAATTGGGAGTGCGCCATGCATATGGCAGAGATCAGTGGCGCACCACAGATGCGTGCGCCACGGATATATGTGGGCCCATCCTCTGGAAAAGGTGGCAGGCATATCTGTGGCGCACAGCCATTTGGTGCGCCACTGCTGTAGAGTTTTGTGGAGCACCTTAATGATGTGCGCCACGGATATGTCGTACCTACCACCATAAATCCCATAGATCTAGCTCTAGTTCCTCTTCGTCTCCACCCCCATTTTCTTAAATTATTTCTCCATTTTAGGTAGCTAGCCAAAACCTTGGATTGGATAGATATGTAAGGGTTGACTTCCTCCTCCTCCCCTCCCACATATATCTAGCTCTACTCCTCCCACTAGCTAGCACATATCTTGTCTCCCTCAAGTTTGGCTCTCCGCTCACGGATTCGTCGGTAACTTATCTAATAGGTGAGTATATGGTTGGATGAAAACATGTATGCTTGTTTCATTGTGGCAGCCGACGCGCGGCACATATGGCGGTGTGTTATGTGAGATATATATGGCATATGTGTTTTGTATGTGATCGAGAGGGGCATGGATGCTTGTGTATGGTTTGTGCAGGTACCGGCGCGTGGTGCATGGATGTTTGCCAAAATGTTGATTAATTTCTGTTTCGGCAAACTTTTGCACTACCCATATGTCCTATTTATAGGGAAGGTCATGCCGAATTTTTCCGGCGATGACCATAAATTATTCTAAATATTCTCATTTGCTCCATACCGTGCAGGCAACGATGGTGCGCCACATGAGCGAAGGTATGGTGGCTAGATACAAGGAACGCGCGATGGCCGTCATGATTCAGAACAACATGTCCGAGATAAGATGTCCTTGTCATAGATGCAACCTCAGGGCCCTAATCAAGCCTGATTCCGGTACATTGGAGAGGCACTTGCACATGAGTGGTTTCATGAAAGGCTACATTGACGAGGACGTCAACAACGGGCCCCCGCCGGCAGGAAATGGTGACATGGGAGGCCGACGAGAAGGCGAAGAGTCACCCAGACATGATGAAGGAGATGCGGGACATGATCATGATGATGACACCGGATGCGATGGTGGTGGAGTAGACGCAGACACGGAGACACCGCTAACTTCAGCCTTGTGGGACCCTCATGTTAAAGAACTGCTCCTCAAAGAGACAAGCAACGCCAAAGCTGCTGCCCGTGAGAAAGACAAGCTGGACCAAATGGAGAAAGACGGGAGAACTCCGTTGTATCCTGGGTGCCGGCCTGGGGATACACGCCTGAACGTAACCCTCAAAGCTTTGGAGATGAAGGTGCAACACAAATGGACCGACGTTAGCTTTGACGATAACCTGGAATACTGGCACGAGAAGCTTCCCGAGGGGAACACATTGCCAAGGAGTACCGAGGAGGCCAAGAAAGTCGTGTGCCCTCTCGATCTACCGCACGTGAAGTATGACGCATGCATTAATGATTGCGCACTTTATCGGGACGAGTACAAGGAACTAACCACATGCCTAGTGTGCGGCCAATCACGATACAAGAGAGGGAGCAGGAAAGTTCCTCAGAAAGTGGTATGGTACTTTCCTATCACCCCCCATCTGAAGTGGTATTTCGTAGACCCTAAGGAAGCGAAGCTCATGCAATGGCACGCGGAAAGGGAGAAGCCCGGAGATGATCCGGAGAAGGGCACGATCCTGACACACCCTGCGGACGCTAGCCAGTGGCTCGTGTTGGACATGGAAGACGGTTTCGGGGATGATGCCAGGAACATTAGGCTGGGTATGAGCACAGATGGACTCAATCCCTTCTGCAACCAGAGTAGAACGCATAGCACCTGGCCCGTCTTTGTATGGCCGTACAACCTTCCCCCTGGCTATGCACCAAGCAGAGATACATACACATGAGTATTCTTATTCAGGGGCCGAAACAACCAGGTATCGACATGCACCTGTATCTCGAGTTGTTGAAAGAGGAGTTAGCCATATTGTGGGAGACGCTGGTACGTACGTGGGACGCCTACAAAGGAGTATTTTGGTCTGAGAGCCGTGTTGCTCATGACGGTGCAGGACTATCCTGGATACGCATATGTCTCTTGCCAGGTGGCCCATGGACACAATGCATGTGTCAGGTGCATGGATAAAATGTCGCATGTCTAGCTACCGAAGGACCCCGGTTCTTCGAAAGCCATGTTCCCTGGCATTCAAAAGTGACCTCCCGCCGATCATCCTTGGAGAAAACGCGAAGATCTGTTCAATGGTAGTGAGGAGCTCGAAACATCCCCACCTATTTATAATGGAGAGGATATCAATGATTTGCTAGAAGAATGGTAAGCGTGCCCCGCGCCGGGAAAGAAGCGTTCGAGGGTAAAGCCGCTGCGAGGTGTATGGAAAGCGAGGTCCGTTTTCTGGGACCTGCCATACTAGAAATACCTCCACACGCCTCATAGCCTTGATCTCATGCACATCACGAAGAACGTGTGCGAGAGTCTAGTTGCCACTATCGTCAACATGCCGGAGAAAACCAAAGATGGGCCAAAGGCAAGAAACGACCTGATCAAGCTGGGCATCCGTAAAGAACTTCATGGAGGACGCCCCGATGATGCTGATGATGATGAGACGCAGGCGGATACTCAAGGTCATATGCACAAAAAGGCTAAGAGAAACGACTACTACTGCCCACCTTCCTGCTTCACTCTTAGTGAGCCGGAGCTCCACCAATTTTTCAGCGTCCTCCTCGGAGTCAAGCTTCCTACCGGTTACGGAGGGAAGATATCACGATACCTAGACGAAATGAAGAAGAGGTTCTCCGGGATGAAATCTCACGACTGCCACGTGCTGATGACGCAGATACTTCTAGTAGCGCTCCGAGGGATCATGGACGAGCACGTACGTGAGATGCTGTTTGGCCTCTGCAACATTTTTGACGTCCTCTCTAGGAAGTTGATCGGCATGAAGCAGCTCAAAAGGCTACAAGGTGAGATTGTCATGATACTATGCGAGCTCGAGATTTACTTCCCCCCCCGCGTTCCACGACATCATGGTGCATCTGCTCATCCACATGGTGGATGATGTCATCCACCTCGGGCCGCCATTCCTCCACAACATGATGCCATTTGAAAGGCTGAATAGTGTTCTCAAAGGCTACGTGTCGTGGGAATTTAGAGACAGTAGCCATGGGGATGGCTTATCGGAGGGGCTCGACGGTGTGCGACGATGGGTCTGGCTCAGGATTGTGCCAACTGAGACACCTCGGCTTACCCAGGTTTAGGGCCCTCCACGCCGGAGGTAACACCCGTACTACCTGCCTTGCTTTCTATTATCTTCACAGTGGTTACAATGCCCCTTGATATGTCTCTAACGTATCCATAATTTTTGATGCTCCATGCTTGTTTTTACACCATTTGCTTAGTGTTTTGTTACACTTCGTGGCATTTTTATGCATTTTCCAGAACTAACCTATTAATGAGATGCCACAGTGCCAGTTCCCTGTTTTCTGCTATTTTTGTGTTTCAGAAAAGTTACATAGGAAATATTCTCGGAATTGGACGAAACAAAAGCCAGACGTCTAGAAATATACCGGAGCTTCCAGAGAACTGAAGAGGAGACGGAGAGGGGCCACAGGGTGCCCACACCACAAGGCGGCGTGGCCTAGGGCTGGCCCGTGCCCCCTGGTGGTGAGGCCACCCTGGCCCACCTTTGACGCCGCCCCTTCGCCTATAAAGACCCCCCGACGGGAAAAACCTAAACACCCGATCACTTTTCCAGAATACATCACGATCCGCCGCCGCCATCGACCCGAGATCAGGAGGGTCCAGAAGCTCTTCCCGGCACCCTGCCGGAGAGGGGAATCGCCACCAGAGGTTTTCTTCATCGCCATGCTTGCCTCCGGCGCGATGAGTGAGTAGTCTACCTTGGACTATGGGTCCATAGCAGTAGCTAGTTGGTTGTCTTCTCCACCATGTGCTTCATGTTTAGATCTCATGAGCTGCTTTGCATGATCGAGACTACCTTTATGTAATTCTACATGTTGTGTTTGTTGGGATCCGATGAATATTGGTGTTATGATTGAGTTGATGTGATGAATATTAGCTTATGTTATCTCTATGTTGTTTATGATCTTGCATGCTCTCCGTTGTTAGTAGCTATCTTGGCCGAGTAGTTGCTAGTGACCCCAAGAGGGGGTATTTATGCTCGATAGTGGGTTCATGCCTCTATTTAATCTGGGGGAGTGACAGAAACCTCTAAGGTTGTAGATGTGCTGTTGCCACTAGGGAGAAAACAACATTCATATGCTCAAGGTCATATGCTTTGTTTACATTACACACTTTGCTTAATGCAGTTATCTCTTGTTCGCAACTTAATACTTGTGGAGTTCTTGGATTGATTCACCACAAGTGGATTATTAGTCATAGATGCAGTTGGATGACGGTCTATATATCTTGTTGTAATGCCCAGAGTAAATCTCATAGTGATTCTCTCGACATATGCACGTTGTCTTTATTCTATCAATTGCCCAACTGTAATTTGTTTACCCAGCATGTGTTATTTTATCTTATGGAGAGACACCACTAGTGAACTGTGGACCCCGGTCCTATTTCCTTTATATTGCTATCACCTGTTTACTTTACTCGCACTGTTTACTTTACTTGCATACTATTATCACTTTCCACTCGATACGCTCATTCCTTTGTTTCAAGCAAACCGGTGAGATTGACAACCTCATCGTAAGTTGGGAATAAAGTATTTGGTTGTGTTGTGTGCAGGTTCCACGTTGCTACTGGTTGAAGATGCGCTAACAAGAAATCGCTAACGGTGCCCTTGTTGGAGTGTCACGCAGCTAGTGGGCATCACCTTCTGGAGTATTGTCTTTTTCCTACTGGATTGATAACCTTGGTTTCATAACTGAGGGAAAACTTGCTGCTATATTCATCAAACCTTCTCTTGGGGTTTCCAACTGGCCGGTCATTTACTTCATCAACTACACGCCAACAAGTTTTCTGGCACCATCATCACCGCGCCATCAACAAGTTTTCTGGCGCCGTTGCCGGGGAGTGAAGAAGAAGAAGCTTCCACATCAAATACACGCTCCCCCGTCAACTTGGCACCATCAAACATCAAGTTTTCTGGTGCCGTTGCTGGGGAAAAGAAGACTTCTGCAAGGGGAGTTTTGCACGCACATCCTTTACTTTGTTTTAAGTTTTGCTTTACTTTTACTTGCATCTTTTTATAAAAAATACAAAAAAATTAGTTCCTTTTATAGTTGTTACTTTTGTTGGTCTATTATTGTCTTGCTTTATCATGCTTTCTATCAATGGTTGGTTTCTTTGAAACTAAATCTTTTTGGCAAGGTGGGTTCACAGAAGAGCAGCAAAATTATTATGCGGAACACCGCTTGTCACATAAAGGGAAACACTTATGGGAACAAATCAATAGATTGTATATCATTGCTAGAAATGTGTGCTCTACTTATAATGTTACTTATTGCTTTGATAGATCTTGTTGCTGTAGGATGTATAAACACCTCCGTTTTCAATGCGAGTATAATGATGATGTTACCATATCTTCTTATATTAATGGAAATTATGACTTTTATGATGTGGAACAAATTGAAGAATTTATTTCTTGGAAGGGTGCATTCGAACTTGCTTATTTGCTTAAAAATACTGATGATGCACCTTATAAATATGAGGTTTATGATATACTTAAATTTTGCTTTCATAATTATAAGGAAGAAAATGGCTATATTCTTAAATATCTCAATAGATGCTCTCCAATGGAAGAGACTAATGCCTTGAAGGAGCCTATGGAAGAAGAAATTGCTAAAACTGGAAGCTCATTGGATGAAAAAGAAGAGGAGAGTGATGATGAAGAGGAGGAAGAATGGAGCTACCCATGTCTACCTCCCAATAAGAGTAACTCTTTAACTAATACCTTATTTGATCTCCCTCCATGCTTAACAAAGGAGGGTGAGTGTGATATTTATATTGTTGAGTTTGTTCATGATGCTACTAAAAATTATTATGAGAGAGGAAAATATGGTTGTTGGAATTCTCATGTTACTAAAACACCTCTCTTTATATTAAAAGTTCCGAAGTTGCTATTGTTTTATCTACCCATACTTGTTACTATGTGCTTCTTTTATTTATTTATTTACAAGATTCCTATGCGTAGGAAGTGGGTTAGACTTAAATGTGTTTTATATTTGCCCCTTGATGCTCTCTTTTGCTTCAATTCATATTTCTTATGTGAGCATCTTCTCAAATTTCTGCGCCTAGCTCAAAGGCGTTAAAGAAAAGTACTCTTGGGAGATAACCCAATGTTTTTTACTTTCAGTTCTTTTTCTTTTATTTGAGTCTTGGAAGTTATTACTACTGTAATAACCGCTCCTTATCCTTTTTATTTCGTTTTTGTGCCAAGAGAAGCCTCTAATTTGAGTGAGGTAAGATTTGGCGATGTTGCTGTCCTGAAACAGTTTTCGGTGCTGCACCGTAAATATTCGTGAAAATTCTCTGTATATCTTTTGGACCTGCTATTTCTTGTGCATATGCCCCAGGTTATATCAAAACTTTCATTAGTTGAACACTTTTTGATTTGAGTAACAGAAAACCCTCTAAAAATTTGACCTTTGTCAGCTGTTCTGTTTTGATAGATTTCTGCCGATATTTGTGTTTGCCGCTCGAGCGCTTTCTTTTTTAGTTCTTTTGATCACGGAACTTTTGGGGAAGTTGCTACAGTAGTATATGCTTTATATGTGGTGGTTTTGAGTTGAAACCTAAAGCAAAAAGGGTTGATTCAATGTTATGCTTACACTAATGTTGCTAATAGATTTGTGTTTAGTTTTGTATGAAGGAAGTTTACAAGTGTAGGGATTGGAGAATGATGAGATGAGTTGAAGAATGGACAAAAGCTCAAGCTTGGGGATGCCCATGTCACCCCAATAAATATACAAGAGGTACAAGCGTCAAAGCTTAGGGATGCCCCCGAGGCACCCCTTGTTCATCGGCAAAAATCAGGTCACCTTTCAACGCACTATATTTTTATTGCTTCATGCATTATGCGTTTTTCTTGGAGCGTCAGTTGTTTTTAGTTTTCAGTTTTCTTTAGTTTTGTTTGCTGCAATAAATGGTTGGACCCCAACAAATTTCCTTTGGAGAAGTTGCCTTGCTTTTCATTTGCCAAGAACACTCCGTTTTTCACTCTTATCGTTTCAACGAGTGTTCTTCTTTTTCTAGAACTACGTTTAGCTTTCATTTTTCGCCTAGATTTTTGTTCAGATCTTGTTATATCTTTTCATCAAGGTGTGTTTTGACCTCTGGTCTATGTTGGTTTTCATCAAAAGAGTTGTTTATAAAAAGTTCGAATGGTGTTGGAAAAGAGAAAAAGCTTTATGCCAAAAAGTGGTACAAGAAGGAGCTTGTGTAGACTGCGGCCTAGGCTTTTGCATGTCGTGCTTGATGTCTTTTTGATAGTATGCTTAGTGGTTTTTCTGTAGCATGAATTGTCTCAAATGACTGAGATTGCTTAATGAGCCTTCGAAAAAATCATGCGTTGGTTTAATTATTTGGAAGCATTATTTTGGTTTTCTCCTTTGATGCTTTATTTGGGTTGACTTGGTGCATGCTCACACATGTTAGACTCATACAAAGTCTCCATTGCCTCTATGATCATTTAGTTTTTGACTTTTGATGCCATCTTATGCTTCTTTTAATGTCGCTTTGCATGATTATGGCCATTATTGCTCTCTTAGTTGGTCGCTCCCAGTCTTTTGCTAGCCCTCATTTTGTACTGAGTATGAGCTCTACTCGTGCATCCAACTCCTAAAAACCAAGTTGTTCCAAAGTGTCCACCATACATACCTATTAGCAATTTGCTATTCCAAAGTACATTTGACTTGCTTTTATCTATCCTTCAAATTAAACTCTTTTTGGTGTTATGCGAAAATTGGTCAGTAAAGCTCTCACGAACCTGATGGCACACTTTACTTTTCTCGTTTTAAAATTTTGACATTGTGTCTCTCTTATGTTGAGTTGTTATGCTTGCAAGTTGTAAGTTGGAAATTAGCCCAGCCATGCCGTCATGGGGCAAGCTTTCAACATTGCACTATCTTTCATTTGAGTTGATATCGTGATCTTTTGTTTATGGATACTCGCGATGTGATATAAGTTGGGAATCTTGCGGGATCATGGAGTTTTATATGTGTTAGGGAAATGCCTGGGCCGCTAATCTAAGCCATGCATAATTCATGGTGGAAATTTACAGCATGCCCATAGTGAACATTCGACGACGCATCTCACAATAAAAAGCTATACCAATGGTAAATAAAAGAGATGCCGAGGTGTTCATTGTCTGTTTGTCCTGTCATTTTGATGTGGGCCTGTTCCATGTCATCGGGCACGGAGGTACCCCGTTGGCGGTTCTCGATGATACACATATATTTACAATGACAAGAGCTTGCTTAGGACTCTAAGTCGAGTAGCATGAGGTTTGGGTATTCGTATTTCACGGGACACGAGGTTTTGAACTTATGATTTGTCAAGCATATGCAGCATAAGTGTATTCGCGTTAACTTTAACCATTCAAGATGCCTATGATGGGGGCAATGAGAGCTCAAAGCCGGTAAGTACCATAATTTTTAAAGGTTTATAAAACTTGCAATCACTGCTTCCCTCCGCGAAGGGCCTTTCTTTTACTTTTATGTTGAGTCACCACCTTCTACCTTTATGCACCGTCTAAGAAAGCATAGTTGTCATTCTGAGTATAATGTGCATTGTCCCAAAGTTTTCATTGATTGATTCATATTGTTGGTTTCACTTGTTCTTAAATTATTTTTATCTAGTCGCCCTCTTAAACTTGAAGGTGTCCTATGCATTTATGTTTTGCTCTCCATGAAGGACAAGCTGAAAACCATTTGTATGATTTTCCATATGATTTGAACACACGTTTGACTTTCATTGTTTCATTTTCATGATCTTTCATTTGTGTTCTTTTTCATGTTATAACATGGTTGCTAAGTTTCTTCTATCAAGATTATATCTTTCATGCCCATGTTTTAAGTTCTTTTGATCCCAGCGCACAATGCTTACATAGTTGGTCAAGATTGTGTAGGTGCATGTCACCTCAAAAATTATTTCTTTTGTTATCACTTACCTACTCGAGGACGAGCAGGAGTTAAGCTTGGGGATGCTGATACGTCTCTAACGTATCCATAATTTTTGATGCTCCATGCTTGTTTTTACACCATTTGCTTAGTGTTTCATTACACTTCATGGCATTTTTATGCATTTTCCGGAACTAACCTATTAACAAGATGCCACAGTGCCAGTTCCCTGTTTTCTGCTGTTTTTGTGTTTTAGAAAAGTTACACCGGAAATATTCTCAGAATTGGACGAAACAAAAGCCAGACGTCCAGAAATTTACTGGAGCTTCCAGAGAACCGAAGAGGAAACGGAGAGGGGCCACAGGGCGCCCACACCACGGGGCGGTGCGGCCTACGGCTGGCCCGCGCCCCCTAGTGGTGAGGCCACCCTGGCCCACCTCTGACACTGCCCCTTCGCCTATAAAGACCCCCCGACGGGAAAAACCTAAACACCCGATCACTTTTCCAAAATACATCGCGATCCGCCGCCACCGTCGACCTGAGATCGGGAGGGTCCAGAAGCTCTTCCCGGCACCCTGCCGGAGAGGGGAATCACCACCGGAGGTCTTCTTCATCGCCATGCTTGCCTCTGGTGCGATGAGTGAGTAGTCTACCTTGGACTATGGGTCCATAGCTGTAGCTAGTTGGTTGTCTTCTCCACCATGTGCTTCATGTTTAGATCTCGTGAGCTGCTTTACATGATCGAGACTACCTTTATGTAATTCTACATGTTGTGTTTGTTGGGATCCGATGAATATTGGTGTTATGATTGAGTTGATGTGCTGAATATTATCTTATGTTATCTCTATGTTGTTTATGATCTTGCATGCTCTCCATTGTTAGTAGCTATCTTGGCCGGGTAGTTGCTAGTGACTCCAAGAGGGGGTATTTATGCTCGATAGTGGGTTCATGCCTCTATTTAATCTGGGGGAGTGACAGAAACCTCTAAGTTTGTAGATGTGCTATTGCCACTAGGGAGAAAACAATATTCATATGCTCAAGGGCATATGCTTTGTTTACATTACACACTTTGCTTAATGCAGTTATCTGTTGTTCGCAACTTAATACTTGTGGAGTTCTCGGATTGATTCGCCACAAGTGGATTATTAGTCATAGATGCAGTTGGATGACGGTCTATGTATCTTGTTGTAATGCCCAGAGTAAATCTCATAGTGATCCTCTCGACATATGCACGTTGTCTTTATTCTATCAATTGCCCAACTGTAATTTGTTTACCCAGCATGTGTTATTTTATCTTATGGAGAGACACCACTAGTGAACTGTGGACCCCGGTCCTATTTCCTTTATATTGCTATCACCTGTTTACTTTACTCGCACTGTTTACTTTACTTGCATACTATTATCACTTTCCACTTGATACGCTCATTCCTTTGTTTCAAGCAAACTAGTGAGATTGACAACCTCATCGTAAGTTGGGAACAAAGTATTTGGTTGTGTTGTGTGCAGGTTCCATGTTGCTACTGGTTGAAGACGTGCTAACAAGAAATCGTTAACGGCGCCCTTATTGGAGTGTCACGCAGCTAGTGGGCATCACCTTCTAGAGTATTGTCTTTTTCCTACTGGATTGATAACCATGGTTTCATAACTGAGGGAAAACTTGCTGCTATATTCATCAAACCATCTCTTGGGGTTTCCAACTGGCCGGCCACTTACTTCATCAACTAGACGCCAACAAGTTTTCTGGCACCATCATCACCGCGCCATCACTCCTCGAGCTGTTCGGTCTAGAGGAGGAAGAAGAAGATGGATCGGATCCCATCCCCTATGCTAAGGGTCCAGACCCCCTTATATAGGCAGGGGTATGGTTACAGTTTAGGTGGCCGGCTGCCCGGCTACCGGCTCCTCCGTGGCTGTGTCCTTGGCGTGATCCTCTAGCCTGCTCTGACGATAGCCACTTTATAAAGTGGCTTTCCCCTTTGGACCGGCATCTGGGAGGCATATGCCCTCCCTTTTACCTTGGATTCTTTCGTGGGGAGGACTCCTGCTCGCTGATTGGTTGAGCCCGGGCGTGGCCTGCGTCATGCCCGTCCTTCGCCTCTGTCGATCTTGTCGGGACCAGGTCACTTTCGGTGAAGCAACCGTCGGAAGGGTCTTGTCATCTTCGCCCGGCTCCAGCTTTCCTCAGTGGAGTCGCCAGCCGGCCCATTGGCCAGAGCCGGTCTTCTTGACTTAGTGCCGTGGAGATTCCTGGGACGCCAGCCGGTAGACAGCACTGCCCTTGGCATACCCCTGAAGTCATCCCTACGATACTAGCCCCCGAAACTGGCGAAGTCTCATGGGTGAGCATGGGGCTTCGGCGGGTCCTTTTCCTTGCCGAAGTCTTGTTTGTTTCCATCGAAGTCCCAGGATTCTTCATCCGACCTGGGGGCTGCTGATCTCGAGGTCAAGTCTCGTGGAAAGTCATCGGCCGTCTCGGGACGTGCTGGCTCCAAGACCAATCCGGCTGGCGACTGCCTTGCGGCCGCTAGCCGGCGCGCGGCCCCTCGGAACTTGTGCTGCTTCAGGTCCTGACCCCACGCTGCGGTCGGCGTAGTGCTACAGCGCCATGTCTTGTCGCTTGGACTCTTTGGCCTCCGCAATGACTCCTAGAGGACGTCATGGGGCGAGACGAGGCTTACGTTAGTGATCCGTCTCATCGAAGCGCCACGCGTTCAATCTACCCGCATTAAACCGGCTCAACTTTTCATGCCTCGCCGTTCTTTAAAGTCTCGGAGCTCTCGAGGGTTTTTCCCCCACTCCCGAGCGCCTTCCCTCCTCTTCTTCGCCAAGCAGTTCCCTCAGCTTCTCCAGCTCATCCTCTTCGCCTCCATGTCATCAACCGGAGCTTTCGGCGGAACCGGGGCCGAAGCCCCCAGCGGATCGGGCGAGCGCAAGCGCGGCCGCCCGTTCGGAAGTAGGAACAAGGCGAAAACCCCGGCGGCAACGCCGCCGGTTCCTCGTAGGCGCGGCTGCCCACCGGGCAGCCGCAACAAGAAAACCTTGGAGGCTCTCGCGGCTGCGGCCGCCGCAGAGTCTGCCGGGGCGGCTCCCGCCGCCGCTGTCACTGCAGCCCCTGCGGGGGTGGTTGCCTTGGCCACCACCAATGCCGCGGCCCCCGCGGGCGCAACCTCCGTCGCGGCCTCTCCACGACTCCCCTTGAGGCAGCGGCCGCCATAGTCGGTGTCGCGATTGTGGTCGGGGCGGCTCCCCCAGGCCTCACCGGCACAGGCGTCGGTGGCTCATCTGGCACGGCCGCCGCGGCAGCGGCTCTCCTATGTCTCAAAGCTCGGATTCACCACCTTCGTGGTGCATCTGCAGGCCAGGTGCAAGGCGCGCCTGCCGCTCCCCGCTAGTTTCGTCGGCACCATGGGGAGGAACCCCCTGATGAGCATCATGGTGGAAGAGGGCAGCGGCGGCCAGCCCTTGTACCTCGTCGAGATCCTTCATGACGAGTAGGGGAAGAGCTACCTCGCCGACGGCTGGACGAGGTTCATCGACGACTACGACCTGAAGTGAGGCTGGACCCTCATCTGCACTCGCCGCACTGAGTCGCCCGTCCTCTGCGTCCGCATCGTCGACACCTCCGGCTGCGCCCGCGTCTACTCCCCCTGGCCGTGAGCGACAAGCACCCCCAAAGCCCCTTCCTTGACATCGGCTTCATCAATGGAGAACTCTGGGTGCTTAGGGTGCAGGAGCACCTTTTGTTATCTCGGCCCTTAGCGCGGCCTTAATTATGTAACCGCACGCCAGATGTTAAGGACTTTTTACTTTTTTGCAAGTCTTGTTTATCTTTCTGTGTGCTTGTTCTTGCATGATTGTCCTCTGCTTCCATCGGAGCGCAATGACGATTTCATCGTTAGGATTCCTCCTATGCTAGGATCGTCACTGCGCAAGCTTGTAGGTAGGGGCTAAGATGGCCATTCACTTGAGCAAACGTTCCTGGCGAGGTCTTCCGGCTTCAGCGCGGAGGGAGAAGTACCTCTGCTGGCCGGCTTCGGGAGACGTGAGCGAGCGCCGGCCTGAGGAGACAGAAATGGAAGTTAAGTCCTGTGCCGGCTCGGGCGAGACCGGAGCCGGCACGTCTCCCTTTCCCGAACCTTCGCATAGCCCTTGCCACGGCTGGAGCGAACCTCCAAACCCCTGGTTTTAGCCATTTCTTTGCGAATGCTAGATTTCAATTTCGACGCTCTTTTGTTGGTCATGTCGTAGCGCCAACTGATCGGACAGCCGGCGAGGGATTGGAGCCGGCCCACTTCTAAGGGCCAATTCCCCTTCCCCCTAGCCCCCGAGTTTTGGGGCAGCTGGAATGACAGCTGGCTTAAAACTAGCTTGCTCGCATACGGTGCCAACGTCGAGCGAGGCAGCTCTAGCTTCGAACCTCTTTGACATGGCTACTCAGCCTAAACATCAAGAAACTATGATCATCGACCATTCGCTGGCCTGTCTTAGCCCGGTTCCCTCAACTTTTTCCTTAATATCCCCACCCTTCGGCCCTTCTACCCCCAACCGGCAGCCTGGTGCCTGTTGGTCTCCCTTGGGCCGGCAGCCGAATGCCGGCCTAGGGTGGGAGCGTGCCGCGGAGTGAGAAGTAGTACTTCGGTTTATCGGGCACCCGGCTCGAGCTAGCCAATGCATGGTTGACGAGCACTGTCTTCAACGTTTAGTTGAGCGATTTTCTATCGTTTACGATTTCCCTCCGCAGCTTTCCTTCGTATGTGGCCTGCCGGCTCCTATCCGTCCGGCTGCGCAGAGTCGGGAGATGGAGGTTGGGCTCAAGACCTACTTCATGCATAGTACTCATCCGGCTGACAAGGAATCGATCGTTTTTAAGGCAACCGGCTGTGGCTCGATGCCCGGAGCCGGCTACCGGTCAAGTGAATAACACAGGAAGCAAAACATACATGAAGTGTTTTCCTCGGAGTCGGCCGTAACTAGCCGCTCCGTTATCCTTTATTAATTGACAAGTTTTTTGG
The DNA here is from genome assembly GCA_007115705.1 of Dactylis glomerata. Classification (NCBI taxonomy): domain Eukaryota; kingdom Viridiplantae; phylum Streptophyta; class Magnoliopsida; order Poales; family Poaceae; genus Dactylis; species Dactylis glomerata. The sequence continues at coordinate 1,680,191 of QXEO01001691.1, read as the reverse complement.
GGTACCAGCTTTTGCCTTAGCAGAAGAAAGGTCTTAGGAGACTGACATTCCAGGGACGCTCTGTCTCCTTGTCAGAATTATCTGCCTTGCTCTTCCTGGGCTCTTGTGCGTCGATGAGGTAGTATGCCCCATTGCCTAGCACCCGGCTGACAATGAACGGTCCCTCCCAGGGAGAGGACAGCTTGTGCATGCCTTTAGTGTTTTGGACCAGCCGGAGTACGAGATCTCCTTGGCGATAAACACGAGTGGACGGATCTTCCGACTGTGGTATCGTCGCAGCTACTGTTGATAGAGCGCTGATCTCGCCAAGGCCTGCTCTCGTGCGTCCTCGAGGAGGTCGTCGCCATCTTCACGAGCTTCTTTTGCTTGCTTCTCCGCTTGTTCATTGGACTGAGGATGCGCCACTGAGGCTAAGTCTAGTCGGATGCCCTTCTAGCCACAGTACTCTGCGAAGACTCCCTTTGCAAAGTTTGTCTCATTGTCAGTGATGATGCTGTGGGGAACTCCATATCTCGTGATGATCTCGTTGAAGAACTTGATGGCGGACGAGCCGTCAAGTTTTTTGATTGGCTTTGCCTCGATCCACTTGGTGAACTTGTCCACTGCGACCAGCAGATGCGTCAAGCCCCCGGGTGCCGTTTTGAATGGCCCTACCATATCCAGGCCCAAGACAGCGAATGGCCAGGTGAGCGGGATGGTTTTGAGTGCTGCTGCTGGAGTGTTCCGATGCTTGGAGAAACGCTGGCAGCCATTACAGTGCTTCACTAGTTGTTCTGCGTCCTTCTGGGCTGTCGGCCAATAGAAACCATGGCGGAAGGCCTTAGCAACCAATGCCCTGGAAGATGCGTGATGCCCGCACTCCCCTTGATGTATCTCTCTCAGCAGCTCTATCCCTTCTTCCGGCTTGATACACTTCTGGAAGATTCCTGACACACTGCGCTTGTACAGCTCGCTGTTGATGATGGTGTATGCCAGTGCGTGACGTTGAAGTCGCCTAGCTTCCGCTTCGTCTTGTGGCAGGTCCCTAGTGATGAGGTAGTTGGAGAATGGCTCTGCCCAGGACGGTATCTCCCGTATGTGGAAAACGCTGGCGACCAGGGGATCAGCAGCCCCCGGGTCCATCGTCGTGCTGGCTTTGTCTGGTTGGCCGGCTGTAGGGGCCGGTCCAAAGATGGCAGCCCCCGAGTTCTTCATCGAGCCGGCCGCGCTGGGCTGGCCGGCTGCTTCCTTCAGCCCCGAAGCGGCAGCCCCCGAGTCTGGGTCTCCGGGTACGTAGATGGAGGTGGATTCCGGCGAAGGCTTGATGGATGGCTTGCGGATGATCTCCAATGACACCCCAGCCGGGATATCTTGCTTGGTGGAGCCGATCTTGGACAGCCGGTCCGCTTCGTCATTGTTTGCCCTTGGGACGTGATGGAACTCACAGCCCTCAACGAATCCGCAGAGCTGTTGCATGTAGAAGCGATAGGAGGCCATATTGGCGTCCTTGGCGTCCCATTCCCCGGAGACCTGGTGCACCACCAGGTCGAAGTCTCCGAAACAGAGGATTCTCCGGATGCCAATCTCCTTGGCCAGCTTGAGCCCGTGCACCAGGGCCTCGTATTCCGTGACATTGTTCGACGCGCGGAAGTGCATCTGCAGCATGTACTGCAGCTTGTATCCCTTAGGAGAGGTGAGGACGACACCGGCTCCCAAGCCCCCGAGAATCTTGGAGCCATCAAAGTTCATGCGCCAGTAGGTGGAGTCTGGAGCCGGCGGCAAGTACTGGTGTTCTCCCCAATCGGCAAAGAAGTCTGCTATGATCTAGGACTTGATTGTCGTCTTGGGCTTGTATTGAATAGTATGAGCAGCAAGCTCAATCACCCATTTGGCCACCCTACCAGTTGCATCCTTGCACCCTATGATCTCTGAGAGTGGAGTGGTACTCACCACCGTGATAGGGTGCTCCTCGAAGTAGTGCTTCAGCTTCCTGGCCGCCATGTACACGCCGTATGTGACCTTCTGGTAGTGCAGGTAGTTTTGCTTGGAGAGAGTGAGCACCTCACTCAAGTAATACACCGGGTGCTGAATCGGTAGCTCCCTGCCTTCCTCGGTGCGCTCCACCATGATCACAACGCTGATGACTCGCGGAGTAGCTGCGATGTAGATCAGCATTGGCTCCCGCGGAGCTGGCGCTGCCAAGATTGGCGCGGTAGATAAGGCTCGCTTGAGGTCATTGAAGGCATCATCAGCGCGCTGGGACCAAACGAAATGGTCCATCTTCTTCATCAGCTGGTATAGCAGCATGGCCTTCTCCCCAAGCCGGCTGACAAACCGGCTGAGCGAGGCCAAGCATCCAGCAAACTTCTGCACATCTCTAAGCTGGATGGGCGGCTCTATGGCCTCGATGGCTTTTATCTTCGAGGGGTTAGCCTTGATCCCTCGCTGGGAAACGATATAACCTAGGAGCTGTCCAGCCGGCACGCCAAAGGTGCACTTCTCAGGATTGAGCTTCATGCGATAGCGCCGCAAGTTGGCAAAGGTCTCCTTGAGATCATCCAGGAGTGTGCTGTCATGGGAATTTAGAGACAGTAGCCATGGGGATGGCTTATCGGAGGGGCTCGATGGTGGTGACGTTGGGTCCGGCTCGGGATTGTGCCAACGGAGACACCTCGGTTACCCAGGTTCAGGGCCCTCGACACTGGAGGTAACACCCCTACTTCCTGCCTGTTTTCTATTATCTTCACAGTGGTTACAATGCTCCTCGAGCTATTCGGTCTAGAGGAGGAAGAAGAAGATGGATCGGATCCCCTAGGCTAAGGGTCCAGACCCCCTTATATAGGCGGGGGTCTGGTTACAAGTTAGGTGGCCGGCTGTCGGCTCCTCCGTGGCTGCACCTTCGGCGTGATCTTCTGGCCCTCCTCTGTCCTCTTCTGACGATTGCACTTTATAAAGCGCCTTTTCCCCTTGGACCGGCATCTGGAAGGCATATGCCCTCCCTTTTGCCTTGGATCCTTTCGTGGGGAAGGCTCCTGCTCACTGGTTGGTGGAGTCTGGTCATGGCGTGCGTCACTCCCGTCCTTTGCCTCTGTCGATCTTGTCGGGGCCAGGCCACTTTCGGCGAAACAGCCGTTGGAGGAATCTTGTCTTCATCGCCCGGCTCTGGCTCTCCTCGGTGGAGTCGCCAGCCGGCTGCTGGCGCAGCCGGCCCTTTAGCTAGAGCCGGTCTTCCTTACCTGACGTCGTGGAGACTCCTAGGACGCCAGTCGGCAGGCAGTGCTGCCCTTGGCATACCCCCGAAGTCATCCCCATGACACTAGCCCCTGAAACTGGTGAAGTCTCATTGGTTTGCATGGGGCTTCGGCGGGTTCCTTTCCTCGCCGAAGTCTTGTTCGTTTCCGTCGAAGTCCCAGGATTCGTCGTCCGGCCTAGAAGTCACTGATCTCGAGGCCAAGTCTCGTGGAGCTTCACCGGCCATCTCGGGATGTGCCAGCTCCAAGACCGATCCGGCTGGCGACCGCCGTGCGGCCGTGAGCCGGTACACGGCCCCTCGGAACTTTTGCCGCTTCGGGTTCTGATCCCACGTTGCGGCCAGCGCAGTGCGATAGTGTCATGTCTTGTCACTTGGACTTCGGAGTCACCACCACAATAACTTCCTGAATCGTCAAGCAGGGTAGACTGGCATACGTCAGCGCCGCGTCCTGTCAGTTCCTCCCATGATCCGTTGTGGCAATCGTAGCGGTTGCCTTCTCGTAGGCGTACACGATGCGAGGACGGTTACCGAAACGTCGGGTGCCATCCCCTTCGCCGCTCCTCTTTAAATGCTGAGAGCGCTCGTGGTTGAGGGCGCACTCCCATTTCTTCCTCCGCCTCGAGCCTCTCCTCTGAGCTCAGCCCGGCCATGTCCTCCCTTAGCGGTTCCGTCGTCGGAGGTGATGGAATCCCAGAAGGGAGCAAGAAGAAGGCCGAGGCGCCGGGGATGGCGCCTCCTGCGTCTCGGAAGCGCGGTCGCCCGAAGGGGAGCCACAACAAGAAGACCTTGGCAGCCCTCGTGGCCGCGGCCGCTACTACCACCTCTGCCGCAACCCGGGCAGCTCGAGCTCCCGGTGACGAGGGTGTCCCGGAAAAACGGGGACATGGCCGTCCGAGGGGGAGTGGGAGGAAAACCACGCCAACAGCAGCGGCCGCTCCTTCGCCATCCCGCCGCCGCGGATGACCACCGGGCAGCAAAAACAAAAAGACCCTCGTCGCCCTCGGGGCCGCTGCCTCCAACTCTGCGAGACCCCGCGCGGCGGCCTCGCCTTCAGGTGGTCCATCGCGGCTCCGGCCGGAGAAACCGACACTTCAATCGCCGGCCTACATCTCGGCCGAGGGGTGGTCCACCTGCATAGTCCCCGTACTTGCTGGGGCCCAAGACCTCCTTCGCCTTCCATCCCAGTTTGCGGAATCAATGGAAGGCCAGGAGATGGCTTATGCTACGCTGCGGGAGTGCAGCGTCGGCCAGCCCAAGTACCGCGTCAAGGTCTACTATGATGGCCAAGGGGTATGCTACTTCCGCGATGGGTGGTCGAAGTTCTTCATCGACTATGGTGTGCACGAGAGCTGGTTCCTCCTCTTCACTCGTCGTGACGGGAAGAAGACTTTCACCGTCTGCATCTTCGACGGTACCCTCTCCGCCCGTACCTTCGCCGCCTGGTTGTGAAGGGCGAATCTCGTCGACCCCGAGCGCGGGCTTCTCCGGGGCGAAGTCTGTGCAGCGCTCGCGCCATGCCGAGGCAGGCGAGCATCTCCCAGGCGAGGAGCATTTCGTACTCTTAGGGTAGCAAACTAGGAAGCTTTTGTAACCATCAGACTTCTGCTTAATGAAAACTTGCCTTTCTTCATTTGCTATGTGCTTGTTCTTGCATGGACGTTCTCTGATTCCATCAGGGCGCGGTGACGATTTCACGGTTAGGATCACTCCTGTGCTAGAACCGCCGCTACGCAAGCTTGTAGGTAGGGGCTAAGATAGCCACCAACTTACGCAGACATTCCTGGCGAGGTCTTCCAGTTTTAGCATGGAGGGAAAAGTGCCTCTACTGGCCGGCTTTAGGAGACGTGAGTTAACACCGGCTTGAGGAGACTGGAATGGAAGCTAAGTCCTGTGCTGGCTTAGGCGAGGCCGGAGCCGGCACGCCTCCCTTTCCCAAGCCTTCGCATAACCCTTGCCGCAGCTGGAGTAAACCTCCAGGTCTTCTGGCTTTAGCCATTTCTTTGTGAATGCTAGATTTCAATTTTGACGCTCTTTTGCTGGTCATATCGCAGCACCAACTGACCGGACAACCGGCAAGGGACTAGAGCCGACCCACTTCTAACGGCCAATTCCTCTTCCCCCTAGCCCCCGAGTTTTGGGGCAGCTGGAATGACAGCTGGCTTGAAACTAGCTTGTCCGCATACGGTGCCAACGTTGAGCGAGGCAGCTCTAGCTTTGAACCTCTTTGACGTGGCTGCTCAGCCTAAACATCGAGAAACTGTGATCATTGACCATTTGCTGGCCTGCCTTAGCCTGGTTCCCTCAACTTTTTCCTTAATCTCCCCACCCTTCGGCCCTTCTACCCCCAACCGGTAGCCTGGCGCCAGTTGGTCTCCCTTGGGCTGGCAGCCGAATGCCGGCCTAGGGTGGGAGCGTGCCGCGGAGTGAGAAGTAGTACTTTGGTTTATCGGGCACCCGGCTCGAGCTAGCCAACGCATGGTTAACGAACACTATCTTCAACGTTCAGTTGAGTGATTTTCTATCATTTACGGTTTTTCTCCGCGGCTTTCCTTCGTATGTGGCCTGCCGGCTCCTATCCGTCCGGCTGCGCGGAGCCGGAAGATGGAGGGTGGGCTCGAGACCTACTTCATACATAGTACTCATCCGGCTGATGAGGAGGTGATCGTTTCTAGGGCAGCCGGCTGCGGCTCGGTGCCCGGAGCCGGCTGCCGGTCAAGTGAATAACGCAGGAAGCAAAACATACACGAAGTGTTTTCCTCGGAGGCGGCCATAACTAGCCGCTCTGTTATCCTTTATTCATTGACAAGTCTTTCGGGGTACAAGCTTTTGCCTTAGCAGAAGAAAGGTCTTAGGAGACTGACATTCCAGGGATGCTCCGTCTCCTTGTCAGAGTTATCTGCCTTGTTCTTTCTGGGCTCTTATGCGTCGATGAGGCAATATGCCCCATTGCCTAACACCCGGCTGACAATGCACGGTCCCTCCCAAGGAAAGGACAGCTTGTGCATGCCTTTTAGTGTTTTGGACCAGCCGGAGTACGAGATCTCCTTCGCGAAACGCGAGTGGATGGATCTTCCGGCTGTGGTATCGTCGCAGCTGCTGCTGATAGAGCGCTGATCTGGCCAAGGCCTGCTCTCGTGCCTCCACGAGGAGGACAATGTCATCTTCACGAGCTTCTTTTGCTTGCTTCTCCGTGTACTGGACAACTCTAGGCGCATCGAATTTGATGTCAGTGGGCAGCACCGCTTCGGCTCCATAGACCAGGAAGAAAGGTGTAAAACTGACTGACAAGGGTATAGCTAATAGAGCCCGTTAGTTGAGTACCCCTGAGGCCCGTTAAGCTAGGCCCAATTGTAATGATAGTCGAGATACAAGTTCTTACCGTATGTCGATATTGTAATCTGTATCGAACCCTACCCGATCCTCGAGACCTGGCCACCTATATATAGGGGCCAGGAGGGGACGGTGCAGGCCAGATTGAAAGCAAGCCAGGTTGAACACCCAAGTTTACTTTCGATACACACTTATTTCGACTAACCTCACCTTCGAGTTCATCCGACGCCCTCTTCCCCCTATCCTAAGTCCTTCATATAGGACATTTGTCGAGTTAACCCTCGTCAATTGGCGCCGACCATGGGGATCTTGGGCGTTGGAATCATGAATTCGACGGCTTTTTTGCTTTTAGCCAACAGCAATACAGAAGTCGACAAAAATCAAGAGATAGAGTTGACAATCGGAAGTTTAAGCATCTTCATCAGGCCATCGGGTTCATCTTGCCTTTCAGATCCGACGAAACAAGATCTGTCGGCAAGTGAGCCTGAAACAGTAGCAATGATGGAATATTCTGAAGGCTCTTCTAGCGAGGTAAACTCGCCGGTCAACTTAGAAGAAGTGCAAAAAGGAAAAATCACAGAAGTCAACAAAGCAATGGAAAATTTCAACGCAAGGGGCCAACTCGAAGATCTCATAATCTGCCTCGACGATATCTCAGACAAGTCAACAGATACATGGAAGACAGGGTTAGAGCTTTCTGAAGATGGGGAATCGATCTTCTCAAGCTTTAATAGTAACATTGGCAAACAATGCCAGGTGCTTGCCATCGTAGGAGACAATTCAGAAGAATTCGACGAAAATAACAATCCAGTGCTAAACCCAGCAAATATCGATAGAGGAGCAAATCATCTAGCAGAAGGGCAAACAGCAGAATCCCTCACAGCCAGGGAAAAAATTCGACTATCAGTCGACGAATGGAGAATAATAAGAGAAGCCGTAGAACACGGCACACCAATACCATCAAATTCCAGCAAAGACATGCTTTTGGGGTATCATTATGCCCTAAGGCAGCAGGCAAAACAACTAGCAAAGGAGAAAATAGAGATACAACAACGAAAAGAATCAGCCATTGCAGCTAGCAATGCCGCTCGCAGAGCACGAAGCGACGCATCACACACTAACGCAAGGAGAAATCGTCGACATGGTTCAAGGTACGAAAACCTCGAGTACTCAGAAAAGCAAAGCATCTCCAAAAACCTCGACTCGTCCTTCCTATCGGTCGACGAGCAGGGGAACATCGTACCAAAAACCCCTGAAGCAGCACTTGTAGCAGCACAAGCATATCTGCTTACAACTCGACCAAGCCCAGGGGATCCTAGGGAACATATGCATAGAGCAGCATTAAACGGACTCAACATGGTCGGCCACAAGCTATCAGCAAAAGGCGAGGAAGTATATCACCACAAGGAAGCACACAAGCCAAGGTCGCCTCGCCATCACAACAGTCCTCGACACAGAAGTAGTAATCAATGATCTCGATCGCCGTCACCAAGACAACATGGAGGAACCCGAAGATCTTGATCTCCAAATGAAAAGCGCAACTATGAAGACGATGAAAAGGAGATGGGAGCATCGTGCTTTACCCGCAGGGTTCGCACTACACCAGTACCCAAGGGGTTCAAATTACCTCATGATCAACAAAAGTACGACGGATCACAAGAACCACAATCATGGCTCTTAGACTATCTGCAAGCAGTACAAATATTGGGAGGAACCAAAGAAACAGCAATGCAAAGTTTGCAACTACACCTCACCGGCGCAGCAAGGTCATGGTTGAGCAAACTAGAGAAAGAAACCATTGGGAGCTGGGAAGACCTCACAAAGCAATTCACAAGCAACTTCAGGTCGACATACAAGCGGCCAGCATCAATAGAAGAAGTCAAAGCATGTGTGCAACAATGCGACGAAACATTACGGGCATACATCCAAAGATGGAGTCTTATCAAAAACTCAGTAGTCGAAGTTTCAGACGAAAGAGCAATAGACGCGTTCATCATTGGACTAAGGCGAAGAGACCTAGTCGAAGAGATGGGAAGAATTAAGCCAAAAACAGTATTAGACCTCATGGACGTAGCAAATAGATTCGCAGATGGAGAAGACGCATGCAACAACAAGCGTACGCGATCTCCAGAAGATGATAGGAGAAACAGATACGGAAGTCAAAGGAGACGGTCCCGCAATTACGATAACTACGGCTCCCATAGCCAAGTAGCCGCAGGGTACAAGGACAACAGCTATCAGGGAAGTGATCGTAGAAGCTCGGGATATCGAAGCTACGGAAAAGAGGACTATAAAAAGTTTCCCACAAGAGAATCCAGAGAGTACAACCCGTCGCCAGAAGACATGCTCAACGGACCTTGTCACATACACTCAGCGTTCGTCGACGGGAAGCGAGTATCCAGGCATGCAATGAAAGATTGCACAACATTCTTGAAACTACAAGAGGTAGCATTAAACAAGCAAACTGAAGCAAGGCGACAAGGATACGAAGGAAGCAACAAACCTCCCACAAATCAGCAAGGGAACAATGGAGCTCTTCAAGGTCAAGACCAGCCAAATCAGGAACACAATGACGACGAAGGATACGTTCCATCTAAGGCACACATCATAGCAATGATACAACCTGTGCCCAAGTCGAACAAAGAAGAGAAGAGTATTACTCGACAAGTCAACCTAGCAGTCATTTCACCTCCAGCCACAACGGAATATCTACACTGGTCAGAACAACCAATCGAGTTCAACAGAGAAGATCACCCTGTAATAGTACCTCGGCCAGGAAATGCGCCCTTGGTACTCAAAGCTCAAATCGGCGCATACGATGTCGACAGAATATTCATGGATGCAGGAAGTGGAATCAATCTGATATATGCGAAAACACTCAGAGCAATGCATATATCACTAGAGTTCTTGAAGCCAACAGATTGTTCCTTTCATGGGATCGTACCAGGAAGTGCTAACTATCCACTAGGTCGAATAGCACTCAACGTTTGCTTCGGCAACCGGCAAAACTACAGAAGAGAAAAGTTAGAATTCGAAGTCATGGATTGGCCATCTCAGTATCATGCGATCCTCGGACGACCCGCGTTTTCGCGATTCATGGCAGTGCCTCACTATAAATATCTGGTACTCAAAATGCCAGGACCAAGAGGAATAATTACAGTAAAAGGAAGTTTTGAAGTCTCAGATCTCTGCGATAGGGAGTTCCACAAGATGGCGCAAAACTTTGGCATGACAGCCAACTATGCAGAGAAGGCGAAAAGCACGACTACAGAAGGCGTCAAGCTACTTGAAGGACGCGTTGCGGAGCCCGAGATGAAGAAACCACGAGTAGGAGCGTCAGGAGAAGACAAAGATACAGGAGAAGAAGAGAATGCCATGACGGCATAAACATCAAAAATAACAAAGTAGAAGAATAAGGCTGTAAAAGCCACGAGTTATACTAGGGGCAATGCCCTCTAGATCCAGAACACAGGTCATAGGCCGGATCTCTTGGGTCACCCCATGTATCTTACATTACAAGTATAATAAAAACAAAATGTTCCTCATATTCGAGTTTACGAGTCTTTCAAAGGGAAAATGCGGCAAACGCAAGAATCATGCAAAAAACGCTTTGAGAATAAATTTCAAACATAAAGCCGGGAAATCATAAACTCTCGCGTTCCACATAAGTATTACAACATCGGGTTGTCCGAATTGTCTACACCTAAAGGGTCTAAATAGTGATACTCGCGGAAAAATGCGGCGTCTTATTGCAATAGCCTGGCTATAATTCGTCGGGCAGGCTGCAAGGTACTCTCCAAGTGTACTCGAAGGCTAGCTCCACCTGGAGGATAGCTCAGCGACATAGAACTATAATTAAGTCTTGGCTGCCACTTGCGTATCCATCCAAGAGCAAAATTGGCACCTGCCACTAAGTTCAGTTCTATCAATCGATGAATTCGCTGGCTGGATCTAAAAGTATCAAGAAGCAGTGGGAAAGTTATAGGCAGAGGATTGCGAGGAAGCATAACAGAGTGCATAGTTACGAGAGCTCTTCTGCAGCCATAAACTGCCTCGCCAATGTGCTGGGCGCGGTCCTGAAGCAATACAATAGCACTCCGGCGTCGAGGATCAGACCACAAAGTTTCAAACACCGGTGGACATTCTTTCTAGAGCCGCATTTCACTCGGTAACCCGACGATCTTCAGCAGCAAAATCCAAACAAGTGCCTATGATAGCAAACGATATCACAAAAAAGTAGTGGATTAAAAGGAAAAGAAAGAGGAGTCGCAAGGAACCTTACATCGCAGCATCTCGCAAGCAGATTCGATAATACCAATGACAAAAGAGTCACACTCTTCATGATGTACAATCTTCGCCATCAGACTAGATACCTTATTGTCAAGAATAGATACCTGCTTCATCAAACCAGAAGTTTTGCTAGCTTTATCAAAAGCCATCTGAGCTTGGCGTTTGGCTAAAGTCAAGCGAGCCTCAAGATCAGAAATCCTTGAAGAATACTCCACGCATTGACTGCATCGACTAGGAGGCGACGAAATCGTCGAGCCGAACGTGCGGGCAGAGGAAGGAGCAGGATCATTGGTGTATATAGACTGGAAGTCAAAAGAAAAGAAAGGAGAAACATTTCAGAGAGCCAGCACAATACTTCATCAGAAGCAAATCTATTTACATAAGTGCAAAATCCTTTGATTAAGGTTCTCGGGTTGCACGCGACTAAAGGTTTTTACATTCAAAAGGATAAATGGAAAACTACAAGGAAGCCGAGTCTACGCCACCTCAGCATTTTGCTCTGTGGCAGAAGAAGGCATGACAAACACCTCGCCAACAGTTGATGGAGACGCAGGATCTTCCGCCGCTAGAGGTGGCGCAGTAGATGTCGCAGAGGCTGCCGAAGGAGAAATAGTCGCCACCAGTGCAGGCGCCAACTTCTTCGCCTTCTCAAAGAAAGCCTTCATCTCATCGCGGGTGCGGCCATGGGGGGAGCTCACCATCTCCTAGTTGAAGTCCGCACCGTGTGCATAAGAAAGTGCAATAGCACCCTCAGCACCATGCTTCAGTGAAAGCCCTTTCAGCTGGAGGGTGGGGTCTTCAGTTGTATCAAAGGCCTTGGCAAGTTTCTCCAAGTTGTCCTTCGGAACTTCTGCCGTTTTCTTCGGCCACAACCCGACGAACAGCCGTGATAGAACGCGGCTAACCAACTCAAAAGTCTCCTGGATAGATATCCAGTTTGCCTCGAGTAGGTTAACCACGGTCATCAGATGATCATCGCTCGGTTGCAACGACGACGAGGATACTCCGGTAAATCCTGCACAACAAAAGAAGACAGAAGAGAAAAGGAAAGAAAAGCGTCAGCAAGTACAAACAATGCAACAGGAGTGGAAATAAAAGACAAGGCGAAGTCCTTACCTTCAGCAGCAGCAGACATTGTGCGAAGACGCTCTACCACGGCTTGCTCTCACTGAGCATGCTCCTTGTTGGCATCGGCTAAAGATTTTTTGGCTTTCTTTGCCTTACCAATCGCAGATTTCTGCGACTTCTCAGCGCTTGCTTTAGCAGCAGCCGCAACATCATAAGCCTTTTGTGAAGCACTAAGCTCGGCTTCCAACGACGCAATTCGAGCGTTGGCTGTTGCTAGAGCGGCTATAGAAGAAGAAGAAAGGAAATTAGGTAAACAACAAAGGATAAGCATAGAAGAAAAGTAATGACTGGATGTCAAGTGTACCTTCGGAAGCTTTCGCAACCTTTAGGTACTCAGCACATTCAGTACCCAAGGCGACGAATCTCTTCAATAATCCCTGGGAGAAAGGGCGTGTAAGAACATAAGAGAATACAAAGAGAGCAAGTCAACAGAAGTTACTTACATCACCGGGAGAAATCGTCGATGCATGAGCCTCAAGAGAAACGTCAGTTTCTTTTGACTTCTTCGAGCGTTTGAGGTTTCGAGTCACAGGAATCTTCTTGACAGAAGCCCTGGTAACCCTCGGCGCAACTTCTTGCTCGGCAGGATCATCAGCAGTCGCAGGTGAAGTTGAAGGAGCAGCTGTAGCATCTTTTGGAGGCTCCTCGTCATCTCTACAAGAAGAAAGCACAGTTATGAGTAACACGATAGAAAGAAGGCAAGAGCGGTGCAATTGAAGAACTCGAATAAAGCACTTACGATGCCAGGAGGTCGAAGTATTCCATATCTCCTGCAAGAACAGAAGCTTTATCAGCCACTGCTTTTTGCAGAGAGGAACTCGAAGAAGCAAATTCGTCAACTCGCTTCCTCTTCTTGTCCATGCCAGTGTCTTCAGAGCGCGCAGGAGGAGGCGATGTCGATGAACTAGTGCCCTCTTCTGATTCTTCGGCATCATCTCCGTCCTGATTTTCATCAGCCTCGGGGGCTTCAGATACAGAAGAGGCCAGATCAGCTGGAAGGGGCCCTGCCTCTGGAAGAGGAGGGCGCGAGAGGAGGAATTGATGCCCCTGCACACGAACAAGTTAGCAGAGTAACCAAGGAAAAGGAAAACACAGTTTGAGACACACGAAATTCGACAATAAGTGAACAAAAAGCAAGCAGATACATACCTCAGGTAGAGGGTGCACGGAGTCAAAGTAATCAGCGGTCAAATCAGCAACCGCATGTTCCTTGGTGAGCTTGGTGAGGCTCATGACTCGCTTGTCGACATCTTTTTTCTCTATCAAATCTTCAGAGACGCGAGCAGGATCCTCCAAGCCAGAATAGCTCCAAAGCTTGGTCAGGCGGTGCTGCAGGGGTTAAACTCGACGTTGCACAAAGAACGCCATGAGTTGAATACCCGACAAAGCGCCTCCTTTGCCTCCTTTCAGAGCTTGAATGCGAGATAGAAGAGGAAGAACTTGTTCTATTTACGCATCTGAGGGAAGCGCATCCCACGACGCCAATTTCTTCACTTCCTTGGAGGCATCGAAAGGGGCTAGACCATATTGGTCTTCAAGAGAAGCTTTGCGATCTTGGATGTAGAACCATTTGGTTCTCCACCCCTAGACAGACGCGGCAAAGGAAAATTCGAGGTACTGCGCCTCAGGGCGCACAGAGATTACGGCTCCGCCCAATTCAGGTTTCTTGGACAGAGCAACATTGGGGCGAAGCCGAAAAATTGACCTCCAGAGAAGAAAGTGGGGCTCAATGCCCAAGAATGACTCACAGAGAGTCACGAAACAGGCAATGTGAAGAATGGAGTTAGGTGTGAGCTGGTGAAGCTGCACACCGTAAATAAAGAGAAGCCCACGAAGAAACTCGTGGGCAGGGAGAGAAAAGCCGCGGAGAAGGAAAGCAAAGAACATTACCCGAAAGCCGCTCGGGGGCTACGGGATCCGCTCAGTACTGGGGAACTTGATTGAATCAGAGCTAGAGATGAGGCCGTCCGTCCTGGCCTTCTCCAACTCCTTCTTTGTGATGGCAGAGCGCACCCAGCTGGTGGCAGAAGATGTCTTGGCCATGGTGTTCTTGGTGGCTAGGTGCTTCACGCGCATCTAACGCGACACGCTCGGGGACAAGTGCAAAATCTATAGACAAGACTATACACGAGGGACTTTTGATTATAGCCTTGGGGGCTACTACTTTCAAGAATGTTGAATGCAACTTCTAACTGGAGTGGTGGACGCGTATTCGACGACAGGTTATCATTAAAATATTTCGAGTTGAAGTATGATGGACTACATTATATTTGAGCCTATACTCAAAAAAGTATTTTCGACTATAGCCTCGGGGGCTACTCCCATCGGGAGCGCTGAGCGTGCACCCGACGATATTTCTTGGCAAGCATTGGAACATGTGAAGTGGAGGAGTGTTACTCCCATCGGGAGCGAGTTTTTATGGTTGTATAAACCCGAATATTTTCAGTCAAACTTTGACTGCGACATGAGATTCTCGAGTTGCGTTATCGCAACGAAACTCGAATGCCGTGATTTATCACGAAGGTAAGACCCCAGGATCTGTCCTGTGTGGCCTGGTATACGCACATGGATGCGCTCTGCTGGTATGTATCCTTGTCTACGACGCGAAGAAAATCCTGGTGGACGCACTGGGTACCCTGAGAATCACTAGGATTCATTCTTTCTAAGTCCTAAATGCGGCAAAAGAGTGGGTTTAACCAGTATCCCGAATTCAAGTCCAAGGGGATTGAATTTGAAGTAGGTGACAGGTATCTGTTCCGGCAGTTAACTGACCTCTTGATCCGTCAGAGTTGTCAGGCTTGTTCATCAAAACCCCTTGCGAAAAATTATCATGAAAATAAGTCGAAAGACCAAGTCGAAGATTTGAAGATATGAAGAAGTCGAAGAATTGATCAAGTCAAAGATTTAAAGATTAGAGATTCAACCCGAATCTGCAATTCTGGTAGAATCTCAGGGGCTACTGACAAGGGTATAGCTAATAGAGCCCGTTAGTTGAGTACCCCTGAGGCCCGTTAAGCTAGGCCCAATTGTAATGATAGTTGAGATACGAGTTCTTACCGTATGTCGATATTGTAATCTGTATCAGACCCTACCCGATCCTCGAGACCTGGCCACCTATATATAGGGGCCAGGAGGGGACGGTGCAGGCCAGATGGAAAGCAAGCCAGGTTGAACACCCAAGTTTACTTTTGATACACACTTATTTCGAGTAACCTCACCTTCTAGTTCATCTGATGCCCTCTTCCCCCGATCCTAAGTCCTTCATATAGGACATTTGTCGAGTTAACCCTCATCACCGACAGAACGATTTGGGGTAGTGTGCAGGCTCCAGAGTACTGAAGGCAGCTCTTCGACCCAGCAGCCAGCTGAACGCTCGAGAGGCTCGACCAACCTTGGTCTGATGCCGGCCAGGACCAGTCCATTTGCTTTCTCCACTTGCCCATTGGACTGAGGATGCGCCACCGATGCTAAGTCTAGCCAGATGCCCTTCTGGCCACAGTACTCTATGAAGACTCCCTTTGCAAAGTTTGTCCCGTTGTCAGTGATGATGCTGTGGGGAACTCCTTATCTTGTGATGATCTCATTGAAGAACTTGATGGTGGATGAGCCGTCAAGTTTTTTGATTGGCTTTGCTTCGATCCACTTGGTGAACTTGTCCACTGCGACCAGCAGATGCGTCAAGCCCCTAGGTGCTGTTTTGAATGGCCCCACCATATCCAAGCCCCAGACAGCGAATGGCCAAGTGAGCGGGATGGTCTTGAGGGCTGCCACTGGAGTATGCCGATGCTTGGAGAAACGCTGGCAGCCATTGCAGTGCTTCACCAGTTGTTCTGCATCCTTCTGGGCCATCGGCCAATAGAAGCCATGGCGGAAGGCCTTAGCCACCAATGCTCTAGAAGGTGTGTGATGCCCGCACTCCCCTTGATGTATCTCTCTTAGCAGCTCTATCCCTTCTTCCGGCTCGATGCACTTTTGGAAGATCCCTGACACGCTATGCTTGTACAGCTCGCTGTTGATGATGGTGTACGCCAGCGCGCGACATTGGAGTTGCCTAGCTTCCGCTTCGTCTTGAGGCAGGTCCCCAATGATGAGGTAGTTGGAGAATGGCTCTGCCCATGATGGTATCTCCCGTATGTGGAAGACACTGGCAACCAGGGGATCAGCAGCCCCCGGGTCTGTTGTTGTGCTGGCTTCGCCTAGTTGGCCGGCTGTAGGGGCCGGTCCAGATACGGCAGCCCCCGAGTCCTTTGTCGAGCCGGCCGCGCTGGGCTGGCTGGCTGCTTCCTTCAGCCCCGAGGTGGTAGCCCCCAAGTCCGGTGGCGGCGCCTGGGCCGGAGCAGGGTCTCCGGGCACGTAGATGGAGGTGGACTCCGGCGAAGCCTTGATGGTGGCTTGCGGATGATCTCCAATGACACCCCAGCCGGGATATCTTGCTTGGTGGAGCCGATCTTGGACAACCGGTCCGCTTCGTCATTGTTTGCCCTAGGGACGTGATGGAACTCGCAGCCTTTGAAGAATCCACAGAGCTGTTGCACGTAGAAGTGATAGGAGGCCATGTTGGCATCCTTGGCGTCCCATTCCCCGGAGATCTGGTGCACCACCAGGTCGGAGTCTCCGAAACAGAGGATTCTCTGGATGCCAATCTCCTTGACCAGCTTGAGCCCATGCACCAGGGCCTCATATTCCGCGACGTTGTTTGAAGCGCGGAAGTGCATCCGCAACACGTACTGCAGCTTGTGTCCCTTAGGAGAGGTGAGGATGACACCGGCTCCCAAGCCCCCGAGCATCTTGGAGCCATCGAAGTTCATGTGCCAGTAGGTGGAGTCTAGAGCCGGCGGCAAGAACTGGTGCTCTCCCCAATCGGCGAAGAAGTCTGCTATGATCTGGGACTTGATCGTCATTCTGGGCTTGTATTGAATGGTATGAGCAGCAAGCTCAATCGCCCATTTGGCCACCCTGCCAGTCGCATCCTTGCACCCTATGATCTCTGAGAGTGGAGTGGTGCTAACCACCGTGATAGGGTGCTCCTCGAAGTAGTGCTTCAGTTTCCTGGCCGCCATGTACACGCCGTATGCGACCTTCTGGTAGTGCGGATAGTTTTGCTTGGAGAGGGTGAGCACCTCACTCAAGTAATACACCGGGCACTGAACCGGCAGCTCCTTGCCTTCCTCAGTGTGCTCCACCACGATCACGACGCTGATGACCCACGGAGTAGCTGCGATGTAGAGCAGCATTGGCTCCCGCGGAGCTGGCGCTGCCAAGACTGGTGTGGTAGACAAGGCTCGCTTGAGGTCATTGAAGGCATCATCAGCGTGCTGGGACCAAACAAAATGGTCCATCTTCTTCATCAGCTGGTATCGCGGCATGGCTTTCTCCCTGAGCTGGCTGATAAACCGGCTGAGCAAGGCCAAGCATCCAGCAAACTTCTGCACATATCTGAGCTGGGTGGGCGGCTCTAGGGCCTCGATGGCTTTTATCTTCGAGGGGTTAGCCTCGATCCCTCGCTGGGAAACGATATAACCTAGGAGCTGTCCAGCCGGCACGCCAAAGGTGTACTTCTCAGGATTGAGCTTCATGCGATAGCGCCGTAGGTTGGCAAAGGTCTCCTTGAGATCGTCCAGGAGAGTGCCGCTCTGCTTAGTCTTCACCACCACGTCGTCCACGTAAGCGTGTACGTTCCGCCCAATCTGCCCCTGCAGACATCGCTGCATGGTCCGCTGTTAGGTAGCTCCAGCGTTCTTCAAGCCGAATGGCATGGTGACATAGCAATAAGCTCCATACGGGGTGATGAAAGATGTCTTGATCTGATCCGGCTGGTAGAGCGGGATTTGGTGATAGCCTGAATAGGCATCCAGGAAGGACAGCAAGTCGCAACCGGCTGTGGAATCGATCACCTGGTCGATGCGTGGCAGCGCGAAGGGATCCTTGGGGCAGGCCTTGTTGAGGTTGGTGTAGTCGATACACATGCGCCAAGTGTTGTTCTTCTTCAGGACCAAGACTGGGTTCGCTAGCCAGTCAGGGTAGAATACCTCCATGATAAAGCTGGTTGCGAGGAGCCGGGCAATCTCCTCACCTATGGCTTTCCTTTTCTCTTCTACAAAGCACCACAGCGGTTGCTTGACTAGCTTGGCATCCGGCCGGACATTGAGTGAGTGCTCAGCCAGCTCCCTCGGCACACCTGGCATGTCTTTTAGAGACCATGCGAAGATGTCCCGATTCTCACGGAGGAAGCTGGTGAGCTCGCTTTCCTATTTAGCAGAAAGGCCGGCGCCAATGATGACGTACTTGGAGGGATCGCTCTCATCCAGCAGGATCTTCTTGGTGTCATTGGCCGGCTTGAACTGCTCCACCGGCGACTGGCGAGCTGGCACATCTTGCTGGGTTAACTCCATGCGATGGAGGAGTTGTCGCTTCTCCTCAGCGATGACCAACGCTTCCGCCAGCTGTGAGCTATCCTTAGCACATGCTAGTGACTTCTTGAAGCCTCCCGAGACTGTGATCACGCCCCTAGGCCCTGGGAGCTTCATCTTCAGATGGGCGTAGTGTGGCGCCGCCATGAACTTGGCCAGAGCTGGGCGGCCAAGCAATGCATGGTAAGGACTGCTGATGTCCACCACCTCGAACCAGATGGGCTCGCGGCGGCTATTTCCTTTCTCCCCGAAGAGAACCTCCAGCTGCACCTTGCCCATAGGGGTGCACGAGTGCCCAGGCACGATGCCGTGGAAGGTGAGCCAGCTCGGTTTCAGCTGAGCAAGCGGGATGCCCAACTTCTCCAGTGAGCTTCGGTAGAGAAGGTTGATGCTGCTACCGCCGTCGATGAGCACGCGGGAGAACCGGCATGTGTGCGTATCAGAGCATATGATGGGGTCCAGGACCAGAGCGTATTCTCCAGGGCTGGGCATCAGTCGCGAATGGTCTTCGCGTCCCCAGGTGATGGCCGCCTCAGACCAATGCATGAACTGAGGCTCTGCGGGCATGACGGCGTTCACCTCCGCCTCGTGCCAAAGATTGTTCCTTTTGTCTTTGCCCGGGGTAGTAAAGATGTGATATTGCTCAACATCCGCCGGAAAGTCATCCTTCCTTTGATCCGGATCGTCGGCAGCCGGCTCGTGCTGCTGGTCCTCCTGACCTTCAGCCGGCTGCGCTTGCGAGACTCCAGGGAGCTACCGAGCGCGCTGCTCCAGCTCTCTCATGAAGCGGCACTGACGCGTGGAGTGGGTCGCTTCCCTGCCAGGGGTGCTGTGGAATTTGCATGGCTGGTCAAGTGCAGCATCGAGGGTGTACTTGCCTTCCTTGCGCCCCTGACCGTCGCCAGCAGCCCCCGGGCCTCCTTGGTCGATAGCCGCCCGCTTTGAGCTAGCAGGTCCCTTGGGGAGCGTCTTCATGTGGTCTAGCCACAGATGGATGTGCAGGGCCGGCTGGCGAACTTGAGGCTCCAGCCCTGGCGTCGGCGCCGGGACTGGGCGCGGCCTGCCAGCTCCTCCAGCCTGCTGAGCACGGCGACCTCGGGTGTTACTGCTCAGGGCGCGACCGCCCTGTCCGCGCCCCCCATAGCCTGGGCTTGTCGATGGTGACCGCTGGACCTGGCTAGGGCCTGCGGCAACGAGTCCATGGCCACGCTGCTGGCCGCAGATAAGCTCATCCAGCGCATCTCCATGCACGTCGTAGAACTCGCAGAGCGTGGTGCTCATGCGACACCAGACAACCTCCTCCTCGGCCGCCCTGCTGAGGAGAACAAGGTGCGTCCGCTCCAGGGCCTCTGCTACCTAGGCGGAGTCGATGACATGGTCGAGCGGTGCGCGCAGATCCACAACGGACACGTCCGGGGTGTCCTGCTCTGGGAGCGGAGCGTTCTGCTCCTGCGGAGGAAGGCGTTCAAGCGGCGGGCACGCGGAGCGCGGTGAGTCGCCGCCCTCCTCATCTCCCAGGGCCATCACTTCGACCATGGCGCCAAAATTCACAGCTTTCACCGTAGCTCGAGCCTCCGTCGCTGAGAGGGTCGAGGATGTCGGTTACCTCTTCCGGGAAGGGCTTGGCGACGTAGAAGCGGTGGCCACCGACGTCGAGGAAGGAGCCGCCGTCGCCGAAGCCATCCTTGAAGCAGGCCAAGTTGTCGCCGACGCAGTCGAGGGTGCCGAACCTCTAGACAAGGCCGGAGGTGACCCTCTCGCCGGGGATCGATGGGGATCCCTGCCGGAACTTGACTCCGGTCGTCGCCGTGCGTTGCCCCATGGTGGGCGCCAACTGTCGTGGGAATTTAGAGACAGTAGCCATGGGGATGGCTTATCAGTGGGGCTCGACGGTGGTGACGATGGGTCCGGCTCGGGATTGTGCCAACGGAGACACCTCGGTTACCCAGGTTCAGGGCCCTCCACGCCGGAGGTAACACCCCTACTTCCTGCATGTTTTCTATTATCTTCACAGTGGTTACAACGCTCCTCAAGCTGTTCGGTCTAGAGGAGGAAGAAGAAGAAGGATCGAATCCCCTAGGCTAAGGGTCCAGACCCCCTTATATAGGCCGGGGTCTGGTTACAGGTTAGGTGGCCGACTGTCCGGCTGCCGGCTCCTCCGTGGCTGCACCTTCGGCGTGATCTTCTGGCCCTCCTCTGTCCTCTTCTGCCGATTGCACTTTATAAAGCAACTTTTTCTCCTTGGACCGGCATCTGGGAGGCATATGCCCTCCCTTTTGCCTCGGATCTTTTCGTGGGGAAGGCTCTTGCTCGCTGGTTGGTGGAGTCTGGTCGTGGCGTGCGTCACTCCTGTCTTTTGCCTCTGTTGATCTTGTCGGGGCCATGCCACTTTCGGTGAAACAGCCGTTGGAGGAATCTTGTCTTCATCGCCCGGCTCTGGCTCTCCTCGGTGGAGTCGCCAGCCAGCTGCTGGCGCAGCCGTCCCTTTAGCTAGAGCCAGTCTTCCTTACCTGACGTCGTGGAGACTCCTGGGATGCTAGCCGGCAGGCAGCGCCGCCCTTGGCATACCCCCGAAGTCATCCCCACAACACGTGACGCTCTGCATAGTCTTCACCACCATGTCGTCCATGTAAGTGTGTACGTTCCGCCCAATCTGCCCTTGCAGACATTGCTGCATGGTTCGCTGGTAAGTAGCTCCAGCATTCTTCAAGCCGAATGGCATGGTGACATAGCAGTAGGCTCCATATGGGGTGATGAAGGATGTCTTGATCTGATCTGGCTGGCAGAGCGGGATCTGGTGATAGCCTGAATAGGCGTCCAGGAAGGACAGTAGGTCGCAACCGGCTGTGGAATCGATCACCTGGTCGATGCGTGGCAGCGCGAAGGGATCCTTGGGGCAAGCCTTGTTGAGGCTGGTGTAGTCGATACACATGCGCCAAGTGTTGTTCTTCATCAGGACCAAGACTTGGTTCGCTAGCCAGTCAGGGTAGAATACCTCCATGACGAAGCCGGCTGCGAGGAGCCGGGCAATCTCCTCACCTATGGCTTGCCTTTTCTCTTCTGCAAAGCACCGCAGCAGTTGCATGACCGGCTTGGCATCCGGCCGGACATTGAGTGAGTGCTCAGCCAGCTCCCTCGGCACACCTGGCATGTCTTATGGAGACCATGCGAAGATGTCCTGATTCTCACGGAGGAAGCTGGTGAGCTCGCTTTCCTATTTAGCAGAAAGGCCAGCGCCGATGATGACGAACTTGGAGGGATCGCTCTCGTCCAACAGGATCTTCTTGGTGCCGTTGGCCGGCTTGAACTGCTCCACCGGTGATTGGCGAGCCGGCACATCTTGTTGGGTTAGCTCCACGTGATGGAGGAGTTGTCGGTTCTCCTCGGCGATGACCAATGCCTCCGCCAACTGCGAGCTCTCCCTGGCGCATGCTAGCGACTTCTTGAATCTTCCCGAAACAATGATCACGCCCCTGGGCCCTGGGAGCTCCATCTTCAGAGAGGCGTAGTGTGGCACCGCCATGAACTTTGCCAGAGCTGGACGGCCAAGCAATGCATGGTAAGGACTGCTGATGTCCACCACCTCGAACTAGATGGGTTCGCGGCGGCTATTTCCCTTGTCCCCGAAGAGAACCTCCAGCTGCACCCTGCCCATAGGGGTGCACGAATGCCCAGGTACGATGTCGTGGAAGGTGAGCCGGCTTGGTTTCAGCTGAGCAAGCGGGATGCCCAGCTTCTCCATTGAGCTTTGGTAGAGAAGGTTGATGCTGCTGCCGCCGTCGATGAGCACGCGGGAGAACCGGCATGTGTGCGTATCAGAGCATATGATGGGGTCCAGGACCAGAGCGTATTCTCCAGGGCTGGGCATCAGTCGCGAATGGTCTTCGCGTCCCCAGGTGATGGCCGCCTCAGACCAATGCATGAACTGAGGCTCTGCGGGCATGACGGCGTTCACCTCCGCCTCGTGCCAAAGATTGTTCCTTTTGTCTTTGCCCGGG
The DNA here is from genome assembly GCA_007115705.1 of Dactylis glomerata. Taxonomy (NCBI): domain Eukaryota; kingdom Viridiplantae; phylum Streptophyta; class Magnoliopsida; order Poales; family Poaceae; genus Dactylis; species Dactylis glomerata. The sequence continues at coordinate 1,657,803 of QXEO01001691.1, read as the reverse complement.
GTAGTAAAGATGTGATATTGCTCAACATCCGCCGGAAAGTCATCCTTCCTTTGATCCGGATCGTCGGCAGCCGGCTCGTGCTGCTGGTCCTCCTGACCTTCAGCCGGCTGCGCTTGCGAGACTCCAGGGAGCTACCGAGCGCGCTGCTCCAGCTCTCTCATGAAGCGGCACTGACGCGTGGAGTGGGTCGCTTCCCTGCCAGGGGTGCTGTGGAATTTGCATGGCTGGTCAAGTGCAGCATCGAGGGTGTACTTGCCTTCCTTGCGCCCCTGACCGTCGCCAGCAGCCCCCGGGCCTCCTTGGTCGATAGCCGCCCGCTTTGAGCTAGCAGGTCCCTTGGGGAGCGTCTTCATGTGGTCTAGCCACAGATGGATGTGCAGGGCCGGCTGGCGAACTTGAGGCTCCAGCCCTGGCGTCGGCGCCGGGACTGGGCGCGGCCTGCCAGCTCCTCCAGCCTGCTGAGCACGGCGACCTCGGGTGTTACTGCTCAGGGCGCGACCGCCCTGTCCGCGCCCCCCATAGCCTGGGCTTGTCGATGGTGACCGCTGGACCTGGCTAGGGCCTGCGGCAACGAGTCCATGGCCACGCTGCTGGCCGCAGATAAGCTCATCCAGCGCATCTCCATGCACGTCGTAGAACTCGCAGAGCGTGGTGCTCATGCGACACCAGACAACCTCCTCCTCGGCCGCCCTGCTGAGGAGAACAAGGTGCGTCCGCTCCAGGGCCTCTGCTACCTAGGCGGAGTCGATGACATGGTCGAGCGGTGCGCGCAGATCCACAACGGACACGTCCGGGGTGTCCTGCTCTGGGAGCGGAGCGTTCTGCTCCTGCGGAGGAAGGCGTTCAAGCGGCGGGCACGCGGAGCGCGGTGAGTCGCCGCCCTCCTCATCTCCCAGGGCCATCACTTCGACCATGGCGCCAAAATTCACAGCTTTCACCGTAGCTCGAGCCTCCGTCGCTGAGAGGGTCGAGGATGTCGGTTACCTCTTCCGGAAAGGGCTTGGCGACGTAGAAGCGGTGGCCACCGACGTCGAGGAAGGAGCCGCCGTCGCCGAAGCCATCCTTGAAGCAGGCCAAGTTGTCGCCGACGCAGTCGAGGGTGCCGAACCTCTAGACAAGGCCGGAGGTGACCCTCTCGCCGGGGATCGATGGGGATCCCTGCCGGAACTTGACTCCGGTCGTCGCCGTGCGTTGCCCCATGGTGGGCGCCAACTGTCGTGGGAATTTAGAGACAGTAGCCATGGGGATGGCTTATCAGTGGGGCTCGACGGTGGTGACGATGGGTCCGGCTCGGGATTGTGCCAACGGAGACACCTCGGTTACCCAGGTTCAGGGCCCTCCACGCCGGAGGTAACACCCCTACTTCCTGCATGTTTTCTATTATCTTCACAGTGGTTACAACGCTCCTCAAGCTGTTCGGTCTAGAGGAGGAAGAAGAAGAAGGATCGAATCCCCTAGGCTAAGGGTCCAGACCCCCTTATATAGGCCGGGGTCTGGTTACAGGTTAGGTGGCCGACTGTCCGGCTGCCGGCTCCTCCGTGGCTGCACCTTCGGCGTGATCTTCTGGCCCTCCTCTGTCCTCTTCTGCCGATTGCACTTTATAAAGCAACTTTTTCTCCTTGGACCGGCATCTGGGAGGCATATGCCCTCCCTTTTGCCTCGGATCTTTTCGTGGGGAAGGCTCTTGCTCGCTGGTTGGTGGAGTCTGGTCGTGGCGTGCGTCACTCCTGTCTTTTGCCTCTGTTGATCTTGTCGGGGCCATGCCACTTTCGGTGAAACAGCCGTTGGAGGAATCTTGTCTTCATCGCCCGGCTCTGGCTCTCCTCGGTGGAGTCGCCAGCCAGCTGCTGGCGCAGCCGTCCCTTTAGCTAGAGCCAGTCTTCCTTACCTGACGTCGTGGAGACTCCTGGGATGCTAGCCGGCAGGCAGCGCCGCCCTTGGCATACCCCCGAAGTCATCCCCACAACACGTGACGCTCTGCATAGTCTTCACCACCATGTCGTCCATGTAAGTGTGTACGTTCCGCCCAATCTGCCCTTGCAGACATTGCTGCATGGTTCGCTGGTAAGTAGCTCCAGCATTCTTCAAGCCGAATGGCATGGTGACATAGCAGTAGGCTCCATATGGGGTGATGAAGGATGTCTTGATCTGATCTGGCTGGCAGAGCGGGATCTGGTGATAGCCTGAATAGGCGTCCAGGAAGGACAGTAGGTCGCAACCGGCTGTGGAATCGATCACCTGGTCGATGCGTGGCAGCGCGAAGGGATCCTTGGGGCAAGCCTTGTTGAGGCTGGTGTAGTCGATACACATGCGCCAAGTGTTGTTCTTCATCAGGACCAAGACTTGGTTCGCTAGCCAGTCAGGGTAGAATACCTCCATGACGAAGCCGGCTGCGAGGAGCCGGGCAATCTCCTCACCTATGGCTTGCCTTTTCTCTTCTGCAAAGCACCGCAGCAGTTGCATGACCGGCTTGGCATCCGGCCGGACATTGAGTGAGTGCTCAGCCAGCTCCCTCGGCACACCTGGCATGTCTTATGGAGACCATGCGAAGATGTCCTGATTCTCACGGAGGAAGCTGGTGAGCTCGCTTTCCTATTTAGCAGAAAGGCCAGCGCCGATGATGACGAACTTGGAGGGATCGCTCTCGTCCAACAGGATCTTCTTGGTGCCGTTGGCCGGCTTGAACTGCTCCACCGGTGATTGGCGAGCCGGCACATCTTGTTGGGTTAGCTCCACGTGATGGAGGAGTTGTCGGTTCTCCTCGGCGATGACCAATGCCTCCGCCAACTGCGAGCTCTCCCTGGCGCATGCTAGCGACTTCTTGAATCTTCCCGAAACAATGATCACGCCCCTGGGCCCTGGGAGCTCCATCTTCAGAGAGGCGTAGTGTGGCACCGCCATGAACTTTGCCAGAGCTGGACGGCCAAGCAATGCATGGTAAGGACTGCTGATGTCCACCACCTCGAACTAGATGGGTTCGCGGCGGCTATTTCCCTTGTCCCCGAAGAGAACCTCCAGCTGCACCCTGCCCATAGGGGTGCACGAATGCCCAGGTACGATGTCGTGGAAGGTGAGCCGGCTTGGTTTCAGCTGAGCAAGCGGGATGCCCAGCTTCTCCATTGAGCTTTGGTAGAGAAGGTTGATGCTGCTGCCGCCGTCGATGAGCACGCGGGAGAACCGGCATGTGTGCGTATCAGAGCATATGACGGAGTCCAGGACCAGAGCATATTCTCCAGGGCTGGGCATCAGTCGCGGATGATCTTTGCGTCCCCAGGTGATGGCCTCCTCGGACCAATGCATGAACTGGGGTTCTGCAGGCATGACGGCGTTCACCTCCGCCTCGTGCCAAAGGTCATTCCTGTTGTCTTTCCCCGGGGTAGTAAAGATATGATATTGCTCAACATCCGTCGGAAAATCATCCTCGCCTTGATCCGGATCGTCGGCAGCCGGCTTGTGCTGTTGGTCCTCCTAACCTCCAGCCGGCTGTGCCTATGAGACTCCAGGGAGCTGTTGAGCGCGCTGCTCCAGCTCTCTCATGAAGCGGCACTGACGCGTGGAGTGGGTCGCTTCCCTGCCAGGGGTGCTGTCGAATTTGCATGGCTGGTCAAGCGCAGCATCGAGGGTGTACTTTCCCTCCTTGCGCCCCTGACCGCCGCCAGCAGCCCCTGATGTCTACACACGCTTCTGTTCTTGTAGACAGTGTTGGGCCTCCAAGTGCAGAGGTTTGTAGAGCAGCATCAAGTTTCCCTTAACTGGATCACCCAAGGTTTATCGAACTCAGGGAGGAAGAGGTCAAAGCTATCCCTCTCAAGCAACCCTGCAATTACGATACAAAAAGTCTCTTGTGTCCCCAACACACCCAATACACTTGTCAGATGTATAGGTGCACTAGTTCGGCGAAGAGATAGTGAAATACAAGTGGTATAGTTGATTATAAGTAGTAAATGCAATCTGGAATAAAAATGGCAGCAAGCAAACAAGTAACAAAATAGCAAGTAAACGGTGTGCAAAGCTTGGAAACAAGGCCTAGGGATGATACTTTCACTAGTGGACACACTCCCAACAAATATAACATAATTGAACAAATAAATAACTTCTCTTCGCTATGCTACTCTGAATTACTCTCCTATTGAATAACACTAATCATTGCGTAGGGCTACGAAGCACTCCTTAAAGTTCATCAAGTACTTGACAAACACCACTCATAGAGATATCCAAATCAAATCACAACTCAAGATAAATATTATTGCAACTTAGACCAAGTACTAACACGGTGCACACACTATCAACATTACACCATGAAAGGAGGAATAGATCACTTCAATACTATCATAGTGATAATTATTCTCATAATCCATAAGAGATCACAATCGTAGCCTAGACCAAGTACCACCATGATGCACACACTGTCACCGTTACACCATGGCAGGAGGAATAGATTACTTCAATAACACCACTAGAGTACACATAATGAAGAAGAGTAACATCTACTTATTCAACATGATACAAAGCTCACGATCACATAAAGATCACATCATGGGAGAGAGAGAGGTGAACAACATAGCTACCGGTAGAGCCCTCAGCCCCAGGGGAGAACTACTCCCTCCTCATCATAGGAGACAGCAAGGTTGATGGAGATGGCGGTGAGGTCGATGGAGACGGCAGAGACGGCGATGGAGACCGATGGAGATGGCTCTGGGGGCACTTCCCCGTCTCGGCAGGGTGCCGGAACAGAGACTTCTGTCCCCCGAAATTCGTCGTCGGCGGCGGCGGAGCTACGGAACTGTTCTGGAAATTTCACCGACTACTCTAGGGTTTTCCATCCCGAGGCTTTATATAGGCGAAGGGGCATCGTCAGGGGGCTGCCAGGGGCTCCTCACACATAGGGGGCGCGGCCAGGGCCTGGGCCACGCCGCCCTGGTGTGTGGGGCCCTCGTGGCCCCACTCCACCTCCTCTTCGGTTCTCTGGAAGCTTCCGGGGAAAATAAGACTTCTGGAACTTGTTTCGTCCAATTCCGAGAATATTTCCTGTGTAGCTTTTCTAAAACACAAAAATAGCAGAAAATAGGGAACTGGCACTGTGGCATCTTGTCAATAGGTTAGTTCCGGAAATCGCATAAAAACGCCACAAAGTGTAACAAAACTCAAGGCAAATGGTGTAAAAACAAGCATGGAGCATCAAAAATTATAGATACGTTTGAGACGTATCAGCATCCCCAAGCTTAACTCCTGCTCGTCCTCGAGTAGGTAAGTGATAACAAAAGAAATAATTTTTGAGGTGACATGCACCTACACAATCTTGATCATGTATGTAAGCATTGCGAGCTGGAATCAAAAGAACTTAAAACATGGGCATGAAAGACATAATCTTGATAGAAGAAACTTAGCAACCATATTATAACATGAAAAGAAACACAAACAAAAGATCATGAATAATGAAACAATGAAAGTCAAACGTGTGTTCAAATCATAAGGAAAAACATACAAATGGTTTTCAGCTTGTCCTTCATGGAGAGCAAAACATAAATGCATAGGACACCTTCAAGTTTAAGAGGGCGACTAGATACAAATAATTTAAGAACAAGTGAAACTAACAATATGAATCAATCAATGAAAACTTTGGGACAATGCACATTATACTAAGAATGACAACTATGCTCTCTTAATGGTGCATAAAGGTAGAAGGTGGTGACTCAACATAAAAGTAAAAGAAAGGCCCTTCGCGGAGGGAAGCAGTGATTAAACATGTGCTAGAGCTTTTCATTTGTAAAACAGAGAGATAAAAATTGGTTTTGAGAGGTGGTTGTCTTTGTCAACGACTGGCAATGGGGTTCTTACTATCTTCCATACAAAAATGAAGCAAGTTTTTGAGAGAGAGATAGGCACTTTTGTGCTCTTTTATAAAGCTTGGCACTCCTCCCTGCTAGCGTGTAGCAGACGGTCCTTGTGCGTGGTGAATAACCAGCCCGTTGGGAACCCCAAGAGGAAGGTGTGATGAGTATAGCAGCTAGTTTTCCCTCAGTTAAGAAACCAAGGTTTATCATTCTTGGAGAGGAGAGACAAACGACTGAAGGTGATGCTTGCTAGCTTGCGACAGCTCCGGACAATTTATATATGGCGCCTCGTCCAAGCTTTGCTTGCTAACTGCAATGCGGAACCTGCACACAACACAACCAAGTACTTCGTTCCCAACTTGCGATGAGGTTGTCAATCTCACCGGTTTGCTTGAAACAAAGGTTATGAGCGTATCGAGTGGAAAACAATAGAGTATGCGAGTAAAGTAAACAGTGCGAGTAAAGTAAACAGGTGATAGCAATATAATGGAAATAGGACCGGGATCCACAGTTCACTAGTGGTGTCTCTCCATAAGATAAATAACACATGCTGGGTAAACAAATTACAGTTGGGCAATTGATAGAATAAAGATAAACGTGATATGTCAAGAAGATCACTATGAGATTTACTCTGGGCATTACAACAAAATACATAGACCGCCATCCAATTGCATCTATGACTAATAATCCACTTGTGGTGAATCAATCCGAGAACTCCACAAGTATTAAGTTGCGAACAACAGATAATTGCATTAAGCAAAGTGTGTAATGTAAACAAAGCATATGCCCTTGAGCATATGAATGTTGTTTTCTCCCTAGTAGCAACAACACAACTACAACCTTAGAGGTTTCTATCACTCCCCCAGGTTAAATAGAGGCATGAACCCACTATCGAGCATAAATACCCCCTCTTGGAGTCACTAGCAACTACTCGGCCAAGATAGCTACTAACAACGGAGAGCATGCAAGATCATAAACAACATAGAGATAACAAAAGATAATATTCAGTACAGCAACTTAATCATAAACACCAATATTCATCGGATCCCAACAAACCAAACATGTAGAATTACATAACGGTGATCTCAATCATGTAGGGCAGCTCATGAGATCTAAACATGAAGCACATGGTGGAGGAGACAACCATCTAGCTACTGCTATGGACCCATAGTCCAAGGTAGACTACTCACTCATCGCTCCGGTGGCGATTCCCCTCTCCGGCAGGGTGCCGGGAAGAGCTTCTGGACCCTCCCGATCTTTGGGTCGATGGCGGCGGCGGATCGCGATGTGTTCTGGAAAAGTGATCGGGTACTTAGGTTTTTTCCGTCGGGGGGTCTTTATAGGCGAAGGGGCGATGTCAGAGGAGGGGCCAGGCCCGCTCACACCATGGCGGTGCGGCCAGGCCCCTGGCCGTGCCAGCCTGGTGTGCGGGGCCCTTGTGGCCCCCCTCCTACTCTTCTTCGGATCTCTGGAAGCTTACGGGTAAAATAAGACTTCAGGAACTTGTTTCGTCCAATTCCGAGAATATTTCCTGTGTATCACTTCTGAAACACAAAAACAGCAGAAAATAGGGAACTGGCACTGTGGCAACTCGTTAATAGGTTAGTTCCGGAAAATGCATAAAAGTGCCACTAAGTGTAACGAAACAGTAGGCAAATGGTGTAAAAACAAGCATGGAGCATCAAAAATTATAGATACGTTGGAGACGTATCAAGCATCCCCAAGCTTAACTCCTGCTCGTCCTCGAGTAGGTAAGTGATAACAAAAGAATAATTTTTGAGGTGACATGCACCTACACAATCTTGATCATATATGTAAGCATTTGTGAGCTGGGATCATAAGAACTTAAAACATGGGCATGAAGATATAATCTTGACAATAAGAACTTAGCAACCATGTTGTAAACATGCAAATGAACACAAACAAAAGATCATGAAAATGAAACAATGAAAGTCAAACATGTGTTCAAATCATAAGGAAAACATACAAATGGTTTTCAGCTTGTCCTTCAAAGAGAGCAAAACATAAATGCATAGGACACCTTCAAGTTTAAGAGGGCGACTAGATACAAATAATTTGAGAACAAGTGAAACCAACAATATGAATCAATCAATGAACTTTCGGACAATGCATATCACACTAAGAATGACAACTATGCTCTCTTAGACGGTGCATAAAGAGAGAACGTGGTGACTCAACATAAAAGTAAAAGAAGGGCCCTTCGCAGAGGGAAGCAGTGATTGCAAGTTTTATAACCTTCAAATATTATGGTACTTACCGGCTTTGAGCTCTCATTGCCCCCATCATAAGCATCTTGAATGGTTAAAGTTAATGCGAGAACAATTATGATGCATATGCTTGACAAATCATAAGTTGAAAACCTCTTGCCCCGTGAATACGAGTACCCAATCCTCATGCTACTTTACTTAGAGTCCCAAGCAAGGCTCTTGTCATTGTAAGTATATGCATATCATTGAGAACCGCCAATGGGGTACCTCCGTGCCCGATGACATGGAACAAGCCCACACCAAAATGACAGGACAAGCAGACAATGAACACCTCGACATCTCTTTTATTTGCCTTTTGTTTAGCTTTTTATTGTGAGATGCGTCGTCGAATGTTCACCATGGGTATGCTGCAAATTTCCACCATGAATTATGCATGGCTTAGATTAGCGGCCCGGCGTTTCCCTAACACATATACAAACTCCATGATCCCCACAAGATTCCCAATTCATTTCATACCGCGAGCATCCATAAACAAAAGATCATGATATCAACTCAAATAAGAAGTGCAATGTTGAAAGCTTGCCCCATGACATCATGGCTGGGCTAGAATCCAACTTACAACTTGCAAGCATAACAACTCAACATAAAAGACCACAATGTCAAATTTTTAAGAACAAGAAAAAGTAAAGTGTGCCTTCCGGTTCGTGAGAGCTTTACTGACTGAATTTCGCATAACACTGGTAAGAGTTTAATTTGAAGAGAAAATAAAAGCAAGTCAAATTTACTTGGAATAGCAAATTGCTAGTAGGTATGTATGGTGGACACTTTGGAAAACTTTGGCTTTTAGGAGTTGGATGCACGAGTAGAGCTCATACTCAGTACAAGGCGAGGGCTAGCAAAAGACTGGGAGCGACCAACTAAGAGAGCAATAATGGCCATAATCATGCAAAGCGACATTAAAAGAAGCATAAGATGGCATCAAAAGTCAAAAACTAAATGATCATGAAGGCTATTGGCGACTTTGTAAGAGTCTAGCATGTGTGAGCATGCGCCAAGTCATCCCAAATAAAGCATCAAGGAGAAAACCAAAATAATGCTTCCATACAATAAAAACAACGCATGATTTTCATTAAGCAATCTCAGTTATTTGAGACAAGTCATGCTATAGAAAAACCACTAAGCATACTATCAAAAAGACATCAAGCATTACATGAAAAAGCCTAAGCCGCAGTCTACACAAGCTCCTTCTTGTACCACTATTTTGCATAAAGCTTTTTCTCTTTTCCAACACCATTTGAAATTTTTAAAGACACCTCTTTTGATGAAAACCAATAAAGATCAGAGGCAAAAATACACCTTGATGAAAAGATATGACAAGGTCTGAACGCAAATCAAGGCGAAAATGAAAACCAAAAGCAGTAGCAGAAAAAGAAGAACACTACTTTTTTAATAAGAGTGGAAACTAGAGCGTTCTTGGCAAATGAAAAGCAGGGCAACTTCTCCAAAAGAAATTTGTTGGGGTCCAACCATTTATTGCAGCAAACAACCAAACTAAACTAACTAGGAAAACTAAAACAACTGACGCTCCAAGAAAAACACATAGTGCATGAAGCAATAAAAATATAGCGTCTTGAAAGGCGACCTGATTTTTGCCGATGAAGAAGGGGTGCCTCGGGGGCATCCCCAAGCTTTGACTCTTGTACTTCTTGGATATTTCTTGGGGTGATGCATGGGCATCCCCAAGCTTGAGCTTTTGTCCATTCTTCAACTCATCTCATCATTCTCCAATCCCTACACTTGAAAACTTCCTTCATACAAAACTAAACACAATTCTATTAGCAACATTAGTGCAAGCATAACATATAATCAACCTCTTTTTGCTTCAGGTTTCAACTCAAAACCACCACATATATAGCACATACTACTGTAGAAACCTCCCCAAAAGTTCCATGATCAAAAGAACTCAAAAGAAAGCGATAAAGTGGCAAACACAAATATTGGCAGAAATCTGTCAAAACTGAACAGCTGACAAAGGTCGAATTTTTGAGGGGTTTTATGTTGCTCAAATCAAAAAGTGTTCAACTAACAAAAGTTTGGATATAACCTGGGTCATATGCACAAGAAATCGCAGGTCCAAAAGATATACAGAGAATTTATACGAATTTGTACGGTGCAGCACCAAAAACAGTTTCAGGACAGCAACATCCCCAAATCTTTACCTCACTCAAATTAGAGGCTTCTCTTGGCACAAAAACGAAATAAACAAGATAAGGAGCGGTCATTACAATAGTAATGACTTCCAAGACTCAAATAAAAGAAAAAGTACTGAAAATAAAACATTGGGTTATCTCCCAAGAGTGCTTTTCTTTAACGCCTTTGAGCTAGGCTCAGTAATTTGAAAAGATGCTCACATAAGAAATATGAATTGAAGCAAAAGAGAGCATCAATGAGCAAATATGAAACACATTTAAGTCTAACCCACTTCCTATGCATAGGAATCTTGTAAGAAAATAAATCAAAGAAGCACATAGTAACAAGCATGGGTAGATAAAATAAGAGCAACTTTGGAACTTTCAATATAAAGAGAGGTGTTTTAGTAACATGAAAATTCCCACAACCATATTTTCCTCTCTCATAATAATTTTCAGTAGCATCATGAACAAACTCAACAATATAAATATCACACTCACCCTCTTTTGTTAAGCATGGAGGGCGATCAAATAAGGTATTAGTTAGAGAGTTACTCTTATTGGGAGGTAGACATGGGTAGCTCCATTCTTCCTCCTCTTGGTCATCACTCTCCTCCTCTTTTTCATCCAATGAGCTTCTAGTTTTAGCAATTTCTTCTTCCATAGGCTCCTTCATGGCATTAGTCTCTTCCGTTGGAGAGCATCTATTAAGATATTTAAGAATATAGCTATTTCCTTCCTTGTAATTATCAAAGCAAAATGTGAGTATATCATAAACCTCATATTTATAAGGTGCATCATCAGTATTTTCAAGCAAATAAGCAAGTTCGAATGCACCCTTCCAAGCAATAAATTATTCAATTTGTTCCACATCATAAAAGTCATAATTTCCAATAATATAAGAAGATATGGTAACATCATCATTATACTCACATTGAAAAGGGAGGTGTTTATACCTCCTACAGCAACAAGATCTATCAAAGCAATAAGTAACATTATAAGTAGAGCACACGTTTCTAGCAATGATATACAATCTATTGATTTGTTCCCATAAGTGTTTCCCTTTTTGTGACAAGCGGTGTTCCTCATAATAATTTTGCTGCTCTTCCGTGAACCCACCTTGCCAAAAAGATTTAGTTTCAAAGAAACCAACCATTGATAGAAAGCATGATAAAACAAGACAAGTAAAAACAACTATAAAGGATACTAATTTTTTTGGGTTTTTGATATAAAACGATGCAGGTAAAATAAATAAAGTAAAGCAAAACAATAACAAAGTAAAGGATGTGCGTGTGAAAACTCCCCTCGCAGAAGTCTTCCACTCTTCCCCGGCAACGGCGCCAGAAAAGAAGCTGCTGGCGTGTAGCAGACGGTCCTTGTGCGTGGTGAATAACCAGCCCGTTGGGAACCCCAAGAGGAATGTGTGATGAGTATAGCAGCTAGTTTTCCCTCAGTTAAGAAACCAAGGTTTATCGTTCTTGGAGAGGAGAGACAAACGACTGAAGGTGATGCTTGCTAGCTTGCGACAGCTCCGGACAATTTATATATGGCGCCTCGTTCGAGCTTTGCTTGCTAACTGCAACGCGGAACCTGCACACAACACAACCAAGTACTTCGTTCCCAACTTGCGATGAGGTTGTCAATCTCACCGGTTTGCTTGAAACAAAGGTTATGAGCGTATCGAGTGGAAAACAATAGAGTATGCGAGTAAAGTAAACAGTGCGAGTAAAGTAAACAGTGCGAGTAAAGTAAACTGTTGGTGTTCTGGATACCGGGGTATCCCGGTCCACCTGCTCCTGGGCCATGTCATCGGCCCATCTTCAGAATCAACGACCCAAGCTGCGGAGAAGACCCTCACGAGGAGGCGCCTCGTGAGGAGAACGACGACCAAAACTGCTAAGGACCAGAGGACCTACTCACGAGCCCCTGCTGGTGAGGAGAGGAAGCACGCCCACGTTAGCTCAGCACGTTTGCGTGCAGAGCAAGAAGATAACGGGCAGAAGACCGCGTACGGCCCATGCTACCCCCGACAGGGAGGAGACCAACTTTCGCTGTGCCTGCCCAAAGCGGCACAGTGGTTGTTGGCCACCCCCCCTAAAAATAGCGTGGACGGTGCAGGGTGCCAGAGGAGGACGTCAGCTTCCTCCACCCACTCCTGTGGACCGGCGCCACTACTCTACGAAGACCATGTCTACAGAAGAGTGTAGTCTACAGCTGTCCACCCTCCTTGGCCGTATGTGTGGCAACCCCTTCCCCAAGAAGATAAGGGGAAGGAGGACCTTGGCGCTATAAAAGGAGGGGAGGCCACCCCTTAGATGGGATCGGATCTTCTGGAGGCTGCTAGCTGGGCACGCAGGCTCTTCAACCTCTGGCCAGCTAGAGCTTTGTAACCAAGGCCTTGTACTCCTCGCGAGGTGTCGCGTTGCAATACAAGAAGGCAGGAAGTAGGGGTTTTACCTCACCACGAGGGCCCTGAACCTGGGTAAGGCTCGGTGTCTCTCTCTGCAGTGCGTTGTGCGTTCGACGACTCGAGGCTTCCGTCACTGTGCTTTGCTGCGATCCGAGATCTCACACGTTCAGCCCCCTGCGTTCGAATCTTTGGGTCCGTCGCGTGGTACCCCGTGTTCTTGCGACACGAAATCCATCGACATTTGGCGCGCCAGGTAGGGGGCTGTGGTGTGTTTTCTCCAAGATCTGCTTCGACATGGCCGACGCCAACGCGAGGCTCGAGCGTCTTCGCCGTCGCAACGCTGCTCGGGGGCAAACCGAGCCCATCTTCCGTCGTCGTGAAGCTTCGGCCGAGGAGGAAGAGGAGGAAGATCTGGAGTCCTCCTACCTCCCGTCCGGGCGTACAGAGCCTTCGCTCTCCTTCACCGCCACCGCCACTTCTCGCGCTCGTTCTGGGAGTCAGCTGTCTCCTGTGCAGGCTCTCGCCATGGCACAGGAGCTGCTGCGCTACCAACCCACCGACGACGGGCGTGAGGGGTGGCGCGCTTGAATCGCCGAGCTCGTCGCCATCACCAACGAAGACCCGGCCCAGGGAGGAGCCCAGGGTGCGGGAGATCCAGATCCGGCGGCGGGGCGTCGCGCCCCGGGCGCCGGAGATGGGAAGGCCAACAAGGCCAAGAGGGTGGTTTCCCGCGCCGCATCTTCGCCGCGCGGGGAGCCCAGCTATCAAATCGTCCAACGCGCTCCGGAAGACGCACGCGTCTCCCTTGAGCGCCGCCGCGAAAATCATGACCGCGCCATCGATGACATCGGCGAAGCTGGCAAGAACGTCAGGACCCCCGGCGACCCAATTTACAACCCCGGGTGTCTCGCCCTCACTCGCCAGCAATGCTATGTCGTCTGGCCTGACAAGTTCAAGCCAGACATCGGCGCGCGTTACGACGGGACCACCAACCCCGTCGAATTCCTCCAACTCTACGTCGTCGCCGTTCAGGCTGCGCGTGGGGATCAGCGTGCCATGGCAAATTGGTTCCCCATGGCCCTCAAGGACGCTCCGCGAACTTGGCTCATGAATCTTCCTCACGAATCCGTGACTTCATGGAAGGATTTATGCCGCCAGTTCGTGGCCAACTTCATGCCCACGTACGAGCGCCCCGCTACCAAGAACGATCTTAAGGCGGTGCGTCAGTACAAGGGCGAGACGCTTCGTCAGTACATCCAGCGCTTCAGCCAGATGAGGAACAAGATCCCCAGGATCTCCAACGAGGAGGTCATCTCCGCGTTCTCCACGGGCGTCTCCGACATCAAGATGAGAGAGAAGCTGTCCGTGAATGATGAGTTGACTTCTGTCGTCAGGCTCTTCGAGATCGCCGACCGCTGCGCCAAGGCCAAGGAAGGGAGGCTCTTTGTGTATAACTTGCCGGAGGCGCCTCCGCCTAAGCCAAAGTCCAAGGACTCCAAGCGAAAGGAGGCTGCTGTCCTCGCGGCGGAGCCAGATCATAAGCAACGCCGCGGGGACCGCACCGAGCGCGACAAGGGACGACGTCGCCGCTACTGCGTTCTCCATAAGAAGGACACCCACAATACCGACGATTGTTGGTTTGTCCGGAAGTTTCATGAAGAAAATGGCATCTCCAAGCGCCGCGGGGGTGGCCGCAGCTACGGCAAGAGTGGATCCCGGGGCGATCGCCGCGACAACGACCGCGAGGAAAGTCACCGCCGCGAGGGTCTGTCTCGAGCCGATCCCGAGCCGCTGCCGCTGCCCCCACCAGCAAACGATCATCGGGAGGAGAACCAGGGGGCTATCAAGAGCCGCGAGACTTCGCCGCTTGCCTCCTGGGTGGAGCTCAGGCTCCTTTGTCTAACCGACACTTCAAGCAGCTGTCGCGAGAGATCGCGGCAGCACAGCCCAACGTCGGCAACCGCCTAATGAAGTGGTCAACGTGCAAGATTGGCTTCGACGAGGAGGACCATCCGGCTTCCACCAGGGGCGTGGGCACAATTCCTCTCTTGTGCACGCCAACCATCAACAACGTCGCCGTTAATCGCACTCTCATCGACGGAGGGGCGGGCCTCAACATCATCTCAGTCGAGATCTTCGAGAAGATGCAGGTGCCGTACCACCGGCTCATGCCAACCCGACCATTCTTCGGGGTAACCGAAGGTTCTACAACGCCAATCGGGCAGGTACGCCTGCCCGTCACCTTCGGCACCCGGGACAACTACAGGACAGAAAGCCTCGACTTCGACGTCGCCTACATCGCCCTGCCGTACAATGCCATCCTCGGCTACCCAGCCCTGGCAAGGTTTATGGCAGCGATGCACCATGGCTTCAACGTCCTCAAGATTCCGGGCGCTAACGGCACAATTACCGTGCGCTGCAATGAGAAGGACGCTCTCCGATCAGTGGAGCATGTTTACCGTGAGGCCGCCACCATGTTCCCCGCCGACGAAGATCTACTGGAACACTCCGGCGACCTCGCGAGGAAGAAGCAGCTCGTATCCCAAGAATGGGCTGCAGCGAAGAAGGCCTCTCTCGAGCCCCATCCACTGGGTTCGACAGGGAAGAAGTTCGCCGCCTCGGCATCGCCTACTCCAAGCGAGGGCCTGGTCCATCCAATGCTGGACATGAGCATTGGGGAAGCTGCGGTGCCCTCAGGGAGGAGGCCCCAGTTCACCCAAGAGCGCTCTGCAACCAAGAAGGTCCCGCTTCAGGCTGGGGGCTGCGACAACTTTGTCACCATCGGGGCAGGGCTTTCCCCCAAATAGGAAAGCGCGCTCGTCACCTTCCTGTGGGCAAACTCTGACATGTTCGCTTGGACTCCGTCAAATATGCCCGGCGTTCCCAGGGAGGTGATTGAGCACCACTTAGCCGTGTGCCCTCAGGCACACCCCGTGAAGCAGAAGACTAGAAAGCAAGCGCAAGAGAAGCAGGACTTCATTGTCAAGGAGATAGAGAAGCTGAAGAAGGCCAAGCTGATATGCGAGGTAGCCCACCCCACCTGGATCGCGAATCCGGTGGTCGTCCCAAAAGCAAATGGCAGTGGGCGCCTCTGCGTGGACTTCACAAGTCTCAACAAGGCCTGCCCCAAGGATCCTTATCCGCTCCCGAGGATAGATCAAATCGTCGACTCCACCGCCGGCTGTGACCTCCTTTGCTTCTTGGATGCTTTCTCCGGCTATCATCAGATCAAGATGGCAAAGGAGGACGAGGAGAAGACCGCCTTCATCACGCCTTGTGGGGTGTATTGCTACGTCTGCATGCCCTTCGGTCTGAAGAACGCAGGAGCCACCTTCCAAAGGCTCATGCGCAAGGCCTTGGGGGCTCAGATGGGAAGGAACGCGGAGGCCTACGTCGACGACATCGTCGTCAAAACTCGCGAGGGTCACACCTTCATTGAGGATCTGGAGGAAACATTCGTCAACCTGAGAAAGGTAAACATCAAGCTCAACTCCGCCAAGTGCGCCTTCGGCGTACCATCGGGAAAACTGTTGGGATTCCTCGTGTCCCATCGCGGGATAGAGGCGAACCTTGACAAGGTCAAGGCCATCGAAGAAATGCGTCCACCGCGCAGTCTCAAGGAGATGCAACGCCTCGTGGGGTGCATGGCAGCCCTGGGGCGCTTCATCGCGAGGAGCGGGGAGAAAGCCTTGCCCTTCTTCAAGCTCATGAAGCGCGCTGGGAAGTTCGAGTGGACTCCGGAAGCCGACAAGGCCTTCGCCGAGTTGAAAAGGTACCTCACGAGCCCACCGATCATGGTTGCCCCAACCGCCCGCGAGCCCTTGCTACTCTACATCGCGGCAACTCCAAGGACTGCAAGTGCCGTCCTCGTCGCGGAGCGAGACGCCAAGGTGATCGCCAAAGAGGAAGTCAACCCTCCAAGCTCGGGGGCTCCTCGCGAGGAAGAGGCCGCTCCACCTCCCGACCCTCGAGAGGAACCACCCGCGGCATCTTCGCCGACCGAGCCGCTCTCTCAGAGCAACGCTCAAAAGCCTCCCGAGGAGGAGCCTCCCGAGGGTGTCGTCAAGGTGCAAAAGCCTGTGTACTTCGTCAGCACGGTACTGCGCGACGCGCGGGAACGCTACACCATGCAGCAAAAGCTGCTCTACACCCTGCTCATCGCTTCGCGGAAGCTGCGCCACTACTTCCAGGGTCACCCGATCAAGGTGGTAACCGATCGTCCCCTGGAGACCATCCTACGCAATCCCAACGTCACCGGGCGGGTGGCAGAATGGGCCGTGGAGCTTCAACCCTTCGAGATCTCCTTCAAAACTACAAAGGTAATCAAAAGCAAGGCTTTGGCTGAGTTCACTGCGGAGTGGACCGACCCGTTCGCCGACGAGCCTCCGGAGGAGGAGTCAACGCTCCCAGGAGAGGAGGCCCCAGGCCTCTGGGTCATGCACTTCGACGGCGCCTTCAACCTCCCCGGCGCGGGATCTGGTGCTGTCCTAACCTCTCCCTCTGGAGACAAGCTCTTCTATGCCGTGCAGCTCTGCTTCAAGCCTGAGAGCAAGGTCTCCAACAACATCACGGAATACGAAGGACTACTCGCTGGCTTAAGGGCGGCAAACGCTTTGGGCATCAGGCGCCTCATCGTCAAGGGAGATTCACAGCTGGTTGTGAATTTCTCGAACAAGAGCTACACTCCAAGGGATGAGCACATGGCGGCCTATCTCGAGGAGCATCGAAAGATGGAAAAACGCTTCCAAGGCTTGGAGCTGAAGCACATCCCAAGAGGAGAAAATGTGGAAGCTGACGAGATCGCCAAGCGCGCCTCTCACCTCCTGGCGCAACCCGCTGGCATCTTTGAGGAGCGTCTCTTCAAGCCGTCCGCTTCTCCACCGCCATCTGGATCCGACCCTCCACCTGCCCTGCCGCCACCACCGGAGCAGGGGGCTCCAGACTGCGGGCCTCCTTCGGGTGACCGCGTCCTTCTGGCATTGGCACGGCAGGAGGGAGTGGATTGGATTCTCGAGCTCAAGGCCTTCCTCACCAGCAGCAGGCTTCCCGAGGATGAAGAGGAGGCCGAAAGGATCGTACGCCAGGCTTCGAGCTACTGCGTCAAGGACGGTGACTTGTACCGGCGTCGCCCAAACGGCGTCGCACTGAAGTGCATATCTACTCACCAAGGCCAAGAGCTTCTCAGGGACATCCACGCCGGCGAGTGTGGCCATCATGCTTCTGCGGCAACTCTAGCCGCGAAGGCATATCGAAGCGGCTTCTACTGGCCCTTAGCGCTCGGGGATGCGGCGGAGATGGTCAAGAGGTGTGAGGCATGCCAGTTCCATGCCAAGCAGATCCACCAGCCGGCACAGGAGCTGCGAACCATCCCACTCACTTGGCCCTTTGCAGTTTGGGAGCTGGACATCCTCGGTCCGTTCCCCAGAGCGCAAGGGGGCTACCGTTACCTCTACGTCGCCATCGACAAATTCACCAAGTGGGTGGAGGTGGAACCGGTGTGCACCATCCCGGCCAGGTCTGCAGTCAAGTTCATCCGTGGGCTGGTCTGTCGTTTTGGTGTGCCTAACCGCATAATCACCGACAACGGCAGCCAGTTCACCAGCGGACTGTTCCGGGAGTACTGCGCATCGGTCGGCATCAAGATCTGCTTCGCCTCCGTCGCCTACCCCCGGAGCAATGGCCAGGCCGAGCGTGCTAACACCGAGGTTCTCAAGGGGCTCAAGACGAAAAGCTTCAACGCCAAGCTCGAAGCCTGTGGCAAAAAATGGTTAGACAACCTCCAATCCATCTTGTGGTCCATCAGGACTACCGCCACAAAACCCACTGGAGAGACCCCTTTCTTCCTGGTCTATGGGGCGGAGGCTGTTCTTCCCACCGACGTCAAGTTCGGATCGCCAAGAGTGCTCGCCTTCGACGAAATTCGCCAAGAGGACCTCATCAAGGATCGTCTCCTCCTGCTCGAAGAAGCTCGGTGCCAAGCCGCGCTCCGCGCCGCGAGGTACCAGCAAGGACTACGCCGCTACCATAGCCGCCATGTTCGAGCAAGGACTCTGGAGGTTGGCGATCTGGTGTTGAGGAGAATACTCTCTCGCGAGGGCCTGCACAAGCTATCTCCAATGTGGGAAGGACCCTTCAAGGTGACGCACATCGCCAGGCCAGGCTCGGCGCGGCTGGAAACCGCAGAAGGCGTGCCGGTGGGGAACCCGTGGAACATAGCTCATCTGCGAAAGTTCTACCCTTAGGTTCCTCACGAGGAGAAAAAGACCGTTTTCACGGCACTTGTATCAGCTCAACCTGCTCTTAAGCACTGATATTAAGTTAAAGCGCAATATAGCGCCTCTGCTTCGGCATGACATCAAAATGGCATGAAGTCCATTTATTTTCTATTGTACTCCACGCGGAAGGGGGCTAGGCACGGTGTCTATGCTGGGGCCTTCGCCCGGAAAATAGCGAGCCCGAAAAACCCGAAGGGAATGAGCTCTGGTCGGGGGCGACGGCCCTGTTATCGATCACCTCTAAATGCCCATGGTGCTTAGTTCCTCGCGAAGTACATCGGAAAATAAAAAATCTTCGAGTAAAAGTCCAAGGTGTGCCCCAAGGCACCCACTAAGGACCTACCCCTCGTGAGTAACCCTCACGAGGAGGCAAGAATGCGTCGATGCGACAAGCGTCCGCAGGAAGATTCCCTCTATCGAGGAAGGCCTAACGTGGCAGGATTATTGAAGACCAAGGCCGCTCCGATCATCTTGCGAAGGAGACACAGATCCGGAGGTCCGCGCCAGGCCCTTCACCTCGTGAGCAACCCTTGCGAGGTGTCAACGGCCTCTGGGCTCTCTTAAGCATCGAGGAAGGCCCCGTGAATCACCACGCGCGGCAATTTGCTCTTAGGTGCAGGCACAGATAGTGCCGCGCTCCTCCACGACGGAGAAGGTCCCTGTGCCGGTCACAGGGGCATCTTATTCGCCTTCTTTTTTTCGTTTGTTTTATCGACTTGTTTTTCCGTTTTCGGGAATTTGGGGTTTTTTCTTTTCCGACTCCTTCTTCAACTTCTTGTCTCAGGAATCGTCCAATGTGTCATCGGCGCCGACCCCGTCTCGAGCTCTGAGGCAAAGGGAGGCCTCCCATCGACGCCAACAGCTCATCAGGGCTCTCGAGCGTGCGGATGACCGGGACTACGAAGAGCAATAAGAAGCGAAATGCAGGACAGCTAAAAAGCAGACTTCACTGAAGTAATCCCCTCAAAGGGAGGAGCAAAAGCACGGCGGGGCATACCCCGCCGGCGAGGACTACACGACAAAAGTGGGGAGGAGACTAGCTCCCCTCCCCAGAAGACTACAGCGTCAGGGCCTCCTCTTCACTGCTCCGCGGGCTGGGGGTAGGTGCGGCGGACGCCACCGGCAGTGAAGATCCGCACCGAGGCCTCTAGCGTCCCCAGCTTGAAGCGGAAGACGAGGTGGTCGCCGACGCGGAGGCGATGGCTGAGGGCAAAGGCCCTCCAGCGGCCGGAGAGGACGGCGTTGCCGCCCACCCCGAGAAGGATGTCCACAGGCCAGAGGAGATCTGGCCTGCTCTGCTCCCCCAGGGCGATCTCCCCGGCGGCCGCGCCGGGGGCGTAAATCACCCTCCGAACAGCGTCGAGCAGCCGAAGGGAGTTGAAGCCCGGGGCATCGACGATGATGAGGAGCTCCAAGAAGCGGGACCCCGGGCCGGTAAGGGGTCCCAACATCGCCGCCGCCAGGTGGCGCGGAGTGGCAACCACTCCGTTCGCCGGCGGGGCCAGAGGATCTGTAGCAGGGGGAGGGGGGCCCAGGGCGGCCTCCACCTCCCGGAGGACCCGGTCGACGCTCCCCGAGGCGCGGGGAGCAGGCGCCGCCGCCAGCGGCGACGGCGAGTTCAGAGCGCCTCCGCGCTCGGAACCCCGGAGGGTCATGGCGCTGGAGGTCCCCAAGGTGGCGCGGCTCGCCTCATCCTGCCGCGGCGCACCGATGCGGAGGGGGCCGCCGGCGCCGGGCGTCCATCGGGCCGGGATCTTCACCTTGATCCCGCTGCCCGGCGGACGCCCGCGGCGTTTCGCTCTAGAGCTAGGTCCAGCGGCGGCGGAGGAGTTGGAGGGATCCATCAGCTTCGGGGCGCGGAGGAAGAAGTGGCACTGGAGGAAGGAGGTGAACTGCCGGAGGTCTCGAGGAGGATCTATTTAAGGAGGGCGACCGGCGTCGATGCGTCAAATCTCAGCGCGGGAATCGAAGTGTCGACGCTGCGCTCCGCAGTGAAGCGACGCGCCATCATGGCGGTTTGACGCCTTGGAGACTGCAGCGTCGCCCGCCGTTTCACCTCTCCAGCTGCGGCCGCGCCACGCGTCCGCATCCTCCGCTTCTTCACATGGTCCTCTGACCTCACGGTTGACGCGTGCCGTTGGAGGGCCCAGCAGCTTCTGGGGCCCCCGGCTCTTCGCTCCCTCAAGAGGGCGCGTTCGCGGGCCGGGCTCCCGGGGGCTACTGTCGGTGTTCTGGATACTGAGGTATCCCAGTCCACCTGCTCCTGGGCCACGTCATCGGCCCATCTTCAGAATCAACGACCCAAGCTGCGGAGAAGACCCTCACGAGGAGGCGCCTCGTGAGGAGAACGACGACCAAAACTGCTAAGGACCAGAGGACCTCCTCACGAGCCCCTGCTGGTGAGGAGAGGAAGCACGCCCACGTCAGCTCAGCACGTTTGCGTGCAGAGCAAGAAGATAACGGGCAGAAGACCGCGTACCGCCCACGCATAGTCATGACTTAGGGGTAAAACGCCTGCCCCGGCCCCCTTCTCTCCCACTCTTCTTCCCCGCGAGCCCTTCTTCCCCGAACCCTAGCTAGCTAGCTAGGAGCCCGCCGCCGCCCCTCTTCTCCCCGGAGCTGCCGACCTGAGCCCTTCTTCCCTGATGACACCATCAACAGCCCCAGCCGCCGCCGCCCCTCTTCTCCCCGGAGCCACCGCCTCTCTACTTCCTGGAGGTTGCAGAGAAGGTCCCGCCGCGCGGATCTTCGATGACGACGGCCGACGACGGCCACACGTTCCCCGCCCTCGCCGTCTTCTTCCCGAAGGTCCTCGCCGTCTTCTTCCTCGACTGCGACCACCTCCAGCCCCTCCTCGTCAGGTCAGGTACGGTTCGTCTTTAAATGAATGCTTAAGTTGTTTGAAATATGTTTCTATATGAATGCTTAATTATCATTGGTTCTTATTAGATTAATGATGATTGAGTTAGACTCTATCTACTGCTGTCCAATTTAGATGCCATGCTAGCATAGGGGTTGGTTTGTGTGTGTAAGTCACTAATTCATCTCTTATTACTGTATTGGTGGTTTGTATTAATTTCAGTGCTTGGTTATGAGTAGAGCTTGCATGAATGGGTGTTTATAATTAATTTAGCCATCTGATAAAACAATTAATATATTGAGATCATAATACAGGTGAATGGATCAAACCATGGGCTGAAGAACAATACAGTCATATCTGTTAATAGCCTTTGTTCTGATAAATACTGAAACACCAAGCCTGCAGTTAAATATAATTTAGGAAAATATTTGATGGTTTGTAGTTATAATTTCCCTCAAGCTAATACTCTTGTTAAGATAGCTTATAATATTACTAAGATTGTACTGTCAAAGAAGGAAAACCTAGTTCGGTAAAGTTGAGATACTCTTAATTGCAAAGAAGTTTGATAGCGACATGTACATGTTTGTATGCATGCTGATAAAGTTGAGAAATTACTAAGAAGGTTGGATTTTAGTATAAAATGATTTGTAGTACACGACATGAAGATAGTTTTCTGAATTCTAGTTCTTGTCCTATTCCTATTGTATAGTACTTAAGTACAGCTATTTATTTGGAAGTTGATGTTAGATCAGAAATTGGTTTTTAGTGTTTTTGTGCGCATGAGCATACCAACAGTTAAGATCAGGAAATTATGCTTGCTCTCAATATTTCTACCAGAGGCGTCTTGCTACTACCACTTGTCGACATCCTCTCACTGTGTACTCTAGCTCTTGTCCACTCCTATTTTTCACCTCCTCTTAAATTCTTACCAGATAGTAGTAGCAGTATATTGTTTGATAGTTCTAGAGCTTCTGGGTCTAGTGGAACATCAAGTCGTAGGTAAACCTGATCAGAATATTCATGTTTCTTTCTCTCTTGGAAGTCTTATTTGCCGATTGATATTATGATATTACCATTTGATTCATGGCTCTGCAAATATTTACTTGTATTGGAAATGATCATTAGCTTACGGCACACTTTAAGCTTCTTAGCAAAATACGTCGTTTTGAGTTTGGAGTCCCAAGTGGTTACCTTTGAGTTAACACTTGTTTGCTCTTGGTTACTAGTAATTATTTTAGTATGCTATGATCCTACTGTAATTATTTTAGGAACAATAACAAAGTTCTTTCTAGATTGGGATGTTAATAATTAATGTGAGCATTTTAATACTGTGAGCATTTTAATACTGTGAGCATCTTTTTTCTTCTTTTTTGGTTTCATTGATTTGTGCCTAGATTCTAAATATTTAAAGAAAGTTAAAATATCAAATAGATAGTGCTGTGAGCTTTTACTGTGAGTTATTTACTGTGAGCTAAGTACTGATGGAGGTTAAATATAGAACATGTTGATACACTCTGAGCTAAATACTAATACACTGTGAGCTAAGTACTAATACACTGTGAGCCATTTACTGTGAGCTAAGTACTGATACACTGTGAGCTAAGTACTGAGAGCTAAGTACTGTGATGATATACTGTGATGATATATTGTGAGCATGTTCTTATACTGTGATGATATACTGTGAGCATGTTCTTATACTGTGATGATATACTAGGATGATATACTGTGATGATATACTGTGATTGTATACTGTGAGCATGTTGTCGACATGTTGTCGACAAATCTGTGTTGGAAAGGCACATTTTGTGCTTTTTTGTGTGAATTGTTGCAGGTACTTGAAAATGAGTGCCTGCTACTCCCGAAATGTTGATTCATTTCTGTTTCGGTGAGAAATAGGCACTCCTAGGTAGCCATTTATAGGGGAGGTGCTGCCGAATTTTCCGATCGATTGTTTTTTGTACTAAACATTTTTATCCTTTTGTTTAGTACAAACATGTCGACCGGACACGTCAACGACGGCGCTGGCCCTTCTAATCAAATGAGTGTCGAAGAACAAGCCCGGGCGGCCAACTTGCCATTTTGGATGCAATCCCAGAGGGCGGCTGAGGAGAAGGAAATAGACGTCATGGATGGAGACGGAGGTGGAGATGATCAGGGTGGCGACGAAGACTCCGAGGATGGAGACGGAGACTCCGAGGGTGGAGAAGGAGACTCCGTCGATGATGACACCACCGATGCTGGCGGCGAGCGCACCGATGGCACCGAGGATGACACCACCGATGCTAGCGAACAGACGGATGGTGGATCTGCCTCGGCCGCTAAGAAGAAGAAGGCCATCAGGAAGGATCGGAACCCACCGATGCTTGGCACAAAACACGAGGATTTCACCCAAGTGAATAAAAATGGCGTACCCGTGGAGCCTAAAGCCCTTGCCGCAGGATACGGGACGCAGATCGGTTGCATTGTCCGGGAGACCGTGACAATCAACACGAGGAACCTCCGAGATCCCGGCAATGCGCATCTTGTCCAGCTCCTACTACAGAAGCTTCACGAGCGATACGATTTCCCGGAGCAGTACAAGAACCTAAACCTCAAAGACAACAAGGTGAACAAGCAGGCCCTTACGAAGATGAGCACGGCCTTGGCTAGCTGGAGAACCCGGGTGAAGAAGCGGATTGACAATAAGGAAAGCTGGGAAGAGATCAAGAAGCATGAGCCACTTCTAGAACACGATGAATATGTTCTTTTCAAGGAGGAGTTGGAGACCGATACCTTCAAAGCTCTGTTAGCGTTGGGGAAGAAGATGTATGAACAGAACTTAGGTCACCACCGTCTTGGGAGTGGCGGTTACAGAGGAATCCAGGAAGTGTGGGACAAGGAGGATGCTGAGCTTATTTGTCTTGGCAAGCACAACATGTTTGACAAATTCACGGACCCGCAGGTCCAGAACTTTGTGCGGGCCCGCTACTGCCTGTGCCCCAAGACAAAGGAATTCAAAACCTCAGAGAAGGTTGTGCAAGAGTTTGATAAACTCGCGGTAAGCAACTTACCGCGGATCTCAAGTCGATTTGCAATCAATAATGAACCAATGATTCTAATTGAGTTCATGAATCCTTTTGCAGGAAGCTGAAATAGCGGCCGAGGCAGCTTGCTCCACCCAAGGGCTATCGGAGGCTTGGGACACTCCTTTCAACAGGGCGACAAATATTATGAAGAAGAGGCCCAAGCACAAGAAGATGACGTCCGCTGGACATGTTTTCGGCTTTGGGCTGACCACAAAAGTCGGCGTCCACTTCAAAGAGGAATCAAAGACTAGAAAGGAGAGAAGAAGCAAGGTGGAGGAGGCGCAGAGGCGGGAGATTGCAGATCTCAAGGCGCAAGTGGCCGCGCTGCCGGCGCAGATGGAGGAGAAGTTTGAAGCAAGGTTGCGCCAGGTCATTCCTCCTCAACTGTGGGAGGGTCTAGTGGCGTGGAATGCCGCTAGTGGAGTTGGGCCGATACCGGTGCCCAGCGTGTCCGGCAGCAACTCGGCCAACAGGTGTCGCCGAACATGGTGACCCCGCCCTCCTACCCATCGGCAGACCCGTTCGCGGGGCTGAGCCTGCTAGCCGCCGACACCAACAACGCGCAGCCGGCGCCGGTGCCCAACACCAACACGCGGCCGCCGCCTCTGCCGCAGCCCAACACCAACACGCGGCCGCTGCCTCCGCCGCTGCCCAACACCAACACGCGGCCGCCGCCTCTGCCGCAGCCCAACACCAACACGTGGTCGCCGCCTCCGCCGCAGCCCACGCAGCCTCACGTGTCCACCTTAGCCGAGCTCGACGCCCTTACCAAGGTAACTAATCGTAGGCTCGACTTCATACTCTGCCATCCTTTTTGATGAGTACCATCTGATAATGATGCCCAACATGTTCTCCCGCAGGACACTAGTTGCACATTGCTGCACTATGTGAACGGCGTGCTAAAGGATGTAGGCAAGGGTACCATATGCCAACCGAAGAACCCCCTGATGCACAACTTGCCCATCCCTGCTGGCATGTTCAGGGTCGCCCTGGTGCGTCCTTTGAAGGGTTGCGACGGCGTTGATCCTCCCATGCAACCTCATGGATTCGATGAGCATTACTCTCTCGGAGGTTGCGTCGGCTGGCCCTTATTATGGCCGAAGTCACAGATTCACCTTGCAAAGGATGATCAGCGCCCCGCTGCCCCCGCTAAAAAGACACGGCCACCGGTGTTCATCGCCGCCACCAAGAGGCATCAGCAGCTAGCCGCACACACGCTGTCGCCTCCACCCGAGCACGTGGATGCTGCACCTAACCGCGGAGATGATCAGGGTGATGAAATTGATGGCTTCCTCGACACCGGGGCCAACGAAGGAATCTACATGCCTACTCTTGGAGATCTAGCCTCCCGTGGTAAACAAGCCAGTCGTCCCCTGTCATGCACGCAGCATCTGCGGTTCAACAGCGGTTCTCAGGAGACGCCTCCGGAAGCCGCAGCCACACAACCCAATCCGGCCAATGTTATCAGCCCCACCACACTCCACAAGGCGGTCGACGAGCAGTTGAAATCCGCTGCTCCCGTGCCAGATAAGTTACAATCCACAGCTCCTATCGATGGGAAGAAGAAGGGCCGGAAGCATAGCCGGAGCAAGAAGGCTTCGAGCCAGCCGTCTCCGAGGAAGATACTCCGGGCTGAGGACGGCATGCGAGAAGAGCCCCGTGATTTCCCCATGCACATAGCGGGTCAGCCGATGCTGACAAAGGAGATGCCCGCCAACGCGGGTGGAGCGATCATGAATTTGCACGAAAGCATCCAGTATCTCCAGGAGCGCTTTCTTAAAGAAAAGAATCCCGGGTACCCGGACTACACAATCAAGGTGCCGGAGGGCCATGGCTTCATCGATCGATCACCCGCTGAAATATTCTTTGTGCGGTACGAGGACATCTACAATCTGCTGCACTCCAACCGCCTGGACTATAACTTGGTCCGTCTATACACGCTTCATATGGCGTTGAAGGCAAAGAGGGAGAAGACCAAGGGCATCGTGATAGTAGACCCCTACTTCATGCGTGACGTTGCCTTGGCGAACGAGGCGGATCGGGCAACGGTGAAGGAGTACCTTGGGAATATCTTTGTGGAGAACCCGACCATCGACTCCATTCTTCTGCCTTGCTTTCCCGAGTAAGTGAACACCGCCGTGAAAACTTCTTTCTTAGATTCTCCGGTTGGTCCTCTTACAACAATTTATTTTCAATTGTGCTGCGCAGAGACATATACTGCTCACTCATATCCACTTGCCCAAGGTGGTCGCAAGCGACATACTTCGACTCATCGAGTGACACGAAGCCGATGAAAACCTATGGCCGAATCAAGAGTGTGCTCGATGATGCTCTACAATTCTACGTCGACAAGGAGGGCAAATTCACCAAGGGTGGCGAGAGAGTCAAGAATGGCAAGCCTATCTTCATGCACCACACAAAGTTTCCATGCGTCAAGCAGCCGCCTGGCAGTGTGAAGGAGGCCTTCTACGCCCTCCATCACCTGAAGGGGATCGTCCGCGATTCACGGATCAGGGCGCTACCAGCTAATCTTCGACAATGGGCCAAAAAGTTTGCGGCGATCGATGATGCGGACATTATGGAAGATTTCTGGCGCATCCAGACTCAGATCACGCAAGTCCTTCATGAAGATGTCAACTAAACCGGGGGGGGGTCATGCATTGTGGCGTAGCGTTGACTAATCGTGAGATCGAAGAACGCCTCAACAGGCAGCGCGACACAAGGATGTTCATGATGAGAGAGGGCGTGCGCCCGTTCCCGGCGAGGACTACATGATGTCTGTGGCTAGCTAGCGGTGTTGGGTCGATGTATCGTAAACTTTACTATCCTAGTGTTGTTTCCGAACTATTGTTGGACATGTGTGTGTAAACCTTAACTTCCCGAGGCTCGTAATGCCTTGACGATCGATGTTGGACTTGCTTATATATGATCGATTGTCATCCATGCTATGTTTTATTCTAGGCTTATGAATCCTTGCCATAGTATTTGTGATCATGCAAGCATGTTTGCACTTTGTCATTCCTTTCATTGCATAACATATAACATATATACTACATGTCTATAGAGAGATGGCGAAGTGGTACGTGGTGTACAGTGGTCGGGTTCCAGGAGTCTACGAGGAGTGGGAGGACTGCCAGGCACAGGTGACCAACTTCAGCGGCAACTGCTACAAAGGGTACAAGACAAGAGAGCTCGCGGTCTCCAAGTGGAGGAGACACGTGTGGAAGAAGAACCGGATGAAGTTCTTGATTATGGTCCCGATCTTGCTCATCGTCGTCGCCGGTGTGATCTATTTGTTCATATAGTAGTCTAGGTGATATGTAACTCTATATATAATATGTAATGATCAAAGTTGTACTTAACTTGTCTAATGATTCGACACTTGACTTCATATTGATGTATTTTGACACTTGACTTCATATTGATGTATTTCGGTGAATTCTTGTGTTACTGATGTGTATACCTTTGCATTTGTACTGTATACTGTATATTTTCTACTGTATACTGTGTATTTCTGCTGTATTTTCGAAAAAAATAAAATGAAAAACATATCTGTGGCGCACCAATTTTGTTATCAGTGGCGCACGTTTATCCGTGGCGCACCCTCCTTCGGTGCGCCACAGAGACTATGCATGGCGCACGTACTAGGGTGCGCCACAGGTATAACAGCTATCCGTGGCGCACATGGGCGTGCGCCACAGATAAAAGTTACCTGTGGCTTGATATGCGTGGCGCATGCTAGGTGCGCCACTAAGCCCCAAAATGGTGCTCCACAGATAGGGTTTCTCCTAGTAGTGATAGTGTCGCAAGGGCGGCAACTCCGAGGAATTACACACATACGGTGTATAGACATCGTCCGGGCTCCGGGCCAGCATAGCAGCAGAAGAAGGTGAATTTAGACTGGAAATCCGGCAGCGCGACAGCGTCCGGCATGAGAGGTTTCCTTCAACCCGCTGACACAGCTCCAAACGTGAGAGCCAAGCCAGGAGGAAGAGAGGAAGGGAGAGGAATCAATGAGCCACGGGGTCCTAGGGGGGCCTTTATATAGTGGGAGGGCCAGGTAGCACCTCTCCGTGGTGAGCCTCCCCTAGGGGTGCGCCCCAAACCCTAGTTAAAGTCCAGAACGTTTCTGGTGTCTCCCGAACCTTTCCGATATTGCCTAGAAATTTTTCAGATACCTCCCTATAACTTCTAGTAATTCCAAATCTGTCCCTAAGCATCATATACCCTTAAGTGTGACACCCTACTGGTTGAGAAACATGCCAGACATGATCGAGACCCCTCTCTAATCAATGACCAACAATCGGTTCTGGAAAACTATGCTGATCCCTGTGCATTCCACGAAACTCTTCGTTGATCCGTAAATGCAGTATCCCATTCCCTTTGTCACGCGATACTAGATCTTGTCCGAGGTCAGATCACCTGATATCACTATATCATGTTCACCCTCATCTGACGAGTCTTTTAAACTCATCCATGACATTGAATCCTCTGTGACCTAGTCACATGCTCGCAAGCTTGTAGATGTAATTGTCACCAAGTGGGTCCAGAGTATCTATCCATCACGTGGATGGACAAAATCTTGTTCTTGGTGCACACGCCTCAACCAACTCCTTTAGCATACCCAAGAGACATCTTTTCAGACACCCAGTTACATGGTGACGGTTGATGCAATCAAAGCAGCCTCTAGATGTAGTGATTATGTTGTGACCTCACGGTCTAAGGAATAGGTTACTTTGTTTCTTAGTTAGACGCAATGTTGAACTTTTGCGACTGGTCTAATTTGCATTAACAGTGCTTTGGGTATGTGTCCATCATGTCAAACATGACCTCAATGTTCATTGACATATTTGCCCATGATCAAAAAACCTTGATCATCAGATGACACATAAGCTGGTTAGCTAGAGGTAACCAGGGACCTGTTTACTTATATGCCACACGTGTACTAATCTTTTCGCTTAATGCAGTTATAGCATGACATATAATATTATGAACAAATGAGATATGGAACAAAAATACTCTTTATTATTTGCCTCTAGGGCTTATCTCCTTCACTTAGATCATGATGGGGAGAAAGCTAAGGCTCATCGAAGACGCCTCCAAGGAGGGGAATGTCAACCGAGAGATCATCATCATCGGCACCAGACATACCGCGGCTTTAGTTTTCACCTGAGCCATCGGCATATCCACACATCAGCCATTCCAACAAGTGTCCCCAAACACTTAGTGGTACACTCTCATACATCAACTTTCTCGTGTGAAGGCTGTCGGCCATGGCCACGGTTTGGCGACTGCGCCATAAGGCATGCCCATGTAAGGATGGCAATGGAGTGAAAAATGTAACTTTATATCTTAATACATGTAAATCACAATCTGAATGGAATGGAGAAACTGATTTGTTATTCTTAATTGTAATTTAACATTTATGCCCCAAGATATACATCAAACATGGTATAAATATGCGCCGCACTTAGTTGTATCATGGCACTAAATTTTGTGCCATATGTTAATGTGCCGAGGCGTTCCCATTTTTTAGCCCCTCTAGAAGTAGCCTGGCGTATCAAGTTCCACCCTGATAAAAAAACACCTACTTTGCATTATCCACAACGGAGTTATCCTTTACAGATTCTAAGTGTCGGTTAACGTGTGTTTTGGTGTTTAAAGCCATCACGGCCACCTTTCTCAGGACACACATGTGAGAAGGGGGTCCCAGCTCTTCTCCCTACCTCTCTAAGGCTCCCCCTTCCCCCATTGAGAGTCGACTTCTCTGCCCTAGGTTTCGGACCGAAGCCCTCGCCGGTGGCGATGCCGTTCGGAGGAGGCAGAGGCGAGGTGCCGGTTGTAGATTAGGTTGTAGTGGTAGGATTTGCCGGCTAGTTGCCGTTCTATGGCGTGATGTCTGGAGGAGGAATCCAGACCTTGTGGGTCGGATATGTCCTTTCCTAGTCTTCTTCCTCATCGCCGGCCAGCACCGGTGGCAGGAGCTATGGTGGGGGTGGAGGCGAGCGCCGAGATTCTCCCTAAATAAGGCCCCTTCTTTCTCTCTTTGGAGGCTGCTCATGCTGGAGCTCCTCCGCAGCGTCAGTGGGCTGCCAAAGTCGATCTTAGTCAAGCCACCAAGATGGTGGTGCAGCGAGCGCGACTACATCGGCGAAGCCTTGTCCAATAAGAGGGCTCTTCTCTAGAGACGCGGGCTCCTGCTGCTGGTGCTCTTCCTTCTGGCTGGCCATGGAGGTGTGGGGAGGGTCTGGCTATCGGCGATGACCTGCTGCGACGGAGGAGTTGGGGGCTTTCAGGATCTTGAGCTCATCCACAACGGAGGCATCATGGCCTCCGCGCTATGCCGGCAAGGCAGCGACAACTCAACCTTCGGTGAGGAGGCTCTTCATCTCCGATGCGGGTGCTCGAAGCTTCCCAGTCACGAAGTGATTTGTTCCATGTGGCTAGGAGGTGGACCACGGCGGTGGATCAACGCCGAAAGGGGCTCCTGAGTAGCTGGCCCCTGTTCCTCGGCGGCGACGCCTGAAGGACACCGACGAATGGTGGCGGCGACACCCGGGGACTGGATTGCTTTTCATTTCTTAGATTCAGGGTGTTTTTTGTAAAGTTAAAGGTCCTTTCCTCAAATTCTAGATTTGCTAGGGCTAGAGATGCAAGGACCTTTGTGAAAAAAGTATCTGCTACATATTGATGAATGGAAATCTGGGGTCTTCTAGACCTCGCCCCTGTTAAAAAAAGCCGCCACGGCCTATCTGCGTTGTTGTTCTTTGCACCTCCCAACAAACCTATGGATGGCAGAGCCACCGATCCAATTGAACTCCCCCTGCACCAACAAATCGAATTAAAATAGAGACCATTCATGGCTATGAGGACTTTGTTTTCCAAAGAACCACCAACTATGACACCACTACATGACAGATCGTGACATTGCTCGTCCAAAACGCGACCAACACCGGACAAGCAGGATGTCTTTCACACTAGATTTAGGTGCTAAGGGTATCTCCAACGGCCTGACGTAAATAGACATTGGCCGTCCAAATCAGTTCAAAAATAACCGCGGCTAGGAAAACCCTCTCCCATCGGTCCGACGCATTTTGACTGCGCTGTCCGCTATGACACAAAGTCGCAAACGCGGCCCAAATTTGGGCTTAGTTTGCTTTGAGGAGGACAGGTCCACGCCTCCGGCGTCCCACGCCATGCGGAAAAAAAGAAAGTCATGACTATGGCAATACATTAAGAAAGAGAGTGGATTCGGTGCTCACCTGGGTACCTACACACCCCCTTTCAAATTTTTATTCAAGACATATTAACCCATTTTAGTTTGTTTTCCTAGTAGAGCACGGGATTTTGGTGTACAAAAGTGGTTTCAGAATTTTGATTTGAATTTTTCTTCATCAAAGTCAACTCAAAAATAGATTTTTCGTTGACTTTTTGTTTTTCAGGTTGACTTTGACCCAAAAAATTCATACAAAAAATTTGAAACCACTTTTACACAGCAGTATTTCGTGTTCTACTAGAAAACCAAACTAAAATAGGTTAATACATTTTGAATCAAAATTTGAAGGAGGGGTGTGTAGGTACCCACGTGTATACCGTTTTGTTTTTGCATTAAGAAATATTTTATTAGGAAGCTGTCAACCGCACCGGTTGTATAAATCTCGAGTTACCGTCTCCAAATGTAAGCACGCATAATCCATGTCCTCCCTCTGCTCCACATATTAGAGGTAAACCCACTTATGGATCTAGTGAATAATTATAGGGATAACCTAGAAAATATTGGTATTTTAGGTCTGTTAAAAACAAAACCATTACGAGTATTCTATATAGCCCATAGAACTGCGCACACTCCCACCTGTATCTGAACTAAATTCTTCTTTGGAATTCCCTTGATCCAATTGTCAAATAAGTTGTAGTATTCTTAGGAGAAGCCAAACCAAAGTCATATATATAATGCACCAAATAACCTTAGCAAACAAATGTTCATAAAAGAGATGTTGTATTCCTTGCTATCACAAAGGCAAAGCACTTAATTCTCATTGCAATTTTGCTTAGCTAGGTAATCCTTGGTTAAAAATAACTTTACGATGTAAGAACCCAATAAATACTTTTATTTTTAGTAAAACCTTCATTTTTCAAATGTACTTTCTTGAATATTTTGTATTATCATTCAAGACATTTAAATACATTGACTTGATAGTAAAAGTCCCGTGGCTATCAAACCCCAAACATAAACATCTTCTTTTTCTTTTCTAATTTATACGTGCATTATTTGCTGCACTTAGTCATAGTCGATATTTCTCTTCTGAAAGAGTATGAGGGAAAGCAATGTTTAGCGTGGCTTGACTCAGAACATTGGCCAGAAAAAACTTGTTTTTGCTGCACAATGTTGTAAGGGAAGGATATTATTGGTGCAAGAGACTTATTCCCTAACCAAATATCCTCTCTAAAACCAAATACTCATGCCATCCCCTACCATTAATGATCCTCCACTAAAGAGATCTTCTTTTACTTCCATAATGCCTTTCCAAAAGGGAAAATGTGTGGGCTTTGAGGTTACTTCAGATAGAAATTTAGTGTGAAAATATTTGTTATGTACGTAGCAGCCCTTGCCACACCTCTTGTTCATTCAACAATTTAAACCACCAATTATTTAATAAACATTGTTCTTAACTCTAAAACCTCAATATGAAGAACACCTTCATCCTTGGGCCGACAGATGATGTTCCATTTTGTAAGTCTATACTTTCTCTCTATCCATCCCTTTGCAAAGAAAAAGCGGAATCTTAAATAATCTAGTCTTTTTAAAGGGATTTCTATTTTCGTGCCCTCGGGTCCTTAGTTGTACTCATTTTTCCCCAGCTCCTTAGTTTTTCCTCAGTTTTGTCCAAGCACTTGTCTGAAACCCTCACAAGTGCTGGAATGGCCGGTTGCCCGACGAGTCAACAACTTTGACCGTTATCTGCTGACTAGTGGGGCCACGTAGAGCCCGCAAAGACACGTCAGACCATCCATCTTTCTTTGACCGTAAGCATCACCGTATCCCTGACCAAAACGCGGGCGAGTGGGGCTTCGGTATATCAAATGACAAGTAGGGCCATGACGCTGATACAAGGGGCAATACACGGGTAGGATTAGATTTTTAAACGGAGCTCTACAGCGATGGCACGGAGGAGGTGGCCTGCGGGGTGCCGAGATGAGATCGACGTCCACAAAGAACTGCATGAGGCGAGACCATACGCATTAGATAGATATGAACTAGATGCGTTTAACCATGCAAAGAAGAGAAGAAATGGTCGAGGACATCGACGACGACCTCAACACTTTGACTGACGGTGTCGGACACGAACGCGAGCAATGTAGAGAAAACTAGTGTCTCTCCTTTCTGGCATGTATAGATGGGTGCTAGGGGAGTGTGGTGGCAAAGGGAAAGACCTCGCGGTGGTCTGTGGCGTCCAGCATAGCGGGGCGGCGTGGCCGTGCTCACAGCGGCATGCATGTTCAGCATTGGCATCAGCATGTACGTTCGTCATTGGCCTCGGCGGTATCTCTGGTGTGTCAGTGATCGAATGAGGGGACGGGATTGAGGGTGCATCCCGGCGGTGACCTAGCAGTGGCGGCGAGCATAGCCGTTCTGACCATGCCGATATCGGCATCGACAACGTTTGGAGGCTGTGGTGCTCGAACCATGGTGGAAATTGCGATATTATTTTTATATGCATAATATATAGAAAATAGCTAGATCTCTAAATCGATGCATATGAAGCTACATATATATTCTTGGTCATAATCCCCTTATCTAAAGGGGATGGATGCATGGCTTCACGTCGTCGTTTCTTTCATCCTCAGTATCTTCGTCGTTCGTGTAGTAGTACTTCCTGCACATTGTTCCGTCGAACACCTTCACTGTGAGGACATCATCGCCTTCATATTTGAAGTGTAGGGAGCAGCCGAAATCCACACCGTGCGCGATGGCGAAATTCTCCCAGCCCTTATCGAGGTACATCCGGCCTTGTCCGTCAAATAGGACCTCCACGGTCCAGAGACGAGGACCGCAGTCAGCTGCTCGCAAATACACCTTAGCGGGCTCCTGGCCGTTAAGATAGTCCGCAAACTTTTTTGGGAGTGCCTGCAAAGAGATCGAGCGCCGATCGTTTGAAATTAAAGGTTTTTTAGAACATGCACATAATTAATCACATGCATCATATATGTGGGAACGCGTACGTACATTCTTGGCCAAAGGGTCTTCATAGATGACGATGAAGAACTCCTCTATGATCAATGGCAGTGTTGACGGTGGTGGTGGCAATGATGATGATCCATCACCCCGGCCGCCCCTTCCCCTTCCCCTTCCCCTTCCCCTTCCCCTTCCCCTTCCCCTTCCGGTCGACGTCCGAGACGTGGAAGCCATGGCAATGGATCAAGTGTATGTGAACGAAGAAGAGAGAGACAGAACCTATTGACATGAGGGATGGCCATTGTGGGGGTTTATAAGGGAGAGATGACCGTTGTGGGGTTTACACCATAAATTAAGGTAGAGATGACCGTTGTGGGGTTTACACAATAAATTAAGGAGGGGATGACCGTTGTGGGGTTTTATATCTCAACAAAAAAGTAATGCGGACTATCTTGACGGAAATGGAAATTCGTGATAGTTTATCATTTTACCGTGAAAAGTAATGCCTAAAAGAAATGGAAATTCGTGATAGTTTATCATTTTACCGTGAAAAGTAATGCCTACAAGAAATGGAAATTCGTGATAGTTTATCATTTTACCGTGAAAATTAATGCCTATAAGAAATGGAAATTCGTGATAGTTTATCATTTTACCGTGAAAAGTAATGCCTAAAAGAAATGGAAATTCGTGATAGTTTATCATTTTACCGTGAAAAGTAATGCCTGTAAGAAATGGAAATTCGTGATAGTTTATCATTTTACCGTAAAAAGTAATGCCTACAAGAAATGGAAATTTGTGATAGTTTATCATTTTACCGTGAAAAGTAATGCCTACAAGAAATTCGTGATTACCAAACTTGTTGAATCCGATGGCAAACTCGTTATTTAGCATACATAGAGGGGTAGTAGTTTGCCACCGACAGATAGAGAGAGGGTGGCCATGATGTGAGAGAAAGAGGGGTTATCCTGCCCGTTAGATCATAGGATCAACGGTAGGTGGGCACAATCCGTGTGACAACAACTCGACCAATCAGGCCAAGTTTGGGCTTCTGTGAGAAGGGAGAGGGTAAAACTGAGTAGTATCAAGGATCCAAGGGCAAGTAAATAGTAAACAGGCTAAGGAATTCAAATAAGAGATTTAGAAAAAGAAAAAACACATGTTTTGTACAATGAAACCCAGGTTGGCCTACCTCAAAGTATTAGCAATTCAAATATACATGAGTGTGAAAATTATGGCCTCATTCAGACAAACTATGTTTTGGGTATAGATGTTTTGAGAAGGGGTTTGAGTGGAAAGCCATGAACCTTCATAGCTACTAGTGATTTGAGAAGTGGCCATTTGTGGTAAAACTTGATTTATATATGATTGTTATAATTTCCTACGTGGCAGGTCGCGTAACAAGACTCCATGAGTAGGAGGCACTATGATTTTATTTTTTAAAATTTTTTTGCACATGAAATAACTCAATTAGATAGCTTAATCCCATTTGTTGACTCTCTGTTGACCAGTCACTTGAGGGTAAAACTGAGTATATTGCACTAGCTAGTATTAGTACTCGAGGGGAAAACTGAGTACAGATATTTTTCCAGTGTAAGACTCGAGGGTAGAACTGAGTACACGTAACGGTGCAGACGTGTAGTACCACAGACGCGTGTTGAGACCAAACGTCTAGTTTTTTTGAGAAACTGCTAAGACCAACCGTCACTTTGCCTGTACAGAGCCCCTCTCTCCCTCCCTGTGCACACAGTCTCATTCTCACTCACGCACGCAACCACGCCTCTCACGTCCCATCAACTTCTCCAAATCGAAGGAAAAAACCCCAACCGCCCTACGTGCGCTCTCCTACCGGCGATGGAGAAGAAGAATGCACCGGCGGCCGTCGCCCCCGAGCCCGTCGCCTCCGAGCCCGTCGCATCCGAGCCCGTCGCCACCGAGCCCGTCGCATCCGAGCCCGTCGCCGCCGAGCCCGTCGCATCCGAGCCCGTCGCATCCGAGGGCGGCGCATCCAAGCGTGGCGCCTCTGTGAACTGGGCCTCTCTCATGGCTGATGGACCACTTCACAAGATCAACGACTGCTTACTGGCGAACGAGGAGTATGTGTACACCTACTCTGCTTTGAGGCAAGTTTGTAGAAATTGGCACTCAGATTTACCTGAGCCCGACGTGCAACTGCACAAATGGATCCTGGTAGAACACGCCCTTCCACGCGCCGCTGAGTTCACCTTCCTCCACCTCCACACATCCCGCTACGTCACCATCGATCTAACGGAAGTTCATGTAAGGTTCAAATTCCTCCATATCTATAGAGTTAATCTATTTTTATTTTCAATCATAAACATCTTAGTGCTGAATGTTATCTTTATCAATATATTTTAGATACTACTTCGTCGGCTTTTGCCGTGGCATCATCGTGCTTGCCCAGAAGAACCAGCCGCACAAGATACGGCTTCTGAACCCACTCACAAAGACATTGAACACTATGTTTGAGGCGCAGATGCCATCTGTTATTCTGGAGTCAGTCGCTGTAATGAAGTCCCCGACTATGGTCTTCGTTTCCACAGATTACCCGGCGGAAATTGCTTGAGTCGATGAGAGCACTCCAACTAAGGGTATAGATGAAGATTGGGGAGAAGGAATATTTTCGATCGAGCACCATTCTATGCGTTGCATTACCCCGTTCAATGGTGAATTGTATGCAATAGCTATGAATAATTTTGAGTTCGGAAAATTAGTGTGCACCAACAATGTCCAGTTGGAGCAGCGCGCGAGCACTGTCAACATGGAGACACTATTTTCATTTCCAGAACTTGGAAATGACAAGCTCTACCTTGTGAAGTCGGATGGTGATCTGCTGCTTGTGTTGTTGGGCGGTCGTTTAGAGGAAGGTCAACCATTGGTGTACCATGTGGACACTGTGAGCCGCTCTATCCATGCCGTCAGTAACATTGGCAGTCGTGCCTTTTTCGTCCATTATATCCGGTGTATCTCCGTCGACACCAGAGTGCACCCGACACTTCGACCTGGCTGCATCTACTACGCGGATTTGGGTTATATCAGAGAGTACTTTGATGATATAAAGGCCTGGGATGAGTGGCCACTACGTGTGGATAGATTAGGAAAGTACGGTCTGAGAAATGAACAAAGGCCATACCGTTTGGAGGATGTATTGGCTGCACACTGCAGACGGAAGGAGTTCAATGAATATTTCTTTCAGACCAGAGAATGGAGCGACGAAGAAATATATGCTGAATGAAGAACAGATTCATTCATCCTGGGGTATCCTAATCTTCATGTTGGCCATACATTGCGTCTTGTATTATTTTCAGCTTAGTTTGTCGTGAACATTAATATCGTTATTGGCTGCTTTTGGCTGCTGTATGCAGTTTATGTATTATACTTAGTTTTCTAGATTTATTATGCTGCTGTGAATTTATCCTATACTAGCTTCTAGATTTGCTACTAGATTTGTTACCATATTGGGCAAAAAACAAGGGTCAAAAGGCAACAATCATTGAAGAAAGACAGAAATAGAAGCTTCTCTAGATTTGATACTAATTTGGTGAAAAGAGAGAGAACTGTTATAGAGAGAGAGGGGAAAAAGGCGCTCTGAAAAATGCCAATTTGGGCCGAGAGAGACAGAACCGAGCTCTCACGTACAACCAAATGCGGTCTCGTCCTGTCCCACGCGGTCCCTTTCTACCAGCCCCACGCGACGCGGCCCCACACGACGTGGCCCCACACGTCAGCACGGAATGGTCAACTAAACGGGAATCCTCCCGTCCGAGCTCCTTCTGAGGGTTTCAGACAAGGGCTTGGGGAAAACTGAGGAAAAACTAAGAAGCTGGAGAAAACTGAGTACAACTAAGGACCCGAGGACACGAAAATGGAAATCTCCTTTTTAAAACCCTTATAGGTATCTCAACAAATGAAAACATAAAGATTCATAAACTCGTGAGAACTGAATTAATGAGGACTAGCCTATCCCCATTAGAAAGTAATTTTCTTATCAACTACTCACTTTCGTTTGAAATGATCTTTGAGTGGTTTCCACTCAACATTCTTACGTTTGTGAAAATGAATTGGAATATACAAGTACTTGAAAGGAAAAATTCACATTAAAAAAGTTGTATATATTGCTCTTCAACTTCCTTAGCTTTACGTAAGCAAAAAAAAAAATCATTCTTGTAGAAATTTATCGGGGACCATAAAGTTGTTAAAGGATACACAAAATTAGCTTCATGCTTAGAGCTGTTTCTAATGATTCAGAAAGAATAATTGTATTGTCAACATTTGCAAATTGACACCCTCCATCAACTAATTGAGGAATTAGCATGCTCACTTGGTCATCTTCTTTTGCTCTATTAATTATAATGGCAATAATATACGCTACTACTCCCTCCGTCCATAAAAGAGTGTACTTTTTCAACTTTGATCAAGTTTTTACAAAAAGTTAACAATATTTATCAAACGAAAAGGCTATTTGATGAAAATATATTTCATCATGAATCTAATGACACTAGTTTGGTGCCATAAATGTTGATGTCTTTTTATTTAAATATGGTTAAACTTTAAAAAGTTTAACTCTCTAAGGTAGTTGTTGGAAGTACACTCTTTTGAGGACAGAAGGAGTATATTACAAAGAATCTCATTGTCGCGACCCTTTTTTAGTTTAGAAATAATGATCTATATCATCATTTTCACTCTAATACATAGACTACCACGACTAATAAGTTCTTAAATCCATCAACACCATTTTATATCAAAACTTTCATACGTAAGGCCTGCTGCAAAAAATCCTTATTAATAGGGGTGTCGCCTCCACTTCCCGTCCCTCGAACCAGCACCGCCGCCGGAGCGCAGCTGAAGTTTCTAGACCTCGGTTGCGGGTGTGCCACCCACGAGAAAAACGAGATGCACTAGAGGGGATCCTGCCGCCGCCGTCCTTGGGAGCCTAACAGGCTTACCCACCAATACAATTTCTATGTAACTTTATTTGTTATTGGTTGTCTGTGGCTTGCACTATCTTTTGTTTTGCTTGATAAATATAACATATATGAGATGCCTTTGGTTGTATTTTCTCAAAAAGGAGAGCAGCTCTATAAACATCAGCGTCACGGCTTACGTTGGCATCTCACAGTGGCGCCAGGCACACCGGTATCCCAAGGAGGATCTGCAGTAGATCAGGATCGATGCATGGTTGGGCAGCATCCACGAACCGGCACTTGCCTCTTAGCTCTGCGGCTGTACTTCGTGGTTCATTTTCTTGGACGTGCAGTGCCGTGAGAAGCAAATCTCAAACTCATCAAGCAAGAAAATTCGTTCGTGGCGCTGAGCTCATCTCACGGCTCACTCTCACGCTGCCATACATTGCATAGACTTGGGCCTTTTCTTTTCTTTTCTCTGAAAATTGTTGTGTCTCTGTTCTTTTCCTTGTGCAAACTGTCTCTTGACAGCCCCCTGTAAAATTTCCCTCTGCTAAATATATGGAAGCCAGCTCTTTGCTGAACCTTTGGAAAAAAAAAATCTAACATCGATTGGTTCCGGACAGCGCCGTTATATATATCGCGCAGGTGGGCTGCTGGAAGAGTACCACAGATTTCAGCCACACGCAGACGAGAGGAAGACTGAAACTAGCAATGAGGAAAACCGTCGTTCTGTACCCTGGCCTCGGCGTCGGTCACCTAGTGCCGATGGTCGAGCTCGCCAAGGTGTTCCTCAAGCACGGCGTGGCCGTCATCATGGCCCTCGTCGCCCCAGAGGTTGAGTCCACCGACTTCTCCGCCGCGGTCGCCCGCGCCAAGGCCTCCAACCCCTCCATCGACTTCCACGTCCTGCCGCCGCCGCCGCCCGCGCCCGCGGACTCATCAAACTCCGCGCACTTCGTCACGAAGATATTCAAGTTCCTCACCGCCATGAACGCGCCACTCCGCGACTTCCTCCGCTCGCTGCCCTCCGTCGACGCGCTCATCCTCGACATGTTCTGCGCCGACGCCCAGGACGTCGCGGCCGAGCTCAAGCTGCCGGTCTACTACTTCTACGCTTCAGGCGCCGCCGACCTCGCCGTCTTCCTCAACCTGCCGAGCAAGGTCGCCGGCAACAGCGAGAAGATGAAGGAGCTCGGAGACTCCGTGATCACTTTCCCGGGCGCTCCTCCGTTCAAAGCTTCGGACTTACCCAGCGAAATTACCAGCGGCGGCGAAGCATTCCATGCCATCATAGGCATGTTCGACCAAATGTCTCGTGCCAACGGGATTCTTGTCAATTCGTTCGATTCGCTGGAGACACGCGCGGTGCGCGCTCTGAGGGACGGGCTCTGCGTCCCTGGTCGTGCCACGCCGCCGGTCTACTGCATCGGGCCGTTGGTCTCAGGAGGAGGCGGAGACAAGGAGCACGACGAGTGCATCCGGTGGCTGGACACGCAGCCAGACAAGAGTGTAGTGTTCCTCTCCTTCGGCAGCCTGGGCACTTTCACCGCTAAGCAG
This sequence comes from Dactylis glomerata, assembly GCA_007115705.1. Classification (NCBI taxonomy): domain Eukaryota; kingdom Viridiplantae; phylum Streptophyta; class Magnoliopsida; order Poales; family Poaceae; genus Dactylis; species Dactylis glomerata. The sequence goes on along the minus strand of QXEO01001691.1, from coordinate 1,616,286 downwards.
CTTGCGGAGATCGCGGTGGGGCTGGAGAAATCAGGGGAGAGGTTTCTGTGGGTTGTCCGGAGCCCGCGCGGTCCAGACTTCAAGTACGGCGACTCGCAGCCGGAGCCTGACCTCGACGCGCTCCTGCCGGATGGGTTCCTGGAGAGGACCAAAGGCAGAGGGCTCGTCGTCAAGAACTGGGCGCCGCAGGTGGAGGTGCTCAGCCACAGGGCTACCAGCGCGTTCGTCACGCACTGCGGCTGGAACTCCACGCTGGAGGGCATCACCGCAGGGCTGCCGCTGCTCTGCTGGCCGCTGTACGCGGAGCAGAGGGTGAACAAGGTGCACATAGTCGAAGAAATGAAACTTGGGGTGGAGATGCGAGGCTACAACGAGGAGGTGGTTAAGGCCGAAGAGGTGGAAGAGAAAGTCAGGTGGGTTATGACGTCCGAGGGCGGCAAGGCGCTCAGGGAGCGGGTGGCGGCGGCGAAAGATGGAGCGGCTGAGGCGCTCAGGGAAGGGGGCTCGTCTCACTTGGCGTTTGTTCAGTTCCTCAATGATCTGGGTACTGGAGCCGCACGTGAATGATGTGACGCTCTAACCTCTCTTATGTTGAGTTTGTGCAGCCAATAATCGCTTCAGGTCCCAGCACGATGGAGCTCTATTTTTGTATTTTTTAAAAATTAATATTTTGAAGTTTCAAATAATTCCAATATAAAATTCGAGATATCGCCAATGACGTATTCTATGGTCATGCAAAATCTCAACGTGAAATAGTTTGTATTTTGACGTACACAAAAATGAGAAATACTAGTTAGCTGGGAGATTTTTGAATTTTACATTGGATCTGGAAATTTGTATTTTTTATACCGGCTAAAATACATAATATTTTCATCTGATTTTTTGCATGCAGATGGAAGTCATAATTATCTACGTGCATAATTTTTCTTTGGTTTTTTTGAAACTTTTAAATATCAATTTCAGATAAATTCAAAAATCGAGCTCCATGGTGCCCAAGAGGAAAAACGACGTACTCGTTTTGTCCGGTCGCTATGTACATTTTTTTTGTATTATTGGTGAATTATATTTAATTCTAGACCTTTCAAAGTTAGTGCCGTCTGTTTAGATTTGCTATTTATGTAATTTTCGAATTTGAGCGAGATGAAGACATCATTGAGGAGATGTTCAATTGAAAACATCCGTCACAAACTATTAGAAGGATACCTTTTTGTCCTAGTAATGGTACTTAGGTTTTCCTGAAAGAACATGAATCCAAATATTCCGCAAGTCTCTCTAGAGGAGAATGATATTGTAACTTTTAAACTTACAATGGAGGAAGTGAGAAGGGCAGCTTTCAAAATGAAACTGCAAATGCTACAGATCGTGATGGTTATCAAGCTGCAATTTATCATACTTTTTGGGCTGTCATCAAGGATGGTCTTAAGCCTCTTTTTGAGGATTTTCCTAAAGAAACGTTACCTTTATGTTGGTTTGAACTTTGTAGTAGTAACCTTGTTAACAAGTGGACACGAGGCGTCAATGATTCAACGATATACGCCCACGTATATCTTTCAAATGTTATTTTCACTAAAGTAGGCATGGATAGAATAAATGTTGTTGCCCTCACCGTCATTCGGCCTTCTCAAAGAGCTTTTTACCCGACCATTACATCATGGATTGGTTATCGTTTTGCATAAGACTATTCATGAGTATCACAAAAAAAAAATAAGATGAGTAATATTTAGAATTGCTTGAGAAGGCTTATGACAAGGTTCGACAACCATTTCTACAACACTCTCTTTGAATGAATGATTTGACACCCTTATATATGGAGAGCATGTCTAGCTTATATAAGTTAATACTTTTCAATCAAAAAAGGTGTTCGAAGGTGATATTCATGCTTTTAACATTGTGGTGGAATTGTTTGCTATCTTAATAAAGAGAGTATGTGCTATTTATCTAAATTGCAACTTTTCATCCTCTACCTGAATAAAAATATAATAAAAATGTGTGACCTGTTAAAGGGGGCAGAAAAATTCGCCAAATTGCTGATGTTTTTGTTGATAGATTTTGTCTTTTGTTGTTTTGAGCATTTGTTTGAGTCTCAAAATAATTCTTTTTGAGTCTTTTGATTCTTACTCTCAGTATCACCATCTTTAGCCGCAACAGGGCGTCATGCCTAGAATCTTGTCGGAACCTTGCGCCTTAGCTGCAGCCACAATTAAAATAGTTAATGGGAGTGATTCAGACTTCAGGTCTAATGGCACGAGGTAGCATGGCTACTCATCCTAAGGATGGTAGGAGGAGCTCCAGGGAGGAGGGCAAGGAGTGGTATACCTGGGCCGCCGCTGCCGAGTTGAGTTGGTGATGGCTTGTCGCCTCTCCTCCCGAACGCAGTGAGGGATGGTGGAGGTGGCGCGGTGGATGAGGCTGCTGGAGCCGCGAGCGGCGTGCCGATGTGGGAATTCCGCCGATGTGAGGGGGCGCTAGGTCGCTGTGGAGATTTATTTCATTAGCGATAATTATAGCATATTTCAAACCTCCACATTAAAAAAAAATTTAAAACCTTCATAATGTTTCTGGATTACTGAGTACACGACACATGCCTTAAGTTGTAGCCCACTACTGTACTACCTACCTTTTTTTTCTTAAGGTTTTTCTGTTCTTCCATCGTTTAGCCAGCCAAAAAAATGTCCCCAAATTCCACCACTGAGAACGTCGAGCAGTGACTGAGAACGTCGAACAGTTCTAAGGACAATATGAAGTCATCAAGACATGTGAAGAGGAGACTGAAATCTGTCAGGAAAATGAGAAACTCCGGAGTTATTGCATTGGATTATATCCAAACATCTAAAAATCTGGCAGATCCCTTCACAAAGGGTCTATCATGCAATGTGATAGATAATGCATCAAGGGAGATGGGTTTGAGACCCACACTTTGAGTTGCCCACAGTGGTAACCCACTCTATGTGATCGGAGCTCCCGTGAATTAGAGTTGGGAGACAAGCTGCTGGTTAGCTAGGAGGAGAGTATCCTTATATTATACTACCACTCCATATAGATGCAATACTCTCATATTCTGCATGGCAGGTTGATATTTATCTTAATGTGTTCTAAGTGGCTTGTTTATAGCAAAGATGTTGTCCTGCAGAACATCTTTTGAAGAACACACCTATATGAGTCTGACTGTCAAACGTCGCAGTCTATGGGAGTTGGGTGCTCTCTAATAAACTCATGAAAGGCCATGGAGTATGACGCATAAGCTCCAAACCACGGGGAAGCCTTGCGGCAGCCTAGTATCGGTCTAGGCTTTGTGTGAAACTAGTGCGCACCAAACTTGTAGTTCAAGGCATAGTCCACTATTCAAGTTGCAATCTAGTGTAGCATAAAGTTCTGAGTGGAAGTTCAACTTAACAGTCTTCACCTTGCACCGGTATATAAACAATGTTCTAAAATTATTTGATGTGATGTGATGAGATGTGCCAATGAGACTTTGCGGGGGATTGTTGGAATTTGGTTGTGGACTTTAGCCCATGACCCAATGCAAATTCTGAAATTCTCTTGGCCCATTCATGCCTTGCAAGGGATGGCACCAAAGTTTAGTCCCACCTTGCTAGTTTGAGGGGAGTTGCACCAATATATATAGTGGGGTGTTCTACTACCTCCTAAAGTGAGAGAAGAGGAGAGGCTTACACGCGCGCTCCTCCTCCTCCGCAACCCGCCTCGCCTCGCCACGCCTCGCCTCATCACGACGCGCGCGCTCCGCGGTTTGCGGAATTGTGCCTCGGTGCCGAGCTTACTTATCTTTTTGCTGTTCGGGAAAATTACTGCGCGAGTTATTTCTCTATCAGCCATTTCCGGTTTTTTTGGATCGTGCGCTGTTACTAACTCGGACGTGGGCTGCGCCCCACGTCTTACCCGACCGGCGCTGTGTAAGCAGGCTTAGGCGCAAACACTAATCACGCCGTATCACATCCCGTCTCTCGCCTCCAGAGCCTTGCGCCGCTGCTACACCTTCTTCATCCCCTCTTCCGGCGTGCACCGGACGACGGGACAGTAGGCCTCCGGAACCGTGTCTCTTGTGAACCTGTACGGGTGAGGGGCGATCAGGTTTTTGGGGAGCGCTTCTGCGCGACTACTGACGGCATCACGTCGACCGATGACTCCTTCCCCGACGAGGACTTCTTCCCAGATATCAGCAGACTCTACATCGACGACATGGCTGACGACGCTGGTGCCAACGCCAACGCGAACCTCAACGCCAACGCCAACGCGAATCTGAACGCGAACGTGAATCCTCCTGCAGCACCGTATGCAATCTGTACCCATCTTTTCCAGTTTCTGTTATAATTTTTTGTATTAGCATTTGGAATAGATGTGATCTCTTTATCTGTGTTAGATGTGATCTGTTCGTCTATTCTGCTAGTATGCATGATTAGGTTAATTCATGCAATTATCATCATGCTTTATTATTGGTTATTTCGGATTAAATCTTATGGTAAATTGCATATATATTCAACAATCCAAAAATTAAATATCATTTGTACCAATGACCTATGCAGTCTTGTGCCATCGCAACATCATCTTTGTAGCTTAGTTTCAATGTGATCTCCAAGATTAAATATTTGAAGTATGCATTGTCTTGCACCTGTTTGTATGGCCATCACAACATCATCCTTGCAGCTGATTTTTCTAAGGACATCTCCAAGTTAATTCATCTGAAGCAGGTCGTTTCTCCAGTGGGCATCTATTATATTATTAAAACAACTAACAATCAACGATGAAGATTGATCTAAGATATATCAATGGTTTAGATTTATAGTCAACCACGGCAGGCACACGTTTACAATTTCCACGTGAGACGTATAAAAGATGGACTCCAAGACAGACACGTTTGCAATCTCTATTGAAGGCGTATCCAAGCTAGACTCTGAATGATTAATATGAGTCTGGTAAGCTATACACGTACAAGGATACAAGTCACGTGATGCATTACTAATCGGAAGCACATAGAAACATGGGAACGACAAGGTAGAGCCAGCCATATAGTAGAATCAACGGCGACGGGAATTCATCCCCAGGTGCTGATACACAAGACGGGCAGCTCCTCCCAGCAGCGGGTAGGTGAAACCAATCTGGAGCAGATGGATCATGGAACGGAGCACGTCTGTCATGGATCAACTTATTAAAACAACTAACAATCAACGATGAAGATTGATCTAAGATATATCAATGGTTTAGATTTATAGTCAACCACGGCAGGCACACGTTTACAATTTCCATGTGAGACGTATAAAAGATGGACTCCAAGACAGACACGTTTGCAATCTCTATTGAAGGCGTATCCAAGCTAGACTCTGAATGATTAATATCCAAGCTAGACTCTGAATGATTAATATGAGTCTGGTAAGCTATACACGTACGAGGATATAAGTCACGTGATGCATTACTAATCGGAAGCACATAGAAACATGGGAACGACAAGGTAGAGCCGGCCATATAGTAGAATCAACGGCGACGGGAATTCATCCCCAGGTGCTGATACACAAGACGGGCAGCTCCTCCCAGCAGCGGGCAGGTGAAACCAATCTGGAGCAGATGGATCATGGAACGGAGCACGTCTGTCATGGATCAACTCGAACAGAGGGCGGCCAGTCCGGCGATCTTAGCACGAGCGGATCTAAAAAAGGCAACAGGAGCAGCAACAAACCACGAAGACATTCAGGCAAAAAAAATAGCATAGAGCAGTCGATACGGATGAAAATTGGAATCGGCCGGCGACAGCTGAATCGATCTGAATCTAGCGAAGATGAAATCCAATAGAAGCCTAGCGATTAGACGACCGGCAGAGATGCATAACAGCAAACACCGTCAACACACCGACGAGATGAAGATCAGCGATATTCTATCCTACTCTTGCGGCAGCTGGAGAGGAGGCCGTCGGCATGGAGCACTCGACCAGACGACGGAAGACATGACAGAATAGCTACATGGCCAACCTCTGTAAAACTAGCATGCATACGTGATACAGGCATACATCATATATCAGAATACCTTCGTACAACATTATTACTCATAGTACAACTATGCATGTGAGATTCCGACAAGATTGATTATGCACATGCAACAGGAATTATAGCAGAAAAAGGTGATAAATTGTTCCACCTATTTCTCTCGAAAATTAATCTCTTTAAGCTGTGATTAGTGCTGCTCGCGAGATGAACCCTTGGTGGAGATTTCAGCCTACAGGTTGTGCATGGTGTAATAGTAGATCGATATTGATTGGTCTCGCTTACAAACAACCTCACCCAGCGACAACAACAACGGTTGTTCTGTCCATCCGAAGATGGCAGCGTTCGCGGCATAAATTCTACGACGAGCTGAAGGCGTTGGCGGCGCCAAACCGCCAACGAAGCTAGCTCGAGGCGACAACAGGGATGTCGCGCCGCGAAACTAGCTTGAGGTGATAACAGAACATCTGAAGCCCCTAAGCAACACAAGGTTGTTTCAAACTTTACATCAATGGTGACCTTCCCACCGCAAGGACCAGTCAGATTTGATGACCCAGCATGCAGTTTGCATCAGCTGGTTTTGATTATTCCGATGATTCCAGCATCTTATGTCCACTAAAAAACGTATGCATCCAGATAATTTGATGAACGCTGAAGGCATACATACAGGACTATGCAAGAGAGGTTGTAGAGCATGTATGGAAGACATTGTGGCTTCGGCAAGAATCTCGAGTCATTTAGACCTAAAAAAAGAGCATGCCATCCAAGCTTTGGGGATACGCATCCATGCCACTCGAATTTGCACAGCCAGATCGGAAGTCCATTAACAGAGCCGACAGAGGATAAAAACAGGATTGGCATCAGGCGGAACAGAAGAATTTAGGCTAGAGATATTTATTATTTTAGAACCGTGAGGGTAGAGATAATTAACATATATGGATGCAAAGAAGTTAGGGCTCACCGACTAAGGGCTGGCTGCTGGGCACGAGGGGCGAAAATCAGGACGGGCTGGTGTGCATCAACAATTTGACAAAAGGTAACCTACAAAAAGTTCATATACAGAAGTATAGGATACCCCATTCAAAAGATAATAGTGCTATTATTTTTGGAAATAGAACAAAGTATGTTATACGGTAGAACAAATATCTAACTAAACAAAGCAGAATTTTGATATGCAACCTAAATTTAATTATTTCTAAGTCTATAAAATTAAATCCATTCAATTATAACACAACCAATATATTTGTAACACATGAACTAATGTGCCAAAATATTACATGAGTTGCCGGTTATAGTGTCGTTTAAAAATCAATAGTATTTTCACCAAATAAATAGTCACACATAGACAATTATATTATGAAAGAATTATTTCATTGGCCTAAGTTAGCCATGTGACAAAAATATATAAATAAATATAAATCTAGCCGCGCAAATGCGCGGGTAAACATGCTAGTTGTCATTCATGACATTAAGATGATGTCAAAGTTTTTAGTTGTGTATTACATTCATCTTAACGGTGTTTGTAATCTGGTCGCACGTAATGTAACTTGGGCGTCTGAGGCACCGGACTTATTCCACCCTCTCCTTTGTAAGGAACCATCTGATTCTAAATCAATGAAACATTGCCCCTTTTATACCTAAAAAAAAATCAGCATAGAGTACCCGTTCAGAGCTGATTTTGCGGTCATGATAGCAGGATAATTGACGATGTGGACCACACACTGCCAAAACGAGGTATAGGCGGGTCGGGCGAAGCCGACCAGCCCGTCTAGTATAGTAGATATGCTTACTGTACTTGAACGTACGTTAGTTCAGAAGAAGGTCATTGGTTGCAACGGTCCCAGTATGCATTCTCCCGTTCAAAAAAAAAAAGTATGCATTCTCGGGCTGCCCCATATCTTTTTTTTTTGTTGAAACGGGCCCGTATCTGATTTTTTTCTAGGTAACCGTATCTAAATTTCTGGCTTCCAAGGACCACGATTAGGCAACACATTTTCAGAATGAGGTTAAGATTATTTTTTTTTGGTGTCGAGTGTACATCTGAGATTAAATAGTTCTCCACGTATATTTCCTTTGCGTATTTTTTACATGCATTCCTTTGGGACAATTATGTTCCCTTGCATTTGTTACCTTGCAATAAGTCTAGAACATACAAGTTCAGAGGATCACGTGGTTAGGAGTATGACTACTAGTCTACTGCTACTAACAACCACAGAATCACATGTAGCCACAAAGTGTTGAAATTTGGTTGTGGGCTTTAGCCCATAGCCCAATACAAATTCTGAAATTTTCGTGGCTCATTCATGCCTAGCAAGGGGTGGCATCAAAGTTTAGTCCCACCTTGCTAGTTTGAGGGGAGTTGCACTAATATATATAGTGGGGTGTTCTACTACCTCCTAAATTGAGAGAAGAGGAGAGGCTTACACGCGCGCTCCTCCTCCTCCGCCGCCCGCCTCGCCACGCCACGCCTCATCACGACGCGACGCGCGCGCGCATGGTTTGCGGAATTGTGCCTCGATGCCGAGTCCAACTGGTTTGGCCGCGGCTACCAGGCCGCCTCCCTTTGATGGTGTCCATTATAAGAGATGGCGCACGAGAGCAGTTCTATGGTTGAAAAACCTAGGCTGCTATAGCGCCACTCTTGGCAGACCTAAGGGAGATCTTTCTCCTGCTCAGGAGGAAGCTTTTCAGAAAGTCGACACCATGTTTATGGGGGCTTTGTTCAACATTCTTGGTGACAACATTGTTGACACCTATATGTCATTTGATAATAGCAAGGATGCGTGGGATGCGCTGGAAGCCAAGTTTGGTGTTTCTGACGCTGGCACTGAGCTGTATATCATGGAGCAATTCTATGATTATAAGATGACTGATGACCGTCCCATTGTGGAGCAGGCTCATGAGATACAGTCTCTTGCCAAAGAACTCGAGCAGTTCAAGTGTACCTTATCGGACAAGTTCGTGGCCGGTGGCATTATTGCCAAGCTTCCTCCTCCATGGAGGAACTTTGCTACTTCTCTGAAACATAAGAGACAGAAGTTTTCCGTTTCGGATCTCATTGGCTCTCTTCATGTTGAGGAAAAGGCGAGAGCAAAGGATACACGTGTTCGAGGTTTTGATGGAAGTTCTAGTGCACATGTGGTGCAGAAAAATAACTTCCAGTCCCACAAGTCCAAGAATAAGAACAAGTTTGAGGGCAAGGGAAAGTTTGACGGCAAGAACAAGGCCTCGCAGACTACCAACTTGAAGAAGAAGACTGAGTATAAGAAGAAAGGATCCTGCCATGTGTGTGGTGATCCGAATCATTGGGCTCCTAGCTGCCCTAAATGCTTTGATAAGCGTTCACATGGAAACGGCGGCAATTCTGCCAATGTTGTTGTTGGTGATACCGATATGAAGGATGTTGGGTACGGTATATTTCCTACTATCCTTTTAGTTTGTCATTCGCTTGAATGGTGGATAGACACCGGTGCCAATATACATGTATGTGCTGATATTTCCATGTTTTCTTCATATCAGGTCGCATGGGCTGGCTCCGTGCTGATGGGAAACGGCTCACGTGCTTTTGTTCAAGGTGTTGGTACGGTAAATCTGAAGTTCACTTCAGGGAAGACCGTACAGCTGAAGAATGTGCAGCATGTTCCCTCCATCAATAAAAATCTCGTCAGCGGATCTCTTCTGTGTCGAGATGGTTTTAAGTTGGTTTTTGAGTCCAATAAAGTTGTAATATCTAAGTATGGACAATTTGTTGGGAAAGGCTATGAGTGCGGAGGCTTGTTCCGCCTTTCTTTGTTAGACTTATGCACTAAAGTTATTAATCACGTTTGCAATGATAATGAGTCCAATATTTGGCATTCACGACTTTGTCATATTAACTTTGGTTGCATGACGTGGCTAGCCAATATGAGTTTAATTCCGAAATTTACCAATGTCAACGGCTCTAAGTGCCAAGTGTGTGTGCAAGCAAAGCAACCTCGCAAGTCTCACAAGACTGCAGAGGCAAGAGACTTGGCACCACTAGAGCTCATACATTCAGATCTTTGTGAGATGAATGATGAATTGACAAAAGGTGGAAAGAAATAACCCATGATATTAATTGATGACTCCACCAGATACTGTTATGTGTATCTTCTAAAATCTAAAGATGAAGCTTTGAACTATTTCAAAATCTATAAAGCTGAAGCAGAAAATCAACTTGATTGAAAGATTAAGCGGCTTAGGTCCGATCGTGGTGGAGAGTACTTTTCCAATGAATTTGATTCTTTTTGTGCGGAACATGGTATAATCTATGAGAGGACGCCTCCCTACTCGCCTCAATCTAATGGGGTGGCTGAAAGAAAGAACCGACTCTAACTGATTTGGTTAACGCCATGTTAGACACTTCGGGTCTCTCCAAGGCATGGTGGGGGAAGGCGATATTGACTGCATGCCATGTCCTAAATCAGGTTCCCACTAAGAACAAAGAAATTACACCATTTGAGGAATGGGAAAAGAAAAGGTTAAAACTCTCTTACTTACGCACTTGGGGTTGTTTGGCAAAGGTAAACTTGCCAATACCCAAGAAGCGAAAGCTTGGACCAAAAACCGTGGATTGTGTTCTTCTGGGATATGCGTTTCACAGCATTGGCTATAGATTTTTGAAAGTAAAATCTGAAGTATCTGACATGTGTGTTGGTACTATTATGGAGTCGAATGATGCGACTTTCTTTGAGGACATCTTTCCGATGAAAGGTTCATCTAGTTCATCAAATCAGGAGATGCCTAGTTTGTCTAGTCAAGAATTATTTACAATTCCCGAACCCACCATTTCGATAGAATATTCTAAAAATCCTGTGGAGGATAACAATAAAGCTCCTACTAGGAGTAAGAGACGGAGGACTGAAAAGACCTTTGGTAATGATTTTATTGTATACCTCATGGATGACACTCCCACTTCTATTTCAGAAGCCTATGCATCTCAAGATGCTGACTACTGGAAAGAAGCCGTTCATAGTGAGATGGATTCCATCTTGGCAAATGGAACTTGGGAAATTACTGATCGTCCTTATGGGTGCAAACCTGTAGGATGTAAGTGGGTGTTCAAGAAGAAGCTTAGACCTGATGGTACTATTGAGAAGTACAAGGTATGCCTTGTTGCTAAGGGTTATACCCAGAAAGAAGGCGAAGACATCTTTGATACTTATTCACCTGTGGCCAGATTGACCACTATCCGAGTACTACTATCCCTGTCTGCCTCGCATGGTCTTCTCGTTCATCAAATGGATGTTAAGACAGCTTTCCTAAATGGAGAGTTAGATGAGGGGATTTATATGGATCAACCGGATGGATTTGTGGTAGGTGGTCAAGAAGGAAAGGTGTGTAAGTTGCTGAAGTCTTTGTATGGTCTTAAGCAAGCACCTAAGCAGTGGCATGAGATGTTTGAAAGAACCTTAATTGTTGTAGGATTTGTTGTCAACGAAGCTGACAAGTGTGTGTACTATCACCATGGTGGGGGCGAGGGAGTCATCTTATGTCTGTATGTTGATGATATACTGATTTTTGGGACCAGTCTTGTTGTTATCAAAGAGGTCAAAGACTTTCTATCTCATTGTTTTGAGATGAAAGATCTAGGAGTGGCTAATGTGATCTTGAACATCAAGTTGCTAAAAGATGACGATGGTGGGATAACACTGCTTCAATCTCACTATGTGGAAAAGATCTTGAGTCGTTTTGGGTATAGCGACTGCAAGTCTTCTCCTACGCCATATGATCCTAGCATGTTGGTTCGAAAGAATCAGGGAGATCCTAAGGATGCTAAAGATCAGCTGAGATATTCTCAGATTATTGGCTCACCTATGTATTTGGCTAGCGCTACGAGGCCTGACATCTCTTTTGCTGTTAGCAAGTTGAGTCGATTTGTGTCAAATCCTGGAGATGTTCATTGGCAGGCTCTTGAAAGAGTTTTGCGTTATTTGAATGGCACTGCGAGCTATGGGATTCACTACTCTGGGTATCCAAGGGTACTTGAAGGGTATAGTGACTCAAATTGGATCTCTGATGCTGATGAGACTAAGGCCACAAGTGGTTATGTGCTTACACTTGGTGGTGGCACTGTTTCCTGGAAGTCTTGCAAGCAGACCATCTTAACAAGGTCAACTATGGAAGCAGAACTCACAGCATTAGACATAGCCACTATTGAAGTAGAGTGGCTTCGAGAGCTCTTGATGAACTTGCCTGTGGTTGAAAGACCCATACCCGCAATTCCTATGAAATATGATAATCAAACTGTGATCATCAAAGTAAACAGTTCTAAGGACAATATGAAGTCATCAAGACATGTGAAGAGGAGACTGAAATCTGTCAGGAAAATGAGAAACTCTGGAGTTATTGCGTTGGATTATATCCAAATATCTAAAAATCTGGCAGATCCCTTCACAAAGGGTCTATCACGCAATGTGATAGATAATGCATCGAGGGAGATGGGTTTGAGACCCACACTTTGAGTTGCCCATAGTGGTAACCCACTCTATGTGATCGGAGATCCTGTTGCTTGTTGCGTGGTGAATGACCAGCCCGTTGGGAACCCCAAGAGGAAGGTGTGATGAGTATAACAGCAGATTTTCCCTCAGTTAAGAAACCAAGGTTTATTGTTCAGGAGAAGAGCAAACAATACGACTGAAGGTGATGCTTGCTAGTTTGCGACAGCTTTGGACAATTTATATATGACGCCTCGTCCAAGCTTTGCTTGCTAGCTGCTACACGGAACCTGCACACAACCCAACCAAGTACTTTGCTCCCAACTTGCGATGAGGTTGTCAATCTCACCGGTTTGCTTGAAACAAAGGTTATGAGCGTATCGAGTGGAAAAAAGTAGAAGTATGCAAGTAAAGTAAACAGTGCGAGTAAAGTAAACAGGTGATAGCAATATGATGGAAATAGGACCGGGGTCCACAGTTCACTAGTGATGTCTCTCCATAAGATAAAATAACACATGCTGGGTAAACAAATTACAGTTGGGCAATTGATAGAATAAAGATAACATGATATATCAAGAAGATCACTATGCGATTTACTCTGGGCATTACAACAAAATACATAGACCGCCATCCAACTGCATCTATGACTAATAATCCACTTGTGGCGAATCAATCCGAGAACTCCACAAGTACTAAGTTGCGAACAACAGATAATTGCATTAAGCAAAGTGTGTAATGTAAACAAAGCATATTCCCTTGAGCATATGAATGTTGTTTTCTCCCTAGTAGCAACAGCACATCTACAACCTTAGAGGTTTCTGTCACTCCCCCAGATTAAATAGAGGCATGAACCCACTATCGAGCATAAATACCCCCTCTTGGAGTCACTAGCAACTACTCGGCCAAGATAGCTACTAACAACGGAGAGCATGCAAGATCATAAACAACATAGAGATAACATAAGATATATTTCAGTATAGCAACTCAATCATAACACCAATATTCATCGGATCCCAACAAACCAAACATGTAGAATTACATAACGGTAATCTCAATCATGTAGGGCAGCTCATGAGATCTAAACATGAAGCACATGGTGGAGAAGATAACCATCTAGCTACTGCTATGGACCCATAGTCCAAGGTAGACTACTCACTCATCGCTCTGGAGGCAAGCATGGCGATGAAGAAGACCTCCGGTGGCAATTCCCCTCTCCGGCAGGGTGCCGAGAAGAGCTTCTGGACCCTCCCGATCTTCGGGTCGACGGCGGCGGCGGATCACGATGTGTTCTGGAAAAGTGATCGGGTACTTAGGTTTTTTCCGTCGGGGGGTCTTTATAGGCGAAGGGGCATCGTCAGAAGTGGACCGAGGCGGTCTCACACGTAGGGGGCGCGGCTAGGGCCTGGGTCGTGCCGCCCTGGTGTGTGGCCCCCTCGTGGCCCCACTCCGTCTCCTCTTCGGATCTTTGGAAGCTTCCGGGAAAAATAAGACTTCAGGAACTTGTTTCGTCCAATTCCGAGAATATTTCCTGTGTATCACTTCTGAAACACAAAAACAGCAGAAAACAAGGAACTGGCACTGTGGCAACTTGTTAATAGGTTAGTTCTGGAAAATACATAAAAGTGCCACGAAGTGTAATGAAACAGTAGGCAAATGGTGTAAAAACAAGCATGGAGCATAAAAAATTATAGATACGTTGGAGGCGTATCAAGCATTCCCAAGCTTAACTCCTGCTCGTCCTCGAGTAGGTAAGTGATAACAAAAGAATAATTTTTGAGGTGACATGCACCTACACAATCTTGATCATATATGTAAGCATTTGTGAGCTGGGATCATAAGAACTTAAAACATGGGCATGAAGATATAATCTTGACAATAAGAACTTAGCAACCATGTTGCAAACATGAAAATGAATACAAACAAAAGATCATGAAAATGAAACAATGAAAGTCAAACGTATGTTCAAATCATAAGGAAAAACATACAAATGGTTTTCAGCTTGTCCTTCATAGAGAGCAAAACATAAATGCATAGGACACCTTCAAGTTTAAGAGGGCGACTAGATACAAATAATTTGAGAACAAGTGAAACCAACAATATGAATCAATCAATGAAAACTTTGGGACAATGCACATTATACTAAGAATGACAACTTTGCTCTCTTAATGGTGCATAAAGAAAGAAGGTGGTGACTCAACAAAAAAGTAAAAGAAAGGCCCTTCGCAGAGGGAAGCAGTGATTGCAAGTTTTATAGACCTTCAAAAATTATGGTACTTACCGGCTTTGAGCTCTCATTGCCCCCATCATAAGCATCTTGAATGGTTAGAGTTAATGCGAGAACAATTATGATGCATATGCTTGACAAATCATAAGTCAAAAACCTCGTGTCCCGTGAATACGAGTACCAAAACCTCATGCTACTCAACTTAGAGTCCCAAGCAAGGCTCTTGTCATTGTAAGTATATATGTATCATCGAAAACCGCCAACGGGGTACCTCTGTGCCTGATGACATGGAACAAGCCCACATCAAAATGACAGGACAAACAGACAATGAACACCTTGACATCTCCTTTATTTGCCATTTGTTTAGCTTTTTATTGTGAGATGCGTCGTCGAATGTCCACCATGGGTATGCTATAAATTTCCACCATGAATTATGCATGGCTTAGATTGGCGGCCCAGGCGTTTCCCTAACACATATACAAACTCCATGATCCCCACAAGATTCCCAATTCATTTCACACCGCGGGCATCCATAAACAAAAGATCACGATATCAACTCAAATAAGAAGTGCAATGTTGAAAGCTTGCCCCATGACAGCATGGATGGGCTAGAATCCAACTTACAACTTGCAAGAATAACAACTCAACATAAGAGACCACAATGTCAAATTTTTAAGAACAGGAAAAAGTAAAGTGTGCCTTCCGGTTCATGAGAGCTTTACTGACCAATTTTCGCAAAACACTGGTAAGAGTTTAATTTGAAGAGAAGATAAAAGCACGTCAAATTTACTTGGAATAGCAAATTGCTAGTAGGCATGTATGGTGGACACAATGGCAAACTTTGGCTTTTAGGAGTTGGATGCACGAGTAGAGCTCATACTCAGTACAAGGCGAGGGCTAGCAAAAGACTGGGACCGACCAACTAAGAGAGCAATAATGGCCATAATCATGCAAAGTGACAAAGCGACATTAAAAGAAGCATAAGATGGCATCAAAAGTCAAAAACTAAATGATCATAGAGGCTATTGGCGACTTTGTAAGAGTCTAACATGTGTAAGCATGTGCCAAGTCAACCCAAATAAAGCATCAAGGAGAAAACCAAAATAATGCTTCCAAACAATAAAAACAACGCATGATTTTTTCAAAGGCTCATTAAGCAATCTCAGTTATTTGAGACAAGTCATGCTACAGCAAAACCACTAAGCATACTATCAAAAAGACATCAAGCATGACATGAAAAAGCCTAAGCCGCAGTCTACACAAGCTCCTTCTTGTATCACTTTTTTGCATAAAGCTTTTTTCTTTTCCAACACCATTTGAAATTTTAAGACACCTCTTTTGATGAAAACCAATAAAGATCAGAGGCAAAAATACACCTTGATGAAAAGATATAACAAAGTCTGAACGCAAATCAAGGCGAAAATGAAAACCAAAAGCAGTAGCGGAAAAAGAAGAACACTCGGTGAAATTGTAAGAATGAAAAACGGAATGTTCTTGGCAAATGAAAACGAGTACATCTCCTCCAAAGGAAATTTGTTGGGGTCCAACCATTTATTGCAGCAAACAAAACTAAACTAACTAAGAAAACTAAAATAACTGACGCTCCAAGAAAAACACATAGTGCATGAAGCAATAAAAATATTGTGTTTTGAAAGGTGACCTGATTTTTGCCGATGAAGAAGGGGTGCCTCGGGGGCATCCCCAAGCTTTGACGCTTGTACTTCTTGGATATTTCTTGGGGTGATGCATGGGCATCCCCAAGCTTGAGCTTTTGTCCATTCTTCAACTCATCTCATCATTCTCCAATCCCTACACTTGAAAACTTCCTTCATACAAAACTAAACACAAATCTATTAGCAACATTAGTGTAGCATAACATATAATCAACCTCTTTTTGCTTCAGGTTTCAACCCAAAACCACCACATATAAAGCATATACTACTGTATCAACTTCCCCAAAAGTTCCATGATCAAAAGAACTCAAAAGAAAGCGATAAAGCGGCAAACACAAATATTGGCAGAAATCTGTCAAAACAGAACAGCTGACAAAGGTCGAATTTTTGAGGGGTTTTCTGTTGCTCAAATCAAAAAGTTTTCAACTAACGAAAGTTTGGATATAACCTGGGGCATATGCACAAGAAATCGAAGGTCCAAAAGATATACAGAGAATTTATACGAATTTTTACGGTGCAGCACCAAAAACAGTTTTAGGACAGCAACATCCCTAAATCTTTACCTCGCTCGAATTAGAGGTTTCTCTTTGCACAACAATGAAATAAAAAGGATAAGGAGCGGTCATTACAGTAGTAATGACTTCCAAGACTCAAATAAAAGAAAAAGTACTGAAAATAAAACATTAGGTTATCTCCTAAGAGTGCTTTTCTTTAACGCCTTTGAGCTAGGCGCAGAAAATTGCGAATCAAGTAATAATGAAAGGGGATCAGGATCCACTATAGGAATAAAGAAATGGATACTATCCAATTGAGGTTTTGAGTATCCCTTGAAGTCATGCTTTGGTACACTATTTTCATCAAAAAGATTTTCTGGACAAATCCAACTAAAATTAGTTACCAAGGCATTATGAATTCCTACGAGTTTACAAGGTATTGGCATTCTAGATTCTTCATTGGATGTACCAACAATTTCAATAGGCGACCCAAGCTTGTTAAACTTCTTAAAAACTTTCCTAGCCTCAATTGCAACATCTCTAAATTCTATGTGCAAGGTTTCCAAGATAAAAGCTTTCTTTTCGGGATCCTCAATTTCATGAAGCTTAAGGAACATGTATTGCATAAAAGGATTAAGGCTAGCAAACCTAGCTTCTAACACGTGAACTAAATAAGCAGAACCAACTTCATAACTAGGAGCTAGCTCAACCAAAGATTTTTCCTCAACTTCCTTATGCATGCTAATGTGATTAAAGAACTCCTCAATGTTATCTTTCCCAATAATTGAACCACTACCTACTGAGAGGTCCTCCAGAACGTACTTAGGGAACAACATGATGAACTAAAAGTAAAGAAATAACAACTACCAAGGATTCTAATTTTTTTGGGTTTTTGATATAAAACGATGCAAGTAAAAATAAAGTAAAGCAAAACTTAAAACAAAGTAAAGGATGTGTGTGCGAAAAACTCCCCTTGCAGAGGTCTTCCACTCTTCCCCGGCAACGGCGCTAGAAAATTAGCTTGATGCGTGGTGAATGACCAGCCCGTTGGGAACCCCAAGAGGAAGGTGTGATGAGTATAGCAGCTAGTTTTCCCTCAGTTAAGAAACCAAGGTTTTATCGATCAAGAGAAGAGGGGGAATACGACTGTAGGTGATGCTTGCTATTTTGCGACAGCTTCGGACAATTTATATATGGCGCCTCGTCCAAGCTTTGCTTGCTAGCTGCAACGCGGAACCTGCACACAACACAACCAAATACTTTGCTCCCAACTTGCGATGAGGTTGTCAATCTCACCGGTTTGCTTGAAACAAAGGTTATGAGCGTATCGAGTGGAAAACAGTAGAAGTATGCGAGTAAAATAAACAGTGCGAGTAAAGTAAAAAGGTGATAACAATATGATGAAAATAGGACCGGGGTCCACAGTTCACTAGTGGTGTCTCTCCATAAGATAAATAACACATGCTGGGTAAACAAATTACAGTTGGGCAATTGATAGAATAAAGATAAATGTGATATGTCGAGAAGATCACTATGCGATACTCTGGGCATTACAACAAAATACATAGACCGTCATGCAACTTCTTCTATGACTAATAATCCACTCCCGGGGATATCAACCGAACACCCCAAGAGTATTAAGTTGTGAACAACAGATAATTGCATTAAGCAAAGTGTGTAATGTAAACAAAGCATATGCCCTCGAGCATATGAATGTTGTTTTCTCCCTAGTAGCAATAGCACATCTACCACCTTAGAGGTTTCTGTCACTCCCCCAGATTAAATAGAGGCATGAACCCATTATCGAGCATAAATACCCCCTCTTGGAGTCACTAGCAACTACTCGGCCAAGATAGCTACTAACAACGGAGAGCATGCAAGATCATAAACAACATAGAGATAACAAAAGATATATTTCAGTATAGCAACTCAATCATAACACCAATATTCATCGGATCCCAACAAACAAAACATGTACAATTACATAACGGTGATCTCAATCATGTAGGGCAGCTCATGAGATCTAAACATGAAGCACATGGTGGAGGAGACAACCATCTAGCTACTGCTATGGACCCATAGTCCAAGGTAGACTACTCACTCATCGCTCCGGAGGTAAGCATGGCGATGAAGAAGACCTTCGGTGGCGATTCCCCTCTCCGGCAGGGTGTCGGGAAGAGCTTTTGGACCCTCCCAATCTTTGGGTCGACGGCGGCGGCGGATCGCGATGTGTTCTGGAAAATTGATCGGGTACTTAGGTTTTTTCCGTCGGGGGGTCTTTATAGGCGAAGGGGCATCATCAGAGGTAGACCAAGGCGGTCTCACACGTAGGCGGCGCGGCCAGGGCCTGGGCCGCGCCGCCCTGGTGTGTGGCCACCTCGTGGCCCCACTTTATCTCCTCTTCGGATCTCTGGAAGCTTCCGGGAAAAATAAGACTTTAGGAACTTGTTTCGTCCAATTCCGAGAATATTTCCTGTGTATCACTTCTGAAACACAAAAACAGCAGAAAACAGGGAACTGGCACTGTGGCGACTTGTCAATAGGTTAGTTTGGAAAATGCATAAAAGTGCCACGAAGTGTAACAAAACAGTAGGCAAATGGTGTCAAAACAAGCATGGAGCATCAAAAATTATAGATACGTTGGAGACGTATCAAGCATCCCCAAGCTTAACTCCTGCTCGTCCTCGAGTAGGTAAGTGATAACAAAAGAATAATTTTTGAGGTGACATGCACCTACACAATTTTGATCATATATGTAAGCATTTGTGAGCTAGGATCATAAGAACTTAAAACATGGGCATGAAGATATAATCTTGACAATAAGAACTTAGCAACCATGTTGCAAATATGAAAATGAACACAAATAAAAGATCATGAAAATGAAACAATGAAAGTCAAACATATGTTCAAATCATAAGGAAAAACATACAAATTGTTTTCAGCTTGTCCTTCATAGAGAGCAAAACATAAATGCATAGGACACCTTCAAGTTTAAGAGGGCGACTAGATACAAATAATTTGAGAACAAGTGAAACCAACAATATGAATCAATCAATGAAAATTTGGGACAATGCACATTATACTAAGAATGACAACTTTGCTCTCTTAATGGTGCATAAAGAAAGAAGGTGGTGACTCAACAAAAAAGTACAAGAAAGGCCCTTCGCAGAGGGAAGCAGTGATTGCAAGTTTTATAGACCTTCAAAAATTATGGTACTTACCGGCTTTGAGCTCTCATTGCCCCCATCATAAGCATCTTGAATGGTTAGAGTTAATGCGAGAACAATTATGATGCATATGCTTGACAAATCATAAGTCGAAAACCTCGTGTCCCGTGAATACGAGTACCAAAACCTCATGCTACTCAACTTAGAGTCCCAAGCAAGGCTCTTGTCATTGTAAGTATATATGTATCATCAAAAACCGCCAACGGGGTACCTTCGTGCCCGATGACATGGAACAAGCCCACATCAAAATGACAGGACAAGCAGACAATGAACACCTCAACATCTCCTTTATTTGCCATTTGTTTAGCTTTTTATTGTGAGATGCGTCGTCGAATGTCCACCATGGGTATGCTGCAAATTTCCACCATGAATTATGCATGGCTTAGATTGGCAGCCTGATACGTCTCAAACATATCTATAATTTTTGATGCTCCATGCTTGTTTTTACACCATTTGCCTATTGTTTCGTTACACTTAGTGGCACTTTTATGCATTTTCCGGAACTAACCTATTAACGAAGTGCCACAGTGCCAGTTCCCAGTTTTCTGCTGTTTTTGTGTTTCAGAGTGATACACAGGAAATATTCTCGGAATAGGACGAAACCACATCCTGAAGTCTTATTTTACCCAGAAGCTTCCAGAGATCCGAAGAGGAGTAGGAGGGGGGCCACCAGGGCCCCACACGCAGGGGTGGCGCGGCCAGCCCCCTGGCCGCGCCGGGCCCGCGTGAGGAAGCCTGGCTCCTCCTCTGACAACACCCCTTCGCCTATAAATACCCCCCGACAGAAAAAAAACCTAAGTACCCGATCAGTTTTCCAGAACACATCGCGATCTGCCGCCGCCGTCGACCCGAAGATCGGGAGGGTCCAGAAGCTCTTCCCGGCACCCTGCCGGAGAGGGGAATCGCCACCGGAGGTCTCCTTCATCGCCATGCTTGCCTCCGAAGCGATGAGTGAGTAGTCTACCTTGGACTATGGGTCCATAGGAGTAGCTAGATGGTTGTCTTCTCCACCATGTGCTTCATGTTTAGATCTCATGAGCTTCCCTACATGATTGAGATCACCGTTATGTAATTCTACATGTTTGGTTTGTTGGGATCCGATGAATATTGGTGTTTATGATTAAGTTGCTGTACTGAATATTATCTTTTGTTATCTCTATGTTGTTTATGATCTTGCATGCTCTCCGTTGTTAGTAGCTATCTTGGCCGAGTAGTTGCTAGTGACTCCAAGAGGGGGTATTTATGCTCGATAGTGGGTTCATGCCTCTATTTCACCTGGGGGAGTGACAGAAACCTCTAAGGTGGTAGATGTGCTGTTGCTACTAGGGAGAAAACAACATTCATATGCTCAAGGGCATATGCTTTGTTTACATTACACACTTTGCTTAATGCAATTATCTGTTGTTCGCAACTTAATACTTCTAGGGTGTTCGGATTGATATCCCCGGGAGTGGATTATTAGTCATAGATGCAGTTGGATGGCGGTCTATGTATTTTGTTGTAATGCCCAGAGTAAATCTCATTGTGATCTTCTTGACATATCACGTTATCTTTATTCTATCAATTGCCCAACTGTAATTTGTTTACCCACCATGTGTTATTTTATCTTATGGAGAGACACCACTAGTGAACTGTGGACCCCGGTCCTATTTCCATCATATTGCTATCACCTGTTTACTTTACTCGCATTGTTTACTTTACTCGCATACTATATTGTTTTCCACTCGATACGCTCATAACCTTTGTTTCAAGCAAACCGGTGAGATTGACAACCTCATCGCAAGTTGGGAACAAAGTATTTGTTTGTGTGTGCAGGTTCCGCATCACCTTCAGTCGTCATTGTCTCTCCTCTCCTGACCGATATTAAACCTTGGTTTCTAAACTGAGGGAAAACTAGCTGCTATACTCATCATACCTTCCTCTTGGGGTTCCCAACGGGCTGGTTATTCACCACGCACAAGGACAGTTTGCTCCCACGTCAACCACACGCCATCAGCTCATTTTCTGGTGCCATCAACAGCAACATTCACTCGGAGTAGCAACTATTTTTCTGGCGCCGTTGCCGGGGAGGAAGAGAAGACTTCTGCGAGGGGAGTTTTTCGCACACACATTCTTTACTTTGTTATTGTTTTGCTTTACTTTATTTTACTTTATCTGCATTGCTTTTTATCAAAAACCCAAAAAAATTAGAATCCTTGGTAGTTGTTTTTACTTGTTTACTTTCGTTTTGCTGAAATGGCCAATCCTGAAAACACCAAGTTGTGTGACTTTACTAGCACAAACAATAGTGATTTTATCTGCACTCCTATTGCACCACCTGCTACTTCTGCAAACTTTTATGAGATTAAGCCTGCTTTATTGAACCTTGTTATGAAAGAGCAATTCTCTGGTGCTAGTACTGAAGATGCTGCAGCTCATCTCAACAATTTTGTTGAGCTATGTGAGATGCAGAAATATAAGGATGTTGATAGTGATATTATTAAGCTCAAGTTGTTTCCTTTTTCTTTGAGAGGAAAAGCTAAAGATTGGTTGTTGTCTTTGACTAAAAATAGTATTGATTCATGGGCTAAGTGTAAGGATGCTTTTATTGGTAGATACTATCCTCCTGCTAAGATTATAGCTTTGCGTAGCAATATTATGAAGTTTACTCAGTTTGATAATGAACATGTTGCTCAGGCTTGGGAAAGAATGAAATCTATGATAAAGAATTGCCCCAATCATGGACTGACTACTTGGATGATTATCCAAACTTTTTATGCAGGACTGAATTTTTCTTCAAGGAACCTACTTGATTCAGCTGCTGGAGGCACTTTTATGTCCCTTACCTTGGGCGCCGCATCAAAGCTACTCGACAACATGATGGTAAATTATTCCGAATGACACACCAAGAGAGCTCCACAAGGTAAGAAGGTAAATTCTGTTGAGGAAACCTCTTCCTTGAATGATAAGATTGATACCATTATGGCTATGCTTGCTAATGATAGGACTCATGTTGATCCTAATAATGTTCCTTTGGCCTCTCTGGTTGCTCAAGAAGAGCATGTTGATGTGAATTTCATTAGAAACAATAATTTTAACAACAATGCTTATAGGAACAATTTTGCTAGTAACAATTATAGGCCGTATCCTTCTACCAATGGTAATGGTTATGGTAACTCTTATGGTAATTCCTACAACAACACTAGGGCCACGCCCTCCGAGCTTGAGGTAATGCTCAAGGACTTCATTGGTAAGCAAACTGCTTTTAACAAGTCTGTTGAGGAAAAGTTAGGCAAAATTGATATTCTTGCTTCTAAAGTTGATAGCCTTGCTCATGATGTTGATCTTCTGAAATTAAAAGTGTTTCCTAATGATGTGAAAGAGAACAATGTTTTTGCTACCGCTAATGCTATCCAAGTTGGAATTGATGAAAATATTAGATTGTTAGCGGAATTGCATGCCAGGTGGGAAAGAGAAGATGAGATGGCTAGAGAGATGAAGGTATGTACTATTACTACCTCTAATGATGTTGCTCCTAATGCTAGCAATCCTCTTACTCTGATTGGTGTAGAGAAAACTCCCACTCCTTGTGTTAAAAAGCCTAAAACTGCCAAAACTTTTTCTCAAAAGAGTGCTGAAATTTTTCGGAGTGTAGGAGATGATAGCTCTATTTCTTTTAATGATTTTGATGTTGATGGCTCCAATATATCTGAAGTAATTTTGTTCTTGCAAAAGCTTGCTTTGACTCCCAATGCTAGTTCTTTAAATATTGCTTTTACTAAGCATATTACCAATGCTCTCATGAAAATTAGGGATGAAAAGTTGAAGCAAAAAGCCTCTGTTCCCAAGAAGTTAGAAGATGGTTGGGAACCCATCATTGATATGCATGTTAATGGTTATGATTGCCATGCTTTATGTGATCTAGGTGCTAGTATTTCTATCATGCCTAGAAAAATTTATGACATGCTTGATTTACCACCGCTTGAAAAATGTTATTTTGATGTTCCTATTGCTGATGTTGCTAAGAAGAAACCTTTGGGAAGAATTAATGATGTTCTTATTGTGGTTAACAATAACCTTGTTCCCGTTGATTTTCTTGTTATGGACGTTGAATGCCATGCTTCATGTCCTATTATTTTGGGAAGACCCTTTCTTCGAACTGTAGGTGCCATCATTGATATGAGGGAAGGCACTATCAAATATCAATTCCCACTAAAGAAAGGTATGGAACACTTCCCTAGGAAAATAAATAAATTGCTTTTTGACTCTATTCTTAGAGCAAATTATGAGCTTAATGCTTCATCACTTGATATTACTTGATTCGCAATTTTCTGCGCCTAGCTCAAAGGCGTTAAAGAAAAGCACTCTTGGGAGATAACCCAATGTTTTCTTTTCAGTACTTTTTCTTTTATTTGAGTCTTGGAAGTCATTACTACTGTAACGACCGCTCCTTATCTTGTTTATTTCGTTTTTGTGCCAAGAGAAGCCTCTAATTTGAGTGAGGTAAAGATTTGGGGATGTTGCTGTCCTGAAACTATTTTCGGTGCTGCACCGTAAAAATTCGTGAAAATTCTCTGTATATCTTTTGGACTTGCGATTTCTTGTGCATATGCCCCAGGTTATATCCAAACTTTTGTTAGTTGAACACTTTTTGATTTGAGCAACAGAAAATCCCTCAAAAATTCTACCTTTGTCAGCTGTTCAGTTTTGACAGATTTCTGCCAATATTTGTGTTTGCCACTTTATCGCTTTCTTTTGAGTTCTTTTGATCACGGAACTTTTGGGGAGGTTGCTACAGTAGTATCTACTATATATGTGGTGGTTTTGAGTTGAAACCTGAAGCAAATAAAGGATTGATTATATGTTATGCTTGCACTAATGTTGCTAATAGATTTGTGTTTAGTTTTGTATGAAGGAAGTTTTCAAGTGTAGGGATTGGAGAATGATGAGATGAGTTGAAGAATGGACAAAAGCTCAAGCTTGGGGATGCCCATGCATCACCCCAAGAAATATCCAAGAAGTACAAGCGTCAAAGCTTGGGGATGCCCCCGAGGCACCCCTTCTTCATCGGCAAAAATCAGGTCACCTTTCAAAACACTATATTTTTATTGCTTCATGCACTATGTGTTTTTCTTGGAGCGTCAGTTGTTTTAGTTTTCTTAGTTGGTTTAGTTTGTTTGTTTTCTGCAATAAATGGTTGGACCCCAACAAATTTCTTTTGGAGAAGTTGCTCGTTTTCATTTGCCAAGAACACTCAGTTTTCGCTCTTATCGTTTATCATGTGTTCTTCTTTTTCTGCTACTGCTTTTGGTTTTCATTTTCGCCTTGATTTGCGTTCAGACCTTGTCATATCTTTTCATCAAGGTGTATTTTTGCCTCTGATCTTTATTGGTTTTCATCAAAAGAGGTGTTTATAAAAATTTCAAATGGTGTTGGAAAAGAGAAAAAGCTTTGTGCAAAATAGTGGTACAAGAAGGAGCTTGTGTAGACTGCGGCTTAGGCTTTTTCATGTCATGCTTGATGTCTTTTTGATAGTATGCTTAGTGGTTTTGCTGCAGCATGACTTGTCTCAAATAACTGAGATTGCTTAATGAGCCTTTGAAAAAAATCATGCGTTGTTTTTATTGTATGGAAGCATTATTTTGGTTTTCTCCTTGATGCTTTATTTGGGTTGACTTGGCGCATGCTCACACATGTTAGACTCTTACAAAGTCGCCAATAGCCTTCATGATCATTTAGTTTTTGACTTTTGATGCCATCTTATGCTTCTTTTAATGTCGCTTTGTCGCTTTGCATGATTATGGCCATTATTGCTCTCTTAGTTGGTCGCTCCCAGTCTTTTGCTAGCCCTCGCCTTGTACTGAGTATGAGCTCTACTCGTGCATCCAACTCCTAAAAGCCAAAGTTTTCCAAAGTGTCCACCATACATACCTACTAGCAATTTGCTATTCCAAGTAAATTTGACTTGCTTTTATTTTCTCTTCAAATTAAACTCTTACCAGTGTTATGCGAAATTCGGTTAGTAAAGCTCTCACGAACCGGAAGGCACACTTTACTTTTTCCTGTTCTTAAAAATTTGACATTGTGGTCTCTTATGTTGAGTTGTTATGCTTGCAAGTTGTAAGTTGGAGACTAGCCCAGCCATGCAGTCATGGGCAAGCTTTCAACATTGCACTTCTTATTTGAGTTGATATCGTGATCTTTTGTTTATGGATGCCCGCGGTGTGAAATGAATTGGGAATCTTGTGGGGATCATGGAGTTTGTATATGTGTTAGGGAAACGCCAGGTCGCCAATCTAAGCCATGCATAATTCATGGTGGAAATTTGCAGCATACCCATGGTGAACATTTGACGACGCGTCTCATAATAAAAAGCTAAACAAAAGGCAAATAAAAGAGATGTCGAGGTGTTCATTGTCTGCTTGTCCTGTCATTTTGGTGTGGGCTTGTTCCATGTCATCGGGGACGGAGGTACCCCATTGGCGGTTCTCAATGATATGCATATACTAACAATGACAAGAGCCTTGCTTGGGACTCTAAGTAAAGTAGCATGAGGTTTGGGTACTCGTATTCACGGGGCACGAGGTTTTCAACTTATGATTTGTCAAGCATATGCATCATAATTGTTCTCGCATTAACTTTAACCATTCAAGATGCTTATGATGGGGGCAATGAGAGCTCAAAGCCGGTAAGTACCATAATTTTTGAAGGTTATAAAACTTGCAATCACTGCTTCCCTCTGCGAAGGGCCTTTCTTTTACTTTTATGTTGAGTCACCATCTTCTTTCTTTATGCACCATTAAGAGAGCATAGTTGTCATTCTTAGTGTGATATGCATTGTCCCAAAGTTCATTGATTGATTCATATTGTTGGTTTCACTTGTTCTTAAATTATTTGTATCTAGTCGCCCTCTTAAACTTGAAGGTATCCTATGCATTTATGTTTTGCTCTCTTTGAAGGACAAGCTGAAAACCATTTGTATGTTTTTCCTGATGATTTGAACACACGTTGGACTTTCATTGTTTCATTTTCATGATCTTTTGTTTGTGTTCATTTGCATGTTTACAACATGGTTGCTAAGTTCTTATTGTCATGATTATATCTTCATGCCCATGTTTTAAGTTCTTATGATCCCAGCTCACAAATGCTTACATATATGATCAAGATTGTGTAGGTGCATGTCACCTCAAAAATTATTCTTTTGTTATCACTTACCTACTCGAGAACGAGAAGGAGTTAAGCTTGGGGATGCTTGATACGTCTCAAACGTATCTATAATTTTTGATGCTCCATGCTTGTTTTTACACCATTTGCCTATTGTTTCGTTACACTTAGTGGCACTTTTATGCATTTTCCGGAACTAACCTATTAACAAAGTGCCACAGTGCCAGTTCCCTGTTTTCTGTTGTTTTTGTGTTTCAGAGTGATACACAGGAAATATTCTCGGAATTGGACGAAACCACATCCTGAAGTCTTATTTTACCCGGAAGCTTCCAGAGATCCGAAGAGGAGTAGGAGGGGGGCCACCAGGGCCCCACACGCAGGGGTGGCGCGGCCAGCCCCCTGGCCACGCCGGGCCCGCGTGAGGGAGCCTGGCTCCTCCTCTGTAACACCCCTTCGCCTATAAAGACCCCTCGATGGAAAAAACCTAAGTACCCGATCAGTTTTCCAGAACACATCGCGATCCGCCGCCGCCGTCGACCCGAAGATCGGGAGGGTCCAGAAGCTCTTCCCGGCACCCTACCGGAGAGGGGAATCGCCATCGGAGGTCTCCTTCATCGCCATGCTTGCCTCCGGAGCGATGAGTGAGTAGTCTACCTTGGACTATGGGTCCATAGCAGTAGCTAGATGGTTGTCTTCTCCACCATGTGCTTCATGTTTAGATCTCATGAGCTGCCCTACATGATTGAGATCACCGTTATGTAATTCTACATGTTTGGTTTGTTGGGATCCGATGAATATTGGTGTTTATGATTAAGTTGCTGTACTGAATATTATCTTTTGTTATCTCTATGTTGTTTATGATCTTGCATGCTCTCCGTTGTTAGTAGCTATCTTGGCCGAGTAGTTGCTAGTGACTCCAAGAGGGGGTATTTATACTCGATAGTGGGTTCATGCCTCTATTTCACCTGGGGGAGTGACAGAAACCTCTAAGGTGGTAGATGTGCTGTTGCTACTAGGGAGAAAACAACATTCATATGCTCAAGGGCATATGCTTTGTTTACATTACACACTTTGCTTAATGCAATTATCTGTTGTTCGCAACTTAATACTTCTAGGGTGTTCGGATTGATATCCCCGGGAGTGGATTATTAGTCATAGATGCAGTTGGATGGCGGTCTATGCATTTTGTTGTAATGCCCAGAGTAAATCTCATAGTGATCTGTTGACATATCACGTTATCTTTATTCTATCAATTGCCCAACTGTAATTTGTTTACCCAGCATGTGTTATTTTATCTTATGGAGAGACACCACTAGTGAACTGTGGACCCCGGTCCTATTTCCATCATATTGCTATCACCTGTTTACTTTACTCGCATTGTTTACTTTACTCGCATACTATATTGTTTTCCACTCGATACGCTCATAACCTTTGTTTCAAGCAAACCGGTGAGATTGACAACCTCATCGCAAGTTGGGAACAAAGTATTTGTTTGTGTGTGTGCAGGTTCCGCATCACCTTCAGTCGTCATTGTCTCTCCTCTCCTGACCGATATTAAACCTTGGTTTCTAAACTGAGGGAAAACTAGCTGCTATACTCATCATACCTTCCTCTTGGGGTTCCCAACGGGCTGGTTATTCACCACGCACAAGGACAGTTTGCTCCCACGTCAACCACACGCCATCAGCTCATTTTCTGGCGCCATCAACAGCAACATTCACTCGGAGTAGCATAGCCCAGGCGTTTCCCTAACACATATACAAACTCCATGATCCCCACAAGATTCCCAATTCATTTCACACCGCGGGCATCCATAAACAAAAGATCACGATATCAACTCAAATAAGAAGTGCAATGTTGAAAGCTTGCCCCATGACAGCATGGATGGGCTAGAATCCAACTTACAACTTGCAAGCATAACAACTCAACATAAGAGACCACAATGTCAAATTTTTAAGAACAGGAAAAAGTAAAGTGTGCCTTCCGGTTCATGAGAGCTTTACTGACCAATTTTCGCATAACACTGGTAAGAGTTTAATTTGAAGAGAAGATAAAAGCAAGTCAAATTTACTTGGAATAGCAAATTTCTAGTAGGCATGTATGGTGGACACAATGGCAAACTTTGGCTTTTAGGAGTTGGATGCACGAGTAGAGGTCATACTCAATACAAGGCGAGGGCTAGCAAAAGACTGGGATCGACCAACTAAGAGAGCAATAATGGCCATAATCATGCAAAGCGACATTAAAAGAAGCATAAGATGGCATCAAAAGTCAAAAACTAAATGATCATAGAGGCTATTGGCGACTTTGTAAGAGTCTAACATGTGTAAGCATGCGCCAAGTCAAACCAAATAAAGCATCAAGGAGAAAACCAAAATAATGCTTCCAAACAATAAAAACAACGCATGATTTTTTCAAAGGCTCATTAAACAATCTCAGCTATTTGAGACAAGTCATGCTACAGCAAAACCACTAAGCATACTATCAAAAAGATATCAAGCATGACATGAAAAAGCCTAAGCCGCAGTCTACACAAGCTCCTTCTTGTATCACTTTTTTGCATAAAGCTTTTTTCTTTTCCAACACCATTTGAAATTTTAAGACACCTCTTTTGAAGAAAACCAATAAAGATCAGAGGAAAAAATACACCTTGATGAAAATATATAACAAAGTCTGAACGCAAATCAAGGCGAAAACGAAAACCAAAAGCAGTAGCGGAAAAAGAAGAACACTCGGTGAAATTGTAAGAATGAAAAACGGAGTGTTCTTGGCAAATGAAAACGAGTACATCTCCTCCAAAGGAAATTTGTTGGGGTCCAACCATTTATTGCAGCAAACAAAACTAAACTAACTAAGAAAACTAAAACAACTGACGCTCCAAGAAAAACACATAGTGCATGAAGCAATAAAAATATAGTGTTTTGAAAGGTGACCTGATTTTTGCCGATGAAGAAGGGGTGCCTCGGGGGAATCCCCAAGATTTGATGCTTGTACTTCTTGGATATTTCTTGGGGTGATGCATGGGCATCCCCAAGATTGAGCTTTTGTCCATTCTTCAACTTATCTCATCATTCTCCAATCCCTACACTTGAAAACTTCCTTCATACAAAACTAAACACAAATCTATTAGCAACATTAGTGTAGCATAACATATAATGAATCTCTTTTTGCTTCAGGTTTCAACCCAAAACCACCACATATAAAGCATATACTACTGTAGCAACTTCCCCAAAAGTTCCATGATCAAAAGAACTCAAAAGAAAGCGATAAAGCGGCAAACACAAATATTGGCAGAAATCTGTCAAAACAGAACAGCTGACAAAGGTCGAATTCTTGAGGGGTTTTCTGTTGCTCAAATCAAAAAGTGTTCAACTAACGAAAGTTTGGATATAACCTGGGGCATACGCACAAGAAATCTCAGGTCCAAAAGATATACAGAGAATTTATACGAATTTTTACGGTGCAGCACCAAAAACAGTTTTAGGACAGCAACATCCCCAAATCTTTACCTCACTCGAATTAGAGGCTTCTCTTAGCACAACAATGAAATAAAAAGGATAAGGAGCAGTCATTACAGTAGTAATGACTTCCAAGACTCAAATAAAAGAAAAAATACTAAAAATAAAACATTGGGTTATCTCCCAAGAGTGCTTTTCTTTAACGCCTTTGAGCTAGGTGCAGAAAATTGCGAATCAAGTAATAATGAAAGGGGGATCAGGATCCACTATAGGAATAAAGAAATGAATACTATCCAATTGAGGTTTTGAGTATCCCTTGTAGTCACGCTTTGGTACACTATTTTCATCAAAAATATTTTCAGGACAAATCCAACTAAAATTAGTTACCAAGGCATTATGAATTCCTACGAGTTTACAAGGTATTGGCATTCTAGATTCTTCATTGGATGTACCAACAATTTCAACAGGCAACCCAAGCTTGTTAAACTTCTTAAAAACTTTCCTAGCCTCAATTGCAACATCTCTAAATTCTATGCGCAAGGTTTCCAAGATAAAAGCTTTCTTTTTGGGATCCTCAATTTCCTGAAGCTTAAGGAACATGTATTGCATAAAAGGATTAAGGCTAGCAAACCTAGCTTCTAACATGTGAACAAAATAAACAGAAGCAACTTCATAACTAGGAGCTAGCTCAACCAAAGATTTTTCCTCAACTTCCTTATGCATACTAATGTGATTAAAGAACTCCTCAATGTTATCTTTCCCAATAATTGAACCACTACCTACTGAGAGGTCCTCCAGAACATACTTAGGGAACAACATTATGAACTAAAAGTAAAGAAATAACAACTACCAAGGATTCTAATTTTTTTGGGTTTTTGATATAAAACGATGCAAGTAAAAATAAAGTAAAGCAAAACTTAAAACAAAGTAAAGGATGTGTGTGCGAAAAACTCCCCTTGCAGAGGTCTTCCACTCTTCCCCGGCAACGACGCCAGAAAATTACCTTGATGCATGGTGAATGACCAGCCCGTTGGGAACCCCAAGAGGAAGGTGTGATGAGTATAGCAGCTAGTTTTCCCTCAGTTAAGAAACCAAGGTTTTATCGATCAGGAGAAGAGCAGGCAATACGGCTATAGGTGATGCTTGCTAGTTTGCGACAGCTTCGGACAATTTATATATGGCGTCTCGTCCAAGCTTTGCTTGCTAGCTGCAATGCAGAACCTGCACACAACACAACCAAATACTTTGCTCCCAACTTGCGATGAGGTTGTCAATCTCACCGGTTTGCTTGAAACAAAGGTTATGAGCGTATCGAGTGGAAAACAGTAGAAGTATGCGAGTAAAATAAACAGTGCGAGTAAAGTAAACAGGTGATAGCAATATGATGGAAATAGGACCGGGGTCCACAGTTCACTAGTGGTGTCTCTCCATAAGATAAATAACACATGCTGAGTAAACAAATTACAGTTGGGCAATTGATAGAATAAAGATAAACATGATATGTCGAGAAGATCACTATGCGATTTACTCTGGGCATTACAACAAAATACATAGACCGCCATCCAACTGCATCTATGACTAATAATCCACTCCCGGGGATATCATCCGAACACCCAAGCGTATTAAGTTGTGAACAACAGATAATTGTATTAAGCAAAGTGTGTAATGTAAACAAAGCATATGCCCTCGAGCATATGAATGTTGTTTTCTCCCTAGTAGAAGCAGCACATCTACAACCTTAGAGGTTTCTGTCACTCCCCCAGATTAAATAGAGGCATGAACCCACTATCGAGCATAAATACCCCCTCTTGGAGTCACTAGCAACTACTCGGCCAAGATAGCTACTAACAACGGAGAGCATGCAAGATCATAAACAACATAGAGATAACAAAAGATATATTTCAGTATAGCAACTCAATCATAACACCAATATTCATCGGTTCCCAACAAACCAAACATGTAGAATTACATAACGGTGATCTCAATCATGTAGGGCAGCTCATGAGATCTAAACATGAAGCACATGGTGGAGGAGACAACCATCTAGCTACTGCTATGGACCCATAGTCCAAGGTAGACTACTCACTCATCGCTCCGGAGGCAAGCATGGCGATGAAGAAGACCTCCGGTGGTGATTCCCCTCTCCAGCAGGGTGCCAGGAAGAGCTTCTGGACCCTCCCAATCTTCGGGTCGATGGCGGTGGTGGATCGCGATGTGTTCTGGAAAATTGATCGGATACTTAGGTTTTTTCCGTCGGGGGGTCTTTATAGGCGAAGGGGCATCGTCAGAGGTGGACCGAGGTGGTCTCACACATAGGGGGCGCGGCCAAGGCCTGGGCCGCGCCGCCCTGGTGTGTGGCCCCCTCATGGCCCCACTCCGTCTCCTCTTCAGATCTCTGGAAGCTTCCGGGGAAAATAAGGCTTCAGGAACTTGTTTCATCCAATTCTGAGAATATTTCCTGTGTATCACTTCTGAAATAGAAAAATAGCAGAAAACAGGGAACTGGCACTGTGGCGACTTGTTAATAGGTTAGTTCCAGAAAATGCATAAAAGTGCCACGAAGTGTAACGAAACAGTAGGCAAATGGTGTAAAAACAAGCATGGAGCATCAAAAATTATAGATACGTTGGAGACGTATCAGCCGGCGGCTGTCCGGCTCGGCGGTGTGGTTCCCATGACATGGGAGGACCTCGGTGTGATGGCGCAGACGTTGGCTGCGTGGCGACACATTTCTGCTGGTGGCCGGCGGCGCCCGCTCGGCCCAGATCTGGGACCTTTGGGCCCCATTTAGATTGAGCGCCGGCCGTCTGTTCTGCATGACGGCGGTGCTCCCTGGAGGTGGAGGTGACGCGACGGCAGGTTTCGGATGGTGGTGGTGCTCAGCCCGCTTGCTGCAGTGTGGCTGGCAGGGGCTTAGCGGGCCAATTTGGGCCTGGTGTGTGAAGGAGATATGCCCTAGAGGCAAATAATAAAGTATATTTTTATTGTCATATCTCATTTGTTCATAATATTATATGTCATGTTATAACTGTATTAAGCGGAAACATTAGTACACGTGTGGCATATAAGCAAACAGGTCCTTGGTTATCTCTAGGTTAACCAGCTCATGTATCATCTCATGATCAGGGTTTTTTGATCATGGATAAATACGTCAATGAACATTGAGGTCATGTTTTGACATCATGAATACACACCCAAAACCTAGTATTGCAATTAGATCAGTCAAAAGTTCAACATTGCAATTAACTAAGAAACAAAGCAACCTAATCCTTAGACTGTGAGGTCACATTTAATCACTACGTCCAGAGACTACTTTGATTGCATCAACCGTTTCTACCATAAAAGGATTGACTGAAAATGTGTCTCTTGGGTATGCCAATGGGGTAGGTTGAGGCGTGTGCACCAAGAGTAGGATTTTTCCATCCGCGTGATGGATAGATACTCTGGGCCCACTCGGTGACAGTTGCATCTACGAAACTTGCAAGCGTGTGACTAGGTCACGGAGGATTCAATGTCATGAACGAGTAAAAGACTTGTTGATAATGAGGGTGAACACGATATACTGATATCGCTGATCTGACCTCGCACAAGATCTAGTATTGTGAGACAAAAGGAATGGGATACGATGTTTACAAATCAATGAAGAGTTTCGTGGAATGCACAAGGAATTAGCACGTTTTTCCAGAACTGATTGTTGATAATTGATCGGAGAGGGGTCTCGATCATGTCTGGAGTATTCCCCGACCCGTAGGGTGTCACACTTAAGGGTATATAACTCTTAGGGATCGATTTGGAATTATCGGAAATAAAAGGAGTTAACCAGAAATGCTTTGAGTAATATCGGAAGGGTTCCGGAGACAACCGAAATGTTTCGGACTTTACCGAAAATGTTCCAGTGAAAGAATTATGCATAGGTATTGATTAATTAATGGGTTTAGTATTTAATTAAAGTAATTAAATATTAGAAGAGAATTAATTAATTAATAAAAGGAAAAGAAAAGGAAAAACCCTTAATGGGCCAAGCCCATTAGGGTGGCCGGCCAAGCCAAGGCCAAGGGCAGCCCTAGGGCCGGCGGCCAATCCTAGGCCGGCGCCCTAGGGTTCCTCCTAGGGACCGATGACTAGTGCTTGGGGAAGGGGCTTATGGGGGAGGTCCTACCTCCTGGATCCCACTATATAAGCCACCCCATAGCCCCCCCTTGGCTCATTCATCCATCTATCTTCCTCTCTTCTTCATAGCTTGGCTTCCATATTTGGAGCTATGTCAGCGAGTGATGTCTACGCACGCTTCTATTCTTGTAGACAGTGTTAGGCCTCCAAGTGCAGAGGTTTGTAAAACAGCGGCAAGTTTTCCTTAAGTGAATCACCCAAGGTTTAACAAACTCAGGGAGGTAGAGGTCAAAGATATCCCTCTCAAGCAACCCTGCAATTAAAATACAAGAAGTCTCTCGTATCCCCAACACACCTAATACACTTGTCAGGTGTATAGGTGCACTAGTTCGGCGAAGAGATAGTGAAATATAAGTAATATGGATAATTATAAGTGGTAATTGCAATCTGAAATAAAAATGGCAGCAAGCAAACATGTAGCAGAAACTGGTTGTAAACGGTGTTTCAATGCTTGGAAACAAGACCTAGGGATCATACTTTCACTAGTGGACACTCTCAACAATGATAACACAATTGAACACATAAATATATTTTCTTCACTATGCTACACTGAACTATACTCTGGTTGGATAACGAACACCAATTCACTGCGTGGGCTATAAAGGCACACCTTAAAGTTCGCATTCCCCATCTAGATAACCCCACACTATCACCTTGAGCGGCCTACATGGTTCCAGACAAACACCACAATTTCATAGAGACATCCAACTCAATTTATAACTCATGATAAGTATTACTGTAATCTTTAGCCTAAGAGCCACACACAATGCGCACACTGTCACCTTCACATCGTGGGACAAGGTGTCTCTGGCGATCACATTAATAAAAGCACTTGAGTTGCATAATAGATGAAAATCAACATCTACCAATTCAACTAGATTACAAAGCTCATGATCACATAAAGATCACACCATGGGGGAGAGAGAGAGAGAGAGATAAACCACATAGCTTCAAGGAAATATGCCCTAGAGGCAATAATAATATTGTTATTATCATATTTCTTGTTCATGATAATTTTTATACTCCATGCTATAATTGTATTAAGCGGAAACATTAATACTTGTGTGGTTTATGAACAACACCGTGTCCCTAGTACGCCTCTACTAGACTAGCTCATTGATTAATGATGGTTAAGGTTTCCTAACCATAGACAAGAGTTGTCAATTAATAATGAGATCATTGTCGGGGGGATGACCCCCGGTAGGGTCAAGAGACTAGAAAGATACAAGGACTATGGTTGACTTTATGCCGGATTATCAAGGAAGGGCCTGGCCGGAATATAAGAGCATCGGCCAGGCCGGCATATTTGTGTATCCCGGCTAAATGTCCGGATATACCGGTATAACCGGGATACGTATTGAGGAATGCCGGCATATATAGGGATATGCCGGCCTAACTTATATGTTATATCGTGCAGGAGCAGGGTAAGCCGGAGTACCCGACCTTCATAGGCCGTTGGTCCGGCATATATGTCCAGGATATGGCCAACGGTCATATCCGGGATACATAAGTCAGCTAAGGTGTCATGTCCCTACAATCAAGGAGAGACTCTGCTCAGTATGGAGAGGGATCATGTTGACAGGGTGCACAGTGGTGGTCTACCTACCCTCACTGTGCACAAGTACAGCCCTTACCTCACCAAGGTAAGGTCACAGTCCAAGAAGTACATGGTACAGGGATGTGGAGTCCCATCGAGAGCAATCAGGGAGAAAGTCAAGGGTCTCTGCCTTCGTCAGCAAGTCCTATTTGGAGTGTAGTTCGTGTCTTCTGGTCTCTTGTGACCGTTGTAACCCTGGCCACCACTATATAAGGTGGCACAGGGAGCCCTAGCAAGGGGTTGGTCACTGGGTGCTCCGACACTTAGCAGTTGATATTCCTCCTCTAGCAGAGAGCTTGG
Organism: Dactylis glomerata; assembly: GCA_007115705.1. Classification (NCBI taxonomy): domain Eukaryota; kingdom Viridiplantae; phylum Streptophyta; class Magnoliopsida; order Poales; family Poaceae; genus Dactylis; species Dactylis glomerata. The sequence goes on along the minus strand of QXEO01001691.1, from coordinate 1,579,555 downwards.
AGGCACCATTGTTGTGTACTCCATCGATCCACATATATAACCAGTAGAGCAGGAGTAGGGGTGTTATCTCCTTACGAGAGCCCCGAACCTGGGTAGATCTGTGTTCCTTTCTGTCGTGCTTTTTAGCTCGTTCCCCTCTCCCGAATCCTCCAGCATCTAGTTCGGCCCCCATTTAAGCCATCCTATGGCATATGTTGTTTCACCACGACGACATTTGGCGCCCACCGTGGGGCAGATCGATATGCTGGGCGGAGTGTTTATTCGGACGGGGTCTGTGATAGCAGCTTTGGGAGTGCGCGTGGTCTCTGGCCTCGTCCAGAGGCTAGGCTCGCTCAGCGTCGTCAGTGACAACGCCGGATGTCTCGGCGGCCGGCCGTTCCCCAGGGATGGCCGGATCATGTCTTTCGGTTCCCACGAGGTGTACGTGGGGACTGAGAGAGTTTGCAGGGAAGAGGTACTGATGGCGGCTGATCCTCCGTCACATCGGCTGGCTCACGCTGGGCGTAGCGCTCGCTCAGTAGAGTCGGCCGAGGTAATGATGGCCGGCACATCAGTGCCGCCTGCAGATGGTGCCGGTAAGGCAGCAGCAGCAGCTGGAGATACTCCCCCGGAGCCGCCGAAGGCCAAGAGGTCGGCACGTCCTCCGTTGGAGCGTGTCGAGAACCTGGCCGGCACTTCCGCTGTGCCGGCAAAGGGTCAGGTGCTTCTTCCCATCATCGATCGGCTTCTCGAGCCGGTGCGATCCGGCGATGATCCGGAGCAGACAAGGGAGGTCCTGGAGGGATCTCGCCAGGCCCTCGTCGACGAGGCCCTGGCCATGCACCAGGAGCGCGAACGGTTTAACCGGCAACTCCGTGAGTATGAGGCAGCCCATGGTTTTACTCCTGTGGTAACCCGGCCTAGCCGGATAGATGAGGTTAGAACTAGAGGTAGAGATCTTAACACTGAGCTAGAAAAAGGTGCTAGTGGTAAGGGTCATACTGCAACTAGTACTGTGCCTAAGGTAATTTATAGCTCACCAGTGAAGAACCTTAGAGCAGCAGCAGAGGTAGCTAAAGACTTATCTAATTTATCCGGCGAAGCACTGCATGAGCAGCAAGCCCGGCTTAACCATCTTTTGTCTGAAGCTACTAAGCAGCAGGAGGCCTTTAAGAAGGCGAACCCAGGTTCCGGGGCATCCTAGTACATTGCGTCGGTAGGAGGTGCCGGCGCAAGGTCGAGGGGCGAAGCTTCGTCCCCGCATCCAAGTGCCCGGCGTGCCGGAAGTGTGACCTCTGGCCGCCGGGACAAGCCGATCCAAGTGTATGATCCGGCAATCGCCGGAAAGCAGGCAATAGTTCAGAAGAGTGCCGGCCAAGCTGACAAGTATGTCGGCCGCAAGAATGCTGGCCAGAGTGTGCCGGCCGGGCAAGGGGCAGTTTCGGCCGGTGGTGGCCGGTGGTGGCCGGAGTAACAGTGCAGCCCGGCGTCAGCAGCAGGGCGCCGGAGGTGCAGCGCAGCGGCAAGGTGCAGGTCAACCGGGACATCGAGAAGATGATGGGAATTCCGCCCTTGTCAGGGCGGGATATCAGCAGCAGCATCAGCCAGGCCGGCAAAGTGAGCAGTGTCAGCCGGAGCAGCAGCAGGAAAAAGTGATCGCGGGCCCAATTGCATCCCGGCTTGGACCTCGGTCCTTGGCAGCAAGTGATGCGCGCTTCAAGCTGGACAGGATTCACCAATCGGAGTTGGTGGAGAGGCAAGGAGCTCCGGGTCCTATGTGCTTTGGACCCCGGATTATGGGTGAGCCGGTACCTTACTACTTCCAGCTCGCGCGTGGCGCGAGGACATATAACGGCAGTACAAAGCCGGAAGATTGGTTGGAGGATTACTCCACCGCAGTGAACATTGCTGGAGGAAACCTCAGATGGGCGGTACGATACGTACCGCAAATGCTAGAAGGACCAGCCAGGATATGGCTGAATAATCTGCCGGCAGGAAGTATCAATGGCTGGGTTGATTTCGAAGAACAGTTTGTGTCAAACTTCACCAGTACATATAAGAGGTCGAATCGTCCTCAGCAGCTGGCTAACTGCCGGCAGGGAGTGAATGAGACCGACCGTGACTATCTGACCAGGTGGTGCACCTTGTGCAATTCCTGCGAAGGAGTTGTGGAGCAGCAGGCCATCATGTGGTTCGCTCATGGGTACCGACACGGCACCATGCTGTGGCAAAAGCTGCAGAGGGACATGCCGGCCACGTTAGCCGAGACAATCAGGATTGCTGATAGTTATGCTCTGGGAGACCCCATGCAGCCCACCCTTGATTCACAAGGACAGGGGCAGGCCCAGCGGAACAATAGCAACACCGGAAGACCGGGGCAGTTCTATCGCCCGGATAACCGGAACAAGAGGAGAGATGAGCGGCCGGATTTTCGGTATGGGCCGGCACAAGTAGCAGCTGTGGAGGAAGAGCAAGAGGGCGCCGGCAGTAGCCAACGCCCGAGATATGAGGGCTATCAGCAGCCTCAGCAGCAACAACCGCAGCAGCAAGCGCAGCCCTTCGAGAAGAAGAATGTCTGGATCAACAAGAATGCCGGCGGAGCTGTCGGTCAGAAGAAGCAGTGGCCGAAGTATACAGTGGGTCTGGCCATGGACAAGCCTTGCGTGTTTCACATGTTCTAGCCGGGTAAGCCGGGAAATCATTTGACGAGAAACTGTACATGGCTGGACGACATATTAGCAGGTCGTGCAGGTCCCTGGGGACCGGCTAGACCATCTATCCCGGCAGCTCCATCGCCGTTGACAGGTGCCAATACAGTTGCAGTCCCGCCCAGGCCGGTCAATCCCGGGAATCAGAGCAATGCCGAAAATGCCGGCGTAAATCAAATAGACCAGAGCTATAATCCGGAATATAGTGCCGGAGGCCCAGGAGCGGGCCGAAATGAGTTCAAGGAACATGATCAAAGCTACATGGTCTTTGAGACCGAAAGAACAGACAAGCAGAGCTTGTACCGGCGGTGTTTGGAGGTAAACGCCGTTATGTCGGCAGTTCCGAAGCTGATGCATTGGTCTGACCAGGCCATTGGCTGGGACAGGGCGGATCATCCCAGGATCATGCCAAACCCCGGCGGGTATGCGCTAGTAATGGATCCGACATTTGTCGGGCCGGCTAATAACGTGAGGTTCAGCAAGGTCCTCATTGACAATGGAAGCAGCATCAACATCATGTATCGGGATACGATGCAGAAGCTGGGAATCAAGGAGAATATGCTGGAGCCAAGCAAGACCACATTCCACGGCATTGTGCCGGGGCTTTCGTGTGCGCCGATGGGCAAGATCCGGATGGATGTCATGTTTGGCAGCCGGGATAACTGCAGGGTGGAAAATCTCATGTTCGAGGTGGTTGATCTGGAAAGCCCCTACCATGCTTTGCTGGGAAGGCCGGCATTGGCAAAGTTCATGGCCTCTACGCATGTTGCGTACCTGAAAATGAAGATGCCGGGGCCCAGAGGGGCGATCACCATCATTGGCGATTACAAGCGTTCGATGGCATGTGCAACAGCCGGGTCTAACCTGGCCGAGACTCTGATCGTTGCAGAGGAAAAGAAGAGGCTCAAGCGAGCAGTGGAGATTGCTGAAACGGTCGTGGCCGGCAAATCTATGCCGGGCATGGCAAATCCCGGTGGCAGTGCTTCTTTCCAAGTGGGCAAGGAAGTCAAAAAGGTGCCTCTGGATGAAGTTTTCCCGGAGCGCCATGCCCTCGTCGGGGCAAGTTTGGATCCCAAATAGGAAAGTGAGCTCATCAGCTTCCTCCGTGAGAATCGGGATATCTTTGCATGGTCTACTTCATACCTGCAAGGTGTGCCGAGGGAGCTGGCTGAGCACGCATTGTATGTGAGACCGGATGCTAAGCCGGTAAAGCAACCGCTCCGGCGGAATGCGGATGATAGGAGGAAGGCGATATGGGAGGAAGTGGCCAGGCTCCTAGCCTCGGGCTTTATCAAGGAAGTACTGCATCCGGACTGGGTGTCTAATCCGGTTCTGGTGGAAAAGAAGAAGGATGAGCCCGCCATAGTAAAAGTATGGCGGATGTGTGTTGATTACACTAACTTGAACAAGGCATGCCCTAAAGATCCATTCCCGCTCCCTCGGATCGATCAAGTGATTGATTCCACAGCTGGATGTGAACTGTTATCATTTGTAGATGCCTATTCTGGTTTCCACCAGATCCCTTTGTATGAGCCGGATCAAATAAAGACATCCTTTATTACCCCATATGGGGCTTATTGCTATCTCACTATGCCGTTCGGTTTAAGAAATGCCGGCGCAACTTACCAGAGATGTATGCAGAAGTGTTTGCATGATCAAATAGATAAAAATGTGCAGGTATATGTCGACGATGTCGTCATAAAGACCAAGAAGAGTAAGACTCTCATAGATGATCTCCGGGAAACCTTTGCAAACCTGAGGAGGTTCCGAATGAAGTTAAATCCGGCTAAGTGTACCTTCGGTGTGCCGGCGGGCAAGTTGCTCGGCTTCCTTGTTTCCAGCCGAGGTATTGAGGTGAATCCTGACAAGATTCGTGCCATAGAAAGGATGAAGCCACCGACAGATTTGAAGGAAGTACAGAAGTTCACTGGGTGCCTCGCATCCCTGAGCCGTTTCATAAGCCGGCTGGGAGAGAAAGCTTTGCCGTTATATCAGTTGATGAAGAAGTCCGACACATTTGTCTGGACAACGCAAGCAGATGCAGCTTTCAAGGAATTGAAACAGATGTTGTCAACAGCACCGGTATTAGCGTCTCCGATGCCCCGTGAGCCAATGTTGCTCTATATAGCGGCAACCAATAGAGTAGTCAGTGCTGTGGTGGTAGTAGAGCGAGAGGAAGGAGGCAAAACCGTGCAGCGGCCGGTATATTATCTGAGTGAAGTCCTCTCCACCTCAAAGCGAAACTACCCACACTATCAGAAGATGACTTATGGTGTCTATATGGCGGCCAAGAAGCTCAAGCATTACTTCCAAGAGCATCCAATCCGGGTAGTGGCCGAGGCCCCTATCTCGGAGATCATAGGCAACAAAGATGCCAGTGGCAGAATAGCCAAGTGGGCAATAGAGTTGTCACCATATACCCCTCAATATGACAAGAGAGATACCATTAAGTCCCAGGTGCTGGCTGATTTCTTTATTGACTGGGCAGAGATACAATATGAGCCACCCTTGCCAGATGCAAATTATTGGAGGATGCATTTCGACGGTTCCAAGACAATACATGGCCTGGGAGCCGGCATAGTTCTCAGTTCACCAAAGAATGACCAATTGAGATATGTCCTGCAGATTCATTTTGCAGCATCAAATAATGTGGCGGAATATGAGGCACTGGTGCATGGCCTGAAGGTGTCTAAGGACATAGGAATTCGCCGGATTATGTGTTTCGGTGATTCTGACTTGGTGATTCAGCAATGTTTCGGCATATGGGATGCGCATGATGCAAACATGGGGTCCTACCGTTTCCTGGTGCAACAGATAAGTGATTACTTCGAAGGTTGTGAGTTCCGGCATGTTCCCCGGGCTCAGAATGAAGCAGCCGACACATTGTCCAAGCTGGGATCTTCCAGAGATTCAATCCCGCCCGGCATTTCATTGGAGCATCTGAGGAAGCCGTCAATCAAGCCCTCACCGGAGTCATCTTCCATTTATGTCCCGCCGAGTCCGGAGGATGCAGTTCCAATGGAGATAAATGCCGGAGCAAAGTCAGATAACCCGGGGACTGTTTTCTCAGTCCCAGGGACTGGGCCGACATATGCGGTGAGCGCAGTATTCCGGAGCAGAAATAGGGGCAAGGGTAAAATGTACCAAGAGGTTGTGCCGGTATACCCGGGGACTGCTCCGGCATACCCGGGGACTGATCCCTCAGTCCCGGGGACTTCGCAGCCCATGGAGATCGATTATGTTTCGGTCGAAATGATGGAAATAGATCAGGCAGTGTTCACTGTCAGGGAAGTGCCCTCATGGGCACGTCCTATCATGGATTTCTTGGTGGATGGTCAAGTGCCGGCGGATGAAACCGAGGCACGCCGGATTGCAAGGAGATCCAAAGGATATACCATCATAAACAAGGAAATATACAAAAGAAGTGTCACCGGAGTATTGCAGAGGTGCGTTGAATCTGCGGAAGGCCTGGAGATGCTCCGGGAAATTCATCAGGGGGAGTGTGGTCACCATGCTTCATCCAGAGCATTGGTGGCAAAGGTATTCTGGCATGGGTTTTATTGGCCGACGGCACTGCAAGATGCAGAAGACTTGGTCCGGAAATGCAATGGGTGTCAGAGATATGCCCACCAGATTCATCAGCCGGCATCTGCCTTGAAGACTATCCCGATAACCTGGCCCTTTGCTGTTTGGGGCCTGGATATGGTCAGGGCTTTTAAGCCGGCAAGGGGAAAAATGACCCATATCCTGGTTATGGTGGACAAGTTCACCAAGTGGATTGAAGTGAAGCCCATAAGCAAGTGTGATGGTCACGCAGCAGTGAAATTCTTAAAAGATATAATCTTGAGATATGGTGTTCCCCATGGTATCATCACTGACAATGGGTCGAACTTTGCCCAAGGGCCATTTGCCAGATTTTGTGAGGAGGTGGGAATCCGGCTGGACATTGCGTCGGTCGCTCACCCTTGTACCAATGGCCAAGTAGAGAGGTCAAATGGACTAGTGTTGTCCGGCATAAAACCTCGGCTGATAGAGCCACTGGAGAAAACTCCGGGATGTTGGCTAGATGAATTGCCGGCAGTGCTTTGGAGTTTAAGGACAACTCCGAATAGGTCAACAGGCTACACACCATTTTTCCTGGTGTATGGAGCAGAAGCTGTGCTTCCAACAGATGTAATACATGATGCACCAAGAGTAGTGCTATATACTGAGGAAGAGGCTAAAGAAGCCAGGGAAAATGATGTTGATCTGCTAGAGGAAGCAAGAGAAATAACTCTGTCAAGAACAGCAGTATATCAGCAGAACCTCAGACGCTATCATGCGCAGAAGGTAAATCCAAGAAGATTCCAAGAGGGAGATCTAGTACTCCGGCTAAGGCAAGGCACAGAGGGCCGGCATAAGTTAACTCCTCCATGGGAGGGGCCATTCATTGTGAGCAGAGCTCTGCACAATGATGCCTATTATCTTATAGATGCGCAGGCCCCCAAGAAGGACAAGGCGGACAGGTCAGGAGAAGAAACCAAGAGACCATGGAACATAGCTCTACTCCGCCCCTTTTACTCCTGAGCAGCACAATGTATGTATTTCCATATTTTGCTTTGTGTGCCGGCGCTTTATGCCGGCACAAGACTAATGAAGGAAGTGTCGGCATCCCGGAGAGAGCGGGCACTGCCTCCAAGATATATCGTTGTTTATTTTCAGTTTTCGTTATATGCCGGCTGGCTTGATTTGAATATTTCCTATGTCGGCCTAGTAATGTGTCGGCACCAAAGGCCGCTCTTTGACTCAGCTGCTGTCCGAAACCCGGCTTCATGGCTAGCAAGAGTAGATGCCGGAGATTGTCTACACATGGAAAACGGCTAAGGAAGTGTAAAGCAAGCGAACCGACATATATGTTAAAACTAAAGATAAAACTTGAAATGTCGGATGATTTGAAATCTAAGTTTCAAAGTTAAAGTACTGTATGTTCAATGAAGCAACCTTGAGACTCATACGTCGAAAGCCAAAAAAGGTAGACAAGTAGCCAAGGTTGTGAAGTTGAGGGAACAGGAAAACAAACTCGGTGACTTAGCCAAAAGATGATCCGGCATTGATAAACAAGCAAACCAAGATAAAACTTGTTCAGGTAGCAAACCAAAGGAAATTAAACGTATATCTTACAATTGCACCTGGCATTCTGGGGATCTGATGAAACTTAAAGTTTTTGGTGCTGCAAAGTCAAGGAGCAGTGGCGGAAGCAGAGCCGCCGGCTGGAGGAGCTGCAGCGGTGGAGATGTCGGCCTCAGGGGTGCCGGACCCAGCAGATGGAATGGAGCCATCACCTCCACCCAGGACAGATGCCTGTTCCGGAGCATCAGTGTCGGCCTCTTCAGCTTCCTCTTCGTCTTGGCTGGAATCGGAGCCCTCAGCATCAGCAGCATCCTTGGCATCGTCTGCTGTCTTTTCCGGCTCGCGGATGTCCCGGACAAAGGCATCGTTGTCAGCATAATCCACATAACTGTGGGCCAGTTCCCGCCGACGCCGGATGTGTTCCGGATCCGTGGTCCAGATGGATCCTTCGCGCACAGTGCGCAAAGTCTCCAGATCAGCTTTTTCATACCAGGAGAGGAAGTAGCTGAGAGCTTCATCAGCTCCTACCCTCGCGCCGGAATCCCGCCATTCCCAGAGGCGAACCTTGGCAAGCTGCAGATCATTGCCGAGATCAACAGGATCTGTCGGCATCCTTTGTCCCGGCCAGAGGGCAGAGAATGCCTCCTGGGCGCCATAAAAGAGTTCTTCTGTGTAGAGGGTCATGGCGTTCTTCCGGGATTGCAGGGCCAATAGCTGCTCCGACATGTCCCAGTTGGCCGAGTCAACCGGAACACCCCGGGATTCTCGATCCAACTGCAGAGCCCTCTCAACGTCTTCGATGGAAGCGGGAAACATGTCTGAGAAATAGAAAGCATGTTAGCAAAAGAGTATGTGCCGGCGCAAAGGTTATGTCGGAAAGGATCAGGGTATGTCGGGCAGGATAAGGAAAAAAGGATTTGAAGCTTACTGGCGAGGTCAGCATTGAGCTGTGCAACTGTAACTTCCCATTTTGTTGCTTGCTCCTTCAAGCTGGACAGTTCGGCATGGGCAGTGGAGGCATCAGTCTCGGAAGCAACGAGCAAGTCCTGGGTCTTCTTCAGTTGGCCCTCCCTCTGTTCCTTCTCCTCCAGAAGCTCGGCAACCCGGCCCTTCAGCTGCTCTATCTCGACCTTGTGAGCGGCATCCCGGTCGTCCAGTTGCTTGGCCACATCCACTGAGTACATACAGTCCTGGTGGCGTGCCTCCAGTGCAGCTTTATCATCTGAAAAGATTTGAAGTCAAAACAAGGTGAAGATAGAAAACAGTGACAAGAGATAAAGGATTTGAAGTATAAAGTGTCTATTCGGGTGACAGTAGGATCCGGCATACCTGTCAGCTCCTTCACCCTCTTGACAAGCTCGGTGACTTGGGCTTCGGCACCAGCTGCGGAATGACGGAAAAAGGTTATAGGTCGGCATATTAAGGTGTGCCGGCAAAAGGGTCTATGAAGAAAAAAGAAGGCAAGGCATCCGGCGTATATGTCGGATGAGTTTACCTTTCTGGCGCAGTTCCAGCAAGAGCTTGCTATGTGCGTCAGATAGCTTCCGGTGCTCGCACACCAAGTCATGGAACATGTCGGCGCGTGTGTTGTTCATGCACTGCAAAAGTGTTAGGATTTGAAAGGTTATGAGAAAAGTCTAGCATGCCAGTACAATTGAAGATTATACGAAATACTCAGGCTGTTGAAGACCCGGCACAGGTGCTGCGCACCTATCCCGGCTCTCGGTGACTAGGATTTGAAGCTCGAGACGAGCTTATATCTCGGTCAAGAGGATTTGAAAAATAATTAAGAGGTGAAATAGTTAGAGACCCGGCACAGGTGCTGCGCACCTATCCCGGCTCTCGGTGACTAGGATTTGAAGCTCAGATCGAGCTCATATGTCGGCAGTTAATTCGAAGAGCAGCTAACTAAAAGAGTATTGGAAAATCCCAGATGTCCGTATCCCGGACAGCCGACATTTTTGGGGACTGGGGATATGTGTATAGGTAGAGAAGACTTACGTTGGTGGCATCGGCCAATTGGTGAAGTCTTTGCTGGAGGCTGAGGAGCTCGCAGGCAATCGGAATGGGCTTAGCGGCCAGGATGTCTGATGGATTGCCAGTGGCCAAGGCTTCGGCCATCTTCTTGCTCCTGGAGTCCGCAGTGTCCATGTTGCCGGCGTCATTCCACCTGACACAGTGCTCCTTAAGAGACCCAAGGCTCTGGTCACTTTTCGTCTCCAGGGGGACGCGGCTCTCAAGCTCCGGCGTGTCGAAGAAGCTGGCCCGGTAGCCAGGCCGGGTTGCTGCCCTGCCGAGATGCAGGGCGAGGGCAGAGCTGGGCCGGGACGCTGCTTTAGAGGGAGCAGTGGCGGCGGATGGTGTGCCGGACTTGGTCGGCCGGATCTTAAGAGTGCCGGACTTGGCCGGGGCAGAGGTCTTGTCCGGAATGGGAGTCTTGGCCGAGGCAGCGGTCTTGGCCGGGGCAGGAGTCTTATCCGTGGAAGGAGTCTTGGGCGCTGGTTGTTCCGGCGCGGCAGGTGCAGCTTGCCCAGCAGGGGCAGGTTCCAGAATAGTCCGGACTTCCGGCACTGCAGGGCCTTTTCCTTTGATATCTGTGCCGGCGCTCCTGTTGCTTGCGCCGGCATCATCAGTAGTCCCGGCGCCGCTGATGGGCGCGCCGGAGTTTGGGGCATCTTGTTGGGCTCCTGTGTCCATTTGGACATCAGAAGCTGGAGGTTCCTGTTGAGCCCCCGAGTCCATGTGGACGTCGGGGGCAGGATTGTCTTGCTCCGGCAGAGGATCGTCCTTCGCCGGAGAGGTTGGTCTATCGGGTGCAGGCGAAGATGCCGGCGCCGGGGAGGTCGTGTGACTGGCAGATGGTATGTCAGAGGTGGCAGTTTCCGCCGGCTTGGTAACCTTCGGGCCGCCACTCGAGCCAGAAGCTTGTTCCGGCGCAAGAGGAGCCCTGAAAGAGAGAAAACACCAAGTCAATAATCAAAGCAAGAGATATGTCGGAGGAAATACAAAGAAAAGAAACTTACCTCGAGGCAACAGGCCTCTGTTTCTTCGGAATAGGCACGCCAACCTTCTGTCTCTTCTGTTGCTGAGGTGTGTCGGGTTGGGGCTTCACGCCTCGCTTCCGGCCGGCACGTCCGCCGGTGGAAGGAGGTCCCTGGTTCAGAGGGGCGGCGTCGACAACCATGTCGTCCGGAATAGCTGAGGACGGCATTGGAAAGGCATAAGCAACAGGTGTTTCTGGAAAAGCATAAGTAAGAGGTGTCGGGCAGATAAACGTCTGGCAGTCTTCATTGGAATCATCGTCACTCTAGTCTTGAGTGAAATGCCGGGATGAAGAGCCCTTACCCGAGGCAGCTGCAGCACGGGTGCTCCGGGGTAGCTTGTCCCAGTGATCCGGATCTTCAACATCCGCAGCAGTGCGGTCTGCCGCGATCTTGATCCGGGAGTTCTCCATACTCTGGAAGCTGAACTTCTGCATAATGCAAAGTAAATGGGTCAGAAGCAAGAAATATGCCGGTGCAAGAAGTATCTCGGATCAAGCATTATAAGTATGTCGGCAAATAACAAATCTCGGGTCATGCATGATAAGTATCTATATGCCGGACAAAAGAGTATGTATCGGCCAGAGTATTTACCGTTGGGGCGGGCCGATCCCGGTTGTATGGTTCAAGTCCCCAAGCAAAGGTGGCCTGAGAGGACTTGCAGACGTCCTTGATCCGCCGCAGAATGTCGGCCGGGCTCAGCTCATGTGTAGAATGTCGGGTGGGGTCCATGGGCCCGCTCATCTGGCAGATTTTGTGTGACCGGCGCTGCAGAGGAGAGACGCGCCGGCTGATGAAGCATGCCACTAGATCTTGAGGGGTAAGGCCAGCATCCCGGAGCTCGCCCTTAACCCGGTGGAGCGCGTTCACCGGCATCACCGAGTTCTTCGGGTTGTAGGTCCAATTCTTCATAGCCAAGGGTGGCTCGTCCACAAATGGCGGCAGGTTGAGCAGATCCACGTCGGTGGTGTTCCTGACGTAGAAGAAGCTTTTCTGCCACTTCTTGCAAGATTCGAGGAGTTCCACCTTGGGGAAGTCCGAGCCCTTCCGGGACATGATGGTGGCCGCGCCACAAAGGGTCATGGGGCGGTCCTTCTTCTCCTGGGCCGTCTCTGGCGGGTCATCCTTGCTCCGGGGCGGCTCTTGGACGACTTGTTTCCGTAGTTGAAAGTACTTCGCCCAGGCTTGGGAGAAGGGCTCTATGCCGGCGAAGCCTTCGCAGAATGCGGCGAAGGCGTAGAGGATCATCACCGCGTTCGCCGGGATATGGTGAGGCTGCAGGTCGTAGGTGTCGAGGACGTCCCGGAAGAAGTCCGACGCCGGCAGGCCGAAACCCCGCTCAAAGTGGGCAATGAAGACGACTCATTCGCCAGGTTCAGGTACCGGCGCAGTCTCTCCCGCAGGTAGCCGGCATGCTACACCCTCCGGCACTCTCCTGGTGGAGGTGACCCAGGATATGTCGGCCGGGGTAACCTCCGACCCCTCCCAGCCTGAGCATCCTTGGACCCGGGCCGGGTTATCTTCCTCTGGGGCCGAGGTACCCGTCATGCTTGAGGAAGCCATCTGGATGGCCGGAACAAGGCGTGATAGCCGGAGTCCCGTGATGTTATTCCTATCAAGGCCGGAGAAAAGAGGGAGGTTAGTCTCTCCGGCATACCGCGCTCACCAATGTTAGCAGAAATAGAAGATCTACCGAGGCAGTTAAAACCAGAGACAAACAAGGGTAAAACTTCTAAGGAAGAACACCTGCGAATTGCTAAGGAACGTTGCTAGCAATGCTAGTCGAATCAAAAGGATAACAAGCAGAGGAACTACAGTAGATCTATGCAAGTATGGTTACCAATGCGAAGCTATAGAGAAGCAGAAAAGATGAAGAATAGAGAAAGAGGAACTCACCGGAGCTTGGCCGACGGCGGTGGAACAGCGGCAGCGAGCGTGCAGAAGAAGGTCCAATCTCCCAGCAATGTCGCGGAGGAAAGAGGCGGCGGCGGCGGCGTCGTCGACAGAGATGTCGGGCGTCGTCGAGCGTCGGCGTCGGCGTGGAGCAGATCGACGGTGGCGGCGATGCTGGTCCTCTGCTCTTCGGTCCATCGGTGAAGCGCAGGAGGCAAAGGGACAGGGGAGGAAGACGATGGTGTGGGGTAAAAAGGATAAGTTTACCCCCGCCGCCCTAGTTATATGCCTACTAGGTAGGGGTCGTGGGGATGGTAGTGCTCCACTACCCCGACCGTTTCTGCGGTGAGTCGCCATGTGGCGGCACAGAGTGGGGCGGCGGTTCCTGTAACCGTGCCACTAGGCCATGATGGCGAGGAGTAACTGCGCTGTGAACCATCACATCGTGTGACCATTCGAGGTGGCAGGGCAGTTGCAAGTTTCGATGCAAACTGTCAGGCTTGGCTTCTCAAGGAAGTCTCGTCTATATGTCGGCATAACTGCCCGAAGAATAAGTTCCGTCCGGAATACCCTCAGGGTCGGCCGGATTAATTTTTGGAGAAGGAACAGTGGCCGGTATATGCGTGGATGTCCCGGCATATAATCTAATCGTCGATATATAACAATAGAGCCGGGGTATAATGAAAAGAAGATGTGTTGAACCTGCCAAGGCCCCTCATTCAAGATTGGGGGACCTCGACAGCTTCGGGGACTAATGTCGGGGGGATGACCCCCGTAGGGTCAAGAGACTAGAAAGATACAAGGACTATGGTTGACTTTATGCCGGATTATCAAGGAAGGGCCTGGCCGGAATATAAGAGCATCGGCCAGGCCGGCATATTTGTGTATCCCGGCTAAATGTCCGGATATACCGATATAACCGGGATACGTATTGAGGAATGCCGGCATATACAGGGATATGCCGGCCTAACTTATATGCTATATCATGCAGGAGCAGGGTAAGCCGGAGTACCCGACCTTCATAGGCCGTTGGTCCGGCATATATGTCCAGGATATGGCCAACGGTCATATCCGGGATACATAAGTCAGCTAAGGTGTCATGTCCCTACAATCAAGGAGAGACTCTGCTCAATATGGAGAGGGATCATGTTGACAGGGTGCACAGTGGTGGTCTACCTACCCTCACTGTGCACAAGTACAGCCCTTACCTCACCAAGGTAAGGTCACAGTCCAAGAAGTACATGGTACAGGGATGTGGAGTCCCATCGAGAGCAATCAGGGAGAAAGTCAAGGGTCTCTGCCTTCGTCAGCAAGTCCTATTTGGAGTGTAGTTCGTGTCTTCTGGTATCTTGTGACCGTTGTAACCCTGGCCACCACTATATAAGGTGGCACAGGGAGCCCTAGCAAGGGGTTGGTCACTGGGTGCTCCGACACTTAGCAGTTGATATTCCTCCTCTAGCAGAGAGCTTGGAGGCACCATTGTTGTGTACTCCATCGATCCACATATATAACCAGTAGAGCAGGACTAGGGGTGTTATCTCCTTACGAGAGCCCCGAACCTGGGTAGATCTGTGTTCCTTTCTGTCGTGCTTTTTAGCTCGTTCCCCTCTCCCGAATCCTCCAGCATCTAGTTCGGCCCCCATTTAAGCCATCCTATGGCATATGTTGTTTCACCACGACGACAATCATGTCATTAGGAGAATGATGTGATGGATAGACCCAAATAAAGCAGAGCAATTAGATCGTGTCATCGTGTTCATCTTTGCGAAGCTTTTTCCTATGTCAAGTATTGTATTCCTTAGACCATGAGATAATACAACTCCCTGGTATCGGAAGAAAGCTTTGAGGTCATCAAACATCATTCTATGTGAGGGTGATCATAAAGGTGTCTCTCAGGTGATCGGAAAGTACTTGTTGGGTTGCATGTATCGAGATGGAATTTGTCCCTCCTGAGTCGGAGAGATATACTTGGGCCCACTCGGTAATCGATATCAGCACCGCTTGCAAGCATGTGGTTAAGGAGTTAATCACGAAGTGATATCGGATTACGGAACGAGTAAAGTACTTGCCGTGAACGAGATTGAACTAGGTATGGCGATACCGACGATCGAATCTCGGGCAAGTAAAATATCGCGTGACAAAGGGAATACATATACGGGATTAATTGAATCCTGGCATCGTGGTTCATCCTATATGATCATCGATGAATATGTGGGAGTCAATATGGGTTTCCAGATCCCGCTGTTGATTATTGATAGAAGATCATGTCTGCATATTCTCGAACCCGTAGGGTCACACACTTAACGTGCATCGACGCTAGGATAGAATGGATAATTGGTTTATGAGTTTTTGGTCGGAGTCTCGGATGAGATCCAGGACATCACGAGAGGTTCCGGAATGGTCCGGAGAATAAGATTCATATAAAGGAAAGCAGTTTTTGGATTCCGGAATCGTTTCGGAGTTTCTCGGTATTGTACCGCAAGGTTCTAGAAGGTTCCGGAGAGGGACCAACGTGGGCCCACTTGTCGGAGGCCTATGTGGGCCTAAGGGGAAGTGTCCTGGCCACGTTGGGCCAGGCGCACAAGGCCCCTAAGGCCCAGCCGGCCAGCCCTTAGGGGAAACCCTAAGGGAACCTTCCAGAAGGAGGGAGGGAAACTTGCCCCCCACTCTTCCCCCTAGGCCGCCGCCCTAGGGCTTGGAGGAGGGGTCAAGGGGCCGGCCAGACCCCTATATAAGGAGGGCAGGGGCGCAGCCTCCCCTCCCACTCCAACCCTAGCCGCCGGCCAACTGCTGCCCCTCCACCTCTCTCTCTCGCGACTGTGCGTAGGCGAAGCCCTGCCGTAGAAACTCTCCACCATAAGCACCACACCGTCGTGCTGCAGATCCAATCTATCTCTCCACCATACTTGCTGGACCAAGGAAGGAGGAGATGTCGCTGCACCATACGTGTGCATCTCTCGGAGGCGCCGCCACTTGCGGCGTAGGATCGGATCGGATCGCGGGGAGGAGACGGCTAGTACGACTACATCATCCACGTTTTGTTGAACGTTTCCGCTGTGCGATATCTTCAAGGGTATGAAGATATCATCTACCTCTCTCGTTGATTACATCTCCTAGATTAGATCTTGGCTTTCTTGTTCGCATCCGTAGGAAATTTTTTGATTTACTATGCTGCAAAACCCTTCAGTGGTATCAGAGCTAGATCTATGCGTAGATGTGTTTCACGAGTAGAACGCAACATGCTTGTTGCGGGCGTTGATGTTTTCTGTTGCAAACCTCTTTGTTGTGTATTTCTTATGGCGCGGCATAGTGAGATCGAAGCGGTCCAAGCCAACTTTACGCGACCTCGTTCGCGAGACCGGCTCCGCACTTGACGTGTGGCTTGTTCCACACATGCCGCTGGTGGATGCCAGTTTCTCTCACTATAGTAGTCATGGGATTTACAACGGATGTTAGCAACCATAATATCACCGTTGTGGCTTTTCGTAGGTAAGAATCGTTCTTAACTTGCTACTCCCATAAGCCACGTAAAACATGCAACAACAAAGTAGAGGCGTCTAACTTGTTTTTGCAGGGAGTGTTTTGTGATATGGTATGGCCACAAGATGTGATGTGATATATGTGATGTATGCGATGATCATGTTTTGTAATATTTCATGACTTGCATGTCGATGAGTTCACAACCGGCAGGAGCCATATGGTTGTCTTTATAATTGTGTATGACCTGCGTGTCAACTTCTTATATGCCATGTAATAGCTTTACTTTATCGCTAAGTAGTTAGCAATAGTTGTAGTTGCTATTCGTGGTGGAGGCAATCATGGTGGAGTGATGGAGATAATGCCGGCACGCACAAGATGGAGATCATTGCGCGGAGATTGGCTATACCATGTCACATAAAATTATATGCATGTGATGTTTATCTTTTTATGTATCTTATTATGCTTAGATCGCGACGGTAGCATTTTAAGATGATTCCTCACTTAAAGATCAAGATAAAATTGTGTTCTCCCCATGTATGCACCGTTGCAAAAGTTCGTCGTTTTGAAGCATCTCGTGATGATCGGGTGCTATAAACTCTACGTTCACATACAACGGGTGCAAGCCAGTTTTGCACACGCGGAAATACTTGGGTTTGACTTGACGAGCCTAGCATGTACAGACACGGCCTCGGAACACACGGACCGAAAGGTCAAGCATGAGTCATATGGATGATATGATCAACATGTTGATGTTCACCATTAAAGCTACATCATTCACGTGATGATCGGTCTCGGTGTAGTGAATTTGGATCATGCTTCACTAAACAACTTTGAGGGATGTTGAATTTAGTGGGAGTTCATTGGTAATTTGATTAACTTGAACTAATTATCTTGAACTAAATCTTGTTGTATTTGCATAAGTCGTTGTAGTCTTTGGCACCGTTTCCCACCGACACTTAGCTTAATTGAGTTAAAAGAACTATAGAATTCTGGATAATCACTTTTCGGTCTAGTGCCGTTTAGTTAGAATGTCAAGACTAAAGATTAAGTCCTATTGCAAACTTTAGCAAACCTTGCTTGCTCCATACGATTTAATAAATTGTATTAATCTAAGAGCAACGATTCAAGTTTAGTATCTAAAGATCATATGTTTGCCTTCATGATAAATTGATCTTCAAAAATGTTTGAGAATCAAAGTGATCATCGAGCTGAAAGAATTGTTTCAGAAACAAATAAGAAGTGAAAGATATTTGATATCTAAGACTTTGATTGTTTGCAAAATGATGAAGTATAATTTAGTAAAAGAACATATGCTCATATTGTATGACTATATGCGAAGATTGAAGATGCTAGGCGTCCCGATCACCCAAAAGTTTGGGAACTAATATTATACTTGCATTCATCCTTATAAGCTATAGTAGTTTCATCATGAAAGATATCATGATAGGACGAATGAAAAGGTATCGGCTACATTGTTTTGCTATACCAAAAGAATACTAAAGAATGGAATCTAGAAGAATACCAATCATATGATGATGGCGATCCACTTCAAAGTGCAAAATCCAAGGCTATTAGTATTTGACTAAAAAACTTTTGGACTATGTGTCAAATGATTGACGCCACTATTGATGTCGATAGATTCTTCTAAAAAAGAGAGGAAACGCTAAATAGGATCTGTAAAATTATTTGGTAGAAAAAAGGAAAAGACTGGAATTGTCCAGCTCAGGTATATAAATGATATACATGTTATAGATGAATTATTTTGCTCGTTAACAATGTAATTCTTGGGTATTCGATACTGATTTGTTGGTATAAAATGTCATACAAAGCAACACAATACAAGAAGTACAATGGCCTAAGTAACTAGTAAAAGAATATGGTAATGATGCATGTCGAGATACAAATAAAAGTGTTATTGTGCTTCTCGTCGGCATAAAACCTAGCCTTCTAGATTTGTTAAGAACTTAATAATTGTTATTTTGTTCTGGTATTATGAGAGCAATGGTTGTTCAAATTATTACCGTCTTCCATAATCAATGGATAGATTATTATTATCTTGTTGGTGAAATAGACATTTATAACACTGATGCTAAAGGTCAGAAGACAAAATGAATTTCACTTATATATGACACCGTCGTTTAAGTCATATTGGAAACAAAACATGAAAGAAATTCTATATTGATAGATTTTCGAGTCAATTGATTTTGAATTGATTGACGCTTGTGAGACTTTTCCTAAAGATGATTAAACTCCGTTCGTGGGCCATAGAAAGAACAAGCGACTGACTACATGGAGATTGTACATGTTGATGTATGTAGTTCATGTGTGAAGTCGAGCGTGGTGTATTTTCTATTTCATCAATGACTCGAATAGATGTACGGTATATCTACTTGATGAGATAGAAGTATGAAATTGTTCAATTTATAAAGTGCAAATTGTTGTAACAAGAATATTCAAGTTGTATGATTAGATCATAAAGAAGAATATTTGAGTTACAAGTTTAGCAAACATCTAAGAGTTAGAGGAATTGTTCCACAAACTTGCATCGTGATAAACACCATAGGAGTATGGAGTTTTTGATGGATGTAATCAAACCTTGTTTGACATGGTTAGATCAATGATGAAATAAACTACCAATATAATTTGTGGATTATGCTTTAGAGACTACCGCATTTCACTGAATAGAGTGCCATCATAATCTGCCGAAATGACACCTTACAAGTTATAGTTGTCTTTTCTTGAATTTTGGTATGCAAGGCATATGTGTAAAATGTTTACAACCAAAATCGGATTAGTAAGTCTTTGTAGGTTATCCCAAAGAATGTCGATGGGTATTCCTTCTATTATGAACCCAAACACATAGTGATTGTCACTAAAAGAAGTGAATTTCTTATGAAGGAGTTTCTCGCGAAAGGTTTAAGTGGGAGGAAGATAGAACTTAATGAGGTTATTGAATCTGAGCAAGATAATCAGAGTAGCACAGCACCAAAATATGTTCTGGAAGTGGCAACTGCATTCATAGCTCACGCATCTACAATATGTTGTAGTCACGACATCGAAGTTCCTATTTAACCAAGTTGGTCGTAATCAAATAGTAAGATTTGAGGACGAGATATTATTAGATAATAGTAACCAACAATATACAAAGAAGCGATGATGGGCCCTGACTTCGTCATATGAATTATTCTAGCAACAATTACATATTGAGATATGATAGTTGAATAAATGAAACAACGTTCCTCTACCGGAATGCACACCAAGGACGTGTACCTGACACGACCCAATGGGTTTTGTTGATTCAAAGGTTGCTAGATATGTATGCAAACTTCTATGGTAGAAGTAAGCATAGCGAAGTTGGAATCTTCAATGATGAAAATGTTAAAGTGTTAATTTCATCAAGATATTTGAAGATGCTTGTATTACAAGAAAGTAAGTGGGAGCGCTCAGACATATTTCTAATACTTTATGTGGACGACATATTGTTTATTGGAAATAATGTGTTTTTCTTGATATTGTTAAGTTTTCATTAAAATTAGTTTTTGATGAAAGACTTAGGTAAAACCAGAATATTAAGCATCAATGTCTATGCAGATAGATTGAGGCACTAATATAGTTTTGCCAGAGTACATAGATGAAATATTGAATTTGTTCAATATGGAAACAATAAGAACGGTTCTTGTTGCATGGAAGAGGTTGGAGCAAGAATCAATTGTTTTGACACTTGATGAGTGAAACCACAAGAATGATTTTATCAATCTTGTATACCATGATATGTAGATCCAGATGTGTCCAATGCTCTAAAGGTTATAGCATTCATATGATGATCGTTGGACAATAGTAAAGATATTCTTATGCACTTTCGAAGAAGTAAGAATATGTTCTGTATGCAGAAGTGACAAATGGTTCATTGCAATGAGTTACATTGGCTTTGTCACACATACAAGTAAAATTTTATCTCAATTTTAAGCTATTTGTTTTGAGTTAGAAGGTGGCATAATAAGATGGAAGAAAGTTCCATGATGACTTGGATGAGTTCCAATGTTAATATTGTGGCGGACACTGCAACGAGGGCTAAGTATATAATCGCTTTAGAAGCGGCATAAAAGATGCAAAGTAGATAGTGATAATCCAACTTATTTGTGGCACTGTCGTCCAGGTCATATTGGCATAAAACGCATAAAGAAACTCCATTCTGATGGACTTTTGGAGTCTCTTGATTTTGAATCATTTGACACGTGCAAGCCATGCCTCATGGGCAAGATGATCAAAAACCCGTTCTCCGGAATAATGGAGCGAGCAACGAACTTATTGGAAATCATACATACCGATGTGTGCGGACCAATGAGTATTTCGACGCACGGTGGATATCGCTATTTTTCTAAGTGTGCTAGTACTATGTAGTCCTATTGTATGACAATAGTGACAACATAGTCTCGGCCAAGAAACAAAGGTCTCACCAGAAGACAAGTTTATACGATGCTATCTCATACAAGATGAGTAATGCGTGCTGACGCAAAAGAATATGCAAATACAAACGGACCTGAAAGTGTTAGACCCGTAGATAAGGTTTACCACGTGCAACGCGTATGAATAACACCGGAATGCCATAGGTGTTAAAGGCACAAGTATTAACTAGATTATTGACTCTAGTGCAAGTGGGAGACTGGAGGAAATATGCCCTAGAGGCAATAATAATATTGTTATTATCATATTTCTTGTTCATGATAATGTTTATACTCCATGCTATAATTGTATTAAGCGGAAACATTAATACTTGTGTGGTTTATGAACAACACCGTGTCCCTAGTACGCCTCTACTAGACTAGCTCATTGATTAATGATGGTTAAGGTTTCCTAACCATAGACATGAGTTGTCAATTAATAATGAGATCATGTCATTAGGAGAATGATGTGATGGATAGACCCAAATAAAGCAGAGCAATTAGATCGTGTCATCGTGTTCATCTTTGCGAAGCTTTTTCCTATGTCAAGTATTGTATTCCTTAGACCATGAGATAATACAACTCCCTGGTATCGGAAGAAAGCTTTGAGGTCATCAAACATCATTCTATGTGAGGGTGATCATAAAGGTGTCTCTCAGGTGATCGGAAAGTACTTGTTGGGTTGCATGTATCGAGATGGAATTTGTCCCTCCTGAGTCGGAGAGATATACTTGGGCCCACTCGGTAATCGATATCAACACCGCTTGCAAGCATGTGGTTAAGGAGTTAATCACGAAGTGATATCGGATTACGGAACGAGTAAAGTACTTGCCGTGAACGAGATTGAACTAGGTATGGCGATACCGACGATCGAATCTCTGGCAAGTAAAATATCGCGTGACGAAGGGAATACATATACGGGATTAATTGAATCCTGGCATCGTGGTTCATCCGATATGATCATCGATGAATATGTGGGAGTCAATATGGGTTTCCAGATCCCACTATTGATTATTGATAGAAGATCATGTCTGCATATTCTCGAACCCGTAGGGTCACACACTTAACGTGCATCGACGCTAGGATAGAATGGATAATTGGTTTATGAGATTTTGGTTGGAGTCTCGGATGAGATCTAGGACATCACGAGAGGTTCCGGAATGGTCCGGAGAATAAGATTCATATAAAGGAAAGCAGTTTTTGGATTCTGGAATCGTTTCGGAGTTTATCGGTATTGTACCGGAAGGTTCTAGAAGGTTCCAGAGTGGGACCAACCTGGGCCCACTTGTCGGAGGCCTATGTGGGCCTAAGGGGAAGTGTCCTGGCTACTTTGGGCCAGGCGCACAAGGCCCCTAAGGCCCAGCCGGCCAGCCCTTAGGGGAAACCCTAAGGGAACCTTCCAGAAGGAGGGGGGAAACTTGCCCCCCACTCTTCCCCCTAGGCCGCCGCCCTAGGGCTTGGAGGAGGGGTCAAGGGGCCGGCCAGACCCCTATATAAGGAGGGCAGGGGCGCAGCCTCCCCTCCCACTCCAACCCTAGCCGCCGGCCAACTGCTGCCCCTCCGCCTCTCTCTCTCGCGACTGTGCGTAGGCGAAGCCCTGCCGTAGAAACTCTCCACCATAAGCACCACGCCGTCGTGCTGCAGATCCAATCTATCTCTCCACCATACTTGCTGGACCAAGGAAGGAGGAGACGTCGCTGCACCGTACGTGTGCATCTCTCGGAGGCGCCGCCACTTGCGGCGTAGGATCGGATCGGATCGTGGGGAGGAGACGGCTAGTACGACTACATCATCCACGTTCTGTTGAACGTTTCCGCTGTGCGATATCTTCAAGGGTATGAAGATATCATCTACCTCTCTCGTTGATTACATCTCCTAGATTAGATCTTGGCTTTCTTGTTCGCATCCGTAGGAAATTTTTTGATTTACTATGCTGCGAAACCCTTCATAGCTATCGGTAGAGCCCTCAGCCTTGGTGGAGAACTACTCCATCCTCATTATGGGAGTCAGCAACGGCGATGAAGATGGCGGTGGAGTCGATGGAGATGGCTCTGGGGGCAATTCCCTATCCCGGAAGGGTGCCGAAACAGAGACTTCTGTCCCCCGAAATTGGTCTTCGATGGCGGCGGCGCTATGGCACTTTTCATGGATCGAGGCTGGACGATTTAGGGTTTTCGCCTCGGAGAGAATATATAGGCGGAAGGGCGATGTCAGAGGGTGGACCAAGGGCCCATACCACCTGGTGGCGTGGCCAGGGTGTGGCCCATGCCACACTATGGTGCAGCTGCCTCCTGGCCCCTCTCCGTCTCTCCTTTGGACTCCGTCTTCATGTCAGGTGCAACTTTGGCTTTCGTTTTGTCCAATTCCGAGAATATTTCCTGTGTAACTTTTCTGAAATACAAACACCGCAGAAAACAGGAACTAGCACTGTGGCATCTTGTTAATAGGTTAGTTCCAGAAAATGCATAAAAATGCCATGAAGTGTAAACAAAAACATAAAGCAATTGGTGTAAAAACAAGCATGGAGCATCAAAAAATATAGATATGTTTGCAACATATCAAGCATCCCCAAGCTTAACTCCTGCTCGTCCTCAAGTAGGTAAGTGATAATTTTTTTTTGAGGTGACATGCCAACACAATCTTGATCAAGTCGATGTAAAGCATTGCAAGCTGGGATCAAAGTACTCTAAACATGGGCATAAAAGATATAATCGTGAGAATAGAACTTAGCAACCATGTTACGACATGAAAAGTAATAAAAAAAGATCATGAATAATAATGCATTGAAAGTTCTTTGTTTGTTTTGAGCATAGAGAAAACATAGCAAAGTGGTATTCAGCTTGTCCCTCATGGAGTAGCAAAACATAAATGCATAGGACACCTTCAAAGTTCAAAAGGGTGACTAGATATAAATAATTTTAGAACAAGCAATACCATAATCATGAATCAATTAATAATAAATTTTGGGACTATGCACATTGTACTCAGAATGACAACTATGCTCTCTTGATTGGTGCATAAAGATAGAAGATGAAGACTCAACGTAAAAGTAAAAGAAAGGCCCTTCACAGAGGGAAGTAGTGATTACAAGTTTTATAAACCTTACAAAAATTATGGTACTTATTATCTTTGAGCTCTCATTGCCCCTATTATTGGCATCTTGAATGGTTAAGGTTAATGCGAGAATAAATATGAGCTATATGCTTGACAAATCATAAGTTGAAAATCTCATGTCCCTTGAATATGAGTACCTAAACTGCATGTTACTCGACTTAGGTCCAAAGCAAGTTCTTGTCATTGTAAGTATATACGTCTCATCGAGAACGCCAATGGGGTACCTCCTGCCCGATGATATGGAAGCTTTCCCACATCAAAATGACAAGACAAACAGACAATGAACACCTCGACATCTCTTTTATTTACCATTGGGTATAGCTTTTTATTTTGAGATGTGTCATCGAATGTCCACTATGGTTATGCTGTAAATTTCCACCATGAATGATGCATGGTTTAGATTAGCGGCCCATGCATTTCTCTAACACATATACAAACTCTATGAGCTCACAAGTTTCCAACTTATTTCACACCGTTAGGCATCCATAAACAAAAGATCATGATATCAACTAAATAGGAATAAGTGCAATATTAAAAGCGTGCCCCATGACAGCATGGCTGAGCTAACTTGCAACTTACAACTTGCAAGCATATAAACTTCATAAGAGAATCACAATGATCAAGTTTATTAAGTGCAAGAAAGTAAAATATGCCATCAAGTTCGTGAGAGCTTTACTAACTAATTTTCTCATAACAAAAAATTTAATTTGGAAGATAAATAAAAACATGATGAATATTCTTTGGAATAGAAAAAATGCTAATAGGTAGATATGGTGGACACATAGGCAAACTTTGGTTTTTGGGAGTTGGATGCACGACTAGAGCTCATACTCAGTACAGATGAAGGCTAGCAAAAGACTGGGAGCGACCAACTAAGAGAGCAATAATAGCCATGATCATGCATAGCGACAAATCATTATTAATCAAATCATAAAGCGATGTCACAAGTCAAAAACCAAATGATCATAGAGGCTTGAGGCGACTGGTTAAAGTCAAACATGGTGTAAGCATGCGCCAAGTCAACCCAAATAAAGCATCAAAGGAGAATACCACAATATTATGCTTTTGTGTGATAAAAACAACACATGATTCTTTCAATGGCACATTAAGCACTCTCAGTTATTTGAGACAAGTCATGCTATAACAATAACTACTAAGCATATAATCAAAATAATATCTAGCATGACATGCTAAAATCTAAGCCACAGTCTAAGTAAGCTTCCTTTTTGCACCACTATAGGCATGAAATATTTTACTCGTCTCCAACACCAATCAACTTATTCGAAACAACTCTCAAAGATAAAAATCAACAAATACTAGAGGGATAAACACACCTAACTAAAAAGAACTAACAAGTTCTGAACAAAAATAAGGGCGAAAAATAGAGGCTAAATGCAGTACTAGCAAAAGTGAACACTCGCAGAACAACTAGAGTGTTCTAGGCAATGAAAACGGGTGTGTTTTCTCCAAAAGAAATATGTTGGGATCCAACCATTTATTATAGAAAACAAAACAAAAGAAAACTAAAAACAAAAATAAAGATGCTCCAAGAACAACACATAGCATATGAAGCAATAAAAATATAGTGTCTTGAAAGATGACCTGATATTTTTGTTGATGAAGAAGGGGGTGCCTTGGGCATCCCCAAGCTTTGATGCTTGTAATTCTTGGATATTTCTCGGGGTGACATGGGCATCCCCAAGCTTGAGCTTTTGTCCATGCTTCATCTCATCTCATCATTCTCCTTTCCCTACACTTGAAAACTTCCTTCATACAAAACTTCACACAATTCTCATTAGCAACACTAGTGTATGCAAGATAACAAATCCATTTTTGGTTTAGTTTCAACTCAAGTAAAACATCCATTAAAACATTAGCTACTTTAGCAAATTCTTTTAAAAGCTCTTCCAATCAAAAGAACTCAAAAAGAAAGAGATTAAGAGGCAAATGCAAATAGTGGCAGAAATATGTCAAAACAGAATAGCAGGTAAAGATCGATTTTTTTGAAAATCTTCTGTTGCTCAAATCGAAAAGTGCAAAACTAATGAAAGTTAGATAATAACCTGGGCATGCGCACAAAAAATTGCAGATCAATATGACATTCTGGGATTTTTCACAATTTTTTATAGCGAAGCACATAAATCCGTTTCGGGACAGCAACTTCCCCAAATCTTACCTTCTTCCTATTAGAGGCTACTCTTGGCACAAAAATGAAATAAAAAGGATAAGGATAGGTTGCTGCAGAGGTAACAACTTCCAAGACTCAATGAAATAAAAATAAACTGAAAGCAGAAATATAATGTGTTGTCTCCCAAAAGCTCTTTCTTTATAGCCATTAAGATAGGCATGATAATTTCTATGACGCTCTCATATGTATAAATTGAACATATAAGAATGCATCAAGAAGCAAATATCCAACACATTTAAGTCTAACCCACTTCCTATGCAAAGGAATTTTGTAAGAAAACAAATTATTGAAACAAGAGGCTACTAGCATAGGAAGGCAAAAAAAGTGCAACATCAAAACTTTCAACATAAAGAGGGGGAACTTAATATTATTGAGATGCATAAAACCATGTTTCCCTCTCTCATAATAACTTTCAGTAGCATGATGAATAAAATTAACAATATAACTATCACATAAAACATTCTTATCATGAGCCACATGCATAAAATAATTATTACTCTCCATATAAGCATAGTCATTCTTATTAATCATAGTGGGAGCAAATTCAACAAAATAGCTATCATTATTATTCTCATCACCATAGTCATCAAATATAGGAGGCATATTGTAATCATAATTAATTTTCTTCTCAATAGTAGGTGGACTAAAAATATCATATTCATCATTGTAATCATCATATATTGGAGGTATAGTACCATCATAAGCAATAGAATAGCTATCTTCCAAAGTGTGTTCATTTGTAAACGTATCATTATTGGAAGGAACATGGATAGTATTAATAGTACAACAATTATTAATATTATCATTTTTAGAATTGGTACCCAAAAGATTTTCAATATCAAAAGTAGTGTGCTTTTCCCAATCATGATCACTACTATAGGTAACAGGCATAGGAACATCATCGAGTTCAGACTCATCATTAAAATCTATAATAGGAGCAATATGCTTAGGGGAAGATACCATTTCCTCTCTCCTTTTACTCCTCCTCTTCTTCTTCTTCTTCTTCTTCTTCTTCCCCTCTTTAAGAGGGAGAGGCTTGAAAGGAAGCTTCTCCACATACCCTGGTTTATTGTCAGAAATGATAGAAGAAACTTTGGAGGATTCCTCCTTTTCATTAATAAGAACAAAACACATATTAGTCCTGTCATATTTTGGTAAAGTTTCATCTTTTGCAACATTTTGTATCTAAGTATTTGCGTGGCAATTATCAACACAATAAAGATGACAACCATGTAGGAAGCTATTCATATCAAAAGCACTCATATCTACCAAAGAATTTTTTCTTGATAACTCTTCACACCCCAAAAATAATGTAAGTTCATCATGCTGATTAGGAATGATCATGTCATCACAATACAAACTTGCAGTACTCATTGGATTAGAAAGGCTATTATCATAACCTCAGCATTGAAAATTGAAATGACCCACTTTATAGCAAAGTTCACAAATAAAAGGATAGAGGGCACAAACTTTTTCACCAAGATCATTTAGAGCCCTGTCCCACATTCTAGTTTTTTCATTCCTGTGATGGATACAATATTCTTCTTTGATTGGATTCTTTTCACAAGGTCTAAGTGCTCCACAAAAATTAACATGCTTATAAGAAATAGTACTTTCAAAAGTGTGAGCATGTTTATTGCAATCATTAATAAAAATTTCATTTTTCATGCAGGTGTCTTTAAAAGGTTCATGATACATGTCCCAATTTTCTTTAGGAACATTAATATGAGAAGCAAAGGCTCTATAGTAATCAACAATAATTTGAGGATCAAGACCATATTTAGCACAAAGCTCTTGAAAATCAGCAGTTTCAGCGAAAGACTTAATGCAATCATACTCATAGTTTATACCTGATTCTTTACCTTTATCATAGTCCCAATCTTCTGTATTGCTTTGAATTGTTTCAAGCAGATCCGACTTGGCTTCAACCTCCTTACTTGTGAAAGATCCATCTAAATAGGCATCTAGATAGTCCTTGTAATGTCCTGGAATTCTTGCATAAAATTATATATAACAATATTACTGGGGAGCTCATGCATGGGACATTTGATCATTAATGACTTCATTCTCCCCCACGCTTGGCAATACTTTCTCCATCATGAGGATGAAAATTATAAATATAATTCCTATCTTTATGAATCTCACTAGGAGGATAGAATTTAGAATAAAAGAGAGGTACAATTTCCTCCCAGCCAATAGATCGGCCATTCTTCAGCGACTTATACCATTCCGTAGCTCTGCCCTTCAGTGATAAAGAGAGTAGCTTCCTCTTAACTTGGTCCATTGAAATACCTGCACAGTTGAACAACTCGCATAATTCATGTATAAAGAGTAAATGATCACCAGGATGGACAGTTCCATCTCCAAAATAGCAGTTATTCAAAACACGTTCAACAATTTTCATAGGTATTTTAAAAGGGATACTTTCAGTATGTGGATCGCAAGCATCATTAGAGTTATCACATATGGGAGATAAAGTATCATCTGAGCAAAATTTCTCCTCTAAAGCTGGGGAACTAAAAGGATCATAAAAACTAGCTTCCCCAAGCTTAGACTTTTCCATAGCATTAGCAATAATGGTGTTCAAAGAATTCATACTAATAGCATTGCTATTAGCATGCAAATAAAGTTCCATAGGTTTTTTAATTTTTCTTCAAACACTTTATGTCCTAACTCAAGATAAATACTATAAAGCTCTCTAATTTTGTTGTTGTTTTCCATTAAGCCTAACTAGTGAAAGTGAAAACAAGAAACAAAAAGATATAATTGCAGAATCTAAAGGAAATAACTTTGAGCACTCACACACCAGCAACAGTACTAGAAGATAGCTTAGTAGCCAGAGGATGTGAGTAACTTTTACCTTACCTCCCCGGCAACGGCGCCAGAAAAGAGCTTGATGTCTACACACGCTTCTATTCTTGTAGACAGTGTTGGGCCTCCAAGTGCAGAGGTTTGTAGAACAGCAGCAAGTTTCCCTTAAGTGAATCACCCAAGGTTTATTAAACTCAGGGAGGTAGAGGTCAAAGATATCCCTCTCAAGTCACCCTACAATTAAGATATAAGAAGTCTCTTATGTCCCCAACACACCCAATACACTTGTCAGGTGTATAGGTGCACTAGTTCGGCGAAGAGATAGTGAAATACAGATAATATGGATGATTATAAGTGGTAATTGCAATCTGAAATAAAAATGGCAGCAAGCAAACATGTAGCAGAACTGGTTGTAAACGGTGTTTCAATTCTTAGAAACAAGGCCTAGGGATCATACTTTCACTAGTGGACACTCTCAACAATGATAACATAATTGAACACATAAATATATTTTCTTCACTATGCTACACTAAATTATACTCTGGTTGGATAATGAACACCAATTCACTGCGTAGGGCTATAAAGGCGCACATTCAAGTTCGCATTCCCCATCTAGATAACCCCACACTGTCACCTTGAGCGGCCTAGATGGTTCCAGACAAACACCACAATTTCATAGAGACATCCAACTCAAATTTTAACTCATGATAAGTATTACTGTAATCTTTAGCCTAAGAGCCACACACAATGCGCACATTGTCACCTTCACATCATGGGACAAGGTGTCTCCGGAGATCACATTAATAAAAGCACTTGAGTAGCATAATAGATGAAGAGCAACATCTACCAATTCATCTAGATTACAAAGCTCATGATCGCATAAAGATCACACCATGGGAGAGAGAGATAAACCGCATAGCTACCAGTAGAGCCCTCAGCCTCGGGGGAGAACTACTCCCTCCTCATCATGGGTGTCAGCAACGGCAATGAAGATGGCGCTGGAGTTGATGGAGATGGCTCCGGGGGCAATTCTCGTCCCGGCAGGGTGCCGGAACAGAGACTTCTGTCCCCCAAAATTGGTCTTTGATGGCGGCGGCGCTGCAGAACTTTTCGTGGATCGAGGCTGGACGATTTAGGGTTTTTGCCTCAGAGAGAATATATAGGTGGAAGGGCGACGTCAGAGGGTGGACCAGGGGCCCACACCACCTAGTGGCGCGGCCAGGGGGTGGCCCGCGCCACCCTATGGTGCAGCTGCCTCCTAGCCCCTTTCCGTCTCTCCTTTGGACTCCGTCTTCGTGTCAGGTAAATAGGAACTTTGGCTTTCGTTTCATCCAATTCCGAGAATATTTCCTGTGTAAATTTTCTGAAATACAAAACAACAGAAAATAGGAACTGGCACTATGGCATTTTGTTAATAGGTTAGTTCCAGAAAATGCATAAAAATGCCACAAAGTGTAAACAAAACATAAAGCAATTGGTGTAAAACAAACATGGAGCATCAAAAATTATAGATATGTTTGCAATGTATCAGCGAGTTGAAGGAAACTCCACGTGCTGGACACCTTCGCACTGCCGGATTTCCAGTCCAAATCCTTCTTCTTCCGCTGCTCTGCTGGACCGGAGCCTGGACGATGTCTATACATCGTATAAAAAAGTGTGTAATCCCTCGGAGGCGTTGCTCGTGCAGCGTGATGACCCACAAGTATAGGGGATCGCAATAGTCTTTGAGGAAAGTAAAACCCAAATTTATTGATTCGACACAAGGGGAGCCAAAGAATATTTATAAGCCTTAATAGATGAGTTCTCAATTCAGCTGCACCTGGAATCAGACTTGCTTACAGTAGTTTATTAGTAGCAACAGTTTTATAGTAGTGGCAGTAGTAAAATAGTAGCAACAATAGTAAAATAAAGGTAGTAGCGGTATCAATAGTAAACAGTAGGATTAAATACTATAGGCATAAGGATGGATGAACGGGCGTTGCATGGACAAGATAATTCATGTAATAATCAAGACATGGGCAATTGCAGATAAATAATGATAAAGCATCCTAGTACTAAACAACCATAGGCATGTGTTCCGTATATAGTCGTACGTGCTCGCAATGAGAAACTTGCACGACATCTTCTGTCCTACCAGCCCATTCGCAAAGGGGCCTCAAGGGAATCTACTGGTCATTAAGGTACTCCTTTTAATAAAGTATCAGAGCAAAGTGTTAACACTCAGTGAACACATGTGATCCTCACATCACAGCCATCCCCTCTGGTTATCCCAATTATTGTCACTTTGGGGCCTCGGGTTCCGGGCAACGATATGTGTATACAACTTGCTGGTAAGATCATAAACAACAATTATCATCATAAAACAATAACAAGTTCAGATCTGAGATCATGGCACTCGGGCCCAAGGTGACAAGCATTAAACACAACAAGTTGCAACAATATCATAAGCACTAACAATGGATACTAGGCACCATGCCCTAACAATCTCATAGCAATTACATGAATGATCTCATCCAATCCCTACCATCCCCTTCGCCTACAGCAGGAATTACTCACACATGGATGGGGGAATCATGGATGGATGATGGAGAGATGTCGGTGATGATGATGATCTCCTCCGAATCCCCGCCCTGGCAGGGTGCCAGAATGGAATTTCTGGTTCCGAATCGCGGTTTCTGGTAGTGGCGGCGTAGCTGAACTCTATCTAGGAAAAACGCCAAACCCCTGATCCTTTCAGGTCAGAAGGTATATGTAGGCGGAAGGAGGGGTCGAGGGGACGCCTGGGGCGGCCACACCACCCCCTGGCGCGGCCTGGCCTGGCCCGCGCCACCAGGTGGTGTGGTCCCCTCATGGCCCCCTCCGTCTTGTATTCTCGCTCCGTGTGTCTTCTGGTAAAATAGGATTTTTGCAGTATTTTCCGAGATTTTTCCTGAAAGTTGGATTTCTGCATAAAAACAGGACACCAGGGCAATTCTGCTGAAAATAGCGTTAGTCCATGTTAGTTGTATTCAAAACATAGAAATTAGAGGAGAAACAACAGAAAAGTGTTCGGGAAAGTAGATACGTTTTGGACGTATCAACTCCCCCCAAGCTTAGTTTATTGCTTGTCCTCAAGCAATTTAGTTAACAACTGAGAGCGATAAAAGAAACTTTCACGAACACATTTGCTTCATAGGATGTATATATTCTCACTATATGACCAAGTACTCGGGCAATTCATAATAAGAAGTATGCAACTAATGTTATCTCATAGTCATGCAAGCTATGAAAAGGTACCAACACATTAATAACAAGCAACATGAAACATAAGAAGCTACAGGATTGTAATGCTCATAATAAGATATGAAAGAGTGGTATCTCGCTTGCCTTTATTTGTGGAGCAAAACATATATGCCAAGGCACCTCTGAAGTTCAAGAGAAGAGTAGAATTAGAAATATCAAAGATGCAAGCATCAAAGTTATACCACAATTAACCATGTTCTGGGACAAGCACATTGCACTAAGAACGATAGCCATGCTCTCAAGAAAGTGCTTTAAAGTTAGAAGATGAAGACTCAACATAAATTAAAAGAAAGGCTCTTCGCAGAGGGAAGCATGGATTTAACATATGCTAGAGCTTTTCATTTGTAAAACAGAGATAATAAATTGTTTTGAGAGGTGGTTGTTTCCTGTCAACGACTGGCAATGGGGTTCTTGCTATCTTCCATACTAAACAAGTGACAGAGGTTCCGAGTTCTTTGAAAAATTGGCACATTGGTGCTCTTTTATAAAGCTTGGCACTCCTCCCCACTTCTATTTTCACAAACCATGGCTAATCAAATCCATCGGGTGCCCACCCACTTTCACATACCATGGAGGAGTGCCCCTTTTTTCTTTTTCTTTTTAAAAAAAATTTAGATTACAATGGTCTGACAAGCTCCCTTGCAAAACTAATGACGAGCAGATGAAGCATGCAAGTCGAGGGGTACTTAATTCAATATGGAAGATAGCAATTCCGACCACTACGTCCTCATGAGCTAAAAACAGTGGCACAAAGTGAGAAGTATTTTAAGGTTTTGAAAGGTAGCACATGAAAATTTACTTGGAATGGCTTTGAAATACCATGCATAGGAATTTATAGTGGACTCTTTGGAATTACTTGGTTTTGGGGGATTGGATGCACGAGAAGTATCCCCTCCCAGTACAGGTGAAGGCTAGCAAAAGACTGGGAAGCGACAATTGAGAGAGCAGTAACTGTCATAATCATGCTTGCGATAAAACAAAATTAATAAAGGCATAAAAACGATACAAGAGCTCTGAGGCAAAGTAAATCATCAAGGATTAATTGACTTTTGTTCAGTCATATGCATGCTTGAGCATGTTCCAAGTCGATTCAAATGAAACTTTTTAGAGGCGGATACCACAATGTCATACCGTTTTATGAATAAAACAATGCAAGCAAACATCTATGCGACATGCTACAAACTATTAGTAAATTGGAACTAATCATATGAGAGCAAGAACTACTAAGCATCCATTAAATAGCGTACACCTTACACGAACAGGCTAAGAACGTCCATATAAATGAGTATATATACAAAAATGAAAACAAATGGAGTTCATACAAACCTCTCACCACATCTCGAGTTATCATAAGTCATCATTATTGCCCTTCACTTGTGTGGCTTGAATAATATGAAGTGATAACCAAGCTCCAATGGAGTCACGAGAGTCTGAACTCTGTAGCAAACTTTACAAAACCAGAAAAGAACAACAATTTTTTTTTGGTTTTCAAATTTAAGCACAAGAACAAGAGGAAACAGCAAACAAAGCAAAATATTTTTAGATTTTTTGAATACCAAAACAAAGATAGAAAGTAAAACAAACCAAAACTAGAAAACTAAAGAGGAAAACAAAGAGAAACAACGGAAATATTTTTGGTCTTTTTGTGTTTTGGAAAGTAGAAATAAAACAGGAACAACAAAGAAAAAGAAAGAAAACAAAACATGGATGTACAAAGTACCGACAAAATATGATGTATAGATGAGTGAATCATCGGCGTACCTCTGATGGTGCGGTGTTGATGTAGATGACCGACCCGTTGGGAACCCCAAGAGAAGGTGTGATGAGCACAGCAGCAAGTCTTCCCTCAGTTATGAAACCAAGGTATATCAAACCAGTAGGAGAAAGAACCAAACTTAAGAAGGTGATGCTTGCTAGCTTCATGACACTCCGGACAAGGGCGCCAAATAAACTGCTTGTCGGCATGTCTTCCCCCAGCAGCAACGTGAAACCTGCACACAACACAAACAAGTACTTTGCTCCCAACTTACGATGAGGTTGTCAATCTCACCGGTTTGCTGTAAACAAAGGATTAAGCGTATCGAGTGGTAAAAGGATAATAGTATGCAAGTAAAAGTAAACAGTGCAAGTAAAGTAAAACGATGTAACAATGTAAAGGAAATTGGACTGGGGTTCACAATTCACTAGTGGCGTCTCTCCATAAGACAAATAATAGCATGCTGGGTAAACAAATTACAGTTGTGCAATTGATAGAGTAAAGATAACGTACATACATCACGAGGATCACTATGAGGCTTACTCTGGGCATTACGACAAAATACATAGACCATAATCCAACTGCATCTATGACTAAAAATCCACTCGCGGGGAATCGTCCGAGGACCCTTGAGTATTAAGTTGCGAACAACAGATAATTGCATTAAGCAAAGTGCATAATGTAAACAAAGCAAATGTCCTTGGACACAAGAATGTTGTTTTCTCCCTAGTGGCAACCACACATCTACAACCTTAGAGGTTTCTGTCACTCTCCCAGAATAAATAGAGGCATGAACCCAACTATCGAGCATAAATACTCCCTCTTGGAGTCACTAGCATCTACTCGGCCAAGATAGCTACTAGCAACGGAAAGCATGCAAGATCATAAACAACATAGAGATAACACAAGATATAATTCAGCACATCAACTTGACATAGTACCAATACTCATCGGATCCCAACAAACACAACATGTATGATTACATAATGATGATCTTGATCATGTAGGGCAGCTCACAAGATCTAAACATGAAGCACATGGTGGAGAAGACAACCATCTAGCTACTGCTATGGACCCATAGTCCAAGGTAGACTACTCACACATCACTCCGGAGGCGACCATGGTGGTGGAGAAGGCCTCCGGCAGGGATTCCCTGCTGTGGTGGTGTGTGATAGTGTAAATCACCGTCCAGTTGGGAACCCCAAGAGGAAGGTTTGATGAGTATAGCAGCGAGTTTTCCCTCAGTAAGAAACCAAGGTTTAATCGTATCCAGGAAAAAGCCAAACGTCAGAAGCTGATGCCCGCTAGCTTCGCGACAGCTCAGGACAATTTATAAGGCGCCTCGTCGAAGCTTTGCTTTGCGAGCGGCAACGTGGAACCTACACACAACACAACCAAATACTTTGCTCCCAACTTATGATGAGGTTGTCAATCTCACCGGTTTGCTGTAAACAAAGGTATGAGCGTATCGAGTGGAAAGCAATAGTAGTATGCGAGTAAAGTAAACAGTGCAAGTAAAGTAAACATGTGATAGCAATATAAAGGAAATAGGACCGGGGTCCACAGTTCACTAGAGGTGTCTCTCCATAAGATAAATAACACATGCTGGGTAAACAAATTATAGTTGGGCAATTGATAGAATAAAGACAACGTGCATATGTTGAGAGGATCACTATGAGATTTACTCTGGGCATTACAACAAGATACATAGACCGCCATCCAACTGTATCTATGACTAATAATCCACTCACGGGGATATCGTCCGAACACCCCATGAGTATTAAGTTGCGAACAACAGATAACTGCATTAAACAAAGTGTGTAATGTAAACAAAGCATATGCCCTTGGACATAAGAATGTTGTTTTCTCCCTAGTGGCAACAGCACATCTACAACCTTAGAGGTTTCTATCACTCCCCTAGATTAAATAGAGGCATGAACCCAACTATCGATCATAAATACCCCCTCTTGGAGTCACTAGTATCTACTCGGCCAAGATAGCTACTAACAACGGAGAGCATGCAAGATCATAAACAACATAGAGATAACATAAGATAATATTCAGCACATCAACTCAATCATAACACCAATATTCATTGGATCCCAACAAACACAACATGTAGAATTACATAACGGTGATCTCGATCATGTAAGGCAGCTCACGAGATCTAAACATGAAGCACATGGTGGTGAAGACAACCATCTAGCTATTGCTATGGACCCATAGTCCAAGGTAGACTACTCACTCATTGCGCCGGAGGCAAGCATGGCGATGAAGAAGACCTCCGGTGGCGATTCCCCTCTCCGGCAGGGTGCCGGGAGGAGCTTCTGGACCCTCCCGATCTCGGGTCGACGACGGCGGCGGATCGCGATGTGTTTCTGGAAAAGTGATTGGGTTCTTAGGTTTTTCCCATCAGGGGGTCTTTATAGGCGAAGGGGCATCGTCAAAAGTGGACCGAGGCGGTCTCATAGATAGGGGCACGGCCAGGGCCTGGGCCACGCCGCCCTATTGTGTGGGCCCCTCGTGGCCCCACTCCGTCTCCTCTTCGGTTCTCTGGAAGCTTCGGTAAATTTCTGGATGTTTGGCTTTTGTTTCATCCAATTCCGAGAATATTTTCTGTGTAACTTTTCTGAAACACAAAAACAGCAGAAAATAGGGAACTTGCACTGTGGCATCTCGTTAATAGGTTAGTTCCGGAAAATGCATAAAAACGCCACGAAGTGTAACGAAACACTAAGCAAATGGTGTAAAAACAAGCATGGAGCATCAAAAATTATAGATACGTTTGAGACATATCAGCATCCCCAAGCTTAACTCCTGCTCGTCCTCGAGTAGGTAAGTGATAACAAAGAAAATAATTTTTGAGGTGACATGCACCTACACAATCTTGATCATCTATGAAAGCGTTGTGCGCTGGGATCAAAGAACTTAAAACATGGGCATGAAAGATATAATCTTGATAGAAGAAACTTAGTAACCATGTTATAACATGAAAAAGAACACAAACGAAAGATCATGAAAATGAAACAATGAAAGTCAAACATGTGTTCAAATCATATGGAAAAACATACAAATTGTTTTCAGCTTGTCCTTCATGAGAGAGCAAAACATAAATGCATAGGACACCTTCAAGTTTAAGAGGGCGACTAGATACAAGTAATTTAAGAACAAGTGAAACTAGCATCATGAATCAATCAATGAAAACTTTGGGACAATGCACATTATACTCAGAATGACAACTATGCTCTCTTAGATGGTGCATAAAGGTAGAAGGTGGTGACTCAACATAAAAGTAAAAGAAAGGCCCTTCGCAGAGGGAAGCAGTGATTAAACATGTGCTAGAGCTTTTCATTTGTAAAACAGAGAGATAAAAATTGGGTTTTGAGAGGTGGTTGTCTTTGTCAACGACTGGCAATGGGGTTTTTGCTATCTTCCATACAAAAATGAAGCAAGTTTTTGAGAGAGATTGGCACTTTTGTGCTCTTTTATAAAGCTTGGCACTCCTCCCCACCTTTTTTCCTTTCTCAAACCATGGCTAACCGATTCCATCGGGTGCCCACCAACATTCACATACCATGGAGGAGTGCCTTTTTTTCTTTTCTTTTTTCCATTTTTTTGGAATAAAACAATATGGAAGATAGCAAATCCGACCACTACGTCCCCATGAGCTGAAAATAGTGTCACAAAACGAGAAGTATTTTGAAGGTTTTTGAAAGGTAGCACATGAAAATTTACTTGGAATGGCTTACAAATACCATGCATAGGAATTTATAGTGGACACAATGGAACAACTTGGTTTTTGGGATTTGGATGCACGAGTAGAGCTCATACTCAGTACAAAATGAGGGCTAGCAATAGACTGGGACAAACCAACTAAGAGAGCAATAACGGCTATAATCATGCAAAGCGACAAAGTAACATTAAAAGAAGCATAAGATGGCATCAAAAGTCAAAAACTAAATGATCATAGAGGCTTATGGCGACTTTGTATGAGTCTAACATGTGTGAGCATGCACCAAGTTAACCCAAATAAAGCATCAAAGGAGAAAACCAAAATAATGCTTCCAAATAATTAAAACAACGCATGATTTTTTTCAAAGGCTCATTAAGCAATCTCAGTCAATTGAGACAAGTCATGCTACAGCAAAACCACTAAGCATACTATCAAAAAGACATCAAGCACTACATGCAAAAGCCTAGGCCGCAGTCTACGCAAGCTCCTTTTGTACCACTTTTTTGCATAAAACTTTTTCTCTTTTCCGACACCATTCAAACTTTTTTGAAACAACTCTTTTGGTGAAAACCAACATGGACCAGAGGTCAAAATACACCTTGATATAAAGATATAAGAAGATCTGAACACAAATCAAGGCAAAAAAACGAAAGCTAAACGCAGTTCTAGAAAAAGAGAACACTCATTGAACGGTAAGAGTGAAAAAAGGAGTGTTCTTGGCAAATGAAAAGCAAGTAATCTTCTCCAAAAGGAATTTGTTGGGGTCCAACCATTTATTGTAGCAAACAAAACTAAACAAAACTGAAAACTAAAACAACTAACGCTCCAAGAAAAACGCATAATGCATGAAGCAATAAAAATATAGTGTGTTGAAAGGTGACCTGATTTTTGCCGATGAAGAAGGGGTGGCTCGGGGGCATCCCCAGGCTTTGACGCTTGTACCTCTTGGATATTTCTTGGGGTTACATGGGCATCCCCAAGCTTGAGCTTTTGTCCATTCTTCAACTCATCTCATCATTCTCCAATCCCTACACTTGAAAACTTCCTTCATACAAAACTAAACACAATTCTATTAGCAACATTAGTGTAAGCATAGCAATGAATCAACCCTTTTTGCTTCAGGTTTCAACTCAAAACCACCATATATAAAGCATATACTACTGTAGCAACTTCCCCAAAAGTTCCGTGATCAAAAGAACTCAAAAAGAAAGCGATCGAGCGGCAAACACAAATAATAGCAGAAATCTGTCAAAACAGAACAG
This sequence comes from Dactylis glomerata, assembly GCA_007115705.1. Taxonomy (NCBI): domain Eukaryota; kingdom Viridiplantae; phylum Streptophyta; class Magnoliopsida; order Poales; family Poaceae; genus Dactylis; species Dactylis glomerata. The sequence continues at coordinate 1,540,757 of QXEO01001691.1, read as the reverse complement.
CTGACAAAGGTCGAATTTTTAGAGGATTTTATGTTGCTCAAATCAAAAAGTGTATAACTAATGAAAGTTTGCATATAACCTGGGGCATATGCACAAGAAATCGAGGTCCAAAAGATATTCTGATAATTTTCACGAATTTTTATGGTGCAGCACCAAAATCTGTTTCAGGACAGCAACATCCCCAAATCTTACCTCACTCAAATTAGAGGCTTCTCTTGGCACAACAACGAAATAAAAAGGATAAGGAGCGGTTATTACAGTAGTAATAACTTCAAAGGCGCAAATAAAAGAAAAAGAACTGAAAGTAAAAACATTAGGTTATCTCCCAAGAGTGCTTTTCTTTAACGCCTTTGATGAAGCATCAAGCTCATAATTTGCTCTAAGAATAGAGTCAAAAAGCAATTTCTTTCTCTTCCTAGGGAAGTGTTCCATACCTTTTTTGAGTGGGAATTGATATTTGATGGTGCCTTCCCTCATATTAATGATGGCACCTACAGTTCGAAGAAAGGGTCTTCCCAAAATAATAGGACATGAAGCATTGCATTCAACATCCATAACAAGAAAATCAACGGGAACAAGGTTATTGTTAACCATAATAAGAACATCATTAATCCTTCCCAAAGGTTTCTTCTTAGCAATATCAGCAATAGGAACATTATAATAACACTTTTCAAGCGGTGGTAAATCAAGCATATCATAAATCTTTCTAGGCATAATAGAAATACTAGCACCTAGATCACATAAAGCATGGCAATCAAAACTATTAACATGCATATCAATGATGGGTTCCCAACCATCTTCTAACTTCTTGGGAATAGAGGCTTTTTGCTTCAACCTTTCATCCCTAATTTTCATAAGAGCATTGGTAATATGCTTAGTAAAAGCAACATTTATAGAACTAGCATTAGGAGTCAAAGCAAGATTTTGCAAGAACAAAATAACTTCAGATATATTGTAGCCATCAACATCAAAATCATTAAAGGAAATAGAGCAATCATCTCCCACACTCCGAAAAATATCAGCACTCTTTTGAGAAAAAGTTTTAGCAGTTTTAGGCTTTTTAACACTAGGAGTAGGAGTTTTCTCTACACCAATCAAAGTAAGAGGATTGCTAGCATTTGGAACAACATCATTAGAGGTAGTAATGGTACATACCTTCATCTTCCTAGCCATCTCATCTTCTCTTTCCCACCTGGCATGCAATTCTGCGAGCATCCTAACATTTTCATCAATTCTAACTTGAATAGCATTAGAAGTGGTAAAAGGATTGTTCTCCTTCACATCATTAGGCAACACTTTTAATTTTAGAAGTTCAACATCATGAGCAAGGCTATCAACTTTAGAAGCAAGAATATCAATTTTGCCTAACTTTTCCTCAACAAACTTGTTAAAAGCATTTTGCTTACCGATGAAGTCCTTGAGCATTACCTCAAGCTCGGAGGGCGCGGCCCTAGTGTTGTTAGAGGAATTACCATAAGAGTTACCATAACCATTACCATTGGTAGAAGGATACGACCTATAATTGTTACTAGCAAAATTGTTCCTATAAGCATTATTGTTAAAATTATTATTTCTAATGAAGTTTATATCAACATGCTCTTCTTGAGCAACCAAAGAGGCTAAAGAAACATTATTAGGATCTACATGAGTCCTATCATTAGAAAGCATAAGCATAATAACATCAATCTTATCACTCAAGGAATAGGTTTCCTCAACAGAATTTACCTTCTTACCTTGTGGAGCTCTCTCGGTGTGCCATTCAGAATAGTTTACCATCACATTGTCGAAAACTTCATTGCAGCGCCCAAGGTAAGGGACATAAAAGTGCCTCCAGCAGCTGAATCCAATAGGTTCCTTGAAGAAAAATTCAGTCCTGCATAAAAAGTTTGGACAATCATCCAAGTAGTCAGTCCATGAGTGGGGCAATTCTTCATCATAGATTTCATTCTTTCCCAAGCTTGAGCAACATGTTCATTATCAAACTGGCTAAACTTCATAATATTGCTATGCAAAGCTATAATCTTAGCAGGAGGACAGTATCTACCAATAAAAGCATCCTTACACTTAGCCCATGAATCAATACTATTTTTTTGCAAAGACAACAACCAATCCTTAGCTTTTCCTCTCAAAGAAAAAGGAAACATCTTAAGCTTAATAATATCACTCTCTACATCCTTATATTTCTACATCTCACATAGCTCAACAAAATTGTTGAGATGAGCTGCAGCATCATCAGTACTAGCACCAGAAGATTGCTCTTTCATAACAAGGTTCAATAAAGCAGGTTTAATCTCATAAAAATCAGCAGCAGGAGCAGGTGGCGCAATAGGAGTGCAGATAAAATCACACAACTTGGTGTTCTCATGAGTACCCATTCTAGCAAAGCTAAAAGCAGACAAGTAAAAACAACTATAAAGGAAACTAATTTTTTTGTATTTTTGATAAAACGATGCAAGTAAAAATAAAGTAAAAGCAAAACTAAAAACAAAGTAAAGGATGTGCGTGCGAAACTCCCCTTGCAGAAGTCTTCTTTTTACCCGGCAACGGCGCCAGAAAAATCTTTGCTATGGCGGTGTGTGATAGTGTAAATCACCGTCCAGTTGGGAACCCCAAGTGGAAGGTTTGATGAGTACACCAACGAGTTTTCCCTCAGTAAGAAACAAAGGTTTAATCGTATCCAGGAAAAAGCCAAACGTTAGAAGGTGATGCCCGCTAGCTTCGCAACAGCTCAGGACAATTTATAAGGCACCTCGTCCAAGCTTTGCTTTGCGAGCGACAACGTGGAACCTGCACACAACACAACCAAATACTTTGCTCCCAACTTACGATGAGGTTGTCAATCTCACCGGTTTGCTGTAAACAAAGGTATGAGCATATCGAGTGGAAAGCAATAGTAGCATGCGAGTAAAGTAAACAGTGCGAGTAAAGTAAATAGGTGATAGCAATATAAAGGAAATAGGACCGGGGTCCATAGTTCACTAGTGGTGTCTCCCCATAAGATAAATAGCACATGCTGGGTAAACAAATTACAGTTGGGCAATTGATAGAATAAAGACAGCTTGCATATGTCGAGAGGATCACTATGAGATTTACTCTGGGCATTACAACAAGATACATAGACCGCCATCCAACTGCATCTATGACTAATAATCCACTCACGGGGATATCGTCCGAACACCCCATGAGTATTAAGTTGCGAACAACAGATAACTGCCTTAAGCAAAGTGTGTAATGTGAACAAAGCATATGCCCTTGGACATAAGAATGTTGTTTTCTCCCTAGTGGCAACAACACATCTACAACCTTAGAGGTTTCTGTCACTCCCCCGGATTAAACCCAACTATCGAGCATAACTACCCCCTCTTGGAGTCACTAGTATCTACTCGGCCAAGATAGCTACTAACAACGGAGAGCATGCAAGATCATAAAAAACATAGAGATAGCATAAGATAATATTCAGCTCATCAACTCAATCATAACACCAATATTCATCGGATCCCAACAAACACAACATGTAGAATTACATAACGGTGATCTCGATCATGTAAGGCAGCTCACGAGATCTAAACATGAGGCACATGGTGGAGAAGACAACCATCTAGCTAGTTGTGACGCCCCAAAATCGGCACCTTGTGAATTACAGCAATCACGCCACAATTCGCACGATGTCGCTTTGGAAACGCACCACCAAGCAAAATATGCACGTCACAACATACACATTATGCGGGTGGAATCAAGGTAGCAACATTGCACAAGTTCACGATGGAACCCACAAAAGAATATATCCGAGTACGGACAAGAATACAAATGGGCCTAAGAGGCCTGAAGATAAACGATGGCGTCCATAACCCTGCCCAGGCCAAGCCGGAAGGGTAACCTTGCTAACGTCGTCGCTTCCATGTACCTGTCTTCAAACCTGCTCCGGCGAGAAATCCAAGACGAGCAGCAATAAGTACGAAGTACTTAGCAAGACTTCAAGACGTATAAAGCATAGTCAACAAGCCGCCTTTGTACGTGAGGTACGCGGACAAGCTCGAGAGACTCAAAAGGACGTCAGCTGTATGGTGGGGTTAAGCGGCAGCGAGCAAGCGCTAAAAAACCTATAGAGACACTCTACAACTTCCGTATAATCAGAATAAGATAAGAGAGCGCATAAAGTAAATAACTAGCTACTACAACAAACATAACCCAGCCGATGAATCACCTCGTCGTGACCCCACGAAGAAGCAATGACAAAGGCACTCACACGGTTAACAATTTTATAACAAGTTAATGTTGCAGTAGAACTATTTACTACGCCACTTTTTATCATCAATTAGGTGCAAGTTATTCTATGATCGAGTAGAACGGCTCCAAGTCGTCCATAACCGCGGACACGGCTTTTCGAAAAGATTTACCCTGCAGGGGTGCACCAATGTACCCATACACGCTCGATCAATCCAACCTAGACAAGGGATGGATGTCACGACGAGACCGTTGCTAATTCTACAAGAGAGTTTAGGGGGGCCACCCAACTAAGCTACCCGCAACGAAGTCGGCCGAGCTCCGAAGACGGACCCAGAAGTTTGCGACGGCGGTGAAGTCAGGTCGAGGGCTCATCATAGAGGGTCTTCCAGCTTCACATCGGCACGCAAGGCAAATAAACCCGTCAACCATCATAGGCGACACAACCGCACCCATCGTAGGGGGGCTTAAAACCTTAAGCACCTTCAAAGGTAACTCAAACCAAATCCAGATCCAAATGTAAATATGGTGTTGTGGCCCCCGGTAAACTAACTCGAGAAAAAGTAGTAAGTCAAGGGAGATCCCACGGCATCTCCACGAGTGGTTAGTGCGCTCAGCTTAGAACAGTTCATGCGAACTCGGGGTCCTAGGGGACACAAGTGAGCCGTCGTAAAACGGGCAAAATGACTCACCGATGCCTCTGCTTAATCAAGTGTAGTTGTAACATAAATAAATCATGTTTATTTCCAACATCTTATAACCAACTAATCTCCAATTCATATCCATCTCATAACCATAAAGTAAAGCATGTGATAACTTCCCAACCCGATAAGATAACATAACTTTAAACGACCTAAGCATGCCTACGACTCGCAAGGCCAACTCAAACAACAAGCAAAAGGTAATAGGCGGGAGGTGGCAGATATATAGTTTTGCTTTGGGGAAACGGGTGGATAGGATACGTGACTCAAACAAAGCATCGGAACACAAGGCTAGCATAAAGCAGAAAGAATAACAACAAATAGGTAATAAGTACCCCTATAGGTAGGCAAAGGGCGGGAAAGCTTGCCTGGCAAGATTGTCGAAGAACACCGAAGAACTTGTCGTTGCTCACAACACCACGAAGCGTCCTATCCGAGAAGAAGCAAAGTGCTACAACAAACAACGGATGCACACTTACTACTACGGCAAAAGAATCGGCATGATCATATGAAGCATGTATGCATGACATGGCGATTATGATGCAATGCAACTTATCCAAATTAAGCGGAATCGAATTCCGACACACACATATATAGTTCAAGTTGATTTACTACACGGCAATTTAAATGTTGATTAACATGGCAAAGCAAAGGCATGGGTGAGCTACACAAATTAAATGAAGCGGGAAAATATTATAAGCATTACCCAAATACTTCATATGTTGTTTAATAGGTGATATGCAAACCATCACGTCATTATATGATGCAAGATGCTAACATGGATATGAATGTCATATTCAGATTCTTCACATTTTTTTGATAAATTTTCATATAAAATACTTTTTATTTTGAGTTATAGATTAAAAGATATGGGCATAAACAGATTTGAAGGTCATAAAAAAATAAACAGAGACACGCTGACATTTTTTAGACTGATGGCTGAAACCAAACTTGGACATGTAAAGCTAAACTGAACTGACCAAGACTGAAACTGAAACTGGAAAAAGGTGCGAACTTTTTGGGTGCAGGGGACTCGAACTTGGTTGTCTGGAAAGTGGCAAAACGAGAAGCAGCAGCGTCTTGGCTTCGGTTCTAGGATAACTGTCCAAGACAAGAATAACTACAGGAACTTTGTTTGGCTAAACAAGTAAGTATAGAGCTCGAGAAAAATATGTCATGAGCTAGCTAGTAGAACAAGCAGGCAAGTTGCTGGATGGATTGACACCGTGCAAGAATTAGCTAGCTGAAACCAGCAGAGTACCATGTGGATAGAGTCAAGGCGTTAGCTAGCTAGCTGAACTGAACCTGTAACTGAAAACTGTAGATACACACTGACATGTAAACAAGATAAAGATGTCTTCATGGCGGGGTCGATGCGCGTATGGTACTGGCTCTATTTGCAAACCAGTACTAGCTTGGAACTAGTTCATGTAAGAAAGCAAGTGCACATGCTGCTCGATGGTTTCTGGATGTAAAATTAGCTAGCTCAAGATGGAGTTCATGCCGGACACGACAACAGCCGTGAGCGGAATAGCTGCTCTGGATGTACTCGAGTAAGAAAACAGGGGAAAAGGAGGCGGCTTCTCACCACGGTTCTGTCGGCGAGCTGGGCGACGCGACGAGGACGCCGTGTAGAGGGGAAAGCGGACGCGCGAGCAGACGCCATGGCAGAGGAAGCACACGGCCCTGCGGGAACTCAAGCGGCAAGCTCGAGCTCAAAAACATGGCGAGGATGGACGGTCAGAGGGGAGCGACAGATACACAGCCGGAAATCGACGGGGAAAAGGGGAAAAGGACGGCTAGCTCACCGGGAGTTCGCGTGCATGCTCGGAGAGGCCGGGGATGACCGCGGTGGCCGGATTTCGCCGGTGTCCAGGGAGGAAAAAGAGGCTACGCTGGTCGTTGTAATCGTCCCTGGCTCGATTGCTTCCGCGGAGAGCTACAGGGTGACGAGGCGGTGCTCCATGCTTCATCGGTTCGTCACCTGGTTGTGTAGAACGATGGGGCGACGGTGAGGTGTTGATGGCCGTGGGGCTCGATTTCTTGTGCAGAGAAAAAAAAGAGAAAAACTAGAGGGAAACGAGGGAGGCGGCGGAGTCAGAAGGGAGAGGGAGAAGAGGGGCTAGGGTTCCAGGAGATCTCGATCTGGGAGTAGTTGAAAAGGAGGAGGAGGGAGCAGGTGAGATGGTGGTGGTGCTCGTGACGTCCGCAGGGAAGGGTCACGCCTCGTGCGTGCCTGGTTGTAGAAGATGTCAAACAGGAACCAGGGAGCGTCGGGTGGTTGTTGGGCCTGGAGGAAAGTGGGCCGGCTCGGGTCAGGGAAAAGGATTGGCTTCTTTTCTTCTCCCTTTTTTTTCTTTCTGGAAACTCCTTCTTCTTTTCTTGCAGCATTCTTTTAGGGAAAATGAGACATGGGTTTGGAAAGATTTGCAAACATGTTTTAAAACTTGATTTTGATATTAAACAATTTCAAAGATTGCAAATTTTATAGTTTGAAGAGTGAAGGGAAGGTTTATTATAAAACCATACGAGCAAAATAGAAAATAGATTTTAATCCAAAATAATTGTAGATTTCACAAAAATATGCAAGGTTAAAGATGCATGAGGATGCATGACGCAAAAATAAAAGAACAACCAAACTAGAAAGGGGATTTTTCTGGGCCGTTACAATCGACACCACCAACAAGGGATCTCGCCCCGAGATCCACGCTCGTGTAGGGGAAAGAGTTGGTTAAACTATCAAATCTTCTTGCACCGTGTAGATGTCATCGACACCACCAACAAAAAGGTTCCTTCTCGACACCACCAACAATGGATTCTTGCTCCAATTGACGATGATGAACTTCCGAGGTATAGACCTATTAGGATAAAGGCAAGAGATCGTCCACCCACGTGGGAACCTAAACTCAAAGAGGTAGGTAAGAGAGACAACTCAAAACTCGTAAAGGTAAGAGGAGAGAAGCACAGAGGTAAGGAGTAAATTGCAGACCTACTCAGATCTATCCAACACATTTTTAACAAAATAGTTTTGTCACTAGACACAACAACGACCGTTGGCAAGGTTTTCCTACAGGCAGAGCGGACCAGTGGGTATCGACAAAACCTTGGCTCTGATACCACTTGTGACGCCCCAAAATCGGCACCTTGCGAATTACAGCAATCACGCCACAATTCGCACGATGTCGCTTTGGAAACGCACCACCAAGCAAAATATGCACGTCACAACATACACATTATGCGGGTGGAATCAAGGTAGCAACATTGCACAAGTTCACGATGGAACCCACAAAAGAATATATAATAACCACAACGACTCCACGAGTCAAGAATCCAAATACATACAAAGATCCAAATCATACATAAAGCAAATAGTATCCGAGTACGGACAAGAATACAAATGGGCCTAAGAGGCCTGAAGATAAACGATGGCGTCCATAACCCTGCCCAGGCCAAGCCGGAAGGGTAACCTTGCTAACGTCGTTGCTTCCATGTACCTGTCTTCAAACCTGCTCCGGCGAGAAATCCGAGACGAGCAGCAATAAGTACGAAGTACTTAGCAAGACTTCAAGACGTATAAAGCGTAGTCAACAAGCCGCCTTTGTACGTGAGGTACGCGGACAAGCACGAGAGACTCAAAAGGACGTCAGCTGTATGGTGGGGTTAAGCGGCAGCGAGCAAGCGCTAAAGAACCTATAGAGACACTCTACAACTTCCGTCTAATCAGAATAAGATAAGAGAGCGCATAAAGTAAATAACTAGCTACTACAACAAACATAACCCAGCCGATGAATCACCTCGTCGTGACCCCACGAAGAAGCAATGGCAAAGGCACTCACACGGTTAACAATTTTATAACAAGTTAATGTTGCAGTAGAACTATTTACTACGCTACTTTTTATCATCAATTAGGTGCAAGTTATTCTATGATCGAGTAGAACGGCTCCAAGTCGTCCATAACCGCGGACACGGCTTTTCGAAAAGATTTACCCTGCAGGGGTGCACCAATGTACCCATACACGCTCGATCAATCCAACCTAGACAAGGGATGGATGTCACGACGAGACCGTTGCTAATTCTACAAGAGAGTTTAGGGGGGCCACCCAACTAAGCTACCCGCAACGAAGTCGGCCGAGCTCCGAAGACGGACCCAGAAGTTTGCGACGGCGGTGAAGTCAGGTCGAGGGCTCATCATAGAGGGTCTTCCAGCTTCACATCGGCATGCAAGGCAAATAAACCCGTCAACCATCATAGGCGACACAACCGCACCCATCGTAGGGGGGCTTAAAACCTTAAGCACCTTCAAAGGTAACTCAAACCAAATCCAGATCCAAATGTAAATACGGTGTTGTGGCCCCCGGTAAACTAACTGGAGAAAAAGTAGTAAGTCAAGGGAGATCCCACGGCATCTCCACGAGTGGTTAGTGCGCTCAGCTTAGAACAGTTCATGCGAACTCGGGGTCCTAGGGGACACAAGTGAGCCGTCGTAAAACGGGCAAAATGACTCACCGATGCCTCTGCTTAATCAAGTGTAGTTGTAACATAAATAAATCATGTTTATTTCCAACATCTTATAACCAACTAATCTCCAATTCATATCCATCTCATAACCATAAAGTAAAGCATGTGATAACTTCCCAACCCGATAAGATAACATAACTTTAAACGACCTAAGCATGCCTACGACTCGCAAGGCCAACTCAAACAACAAGCAAAAGGTAATAGGCGGGAGGTGGCAGATATATAGTTTTGCTTTGGGGAAACGGGTGGATAGGATACGTGACTCAAACAAAGCATCGGAACACAAGGCTAGCATAAAGCAGAAAGAATAACAACAAATAGGTAATAAGTACCCCTATAGGTAGGCAAAGGGCGGGAAAGCTTGCCTGGCAAGATTGTCGAAGAACACCGAAGAACTTGTCGTTGCTCACAACACCACGAAGCGTCCTATCCGAGAAGAAGCAAAGTGCTACAACAAACAACGGATGCACACTTACTACTACGGCAAAAGAATCGGCATGATCATATGAAGCATGTATGCATGACATGGCGATTATGATGCAATGCAACTTATCCAAATTAAGCGGAATCGAATTCCGACACACACATATATAGTTCAAGTTGATTTACTACACGGCAATTTAAATGTTGATTAACATGGCAAAGCAAAGGCATGGGTGAGCTACACAAATTAAATGAAGCGGGAAAATATTATAAGCATTACCCAAATACTTCATATGTTGTTTAATAGGTGATATGCAAACCATCACGTCATTATATGATGCGAGATGCTAACATGGATATGAATGTCATATTCAGATTCTTCACATTTTTCTGATAGATTTTCATATAAAATACTTTTTATTTTGAGTTATAGATTAAAAGATATGGGCATAAACAGATTTGAAGGTCATAAAAAAATAAACAGAGACACGCTGACATTTTTTAGACTGGTGGCTGAAACCAAACTTGGACATGTAAAGCTAAACTGAACTGACCAAGACTGAAACTGAAACTGGCAAAAGGTGCGAACTTTTTGGGTGCAGGGGACTCGAACTTGGTTGTCTGGAAAGTGGCAAAACGAGAAGCAGCAGCGTCTTGGCTTCGGTTCTAGGATAACTGTCCAAGACAAGAATAACTACAGGAACTTTGTTTGGCTAAACAAGTAAGTATAGAGCTCGAAAAAAATATGTCACGAGCTAGCTAGTAGAACAAGCAGGCAAGTTGCTGGATGGATTGACACCGTGCAAGAATTAGCTAGCTGAAACCAGCAGAGTACCATGTGGATAGAGTCGAGGCGTTAGCTAGCTAGCTGAACTGAACCTGTAACTGAAAACTGTAGATACACACTGACATGTAAACAAGATAAAGATGTCTTCACGGCGGGTTCGATGCGCGTATGGTACTGGCTCTATTTGCAAACCAGTACTAGCTTGGAACTAGTTCATGTAAGAAAGCAAGTGCACATGCTGCTCGATGGTTTCTGGATGTAAAATTAGCTAGCTCAAGGTGGAGTTCATGGCGGACACGACAACAGCCGTGAGCGGAACAGCTGCTCTGGATGTACTCGAGTAAGAAAACAGGGGAAAAGGAGGCGGCTTCTCACCACGGTTCTGTCGGCGAGCTGGGCGACGCGACGAGGACGCCGTGTAGAGGGGAAAGCGGACGCGCGAGCAGACGCCGTGGCAGAGGAAGCACACGGCCCTGCGGGAACTCAAGCGGCAAGCTCGAGCTCAAAAACATGGCGAGGACGGACGGTCAGAGGGGAGCGACAGATACACAGCCGGAAATCGACAGGGAAAAGGGGAAAAGGACGGCTAGCTCACCGGGAGTTCGCGTGCATGCTCGGAGAGGCCGGGGATGACCGCGGTGGCCGGATTTCGCCGGTGTCCAGGGAGGAAAAAGAGGCTACGCTGTTCGTTGTAATCGTCCCTGGCTCGATTGCTTCCGCGGAGAGCTACAGGGTGACGAGGCGGTGCTCCATGCTTCATCGGTTCGTCACCTGGTTGCGTAGAACGATGGGGCGACGGTGAGGTGTTGATGGCCGTGGGGCTCGATTTCTTGTGCAGAGAAAAAAAAGAGAAAAACTAGAGGGAAACGAGGGAGGCGGCGGAGTCAGAAGGGAGAAGGAGAAGAGGGGCTAGGGTTCCAGGAGATCTCGATCTGGGAGTAGTTGAAAAGGAGGAGGAGGGAGCAGGTGAGATGGTGGTGGTGCTCGTGACGTCCGCAGGGAAGGGTCACGCCTCGTGCGTGCCTGGTTGTAGAAGATGTCAAACAGGAACCAGGGAGCGTCGGGTGGTTGTTGGGCCTGGAGGAAAGTGGGCCGGCTCGGGTCAGGGAAAAGGATTGGCTTCTTTTCTTCTCCCTTTTTTTTCTTTCTGGAAACTCCTTCTTCTTTTCTTGCAGCATTCTTTTAGGGAAAATGAGACATGGGTTTGGAAAGATTTGCAAACATGTTTTAAAACTTGATTTTGATATTAAACAATTTCAAAGATTGCAAATTTTATAGTTTGAAGAGTGAAGGGAAGGTTTATTATAAAACCATACGAGCAAAATAGAAAATAGATTTTAATCCAAAATAATTGTAGATTTCACAAAAATATGCAAGGTTAAAGATGCATGAGGATGCATGACGCAAAAATAAAAGAACAACCAAACTAGAAAGGGGATTTTTCTGGGCCGTTACAATCGACACCACCAACAAGGGATCTCGCCCCGAGATCCACGCTCGTGTAGGGGAAAGAGTTGGTTAAACTATCAAATCTTCTTGCACTGTGTAGATGTCATCGACACCACCAACAAAAAGGTTCCTTCTCGACACCACCAACAATGGATTCTTGCTCCAATTGACGATGATGAACTTCCGAGGTATAGACCAACCCCCTGCAAGGGCTCCCTGTGCCACCTTATATAGTGGTGGCCAGGGTTACAACGGTCACAAGAGACCAGAAGACACGAACTACACTCCAAATAGGACTTGCTGACGAAGGCAGAGACCTTGACTTTCTCCCTGATTGCTCTCGATGGGACTCCACATCCCTGTACCTTGTACTTCTAGGACTGTGACCTTACCACTGTGAGGTAAGCTCTGTACTTGTGCACAGTGAGGGTAGGTAGACCACCACTGTGCACCCTGTCACCCTGATACTTCTCCATACTTGGCAGAATCCCTCCTTGATTGTCGGGATAGGACACCTTAGTTGACTTATGTATCCCGGATATGACCGTTGGCCATATCCTGGACCTATATGCCGGACCAACGGCCTATGAAGGTCGGGTAATCCGGCTTACCATGCTCCTGCACGATATAACACATAAGTTAGGCCGGCATATCTATGTATATGCCGGCATTCCTCAATACGTATTCCGGTTATACCGGTATATCCGGACATTAGCCGGGATACACAAATATGCCGGCCTGGCCGATGCTCTTATATTCCGGCCAGGCCCTTCCTTGATAAATCCGGCATAAAGTCAACCATAGCCCTTGTATCTTTCTAGTCTCTTGACCCTACCAGGGGTCATCCCCCCGACATTAGTCCCCGAAGCTGTCGAGGTTCCCCAGTCTTGACTGAGGGGCCTTGGCAGGTTCAACACATCTTCTTTTCATTATATCCTGGCTCTATTGTTATATACCGATGATTAGATTATATGCCGGGACATCCGCTTATATACCGGCTACTGTTTCTTCTCCAAAAGTTATTCCGGCCGGTCCCGGGGTATTCCGGACGGAACATATTCCCCGGGCAGTTATGCCGACATATAGACGAGACTTCCTTGAGAAGCCAAGCCTGACAGTTTGCATCGAAACTTGCAACTGCCCTGCCACCTCGAATGGTCACACGATGTGATGGTTCACAGCGCAGTTACTCCTCGCCATCATTGCCTAGTGGCACGGTTACAATAGCCGCCGCCCCACTCCGTGCCGACACGTGGCGATCTCTCGCAGAAACGGTCGGGGTAGTGGAACACTCGCCACGATCCCCACGACCCTGGCCCCTTCGGTATAAATACAGGGGTGGGGGTAAACTTGCTCTTTTTACCCCCACAGTGCCTTCTTCTTCCTCCGCTCCTCTGCCTCTCGCGCTTCCTCGCCGGACCGAAGGACAGCGAAGGAGCACCCTCGCCGTCCTGCCCCACGCCGGCGCCGACGCTCGACGACGTCCGACGTTCCCGTCAACGACGCCGCCGCCGCCACTTCTCTCGGCAACATTGCTGTGGGATTGAATCTTCCTCTGCACGCTCGCCGCCGCTCCATCGCCGCCGGCCAAGCTTCGGTGAGTTCGTCCTCTGTTCTTCCTCTTTCATGCTCTTTCGCAGCCTTGTCCCGGTATCGCTGCGCGCTTAGATCCTTAGCAGTTTCTCTTCATAGTATCTTCTTGCCTAGATTAGCATTGCCAGAGAATCTCTTCTATGGTTCACAGATGTTCTTGCGTAGAACTTATTTCCATGCTTTGTTTCCGGTTTTAACTGCGATGGTAGATCCCCTTTTCCTGCTAACTTCTGGGAGAGTGGTATACCGGAGAGACTAACCTCCCCCTTTTCTCTGGCCTTGATAGGATTAACATCACGGGACTCCGGCTCTCACGCCTTGTTCTGGCCATCCAGATGGCTTCCTCAAGCATGACGGGTACCTCGGCCTCAGAGGAATATAACTCGGCCCGGGTCCAAGGACGCTCCGGCTGGGAGGGATCGGAGGTTACTCCGGCCGACATATCCTGGGTCATCTCCACCAGGAGAGTGCCGGAGGGTGTTGCATGCCGGAGGGAGACTGCGCCGGCACCTGAACCCGGCGAACGAGTCGTCTTCATCGCCCACTTCGAGCGGGGCTTCGGCCTGCCGGCGTCGGACTTCTTCCGGGACGTCCTCGACACCTACGACCTGCAGCCTCACCATATCCCAGCGAACGCGGTGATGATCCTCTCTGCCTTCGCTGCATTCTGCGAAGGCTTCGCCGGCATAGAGCCCTTCTCCCAAGCCTGGGCGAAGTACTTTCAACTACGGAAGCAAGTCGTCCAAGAGCCGCCCCGGAGCAAGGATGACCCGCCGGAGACGGCCCAGGAGAAGAACGACCGCCCCATGACCCTTTGTGGCGCGGCCACCATCATGTCCCGGAAGGGCTCGGACTTCCCCAAGGTGGAACTCCTCGAGTCTTGCAAGAAGTGGCAGAAAAGCTTCTTCTACGTCAAGAACACCACCGACGTGGATCTGCTCAACCTGCCGCGCGCCATTTGTGGACGAGCCACCCTTGGCTATGAAGAATTGGACCTACAATCCAAAGAACTCGGTGATGCCGGTGAACGCTCTCCACCAGGTTAAGGGCGAGCTCCGGGATGCCGGCCTTACCCCTCAAGATTTAGTGGCATGCTTTATCAGCCGGCGCGTCTCTCCTCTGCAGCGCCGGTCACACAAAATCTGCCAGATGAGCGGGCCCATGGACCCCACCCGGCATTCTACACATGAGCTGACCCCGGCCGACATTCTGCGGCGGATCAAGGACGTCTGCAAGTCCTCTCAGGCCACCTTTGCCTGGGGACTTGAACCATACAGCTGGGACCGGCCCGCCCCAACGGTAAATACTCTGGCCGATACATACTCTCTTGTCCGGCATATAGATACTTATCATGCATGACCCGAGATTTGTTATTTGCCGACATACTTATAATGCTTGATCCGACATACTTCTTGCACCGGCATATTTCTTGCTTCTGACCCATTTACTTTGCATTATGCAGAAGTTCAGCTTCCAGAGTATGGAGAACTCCCGGATCAAGATCGTGGCAGACCGCACTGCTGCGGATGTTGAAGATCCGGATCACTGGGACAAGCTACCCCAGAGCACCCGTGCTGCAGCTGCCTCGGGTAAGGGCTCTTCATCCCGGCATTTCACTCAAGACTGGAGTGACGACGATTCCAATGAAGACTGCCAGACGTTTATCTGCCCAACACCTCTTGCTTATGCTTTTCCAGAAACACCTGTTGCTTACGCCTTTCCAATGCCGTCCTCAGCTATTCCGGACGACATGGTTGTCGACGCCGCCCCTCTGAACCAGGGACCTCCTTCCACCAGCGGACGTGCCGGCCGGAAGCGAGGCGTGAAGCCCCAGCCCGACACACCACAGCAACAGAAGAGGCAGAAGGTTGGCGTGCCTATTCCAAAGAAACAGAGGCCTGTTGCCTCGGGGTAAGTTTCTTTTCTTTGTATTTCCTCCGACATATCTCTTGCTTTGATTATTGACTTGGTGTTTTCTCTCTTTCAGGGCTCCTCTTGTGCCGGAACAAGCTTCTGGCTCGAGTGGCGGCCCGAAGGTTACCAAGCCGGCGGAAACTGCCACCTCTGACATACCATCTGCAAGTCACACGACCTCCCCAGCGCCGGCATCTTCGCCTGCGCCCGATAGACCAACCTCTCCGGCGAAGGACGATCCTCCGCCGGAGCAAGACAATCCTGCCCCCGATGTCCACTTGGACTCGGGGGCTCAACAGGAACCTCCAGCTTCTGATGTCCAAATGGACACAGGAGCCCAACAAGATGCCCCCGACTCCGGCGTGCCCATCAGCGGCGCCGGGATTACTGATGATGCCGGTGCGAGCAACAGGAGCGCCGACACAGATATCAAAGGAAAAGGCCCTGCAGTGCCGGAAGTCCGGACTATTCCGGAACCTGCCCCTGCTGGGCAAACTGCACCTGCCGTGCCGGAACAACCAGCGCCCAAGACTCCTTCCACGGAGAAGACTCCTGCCCCGGCCAAGACCTCTGCCTCGGCCAAGACTCCCATTCCGGACAAGACCTCTGCTCCGGCCAAGTCCGGCACTCTCAAGATCCGGCCGACCAAGTCTGGCACACCATCCGCCGCCACTGCTCCCTCTAAAGTAGTGTCCCGGCCCAGCTCTGCCCTCGCCCTGCATCTCGGCAGGGCAGCAACCCGGCCTGGCTACCAGGCCAGCTTCTTCGACACGCCGGAGCTTGAGGGCCGCGTCCCCCTGGAGACGAAAAGTGACCAGAGCCTTGGGTCTCTTAAGGAGCACTGTGTCAGGTGGAATGACGCCGGCACCATGGACACTGCGGACTCCAGGAGCAAGAAGTTGGCCGAAGCCTCGGCCACTGGCAATCCATCCGACATCCTGGCCGCGAAGCCCATTCCTATTGCCTGCGAGCTCCTTAGCCTCCAGCAAAGACTTCACCTCGTGGCCGATGCCACCAACGTAAGTCTCTTCCACGTATATCCCCAGTCCCCGAAAATGTCGGCTGTCCGGGATACGGACATCCGGGATTTTCCAATACTCTTTTAGCTAGCTGTTCTCAAATTAACTGCCGATATATGAGCTCGATTTGAGCTTCAAATCCTATTCACCGAGAGCCGGGATAGGTGCGCAGCACCTGTGCCGGGTCTCTAACTATTTCATATCTTAATTATTTTTCAAATCCTCTTGACCGAGATATAAGCTCGTCTCGAGCTTCAAATCCTAGTCACCGAGAGCCGGGATGGGTGCGCAGCACCTGTGCCGGGTCTTCAACAGCATGAGTACTTTATATGATCTTCAATTGTACCGGCCTGCTAGACTTTTCTCATAACCTTTCAAATCCTAACACTTTTGCAGCGCATGAACAATACGCGCGCCGACATGTTCCACGACTTGGTGTGCGAGCACCGGAAATTATCTGACGCACATAGCAAGCTCCTGCTGGAACTGCGCCAGAAAGGTAAACTCATTCGACATATATGCCAGATGCCTTGCCTTCTTTTTTCTTCATACACCTTTGCCGGCACACCTTAATATGCCGACACATAACCTTTTACTGTCATACCGCAGCTGGTGCCAAAGCCCAAGTCACCGAGCTTGTCAAGAGGGTGAAGGAGCTGACAGGTATGCCGGATCCTGCTGTCACCCGAATAGACATTTTATACTTCAAATCCTTTATCTCTTATCACTGTTTACTATCTTCACACTGTTTTGACTTCAAATCTTCTTAGATGATAAAGCTGCACTGGAGGCACACCACCAGGACTGTACGTCCTCAGTGGATGTGGCCAAGCAACTGGACGACCGGGATGCCGCCCACAAGGTCGAGATAGAGCAGCTGAAGGGCCGGATTGCCGAGCTTCTGGAGGAGAAGGAGCAGAGGGAGGGTCAACTCAAGAAGGCCCAGGAGCTGCTTGTCACCTCCGAGACTGATGCCTCCAACGCCCATGCCGAACTGTCTAGCTTGAAAGAGCAAGCAACAAAATGGGAAGTTACAGTTGCACAGCTCAATGCCGACCTCGCCAGTAAGCTTCAAATACTTTTTCCTTATCCCGCCCGGGATATCATGATCCTTTCCGGCATAAGCTTTACACCGGCATATGCCCTTTTGCTGATATTATTTCCATTTCTCAGCCATGTTTCCCGCTTCCGTCGAAGACGTTGAGAGGGCTCTGCAGTTGGATCGAGAGAGCCGGGGTGTTCCGGTTGACTCGGCCAACTGGGACATGTCGGAACAGTTGCTGGCCCTTCAATCCCGGAAGAACGCCATGACCCTCTACACAGAAGAACTTTTTCTTGGCGCCCAGGAGGCATATTCTGCCCTCTGGCCGGGGCAAAGGACCCCCACCGACCCCGTCGACCTCGGCAATGATCTGCAGCTCGCCAAGGTTCGCCTCCGGGAATGGCGGGACTCCGGCGCCCAGGTGGGAGCTGATGAAGCTCTCACCTACTTCCTCTCTTGGTATTAAAAAGCTGATCTGGAGACTTTGCGCACTGTGCGCGAAGGATCTATCTGGACCACGGACCCAGAACACATCCGGCGTTGGCGAGAACTGGCCCACAGTTATGTGGACTATGCCGACACTGATGCTTTTGTCCGGGACATCCGCGAGCCGGAGAAGACAGCAGACGATGCCAAGGATGCTGCTGATGCTGAGGGCTCCGATTCTAGCCAAGACGAAGAGGAAGCTGAAGAGGCCGACACTGATGCTCCGGAACAGGCATCTGTCCCGGGCGGAGGTGATGGCTCCATTCCATCTGCTGGGTCCGGCACTCCTGAAGCCAACACTTCTACTGCTACAGCTCCACCAGCCGGCGGCTCTGCTTCTGCCCCTGCTCCTTGACTTTGCAGCACCAAAAACTTTAAGTTTTATCAGATCCCCGGAATGCCGGGTGCAGTTGTAAGATACACGTTTAACTTCCTTTGGTTTGCTATCTGAACAAGTTTTAGCTTGGTTTGCTTGTTTATCAATGCCGGATCATCTTTTGGCTAAGTCACCGAGTTTGTTTTCCTGTTCCCTCAACTTCACAACCTTGGCTACTTGTCTACCTTTTTTGGCTTTCGACGTATGAGTCTCAAGGTTGCTTCATTGAACATACAGTACTTTAACTTTGAAACTTAGACTTCAAATCATCCGACATTTCAAGTTTTATCTTTAGTTTTAACATAAATGTCGGTTCGCTTGCTACATATTTCCTTAGCCGTTTTCCATGTGTCAGACAATCTCCGGCATCTACTCTTGCTAGCCATGAAGCCGGGTTTTGGACAACAGCTGAGTCGAAGAGCGGCCTTTGTTGCCGACACATTACTAGGCCGGCATAGGAAACATTCAAATCAAGCCAGCCGGCATACAAACAAGAACTAAAAATAAAACAACGATATAACTCGGAGGCAGTACCCGATCTCCTCGGGATGCCGACACTTCACTTATTAGTCTTGTGCCGGCATAAAGCACCGGCACACAAAGCAAAATATGAAAATACATACATTGTGCTGCTCAGGAGTAAAAGGGGCGGAGTAGAGCTATGTTCCATGGTCTCTTGGTTTCTTCTCCGGACCTGTCCGCCTTGTCCTTCTTGGGGGCCTGCGCATCTATAAGATAATAGGCATCATTGTGCAGAGCTCTGCTCACAATGAATGGCCCCTCCCATGGAGGAGTTAACTTATGCCGGCCCTCTGTGCCTTGCCTTAGCCGGAGTACTAGATCTCCCTCTTGGAATCTCCTTGGATTTACCTTCTGCGCATGATAGCGTCTGAGGTTCTGCTGATATACTGCTGTTCTTGACAGAGTTATTTCTCTTGCTTCCTCTAGCAGATCAACATCGTTTTCCCTGGCTTCTTTAGCCTCTTCCTCAGTATATAGCACTACCCTTGGTGCATCATGTATTACATCTGTTGGAAGCACAACTTCTGCTCCATACACCAGGAAAAATGGTGTGTAGCTTGTTGACCTATTCGGAGTTGTCCTTAAACTCCAAAGCACTGCTGGCAATTCATCTAGCCAGCATCCCGGAGTTTTCTCTAGTGGCTCTATCAGCCGGGGTTTTATGCCGGATAGCACTAGTCCATTTGACCTCTCTACTTGGCCATTGGTACACGGGTGAGCGACCGACGCAATGTCCAGCCGGATTCCCACTTCCTCACAAAATCTGGCAAATGGCCCTTGGGCAAAGTTCGACCCATTGTCAGTGATGATACCATGGGGAACACCATATCTCAAGATTATATCTTTTAGGAATTTCACTGCCGTGTGTCCATCACACTTGCTTATGGGCTTTACTTCTATCCACTTGGTGAACTTATCCACCATGACCAGGATATGGGTCATTTTTCCCCTTGCCGGCTTAAAAGCCCCGACCGTATCCAGGCCCCAAACAGCAAAGGGCCAGGTTATCGGGATAGTCTTCAAGGCAGATGCCGGCTGATGAATCTGGTGGGCATATCTTTGACACCCATTGCATTTCTGGACCAAATCTTCTGCTTCTTGCAGTGCCGTCGGCCAATAAAACCCATGCCGGAATACCTTTGCCACCAATGCTCTGGACGAAGCATGGTGACCACACTCCCCCTGATGAATTTCCCGGAGCATCTCGAGGCCTTCCGCAGATTCAACGCACCTCTGCAATACTCCGGTGACACTTCTTTTGTACATTTCCTGGTTTATGATGGTATATCCTTTGGATCTCCTTGCAACCCGGCGTGCCTCGGTTTCATCCGCTGGCACTTGACCATCCACCAAGAAATCCATGACAGGACGTGCCCATGAGGGCACTTCCCTGACAGTGAACACTGCCTGATCTATCTCCGTCATTTCGACCGACACATAATCGATCTCCTTGGGCTGCGAAGTCCCCGGGACTGAGGGATCAGTCCCCGGGTATACCGGAGCAGTCCCCGGGTATACTGGCACAACCTCTTGGTACATTTTACCCTTGCTCCGACATCTATCTCCATTGGAACTGCATCCTCCGAACTCGGCGGGACATAAATGGAAGATGACTCCGGCGAGGGCTTGATTGATGGCTTCCTCAGATGCTCCAATGAAATGCCGAGCGGGACTGAATCTCTGGAAGATCCCAGCTTGGACAATGTATCGGCTGCTTCGTTCTGAGCCCGGGGAACATGCCGGAACTCACAACCTTCGAAGTAACCACTTATCTGTTGCACCAGGAAACGGTAGGACCCCATGTTTGCATCATGCGCGTCCCATATGCCGGAACATTGCTGAATCACCAAGTCAGAATCACCGAAACACATAATCCGGCGAATTCCTATGTCCTTAGACACCTTCAGGCCATGCACCAGTGCCTCATATTCCGCCACATTATTTGATGCTGCAAAATAAATCTGCAGGACATATCTCAATTGGTCATTCTTTGGTGAACTGAGAACTATGCCGGCACCCAAGCCATGGATTGTCTTGGACCCATCGAAATGCATCCTCCAATAATTTGCATCTGGCAATGGTGGCTCATATTGTATCTCGGCCCAGTCAATAAAGAAATCAGCCAGCACCTGGGACTTAATGGTATCTCTCTTGTCATATTGAGGGGTATGTGGTGACAACTCTATTGCCCACTTGGCTATTCTGCCACTGGCATCTTTGTTGCCTATGATCTTCGAGATAGGGGCCTCGGCCACTACCCGGATTGGATGCTCTTGGAAGTAATGCTTGAGCTTCTTGGCCGCCATATAGACACCATAAGTCATCTTCTGATAGTGTGGGTAGTTTTGCTTTGAGGTGGAGAGGACTTCACTCAGATAATATACCGGCCGCTGCACGGTTTTGCCTCCTTCCTCTCGCTCTACTACCACCACAGCACTCACGACTCTATTGGTTGCCGCTATATAGAGCAACATCGGCTCACGGGGCATCGGAGACGCTAATACCATCGCTGTTGACAACATCCGTTTCAATTCCTTGAAAGCTGCATCTGCTTGCGTTGTCCAGACAAATGTGTCGGACTTCTTCATCAATTGATATAACGGCAAAGCTTTTTCTCCTAGCCGGCTTATGAAACGGCTCAGGGATGCGAGGCACCTAGTGAACTTCTGTACTTCTTTCAAATCTGTCGGCGGCTTCATCCTTTCTATGGCATGAATCTTGCCGGGATTCACCTCAATACCCCGGCTGGAAACAAGGAAGCCGAGCAACTTGCCCGCCGGCACACCGAAGGTACACTTAGCCGGATTTAACTTCATCTGGAACCTCCTCAGGTTTGCAAAGGTTTCCCGGAGATCATCTATGAGAGTCTTACTCTCCTTGGTCTTTATGACGACATCGTCGACATATACCTGCACATTTTTTATCTATTTGATCATGCAAACACTTCTGCATACATCTCTGGTAAGTCGCGCCGGCATTTCTTAGACCGAACGGCATAGTGAGATAGCAATAAGCCCCGTACGGGGTAATAAAGGATGTCTTTATTTGATCCGGCTCATACAAAGGGATCTGGTGGAAACCAGAATAGGGATCTACAAATGATAGCAGTTCACATCCAGCTGTGGAATCAATCACTTGATCGATCCGAGGGAGCAGGAATGGATCTTTAGGGCATGCCTTGTTCAAGTTGGTGTAATCAACACACATCCGCCATACTTTCACTATGGCGGGCTCATCCTTCTTCTTTTCCACCAGAACCAGATTAGACACCCAATCCGGATGTAGTACTTCCTTGATAAAGCCGGAGGCTAGGAGCCTGGCCACTTCCTCCAATATTGCCTTCCTCCTATCATCCGCATTCCGCCGGAGCGGTTGCTTTACCGGCTTAGCATCTGGTCTTACATGCAGTGCGTGCTCAGCCAGCTCCCTCGGCACACCTTGCAGGTCTGAAGTAGACCATGCAAAGATATCCCGATTCTCACGGAGGACGCTGGTGAGCTCGCTTTCCTATTTGGGGTCCATACCTGCCCCGATGAGGGCATGGCGCTCCGGGAAAACTTCATCCAGAGGCACCTTTTTGACTTCCTTGCCCACTTGAAAAGATGCACTGCCACCTGGGCTCGTCATGCCCGTCATAGATTTGCCGGCCACGACCATCTCGGCAATTTCCACTGCTCGCTTGAGCCTCTTCCTTTCCTCTGCAATGATCAGAGTCTCGGCCAGGTTAGACCCGGCTGTTGCACATGCCATCGAACGCTTGTAATCACCAATGATGGTAATTGCCCCTCTGGGCCCCGGCATCTTCATTTTCAGGTACGCAACATGCGTAGAGGCCATGAACTTTGCCAATGCCGGCCTCCCCAGCAAAGCATGGTAGGGGCTTTCTAGATCAACCACCTCGAACATGAGATTTTCCACCCTGCAGTTATCCCGGCCGCCAAACATGACATCCATCCGGATCTTGCCCATCGGCGCACACGAAAGTCCCGGCACAATGCCGTGGAATGTGGTCTTGCTTGGCTCCAGCATATTCTCCTTGATTCCCAGCTTCTGCATCGTATCCTGATACATGATGTTGATGCTGCTTCTGTTGTCAATGAGGACCTTGCTGAACCTCACGTTATTCGCCGGCCCGACAAATGTCGGATCCATTACTAGCGCATACCCGCCGGGGTTTGGCATGATCTTGGGATGATCTGCCCTGTCCCAGCCAATGGCCTGGTCAGACCAATGCATCCGCTTCGGAACTGCCGACATAATGGCGTTTACCTCCAAACACCGCCGGTACAAGCTCTGCTTGTCTGTTCTTTCGGTCTCAAAGACCATGTAGCTTTGATCATGTTCCTTGAACTCATTTCGGCCCGCTCCTGGGCCTCCGGCACTATATTCCGGATTATAGCTCTGGTCTATTTGATTTACGCCGGCATTTCCGGCATTGCTCTGATTCCCGGGATTGACCGGCCTGGGCGGGACTACAACTGCATTGGCACCTGTCAACGGCGATGGAGCTGCCGGGATAGATGGTCTAGCCGGTCCCCAGGGACCTGCACGACCTGCAAATATGTCGTCCAGCCATGAACAGTTTCTCGTCAAATGATTTGCCGGCTTACCCGGCTGGAACGTGTGAAACACACAAGGCTTGTCCATGGCCAGACCCACTGTATACTTCGGCCACTGCTTCTTCTGACCGGCGGCTCCGCCGGCATTCTTGTTGATCCAGACATTCTTCTTCTGGAAGGGCTGCGCTTGCTGCTGCGGTTGTTGCTGCTGAGGCTGCTGATAGCCCTCATATCTCGGACGCTGGCTATTGCCGGCGCCCTCTTGCTCTTCCTCCACAGCTGCTACTTGTGTCGATCCATACCAAAAATCCGGCCGCTCATCTCTCCTCTTGTTCCGGTTATCCGGGCGATAGAACTGCCCCGGTCTCCCGGTGTTGCTATTGTTCCGCTGGGCCTGCCCCTGTCCTTGTGAATCAAGGGTGGGCTGCATGGGGTCTCCCAGAGCATAACTATCAGCAATCTTGATTGTCTCAGCCAACGTGGCCGGCATGTCCCTCTGCAGCTTTTGCCACAGCATGGTGCCGTGCCGGCACCCATGAGCGAACCACATGATGGCCTGCTGCTCCACAACTCCTTCACAGGAATTGCGCAAGGTGCACCACCTAGTCAGATAGTCACGGTCGGTCTCATTCACTCCCTGCCGGCAGTTAGCCAGCTGCTGAGGACGATTCGGCCTCTTATATGTACTGGTGAAGTTTGACACAAACTGTTCTTCGAAATCAACCCAGCCATTGATACTTCCTGCCGGCAGATTATTCAGCCATATCCTGGCTGGTCCTTCTAACATTTGCGGCACATATCGTACCGCCCATCTGAGGTTTCCTCCGGCAATGTTCACTGCGGTGGAGTAATCCTCCAACCAATCTTCCGGCTTTGTACTGCCGTTATATGTCCTCGCGCCACGCGCGAGCTGGAAGTAGTAAGGTACCGGCTCACCCATAATCCGGGGTCCAAAGCACATAGGACCCGGAGCTCCTTGCCTCTCCACCAACTCCGATTGGTGAATCCTGTCCAGCTTGAAGCGCGCATCACTTGCTGCCAAGGACCGAGGTCCAAGCCGGGATGCAATTGGGCCCGCGATCACTTTTTCCTGCTGCTGCTCCGGCTGACACTGCTCACTTTGCCGGCCTGGCTGATGCTGCTGCTGATATCCCGCCCTGACAAGGGCGGAATTCCCATCATCTTCTCGATGTCCCGGTTGACCTGCACCTTGCCGCTGCGCTGCACCTTCGGCGCCCTGCTGCTGACGCCGGGCTGCACTGTTACTCCGGCCACCACCGGCCGAAACTGCCCCTTGCCCGGCCGGCACATTCTGGCCAGCATTCTTGCGGCCGACATACTTGTCAGCTTGGCCGGCACTCTTCTGAATTATTGCCTGCTTTCCGGCGATTGCCGGATCATACACTTGGATCTGCTTGTCCCGGCGGGCAGAGGTCACACTTCCGGCGCGCCGGGCACTTGGATGCGGGGACGAAGCTTCGCCCCTCGACCTTGTGCCGGCACCTCCTACCGACGCAATGTACTGGGATGCCCCGGCACCTGGGTTCGCCTTCTTAAAGGCCTCCTGCTGCTTAGTAGCTTCAGACAAAAGATGGTTAAGTCGGGCTTGCTGCTCATGCAGTGCTTCGCCGGATAAATTAGATAAGTCCTTAGCTACCTCTGCTGCTGCTCTAAGGTTCTTCACTAGGGAGCTATAAATTACCTTAGGCACAGTACTAGTTGCAGTATGACCCTTATCACTAGCACCTTTTTCTAGCTCAGTGTTAAGATCTCTACCTCTAGTTCTAACCTCATCTATCCGGCTAGGCCGGGTTACCACAGGAGTAAAACCATGGGCTGCCTCATACTCACGGAGTTGCCGGTTAAACCGTTCGCGCTCCTGGTGCATGGCCAGGGCCTCATCGACGAGGGCCTGGCGAGATCCCTCCAGGACCTCCCTTGTCTGCTCCGGATCATCGCCGGATCGCACCGGCTCCAGAAGCCGATCGATGATGGGAAGAAGCACCTGACTCTTTGCCGGCACAGCGGAAGTGCCGGCCAGGTTCTCGGCCTGCTCCAACGGAGGACGTGCCGACCTCTTGGCCTTCGGCGGCTCCGGGGGAGTATCTCCTGCTGCTGCTACTACCTTGCCGGCACCATCTGCCGGCGGCACTGATGTGCCGGCCATCATTACCTCGGCCGACTCTACTGAGCGAGCGCTACGCCCAGCGTGAGCCAGCCGATGTGACGGAGGATCCGCCGCCACCAGCACCTTTTCCCTGCAAACTCTCTCAGTCCCCACGTACACCTCATGGGAACCGATAGACATGATCCGGCCATCCCTGGGGAACGGCCAGCCGCCGAGACATCCGGCGTTGTCACTGACGAAGCTGAGCGAGCCTAGCCTCTGGACGAGGCCAGAGACCACGCGCACTCCCGAAGCTGCTATCACAGACCCCGTCCGAATAAACACTCCGCCCAGCATATCGATCTGCCCCACAGTGGGCGCCAAATGTCGTCGTGGTGAAACAACATATGCCATAGGATGGCTTAAATGGGGGCCGAACTAGATGCTGGAGGATTCGGGAGAGGGGAACGAGCTAAAAAGCACGACAGAAAGGAACACAGATCTACCCAGGTTCGGGGCTCTCGTAAGGAGATAACACCCCTACTCCTGCTCTACTGGTTATGTATTTGGATCTATGGAATATACAACAATGGTGCTTCCAAGCCCTCTGCTAGAGTAGGAAGATGAACTGCTAAGTGTAGGAACACCCAGTGACCAACCCCCTGCTAGGGCTCCCTGTGCGACCTTATATAGTGGTGGCCAGGGTTACAACGGTCACAAGAGACCAGAAGACACGAACTACACTCCAAATAGGACTTGCTGACGAAGGCAGAGACCTTGACTTTCTCCCTGATTGCTCTCGATGGGACTCCACATCCCTGTACCTTGTACTTCTAGGACTGTGACCTTACCACTGTGAGGTAAGCTCTGTACTTGTGCACAGTGAGGGTAGGTAGACCACCACTGTGCACCCTGTCACCCTGATACTTCTCCATACTTGGCAGAATCCCTCCTTGATTGTCGGGATAGGACACCTTAGTTGACTTATGTATCCCGGATATGACCGTTGGCCATATCCTGGACCTATATGCCGGACCAACGGCCTATGAAGGTCGGGTAATCCGGCTTACCATGCTCCTGCACGATATAACACATAAGTTAGGCCGGCATATCTATGTATATGCCGGCATTCCTCAATACATATTCCGGTTATACCGGTATATCTGGACATTAGCCGGGATACACAAATATGCCGGCATGGCCGATGCTCTTATATTCCGGCCAGGCCCTTCCTTGATAAATCCGGCATAAAGTCAACCATAGCCCTTGTATCTTTCTAGTCTCTTGACCCTACCGGGGGTCATCCCCCCGACATACACTGCCGGAAATCGACGGGGAAAAGGGGAAAAGGACGGCTAGCTCACCGGGAGTTCGCGTGCATGCTCGGAGAGGCCGGGGATGACCGCGGTGGCCGGATTTCGCCGGTGTCCAGGGAGGAAAAAGAGGCTACACTGATTGTTGTAATCATCCCTGGCTCGATTGCTTCCGCGGAGAGCTACAGGGTGACGAGGCGGTGCTCCATGCTTCATCGGTTCGTCACCTGGTTGTGTAGAACGATGGGGCGACGGTGAGGTGTTGATGGCCGTGGGGCTCGATTTCTTGTGCAGAGAAAAAAAAGAGAAAAACTAGAGGGAAACGAGGGAGGCGGCGGAGTCAGAAGGGAGAGGGAGAAGAGGGGCTAGGGTTCCAGGAGATCTCGATCTGGGAGTAGTTGAAAAGGAGGAGGAGGGAGCAGGTGAGATGGTGGTGGTGCTCGTGACGTCCGCAGGGAAGGGTCACGCCTCCTGCGTGCCTGGTTGTAGAAGATGTCAAACAGGAACCAGGGAGCGTCGGGTGGTTGTTGGGCCTGGAGGAAAGTGGGCCGGCTCGGGTCAGGGAAAAGGATTGGCTTCTTTTCGTCTCCCTTTTTTTTTCTTTCTGGAAACTCCTTCTTCTTTTCTTGCAGCATTCTTTTAGGGAAAATGAGACATGGGTTTGGAAAGATTTGCAAACATGTTTTAAAACTTGATTTTGATATTAAACAATTTCAAAGATTGCAAATTTCATAGTTTGAAGAGTGAAGGGAAGGTTTATTATAAAACCATACGAGCAAAATAGAAAATAGATTTTAATCCAAAATAATTGTAGATTTCACAAAAATATGCAAGGTTAAAGATGCATGAGGATGCATGACGCAAAAATAAAAGAACAACCAAACTAAAAAGGGGATTTTTCTGGGCCGTTACACTACTGCTATGGACCCATAGTCCAAGGTAGACTACTCACTCATCGCGCCAGAGGCAAGCATGGCGATGAAGAAGACCTCCGGTGGTGATTCCCCTCTCTGGCAGGGTGCCGGGAAGAGCTTCTGGACCCTCCCGATCTCGGGTCGATAACTTATGCGTGGTTGATGACCAGCCCGTTGGGAACCCCAAGAGGAAGGTTTGATGAAGATAGCAGCATGTTTTCCCTCAGTTAAGAAACCAAGGTATGTCGATCAGGAGAAGAGCAGACAATACGACTGAAGGTGATGCGGACTGGCTTAGCGACAGCTTCGGACAATTTATATATGGTGCCTCGTCCAAGCTTTGCTTTGCTAGCTGCAACGTGGAACCTGCACACACACAACCAAGTACTTTGTTCCCAACTTGCGATGAGGTTGTCAATCTCACCGGTTTGCTTGAAA
The DNA here is from genome assembly GCA_007115705.1 of Dactylis glomerata. Lineage (NCBI taxonomy): Eukaryota > Viridiplantae > Streptophyta > Magnoliopsida > Poales > Poaceae > Dactylis > Dactylis glomerata. The sequence continues at coordinate 1,512,372 of QXEO01001691.1, read as the reverse complement.
CAAAAGTTATGAGCGTATCGAGTGGAAAACAATAGAAGTATGCGAGTAAAGTAAACATTGCGAGTAAAGTAAACAGGTGATAGCAATATGATGGAAATAGGACTGGGGTCCACAGTTCACTAGTGGTGTCTCTCCATAAGATAAATAACACATGCTGGGTAAACAAATTACAGTTGGGCAATTGATAGAATAAAGATAAACGTGATATGTCAAGAAGATCACTATGCGATTTACTCCGGGCATTACAACAAAATACATAGACCACCATCCAACTGCATCTATGACTAATAATCCACTTGTGGCGAATCAATCCGAGAACTCCACAAGTATTAAGTTGTGAACAACAGATAATTGCATTAAGCAAAGTGTGTAATGTAAACAAAGCATATGCCCTCGAGCATATGAATGTTGTTTTCTCCCTAGTAGCAACAGCACATCTACAACCTTAGAGGTTTCTGTCACTCCCCCAGATTAAATAGAGGCATGAACCCACTATCGAGCATAAATACCCCCTCTTAGAGTCACTAGCAACTACTCGGCCAAGATAGCTACTAACAACGGAGAGCGTGCAAGATCATAAACAACATAGAGATAACAAAAGATATATTTCAGTATAGCAACTCAATCATAACACCAATATTCATCGGATCCCAACAAACCAAACATGTAGAATTACATAACGGTGATCTCAATCTTGTAGGGAAGCTCATGAGATCTAAACATGAAGCACATGGTGGAGTAGACAACCATCTAGCTACTGCTATGGACCCATAGTCCAAGGTAGACTACTCACTCATTGCTCCGGAGGCAAGCATGGCGATGAAGAAGACCTCCCGTGATATTCCCCTCTCCGGCAGGGTGCCGGGAAGAGCTTCTGGACCCTCCCGATCTTCGGGTCGACGGCGGCGGCGGATCGCGATGTGTTCTGGAAAATTGATCGGGTACTTAGGTTTTTTCCATCGGGGGGTCTTTATAGGCGAAGGGGCATCGTCAGGAGTGGACCGAGGTGGTCTCACACATAGGGGGCGCGGCCAGGGCCTGGGCCGCGCCGCCCTGGTGTGTGGCCACCTCGTGGCCCCACTCTGTCTCCTCTTCGGATCTCTGGATGCTTTCGGGAAAAATAAGACTTCAGGAACTTGTTTCGTCCAATTCTGAGAATATTTCCAGTGTATCACTTCTGAAACACAAAAATAGCAGAAAATAGGGAACTGGCACTGTGGCGACTTGTTAATAGGTTAGTTCCGGAAAATGCATAAAAGTGCCACAAAGTGTAACAAAATAGTAGCCAAATGGTGTAAAAACAAGCATGGAGCATCAAAAATTATAGATACGTTGGAGACATATCAATAACGGCGGCGGATCGCGATGTGTTTCTGGAAAAGTGATAGGGTTCTTAGGTTTTTCCCGTCGGGGGGTCTTTGTAGGTGAAGGGGCATCGTCAGAAGTGGACCGAGGCGGTCTCACACATAGGGGGCGCGGCCAGGGCCTGGGCCACGCCGCCCTATTGTGTGGGCCCCTCGTGGCCCCACTCCGTCTCCTCTTCGGTTCTCTGGAAGCTTCGGTAAATTTCTGGATGTTTGGCTTTTGTTTCGTCCAATTCTGAGAATATTTCCTGTGTAACTTTTCTGAAACACAAAAACAGTAGAAAACAGGGAACTGGCACTGTGGCATCTCGTTAATAGGTTAGTTCCAGAAAATGCATAAAAACACCACGAAGTGTAACGAAACACTAAGCAAATGGTGTAAAAACAAGCACGGATCATCAAAAATTATAGATACGTTTGAGACGTATTGTCGTGGTTTCGTCAACAGATCTGCCATAGAGGTAGGGGTATGGCGGTTTGTGGAAGGGGGTGAACACGGAGGAGCGATCCAGGATGGTGGTAGCACGAGTTTACCCAGCTTTAGATCCCGCAACGGTGGCGAGACCCTACGTGCTGCTATAATTCACTATATGGCAACAAGTGCTTGGTTACAATGATGAGGTTGGCTGTTTCGCTATGCGATTGGCCGTATGACTCTAATATTGCCTCAAGGGCTGCTCCATGCCGGGTTTATAAAGGCGCCTGGCGTGGGCTACACGTTGGTACCGGAGCGGATACAACTTGGAGTCCTAGACTAAGTCCTCTGCGTGTACTACAAGGCAACCCGCCATGGGCTGTCTCTGAACCCGCCATGGGCCTGTCGTCAGCAATCCGCCATGGGCCTGTCTCTGGATCCGCCATAAGCGCCTGCGACCAGTACCGCCATGGCAACTTCAGCAACTCGGCCGCCCGGTATAGCGAATCCGCCATACCACCCCTGATGGGCCACCCTGGCTTGCTGATTTAGGACTACGTCGCTGGTATACCTATTTGGTATATCCCCAATAGTAGCCCCCAGGGAACTTCAAGATTGCCATCTATACCCGCCATGCATGCTCTTGGTGAGTTACTTCCGCCATAGCTCTTTTGCACCGGGATGGCGGTTATCTTGATGCTCCTTCTTTCATCTATCAATCCGTCATAAATAACGGATCAAGCGACGTAGTTATCTTAGCGAGATTTTCGGGATCCGTTGGATCATACCGTTGAAATCCGCCGTAAATTTCGGCACACAGTTCCTTCTAGGGCAAGACTTACAGTGCACGCATTGTTTTCACCAAGTTACTTTTTTACCCCTGGACACGTGTCGCCAGATTAGGGTTTCTGCGATCAGGACGAACGGTGGTGATGGCGGGCACGAATCTCGAGGCCCAGGGTCTATATATACCCCGGCCTCTCACCCCCGGCCAGTCACCCCTCATTCGTCCCCGTCGCATTCTCTCTCTTCAGCGCCGCCACGAGAGCTTCGTCATCTCCGACGAGCCACCGCGGAATACCTCGCCGCCGGTAGCTTTTTTCGCCAGACCAAGTCACTCAAGTTCTTCAAGCATTTCATAGCGAAACCTTCCTTTCGCCCGACGCCATGAACTCCGGATCACCGGCCCGCCACCATTCTGATACTGAGGAGGAAGATTCCCCTCTGCAACAATCAGTCCAGGGAGAGCATCCCAAGATGGCGGATTTGGACCCAGAGGACAACATGTCCGAAGCTGAAGAGGAGATGGCGGGTGCAAACCCGGATGATCTCGCAGACAAGGAAGCGGATGGCAAAGCTGAGGAGGAAGGTGCTGAGGATGAAGAAGAGCAGATCCCCCAGAACCTTCATGGGTATTGGCAGAAATCCCATGTTAAGGATTCTGACGTCCAGGCCATGGAAGGCAAGGGCACTGTGGCTCCTCAAGCTGAATCCGGATGGCGGACTGATTTCAAGGCCCCAGTGCCTCTTCCTAACCCCTCCGAGATCGTGATGCTCAAATTTCACGTGGAGAGGGGTCTCAGTATGCCTCCATCTCTTTTCTTCACTAATCTTCTGAAGTTTTATGGACTGCAGCTCCACCACATATCACCAAACAGCTTGGTGTCTGTGACGGGTTACGCAGCTTTGTGCGAGGGATACCTTGGGATCCGCCCCAGGGTGGACCTCTTCCAACTTTTCTTCTCTGTGCGGGCCAACTATGAAGATGACGGATCTCTTCGAACCTGCGGGATGGTTTGCTTTCTTCCACGAAGGTCGAAGGAATACCCCTTCATCATGCCACTAGATTCCGCCATAGGATGGAGAGGGTCCTGGTTCTATATGGCGGACAAGCCTATGCCATCTCAAGCCCGCGGCCTTCCCCCCTTTAAGAACGTTCCTGCTGAATCTCGCGACTCCTGGACAGCTGTCAACGATGAGTCTGCCACCCCCTATGTCAAGCTCTTGGCTCGGCGGATTGCCAGGCTATCTGTGAATGGCTTGAGGGGGATCGACACCATCAACTGCTGGATATCCCGGCGGATCCAGCCGCTGCAACACCGCGATCGCCTGATGCACGAGTATACTGGTGCAAATGATGGCATGCGTTGCTCGGACCAGGAGCTAGACCCTAAAGTGGTCGAGAAGAGCATCCGTTCTCTGATGAAGTCTCCCAGGAAGAAACCCTTGAAGTTCGGCATGGCTATGTTTGAGAATGGCACCTGTCCTTTGCTAAGTTCCCTTTCCGCCATAGTACCATATAATATCCTTATATTTTATAGGACATAACATGTTTCTTCTTGTCAGCTCAAATCGCTTGGTCCTGCTCACTTTGCCCATCCCCTTCGCCGCTCCAACCTCAAATCTGCCGCTAAGGAAGTTGTTCACTCCAGCGGAAACAAAGAGGAGATGGCGGGGAATGTGGATGATACAGCCCATACGACCCAGGAGAAGGTGGTTCCCAAGAAACGGGCTGGTAGTGGAAAAACTCGCGGTGGTGGCGGGAAATCTGCTGATTCCCGTCGTTTCGAAGCTCAACGCAGGGCGGAGTTAGAAACGCCATCCGAGAATACCGCTACCATCAATTTGCCCAAGTCAAGGTAATCTTTGGACACCCTTCTTCATTGTTTTGCTGCTTTCCATCTCTAATCCCCTTTTTCTCAGAAGAAAGAAGCCTACTGTCAAGGAGCCGTCCTCCAAGCGAGCCAAGCCCTCCCCTGCCACTATCCCGCTCACCCCTGATGCGCCAACTCCCTCCGTTCGTATCGATATTGATATGGAGGATGCTGGTGGTCAGTTTGACCCAATGCCAGAAATCGACCCAACGACTGAAGCTGCGGCTAATGATGTCGTCCAAAGCGAAAAGGCTTCTGGCTCTCAGGGTCAAGTGGCGGATACTCCGTCTGGGGGCAGCTTATACTGGAGACAAAAGCAACTTGAGGTCGTCAATCTTATTTCTAGCCAGGAAGATGCCAGCAACCAGCTGTCCAGCGGCATTGCTGCTTTTGTTGAGAAAACCTTGACTATGAAGAAGGTATGTACTCCCAGTAGCCCCCGAGCGCCATGGCGGATTTGCAAATTTCGATCCGCTATGGGGCTTCAAGAGTGACTTCTGTAATTTTTAATAGCACAGCCCTCGAGCGCTGGTAGTTTCACAGTGCTCTATAGAGAACTTTTGTTTTTTCATACTGAGTAGCCCCCGAGCGTTACAACGGATAACTACCCGGCATAAAGCTCTTAGGAAGACAAAAAAAATCAACATAAGTAGCCCCCGAGTATTATGGCGGATTCTATCCATCATGATGCTCTAAGAGTGACTAAAAAATCATCGTGAGTAGCCCCCGAGCATTATGGCGGATATGTATCCGGCATGAAGCTCTAAGAGTAACTAACACTTCAATTTTGTTTTGCCAGAATTACAAGAAGGTGGTGGAAGACCTGGTCCAGGTTGTCAGCTCGCAGGAGAAGGAGCTGGCAGCCAAAAACGCTCTTGTGGCGGATTTGCAGCAACAGCTTGGGAATAGCAGTACTTTTACCTTAACAAGCTTGTTTTCCTTTCAATCAATGCTGAGCTGACAAACTTCCGCCATGCAGACGCTGCCAAGCTCAAGTCCACACTTGAGGGGATGAAGAAGGGCCACGCCATTGCGATGGATGGGCTGAATGAACAGCTCCGGAAATCGCTGGCTGAAAACGCCACCCTCGAGAGGCAGCTGAAGGACCAGGAGAACCAGGGCAAGAAGAAGGACAAGGAGATAGCGGACCTCCGCAAAGCCGCCGCTGATTTTGAGAAGCGGCGTGAAGGCTTTAACGAGCTCCTCCATCACTTCCAGGACAACTTGCTAGGTACCATTTCTTCTTATAACATAAAGTTTTTCAATTTCTGCTATGCCGTGCATGATGCGTCTTCTTTTTCCGCTATGCAGTCGCTTTGGGGCAGGGCGAGATGGACTCCGCTGAGGGCTTGCGCATGGCCACCGACGCAGCGAGGAAGGAGCTCGATGGCCTTCTCAGCGCTGGTCGCCAAGCGTGCGGGAGCCTGCAGATAGCGGGTTCTTCCAACCTCTCCGCCATCGCACTCACACAGAAGCTTCTGCTGGTGCCAGGGCTGGTGGCGGACTGGAAACTGTCCTCTGCTCGGGGTGGTGCCAGGACAGCGTTGACCTTGGTGAAGGCCCACTATCCCGAGATGGACCTGGACCAGCTCACCTCCGGCATCCCGGAGAGCGGCGAGGACGGCGCGCCGGTGGACGAGGCCGCCATCCGGCAGAGCGTGCTTGGATACGATCAACTGTGTGCCCTTGGCACTCAGTTGAACGTATACTATGAAGCATACGAGCTGCCAGGGTCGCCAAGCCAAGCTTCGGCATCCGCCTCCGCGGCAACTGCAGGTGGTGATGGCGGTGACGAGGTGTCCTCCAAGGTTCCACCATCTTCTTGAGATGTGCCCTGCGATATGGCAGGAAAAATACTTTGCATTAATTCGGCCCATGAGTGGGTCTGTAATCTAAACTTGAACTGCGTGTGAATGCTTGTGCACTGCAACTGATCTGCTTGTGGCGGATCAGTGGAATGCTTGTGAACTTTTGCAGTTTGTTTTTTATGAAGTGGTTTGATTGTGCGAAGAAACTGCCAGGCCTAATTTTATGCAACTTGCAGTTTTTGCCATGCCCAAAAAACAACACTTTGAAAAAATTTCACGCGTAGGATTATGCGATCCACCATCCGGCTCTCTGTGCTTGACTTTTCGTGAGATGGCGAAATCTTCGCACGAACAATCCGCTAGGGCGACGATACTTAATAGCAACCGTCCAGAACCCGTAGCAGATGGCGGCTTAGATCGTCAAAAAGTCACTACTCTGGAATCCACACAGAGAACATCGGATGAAGATCAAAACATAAAAAAGCTACGCGGACCGCTGATGGCGGATTTTAAAAGAGACGCAAGTGCAAAGCACAATTGCGCAAAAGGTTCTATACGATCTAAATGAACAATAAAGGAGGTAAAAGACTCAGAAAAAATCAAGAGTGAACCAAATGCTTTATTTCATTGATCATATAGAGATGCCTATTACATAGCTAGAGAGGTGCTAAGTGTAGAAAGGACGTAGCTGTGCGATGTTCCATGGACGATCTGTCTCGTCATAGATATCGTCAGGGTCTCTTCGTTTGCGCTTCTTACTTGGTCGCTTATCTAGCTCACGAATATCAACGAGGTAGTAGGAACCATTCAGTAGAGCTTTGCTGATGACGAAGGGTCCTTCCCAAGGCGGGGATAGCTTGTGGGACTTCTGCTGTTTGAGGCATAGCACCAGGTCACCTTCTTTGAACGAGCGTTGGCGAACTCGCCTGCTATGATAGCGGCGGAGATTCTGCTGGTAGATGGCGGATCTCTGGGCTGCTAGGTCCCGTTCTTCTTCCAGCAGGTCCACAGATAGTTGTCTGGACGCTTGTGCATCTTCTTCCTTGTAGGCGTCGACTCTTGGAGAATCGTACTGAACATCACTTGGCAAGATTGCCTCTGCTCCATAGACTAAGAAGAAAGGGGCAAGGCCAATTGATCTGTTTGGCGTGGTCCGTAGACTCCACAACACAGATGGCAACTCTTCTGCCCAGGCTCCAGCTGCTCTGTGTAGCGGTGCTTCTAGGCATGGCTTGATCCCTTACATGATTAGTCCGTTGGTCCGCTCAACTTGGCCATTAGACTATGGATGTACCACAGATGCTAGGTCAAGGCGGATTCCGTTGTGATGGCAGTATTCTTCAACTTCTCCCTGAGACAGATTAGTGCCATTATCGGTGATGATGCTATGTGGGATGCCAAATCTAACCACAATGTCCTTGACAAATTTGAGGGCAGTTTTGCCATCAAGTTTTCTGATGGGCTTAGCTTCCACCCACTTTGTGAATTTGTCTACCGCTACCAGAAGGTGCGTAAATCCCGAAAGTGCTGTTTTCAGCGGACCCACCATGTCTAGCCCCCAGACTGCAAAAGGCCAAGTTATAGGGATCGTATGCAGTGCTGTGGCGGGCATATGGGTTTGCTTGGAGTACATCTGGCAACCATGGCAGAGCTCCACAATGCGGTCTGCATCTGCCTTGGCTGTTGGCCAGTAGAATCCATGGCGGAATGCTTTAGCTACTAGGGATCTGGCGGCGGCGTGATGCCCACATTCGCCTTCGTGGATCTCTCTTAGTATTTCGATTCCGTCCACTTGGGATATGCACTTCATGAAAACTCCCGAGATGCTTCATTTGTAGAGTTGGCCATCTATGATGGTGTATGCTTTGGCTCTACGCTCGACTTGTAGTTTTTCAACTTCGTCTTCGGGAAGCTTCTTGTTCGTCAGAAATTCTAGGAAGGGCTCTGCCCATGGCGGATTGCTTGGCAAAACCGCCATAACAGGGGAGCTTGCTAGCTCCGGATTTTCTGGATCAACCATCTTGACTGATGGTACTCGCAGATGCTCGAGGAATACGCCTGGCGGAACCGCCTTACGGCTAGATCCCAGTTTGGACAAGGTATCGGCCGCCATGTTATCTTCTCGCCGTACGTGTTTTATGTCGTAGCCGAGGAAACTTTTGGCCATCTCGTCCACTTCGTCTCTGTATGCCGCCATGACTTCGTTCCGAGCTTTGTATGTGCCAGCCACCTGCTGAGCCACAAGGTCAGAGTCTCCACTGCACATGATGTGTTGTACGCCGATCTCCTTTGCGACACGTAGCCTGTGTAGTAGCGCTTCATACTCCGCAATGTTGTTGGTGGTGGGGAAGTGGATCTGGAGAACGTAGCTTAGCTCATCTCCCTTGGGAGATTTGAGTGTCACTCCAGCCCCCGAGCCGTGTAGCAACTTTGAGCCATCAAAGTGCATCACCCAATGCTCTGGTTCTGGGACGGGCGTAGTTTCCTGCGCTTCCTTCCAATCTGCCATAAACTCCGCCAAAGCCTGAGACTTGATGGCGGTGCGAGGCTTGTAGTCGATGTCGAAAGAGGCCAATTCAATGCCCCACTTCGCAACTTGTCCTGTTGCGTCGCTGTTGTTGATGATGTCCTTCAGTGGGGCTTTGCTCACCACTGTGATCTTATGGTCATAGAAGTAGTGCCTCAACTTGCGAGAGGCTAGGAAAACTCCGTATGCCAATTTTTGGTAGTGAGGGTAGCGCTGCTTGGATTCCGTCAGGACCTCGCTGACATAGTAGACTGGTCGCTGCACGCCATACTCCTGCGCTTCTTCCTTACGCTCTACCACCATGACGATACTGACCACCCTGTTAGTTGCCGCCATGTATAGTAACATGGGTTCCTGGTCTTCGGGAGCCGCTAGGACTGGTGCAGTGGATAACACTCTCTTCAGATCCTTAAGTGCAGCGTCTGCCTCATCGGTCTAGACGAATTCGTCTGATTTCTTCATCAGCTTGTAGAGTGGCAAAGCCTTCTTGCCAAGACGACTGATGAATCTGCTCATTGCTGCCACGCAGCCTATGAGTCGCTGTACGTCTTTTAGATCTATGGGCCGGGAGATGTCGAGGATTGCCTTGATCTTCTCCGGGTTAACCTCAATTCCGCGGTGGGAGACGATGAATCCTAGAAGTTGTCCAGCTGGGACACCGAAGACACACTTCGTGGGGTTAAGCATCATGTTGTACTTCCTAAGATTGTCAAAGGTCTCTTGCAAATCCGCTATAAGGCCATCTTGCTTCTTAGACATAACTGCGATGTCGTCCACGTATGCGTGGATGTTTCGTCCGATTTGATCCGCCAGGCACTTTTGCATAGTGCGCTGATACGTTGCTCCTGCGTTTTTCAGACCGAATGGCATTGTGACATAGCAATATGTGCCATAAGGTGTTACGAACGATGTAGCCAGCTGATCGGACTTTTTCATCTTGATCTGGTGGTATCCTGAGTAGGCATCTAAGAAACACAGTAGCTCCGATCCCGCCGTCGAGTCAATGACTTGGTCAATGCGAGGCAAGGGAAAAGGGTCTTTTGGACATGCTTTGTTCAGGCCAGTGTAATTTACACACATGCGCAGAACTTTTGTGTTTTTCTTATGAACTAGCACCGGATTTGCCACCCACTTAGTATGTATCACTTCCTTGATGAAGCCTGCTTTCAACAGCTTGGAAATTTCCTTTGCTATGGCGCGGCGCTTTTCATCTCCGAAGCGTCTCATGGCTTGTCTTACTGGCTTTGAGCCAGGAATTATCTGCAGAGCATGCCCGGCGAGTTCCCTGGGTACACCCGTCATGTCAGATGGCTGCCATGCGAAGAAGTCCCGGTTCTCACGGAGGAACTCGACGAGCGCGCTTTCCTATTTGGGGGACAAATTTGTCCCAATGGCGGTGGTCTTGGCGGCATCGCCAGCGACAAGTTCCACCTGTTTTGTATCGACTGTAGGCTTGAAGGTGGGCGGGGAGGCGGAAACCTCCTGCTTGGATGCCGGCATCTCCGCGGGGTCCGTAGCGGCATGGATTTCTTTGAACTCCTCGCCGAAGAACACTGCTTCCGCGAAGGCGGCTTCTCCTTCCTCGCACTCCTTTGCCTTTCTGAAGCTGCCATAAACGGTAATTATGCCATCCGGGCCTGGCATCTTCAACTGATTGTAGATGTAACATGGCCTGGCATGGAAGCTGTGGAAGGCGGGGCGCCCGAAGATCACGTGGTAAGTGCTTTTGAACGGGACAACCTCGAAGGTTATGGGCTCTTCTCTGTAGTTTTCCTCACTACCGAAGGCAACCTTGAGTGTGATGGACCCGAGGGACTTGGCTTGGCGACCAGGAACCACTCCATAAAAGGTGACCGCGCTATGGCGGAGTTGGGTTTTGGTAAGGCCGACTTTGTCAAAGTTTCCACGTACATGATGTTCAGGCTGCTGCCGCCATCCATTAAGCATTTGGAGAACTCATAGCCATGGATTACAGGGCATACCACCATGGCGTAATATTCATCTGGGATGTGCTCTGGATGATCATCACGGCTCCAGTGCACCGGTACTTCGGACCATTAGACGTACTGGCGGATTTTAGGCACGGTGGCATTGAGGGAGCGCATAGCAGCTCTCTGTGCCTTTGCCGTGGGGGGTCCAAGGAATGTATGAAAGGCACCTTTTTTGTCCTTGATTGGGTTTCCCTTGCCAGCACCACCCTCTGCCTTTTCGGCGGGTTTGGGCGCAGGGTCTTCATCCATATCACTGCCATCCCTAGACTCCTTGTCTTTGTCCGCTTTTCCTTTGCCACGAGGCCGTTGTCGCCGGCTGCGTTTGAAGCCAGCTTCTTGATCCGCCTTGAGGTCATTGACAAACTTGTAGTTCCGGTTGGTGTGGTTGCACTTTCCTGAAGCGTCGCGATGGGCAAAACATGGCATATCGCGGTATTCGTCGTAAGATACGGGAGCGGATGGCCACCGCTACCTTTGCGTCCTCTGCCGCGCTGGCTGCTTTGGCCCTTATCAGCAAAGGTTGTGGCCACCATGTCCAGAGCCTGCGGCTCTTCTGGCGGATTCTTCCATTTATTACTGTTATTCCGCTTGCCAGTGTTCTGGATGGCGGAAGCCTTCAGAGATTCGCGGGCGTCGTCGGCGGCGGCCGCGTAGTTGCTTGCGATGGTGATCATGGAATTTAGGGTCAATTTCCCTTCGTTCCTTTCCCGCAACAGGCGATGGCGGAGCAGTTGGCCTCTCTCCAAACTGTCAATAAACGCGAGGATGGCGGATTCATCAGTAACCCCTTCACAGGAGTTCTTCATATCCAGCCATCGCGCGAGGAAAGTTCAGGAGGTCTCGTCGTCGGCGCGTCGGCACCGTTGGAGGTCACCAATGTTATGGGGTCTCTTGTACGTCCCCTTGAAATTTTCGGTGAATGCAGTTTGCATATCGAACCAGGTTTGGATAGAGTTTTCTGCCAAGTCGTTGATCCACTGCCTCGCAGTGCCGGATAGCATCAGGGGCAAATAGCGGACAGCAACATTGGGTGATCCCCCGGCGAACTGTACTGCGTTGAAGTAGTCTTGTAGCCAAGTTAAAGGCCTATCGACTCCATTGTACTGGCGGATATTTTTCTCGATTTTGAACCCATGCGGGATGGGCTCATCACGAATCCGTTGTCCAAAGCACTTTGGGCCGAGGAAGAAGGCTGTTTGAGACTTGGCAATCTCGTTTAGATGGGTACGAGCGTCGTAGGGCTTCTGGTCCGGCGGATCCTTGCGAGAGTTGCGTGACCTTGCTGGTCCGCCACCACCACCGCCGTCGCCATGGGGGCTCCCTGGTGGGGATGGCGAAGGGCCGCGTCGTTGTTTACTCTCGCCGTCCTGCGATTGATCTTTGCAGCTACGATGACTTCCTTCCGTTCTTCGTGGAGATGGATCATCGTTATGGCGGCGGGAGCCTTGCCCTTTGTCATCGTGGCGGCGAGTGGAGCGATACTTGTCTTTGTCGCCGTCACGGTGCGCGCCGTCGTCATGGCGAGATCGGTCCCTTCTCTTGGATCCGCCGTCTCTGCTGGTTTCCCGTCGTGGCGGATCGTCTTTGCGTCCAGCGTCACGGCTTCGTCCTCGCTTGCCATCATTGTCGCGTATGACGATCCCTCCCTTTGGGACTTCGAAAGTCTTATACTTTGGTGGCGGCATGTTGGTCTTATGGCGAGGGGCAGCATTGTCTTGTTGGTATCCATAAGCAGGGTAATTCTTGCGGGGTGGCGATGGGTTTCTCTGTGGGCCTTTGCCATTTGGTTTGTCATCGGAGGATATTGGGATGGCGTTCGCCCGGTTGCGAGCTTCTCTTCTTCGGATTTCCGAGGATCCGGTATGAGACTCGTTGTCGGGGCGCGTACCATGGTTGACAGCCCTCGGAGCCTTAGAAGCAGTGCTGGACCTGCATAGCGCGGGATCAGATTCGAGCCGTCCTGACGACGTAGCCTTCTCCTGCTGCACTAATGCTTTTGTCATCAGCTTCACCGCTGTCTCTAGGGCTGCCGGGCTCTTATTATGCTCCAATAGCTCCTTTGCAGCCACGATATTTTCAATGGGTGTAGCCCTGACTTCATCGCGGTTTTTATCCACGTATGGCAGATTCTTGATATACATCTTGGCCAGAGTTTCCGCCGTTGGTACGGTGAACTCAAGGTTTCGTACCAGCTGCGGGTCGCCTCCCTCGTTGATCTGGTTCTGGATGAGAGTAACGTACTTCTCCTCCATGTTCCTTGCGCGTTTTAGCGTGTCTTGAGCTTTAGCGATGTCGCCATCAAGCTGCTGGCCCATCTTCTCGACTCGCTTTGCTTCCTTGAGGAGTGCTCGCCTCTTCTTCTCGAGATCGTTCACATCTCTGACATAGTCAGGGGTGATTGGATCTGCCAGAGTTCCGTAGATGACCTTGTCCAGCTGGGTCGTGAAGTCTTCTGGGTGCTGGTCCTCGGGGATGGCGGGTTGCAGAGGCCTGGGTCCGCCTTGAATCTCAGGAAGTTGCTCCGTGGAGGGATCGGCGGCTGGTGGCAGGTTACCCTGCTCTTTGCCGACATCTCCGTCGTGGACTGCCTGAGATGGCGGATCACCAGTTGCCTGCCCGGCATCATCTCCTTTGTTGGTTATGAACACTTGCTTGGCCGCTGCTCGCTGTTCTTCAAGTGCCTGCTGCTCCAACTCCGCCTCGATTTTCCTCATGGCGGCGTCGTAATGGTCAGAATCATAGCCCTTGCTGTCCCAGTCATCCGATTCACCACTTTCGTTAAGTGCCTCAAGGATGGATTCACCTGGGCTATCTTCTCCTCCATTGGAGGTAGATCCCGAAGTGATACCTGCGAACGCAACAAGGCAGTACCGTGGTGTCTCTAACGCCAGATTACTCATGGCGGATTCACTGTGGTCTTCCACCACTTCCTCTACCCCTAGGGTGGGCTGGGTGGGATTACCTTTCAGATCCGATCTGGGCAACTTGGAAAGTTCCAGATCAGATGAGTCCTCCTCCATATCCAGCTCGAAAGGTTTTCAGCCATACCGATCCGCCGGAAATTGGTTTCCGTGGCGGGGGTAGGATTTGTCTCTCCAATGAAGATATGGATATCTCCAATCGGAACGACAGTGAATCGAGCAGGGTCTTCTCTAGCCGGCACCCAGAGGTTATCCGCTGGTATGATGGGGAAGCCGGAATCGTAGAGGACGCGCCCGATGGCGACGGTGTCGCCGATGCCTGCAAAGGCGGATCCCACCTGGATCCGCGCTCCAGACGCGCTTAGCCCCATGGTGGGCGCCAACTGTCGTGGTTTCGTCAACAGACCTGCCATAGAGGTAGGGGTATGGCGGTTTGTGGAAGGGGGTGAACACGGAGGAGCGATCCAGGACGGTGGTAGCACGAGTTTACCCAGCTTCAGATCCCGCAACGGTGGCGAGACCCTACGTGCTGCTATAATTCACTATATGGCAACAAGTGCTTGGTTACAATGATGAGGTTGGCTGTTTCGCTATGCGATTGGCCGTATGACTCTAATCTTGCCTCAAGGGCTGCTCCACGCCGGTCTTATAAAGGCGCCTGGCGTGGGCTACACGTTGGTACCGGAGCGGATACAACTTGGAGTCCTAGACTAAGTCCTCTGCGTGTACTACAAGGCAACCCGCCATGGGCCGTCTCTGAACCCGCCATGGGCCTGTCGTCAGCAATCCGCCATGGGCCTGTCTCCGGATCCGCCATAAGCGCCTGCGTCCAGTACCGCCGTGGCAACTTCAGCAACTGGGCCGCCCGGTATAGTGAATCCGCCATACCACCCCTGATGGGCCACCCTGGCTTGCTGATTTAGGACTACGTCGCTGGTATACCTATTTGGTATATCCCCAACACGTATCATTACCCTCTCCACCTGGGTGCCGAGAAGAGCTCCTGGATCCTCCCAATCTCGTTTCGACGACGGCGGCGGCTTGTAGTATGTTTCGAGGAAAAGCGATCCGTCCCTTAGGTTTTTCCCGTCGAGGGGACTTTATAGGTGAAGGGGCAACGTTAGGAGGTGGACCAGGTGGTCTCACCACAAGTGGGCATGGCCAGGGGCTGGGCCATGCCCCCTGGTGGTGAGGCTGGCCCCTAGCCCCCCTCCATCTCATCTTCGATCTTCGCGAAGCTTCGATAAAAATAGGAGGTTCGGCTTTTGTTTCGTTCAATTCCGAGAATATTTCCTGTGTAACTTTTCTGAAACACAAAAATAGCAGAAAATAGGGAACTGGCACTATGGCATCTTGTTAATAGGTTAGTTCCAGAAAATGCATAAAAACACAACGAAGTGTAACAAAACACAAAGCAAATGGTGTAAGAACAAGCATGGAGCATCAAAAATTATAGATACATTTGAGACGTATCAACCTCCCCCCAAGCTTAGGCTTTTGGCCTAAGTGGAGATCAATCCCAACTCGGCCAAGAAGTAGCATCCCCAAAATATGACGAAGAAGCACCTTCATCCTGATACGAGCTCGAGGGCGCCCCGGTGTGGTACATGGTGTAATGTTCAGCTGGCGCCTCCTGTTCCTCCTAGTCTTCAGCGCCCTGTTGTATGTGGAAACCAAGCAACCTAAGCTGCTCGTCCAACTCCTCCTTCGAGCGCGACCAAGGTCCCCTGCAAACACTGAACAAACTGGGCTGCAGCAAGGGAACTTCCCTTTCTTCTCCATCAGTAAATAACATTCTGTAAACTAATTTTCCTGCACATGAGTTAGCAGTAACAAAGTGATTGATCTTCATAGCAGCAAGATCAAGTCTCTGTGGGACTAGCAATGTATCATTAGTAGCAACAGAAAGGCCCAAAGCAGCAATAATGCACGCATCAATAATGCCCCCATAAATGGGTCCTCTAGTAGTTAAACGACGAGCAATGAGAGCATCGAGGTTGTACTTCCTACTAACACCGAGTGCAGTGGCTAGAAAAGCTAAATGATAATTAGAAATATTACTAGTGTTCTCTCTACCAAGAATACTAGTGGCAAGATAATACGCAAAGTATCTAATAGCTGGGAGCTGAATGTTCCTTATCTTGCCACGCTGGGCTGTGCGGTCATCATCATTGGTCACTCCTCGGTAGAGTTCTAGCAAATTAGCAGGTCGGTTCTGAATCTTCTTTGCTATTCCAAAAATGGGAATACCTAGGGTGCTGCAAAATCTCTCCAAAGACATGTTGATAGACTTATCATAAATTTTAAATGCAATAGATGGCTTGAAGGCAGAGTTAGAAAATTTAAAGCTCTCAACTAAAATCTTTGTGAGCATAGCATATTGGTTACTCTCATCAAGCATGTATGTAGTCAAACCAGCCCTATCAACAAGAAGTAAGAAATCATCAAGGATCCCTGCATCACTCAAAAAATTAGAACAAGGGAAAGTTGATGGATGCGCATCTCCATCATCCCCCTCATCACCAATGTTTGGTGACATAAGATCTTCATTATAGGATGTCCTGAATCGAGTAGTTGATCTTGAAGGCCTTGAGGACCTTGGGGCTTCTCTCTCAAAGACTTCTCCAAAGGTGCAATTATCCATTTCCCTTTTCTAAAAAATTTAAGCAAACCTCATAAAAAATGATTTTGAAACAAACAAATGTAGGGAACTACTATAGGGAGTTGCAAGAGGGCTAACATGCATCAAAATAACTTATCTAAGCAATAGAACAAGCATGCAAACTCATTTAACCTATCACCTATAGTGCTAAAATACTCAAGAAATACTCCACTAAACAAAATTCTACATGGACAATCGAAGGAGTCACATACCGGAGAATAAATGCTCCAAATCTCAGTAGCAAAGATGGGCTGAGCAATGAGATCGAAAATCACGAGCAAGAATAGTAAGAACTCTGGTTTGAGCTATGGAGTGAATATATTTCGGGAGAGAGAGTGAAGTGGCTGGTGGAGAGGTAAGTGGAGGGCCAAGGGGCCCCACACCATGCCACGACGCGGCCTGGCCCTGGCCACGCCACCATGTGGTGTGGTGGCATGGTGGGTCCCCCTAGGATGTCCTAGGTGCCTCTCTGCCCCAAATTTGACATAAAAATTTAAAAAGAATTTTCTGGAATTTTTCGAGAAACTTTATTTTCAAGGATTTTCAGAAATTGACAAAAGATTAAAAACTCAAGAAAATGAATATGGAATGGTAGAAAGCAAATTCAACCCAAGTCTACATCAGCTCTGAGATACACTAATATGCAACTAAACAGCAGAGACAAAAGTAAGCAAGATGGAAACATGAGTAAACAAGAGTAAATGCGGTGAAAACATAGTTTCATTCATTCAAAAATCACTTTGTTAACAAGGTTGATCAAGTCTTGTTACCAAAACAATTTTCTATGAAACAAAACTTTGAATTTCACTCAATGATTATGTTACCTTGATCTTGATAGGCATAGTCCCAACCATAACAATTTTATATTCTTCCTTGGGCTTTAGCCTTGAACAATAAATTTCTCCAACTTTGATGGTCTCAATATTTTTGATTGAATTTAGACCATATTTTTTATCAATCTTCTTGGGAAAATAAACCATGTGCTCCTTGCCATTAACATTGAAAGTTACTTTCCCTTGGTTGCAATCGATAACAGCACGCCTGTAGTGTTAAGAAAAGGTCTCCCAAGAATAATAGACATATTATCATCTTCGGGCATTTCCAACACAAGAAAGTCAGTTAGTATCAAGCAATTATTAGCCACTTGAACAGGAACATCCTCACATATACCAATAGGAATAGTAGTAGACTTATCAGCCATTTGCAATGATATATCAGTTGATATCAATTTTTTAGATCAAGTCTCTTATAGAGAGAAAAAGGCATGACACTAACTCCGGCTCCCAAATCACACAAAGCAGTTCTAACATAGTTATTTTTAATGGAGCAAGGAATAGTTGGTATACCTGGATCTCCAAGCTTCTCTGGAGCCTTGCCATCAAAAGAATAATTAGCAAGCAAAGTGGAAATTTCCTCACTAGGAATCTTTCTTTTGTTAGAAATAATATCCTTCATATACTTTGAATAAGGAGGCATTTTAATAGTTTTAGTCAAAGGAATTTGCAAAAACAAAGGTTTCATCCATTCACAAAACCTGTTATAGTGTTCTTCTTCCTTGGATTTGTGTTTCTTACCAGGAAAAGGCATTGGTTTTTGCACCCAAGGTTCTCTCTCACTACCATGTTTGTTGGCAATGAAATCTTCCTTGGTGTATTTTGCATTCTTAGTGTGCTTTTCTGGTTCCTCCTCAACTTCTTCTTTATCAGAAGCATTACCGCTTTCAGTTTCAGCATTAGAAATAGAAACACTATTAGGGTCTTGATACGTCTCAAACGTATCTATAATTTTTGATGATCCATGCTTGTTTATGCACCATTTGCTTTGTGTTTGGTTAAACTTCGTGGCGTTTTTATGCATTTTCCAGAACTAACCTATTAACGAGATGCCACAGTGCCAGTTCCCTGTTTTCTGCTATTTTTGTGTTTCAGAAAAGTTACACAGGAAATATTCTCGGAATTGGACGAAACAAAAGCCGAAGTTCCTTTTTTTCCCGACACGAGATGGAGTCCAAAGCAGAGACGGAGGGGAGCCAGGGTCCAGCCACACCATAGGGTGGCGCGGCCTAGCCCCTAGCCGCGCCACTAGGTGGTGGGGCCACCTGGCCCACCTCCTTCTGCCGCCCTTCCACCTATATATTCTCCTTGGCGAGAAAACCCTAAGGCCCCGATCAATTTTCCAGAGAACATACTGCAAGCCGCCGCCATCGTTGACGCGGGATCGGGGGGGGGGGGGGGGGTCCAGAAGCTCTTCTCGGCACCCTGCCGAAGAGCGGAATCACCACCGAAGGCCTTTTTCATCACCATGCCCGCCTCCGGAGTGATGTGTGAGTAGTCTACCTTGGACTACGGGTCCATAGCAGTAGCTAGATGGTTGTCCTCTCCTCTATGTGCTTCATGTTTGGATCTTGTGAGCAGCCTATCATGATCAAGATCATCGTTATGTAATTCTACATGTTGTGTTTGTTGGGATCCGATGAATATTGAGTACTTTGTCAAGTTGATTTATCATCTCTATGTTGTTTATGATCTTGCATGCTCTCCGTTGCTAGTAGATATCTTGGCCTAGTAGATGCTAGTGACTCTAAGAGGGAGTATTTATGCTCGATAGTGGGTTCATGCCTCTAGTAATCTGGGGGAGTGACAATAACCTCTAAGGTTGTAGATGTGCTGTTGCCACTAGGGAGAAAATAACAATCTTGTGTTCAAGGACATTTATATTGTTTACATTACACACTTTGCTTAAGGCGATAATCTGTTGCTTGCAACTTAATACACAACGGTTGCTCGCATGACATACGACGGGAGGATTATTAGTCATAGATGCAGTTGGATTATGGTCTATGTATTATGTTGTAATGCCCAAGTGAATCTCATAGTGATCCTCATGACATTTGTATGCTTTCTTTATTCTGTCAATTGCCCAACTGTAATTTGTTTACCCAGCATGTTATTTATCTTATGGAGACACACCTCTAGTGAACTGTGGACCCTGGTCCATTCTTTTACATTCTTATTACCGTTTATTATTTACTCACATTATTTACATTCTCGCAAACTACTATCTTTTACCACATGATATGTTTAATCCTTTGTTTACAGCAAACCGGTGAGATTGACAATCTCACTGTAAGTTGGGGCAAAGTACTTTGGTTGTGTTGTGTGCAGGTTTCACGTTGCTGCTGGTGCAAAGCTATGCCCCAGATAAGGGGCCATATATAAATTGTCTGGAGCTGTCGCGAAGCCAGCGAGCATCAACCTTCGTAAGTTGGTTTTTTCTCCTAATGGTTTGATAAACCTTGGTTTCATACTGAGGGAGGACTTGCAGCTGTGCTCATCATACCTTCCTCTTGGGGTTCCCAACTGGTCGGTCAACTACACGCCATCAAACAATTTTTCTGGCGCCGTTGCCGGGGAACAAAGAAGAAGAAGCTCCCACGTCAACTACACGCTCCCACGTCAACTACGCGCTAGCAGATCCTTACCTATTTTGGAAGATTCTGCAACTATTTTATGCTTCTTCTTCTTTTTCTTGGAAGGAGTACCATTACCTGCAGCACGTTGAGAATCCTGCTCGATCCTCTTAGGATGTCCTTCAGGATATAAAAGATCCTGAGTAGAAGCACCACTTCTTGTGCTTATTTCACAAGCATGTTTTTCTCTAGAAGCATTAACTAGCAAATCTTTTTGCACCTTAGTGAGCTGATCAATTTGAGTCTGAACCATTTGGAAATGTTTAACAAGCATCTTAACATCATTGGAGGTTCTCTCCACAATATTCTGCAACTTATTAATAGCTCTAGAGTTCTCCAATAAATGATTCTGCACCCTCTTATTAAAGTTATCTTGCTTAACAATGAAATTATCAAACTCATCTAAGCATTGATCAGGAGGTTTAGAGTAAGGAATATCTCTATTATCAAAGTGTTGGAGAGAGTGTACCTCAATAGTAGAGGAGCGAGGGATTGGCTTACATAGTTTTTCTATAGGTGGTAGATTATTCACATCTTCAGATTTAATACCCTTCTCCTTAAGAGATTTCTTGGCTTCTCTCATTGATACGTCTCAAACGTATCTATAATTTTTGATGCTCCATGCTTGTTTTTACACCATTTCCTTAGTGTTTCGTTACACTTCGTGGCATTTTTATGCATTTTCCGGAACTAACCTATTAACAAGATGCCACAGTGCCAGCTCCCTGTTTTCTACTATTTTTGTGTTTCAGAAAAGTTACACAGGACATATTCTCGGAATTGGACGAAACAAAAGCCAAACATCCAGAAATTTACCAAAGCTTCTAGAGAACCAAAGAGGAGACGGATTGGGGCCCACACAATAGGGCGGCGTGGCCCAGGGCCTGGCCGCGCCCCCTATGTGTGAGACCACCTCGGTCCACTTCTGATGATGCCCCTTCGCCTATAAAGACCCCCCGATGGGAAAAACCTAAACTCCCGATCACTTTTCTAGAAACACATCTCGATCCACCGCCGTCGTCGACCCAAGATCGGGAGGGTCCAGAAGCTCTTCCTGGCACCCTGCCGGAGAGGGGAATCGCCACCGGAGGTCTTCTTCATTGCCATGCTTGCCTCCGGCGCGATGAGTGAGTATTCTACCTTGGACTATGGGTCCATAGCAGTAGCTAGATGGTTGTCTTCTCCACCATGTGCTTCATGTTTAGATCTCGTGAGCTGCCTTACATGATCGAGATCACCGTTATGTAATTCTACATGTTGTGTTTGTTGGGATCCGATGAATATTGGTTTTACGATTGAGTTGATGCGCTAAATATTATCTTATGTTATCTCTATGTTGTTAATGATCTTGCATGCTCTCCGTTGTTAGTAGCTATCTTGGCCGAGTAGATACTAGTGACTCCAAGAGGGGGTATTTATGCTCGATAGTTGGGTTCATGCCTCTATTTAATCTAGGGGAGTGACAGAAACCTCTAAGGTTGTAGATGTATTGTTGCCACTAGGGAGAAAACAACATTCTGATGTCCAAGGACATGTGCTTTGTTTACATTACACACTTTGCTTAATGCAGTTATCTGTTGTTCGCAACTTAATACTTGTGGAGTTCTCGGATTGATTCTCCGCAAGTGGATTATTAGTCATAGATGCAGTTGGATGGCGGTCTATGTATTTTGTTGTAATGCCCAGAGTAAATCTCATAGTGATCTGATGACCCACAAGTATAGGGGGTGTATCATAGTACTTTCGATAAATAAGAGTGTCGAACCCAACGAGGAGCAGAAGGTGTTGATGAGTGGTTTTGATCAAGGATTCACTGTAAATACTAGCAAACAGGTTTTCAGGGGTATTTGGTAATACGAGTAAATAAAGTGCGAGTAAATAAAGAACAGTAGTAACAATTGCAGCAAGTGGCCCAATCCTGTCTTCAGCAAAGGACAAGCCGGTTGTGTAACTTATAATAACCAAACGTTCTCGAGGACACACGGGAGTTTCTGTCAAGAGCTTTCGCTTCATAAAGCCAATAGTCTTTATTGGTTTGATAGGTGTTATGGGGGTGAACCTGTGCTAGCGCACTACCCTTACTAGGATAAATACACACTTGTGATTATACCCCTTGCAAGCATCCGCAAATACAAGAAAGTAATTAAGATAAATCTAACCACAGCCTTAAACTCTAAGATCCTACGCTCCCTGATGCAAAGGTTTCCCAACGGAGGTTTAGGTTTCTGTCACTCCAGCAACCCCACAATTGGTAGCCAAATACACAATGCATCTCACTAGGCCCATAAATGGTGAAGTATCATGTAGTCGACATTCACATGACACCACTAGTGAAATAGCACCACAACAATATCAAACCATTAAATATTTCTCAACAATAATTCACTACTAACATCTTGACTTCTCCCATGTCCTCAAGAACTAAACGAACTACTCACAAGACATCATATGGATCATGATCAGAGGTGAAATAATGGTAAATAACAATCTGAACATAAACCTTAATTCAACGGTTCCACTCAATAGCATCAACTACAAGAGTAATCAACACCGGGAAAGTTTCCCCTATGAATATAACAAGATCCAACTCAAGATGTTACAGCGGGATGGCGTGGTGATGGTGGAGATGAAGGTGCTGGTGATGGAGATGATGATGATGATGATCCCGATGAAGTCCGGTGTGATGATGATGACGATGGCGACGATCTCCCCTCTCTGGGAAGAAATTTCCCCGGCAGATTTCTGCCTGTTGGAGAGCTTTTCTCTCTCTGGTGTTTTCCGTCCCGCAGAGGCGGCGGTGTCTAACTCTGAGCCTCCCCCTTGACTTAGGTTTTCGGGGACGATGAAGTACGCGAAGGGGCAAGACCAGAGGTGGGCCAGGGCGGCCTCACACAGGGCTGGCGTGGCCAGGGGCCAGGCCGCGCCACCCTGGCGTGAGGGCCCCTCCTGGCTCCTCTCGACTCCTCCTTCTGGCTTCCTGAGTCTTCTGGGAAAATATAATTTCC
Organism: Dactylis glomerata; assembly: GCA_007115705.1. Lineage (NCBI taxonomy): Eukaryota > Viridiplantae > Streptophyta > Magnoliopsida > Poales > Poaceae > Dactylis > Dactylis glomerata. Next base: position 1,489,556 of record QXEO01001691.1, on the reverse strand, counting down.
TGGTATTTTTCTGGAATTTTCCTGATCTTCAAAATATGGTCCCTTGATGGTCCTTTTTCTAGCAGAATCCCGACTCCGGCAGCAAATCCTCCAATGATCATCAAACATGTGAAAACAAAGGAAATAACATAAGTATCAACTCTAAATATGAAATATATCAATGAATAACAGTAAATTATGATACAAAATAGTGATGCTAAATGGACGTATCAACCCCCCCCAAGCTTAGACCTCGCTTGTCCCCAAGCGAAAACTAAACTCGGTATACATGACCACAGGTTTATGGAGTGAAGTGTCGATAATCAAAATACGGACAAGAAGCAGCACATTCACCAAGGCACAAATTATAATAGACAGCAACTTCCCTTTATAAGATATAGACTTGCAATGGGTAGAAGGGAATCACATGTAAAGATGCACAAGGTAAACTATAATTGGCAATGGCAAACCTTAGTTCTTGGTCAAAGAATGATGAACAAGCTATTCTTTCTTTTAAACGGAGCCTTTTGAAACAGAGCTAATATAGCAAAGACCATACGCTCAACAAGGTAAACTTTTGCATTCATAGAAAGCTTTCAAAGATATATTCCTTCAGACAAAAGCATTATACAAAACAAGGAAGATAGTAAACATGATTAAACGGATCAACATATGGATGAGTGAAACATAACAACTCAAATGCTTGCTTTAGATAGAGGGAAATAGGTTGACTCAACATAAAAGTAAAGATAGGCCCTTCGCAGAGGGAAGCATGGATTAAACATGTGCTAGAGCTTTTCATTTGTAAAACAGAGGTAAAAATTGTTTTGAGAGGTGGTTGCTTTTGTCAACGACTAGCAACGGAGTTCTTGATATCTTCCATACTAAACAAGTGAGAGCGGTTCCGAGATGTTTGATTAATTGGCACATTGGTGCTCTTTTATAGCTTTGCACTCCTCCCCACCTTTTTCCTTTCTCAAACCATGGCTAACCGATTCCATCGGGTGCCGACCAAACTTTCACATACCATGGAGGAGTGCTTATTTTTCTTTCTTTTATTTTTAAGATTATAATGGTCTGACCAGCTCCCTTGCAAAATTAATGACGAGCAGATGAAGCTGCCTAGTCGAGGGGTACTCAATTTAGTATGGAAGATAACAAACCCATCCACTACGTCCTCATGAGCTAAAAATAGTGGCACAAAATGAGAAGTGTTTGAAGGTTTTTTGAAAGGTAGCACATGAAAATTTACTTGGAATGGCTTGAAATACCATGCATAGGAATTTATAGTGGACTCTTTGGAAGTGACTTGGCTTTTGGGAATTGGATGCACGAGAAGTATTTCCTCTCAGTACAGGTTTTTGGCTAGCAAGGCTGGGTAGCAAGCATAAGAGTTGCATGTAACAAACAAGCATACATATAATAAGAACAATCATACAAACTCCCTTGAAGGTACAACGATTTTGACTTCAGGAATAACAATGCTTATAAGCCAAACATAAGGAAAACTGAAGTGATGTAACTACAAGCACTTCTTTATTCTTTTCTACTCAAACCTCAAGGTAAAGTTGCTACTGACCAAGCTAGGTTTGCCAAAACCAACTAAATTTACTCATGCTCCCAAAGTGATACCAATACCAATCAACAAGACTAGTCATACAAGAGAGATTGCAAACTAACATAAAGTGCGTGGAAAGTAAACAATAAAACTTCTCATTAATATTTTATTACCGCAACTCACACCAAGGGATACATAGATAACCAACTAAGGAGGATACTTCCAAACTGCAAACTATTCTATAAGATAACTTCTCTATTCATGATATGACTCTACTTGAAAAGTAAATGAGCAAAAGGTAATGATGTGATACTGTGACACTCCCCCAAGCTTGGAACAAGCCAAGGGGATGCCTATACCGATGACGAATTACTCCTTTGACGGTGGCGGTGAATCTTCATCGTTGTCATACTTCCAAGGCAGAGGTCCTCCATCAAGGAAGGATGTCTTGGTCTCCAAAATCCTGAAACTTGTAGCAGCACTCATTTGTTGAAATCTAGCTTCATACTCACAATTTTGGTTCTGCATGTCATAGAGTTGTGCTTGTAATTGGCTAGTCGTCTCCTGGAGTGAGAGGATATCCCTCTAGAGCTCTGTAGTCTCCTTCTTGTACTTGGCAACAAGCTCTTGATTAATCCTATAGATAATGTCCACCTCGCGTTCTGCCATCTTCTTGTATTTGAAAACTTCTTGTTCCAGTGCTTCCATCCTCGCTTCGAGACTCCCTTCTCCCTTGGGTCCTTGAACATCTTTAATCTGCAACTCCCCATCCTTGAGTGACAACTCCTTTAGATGCATCCTCAGCTCCCTCATGTACGGATTGATGGAATCCGCAAGAGGGTTCTCCTCAGATGGACCAGACGAAGACATTGTAACTCCAAAGCCGAGAGCAATCCCTGACAGAAATAGCTCGAAACAAAACACGACGAGAAAACGATATACAGACCTTGGGCACTCCGAGGGGTTAAATAGGCAAAAATTATACATCGAAACGAAATCACAGGAGGAAACCGGGACAGAACCGAGTTCCGGGGTGTTCTCACACCTGGGTGGCACGGCCAGGGGTGGGCCCGCGCCACCTATGTGTGAGACGCACACAAACTCCTTTTCCTGCCCGTTTTCGTCTCGTGATTTTTCATATTTATTAGAAACAGTAAAAATATTAAAAGAAAAAACTTTTCACGAAACTTCTCTGACTAGAACTGTTACCTATTCGAAAATGAACTCTGCAGGTACCTGCAATTTGTCTTGGATGAATTCTTCCAGAGAAACTGTTTCAATAACATCAACATCTTCATTATAAGAATCTCCAGAAATATAATGTTTGAGTCTTTGCCCATTCACCACTTGTGTAGAGTCATCTTTCAATGAAGCAATCTTAATAGCACCTGAGCTGTACACTTCCACAATAACATATGGTCCTTCCCATTTTGAAAGTAATTTTCCTGCAAAAAATCTGAGACGAGACCTATACAAAAGAACTTTCTCACCAACATGAAACTCTCTCTTAAGAATTCTCTTATCATGCCATTGCTTGACTTTCTCTTTAAAAAGCCTGGCATTCTCATACGCTTCATTTCTCCACTCATCTAGAGAACTCAAATCTAATAACCTTTTCTTACCTGCTAGTTTAAAATCTCTATTAAGCTCTCTCACTGCCCAAAAAGCTTTGTGTTCTAATTCTAAGGGCAGGTGACACGCTTTTCCGTAAACCATCTTATAAGGAGACATACCCATGGGGTTCTTATAAGCAGTTCTATAAGCCCATAAAGCATCGTTTAACTTACTAGCCCAGTTTTTCCTAGATCTATTGACAGTCTTCTGCAAGATAGACTTGATTTCTCTATTAGAAAGCTCTACCTGCCCACTAGTTTGGAGATGATAAGCAGAAGCAATTCTATGATTAACATCATATTTAGCAAGAGTTTTTCTAAAACCACCGTGAATAAAATGAGAACCTCCGTCAATCATAAGATATCTAGGCACACCAAACCTAGGAAAAATAACATCCTTGAGCATTTTTAACGAAGTCTCACCATCGGCACTCTTTGTAGGTATGGCTTCTACCCATTTAGTAACATAATCAACAGCAACAAGTATATGGGTATAGCCTTTTGAAGGAGGAAAAGGACCCATAAAGTCAAATCCCCAACAATCAAATGGTTCAATAACAAGAGTCTAACTCATAGGCATTTCATTGCGTCTAGAAATATTACCAACTCTTTGACATTCATCACAAGATAAAACATACCTTCTGGCATCTTTAAAGAGGGTTGGCCAATAAAAACCTGATTGTAGAACCTTTTGCGTGGTTCTATCTCTAGCATGATGCCCTCCATAAGCACTGCTATGGCATTTTCTTAATATCTCTTGTTGCTCATATTCTGGTACGCATCTTCTCATAATACCATCAACTCCTTCTTTATATAAATGTGGGTCATCCCAAAAGTAATGCCTCAAATCATAAAAGAATTTTCTCCTTTGCTGAGCTGTAAAGGTTGGAGGCAAATACTTGGAAACAATAAAGTTAGCATAATCAGCATACCAAGGAAGGTCTCGCGAAGTTACATTTATTGCAGCCAACTGTTCATTTGGAAAACTATCGCTAACAGGAATAGGATCAAAAGAAATGTTTTCCAACCTAGATAAGTTGTCAGCCACAGGATTTTCAGCACCTTTCCTATCTATGATATGCAAATCAAATTCTTGTAAAAGAAACACCCACCTAATAAGCCTAGGCTTAGCATCCTTCTTAGTCATAAGATATCTAATAGCAGCGTGATCAGTATGAATAGTAACTTTAGAATCAACAATGTAAGATCTAAACTTATCACATGCAAAAACAACAGCAAGAAACTCTTTCTCAGTAGTAGCATAATTCTTTTGAGCAGCATCAAGAGTCTTACTAGCATAATGAATAACATTCAACTTATTATCAATGCGCTATCCAAGAACAGCACCAACAGCAAAATCACTAGCATCACACATAATTTTAAAAGGTAAATTCCAATCAGGTGGTTGAACAATAGGAGTAGTAGTTAAAGCCTTCTTAAGAGTTTCAAAAGCTTCCTTACAATCATCATCAAAGACAAATGGTACATCCTTTTGAAGAAGATTAGTAAGAGGCTTTGAAATCTTAGAGAAATCTTTAATAAACCTCCTATAGAAACCAGCATGACCAAGAATACTACGAATACCTTTAACATCTCTGGGACAGGGCATTTTCTCAATTGCCTCCACTTTTGCTCTGTCAACTTCAATACCTCTTTCAGAAATTTTATGTCCAAGGACAATTCCTTCATTTACCATAAAGTGGCATTTCTCCCAATTAAGAACAAGGTTAGTTTCTTCGCACCTCTGCAAAACTTTATCAAGGTTGTGCAAACAATTATCAAAAGAAGTTCCATAGACGGAGAAATCGTCCATGAAGACCTCCACAATTTCTTCACAAAAGCCATGAAAAATAGCAGACATGCATCTTTGAAAAGTAGCAGGAGCATTGCATAAACCAAACGGCATACGTCTATAAGCATAAGTTCCATAAGGACAAGTAAAAGTGGTTTTCTCTTGATCATCCTTCTTAACAGCAATTTGAGAAAAACCAGAATAACCATCAAGGAAACAAAAATGAGTCTTCTTACACAACCTTTCTAGCATCTGATCTATAAACGGTAAAGGGTAATGATCTTTCTTAGTAACTTTGTTTACCTTCCTATAATCAATGCACATCCTATAACCAACTACTACCCTTTGAGGAATAAGCTCGTTATTCTCATTAGGCACAACAGTCATACCTCCTTTATTAGGAACACAATGAACAGGACTAACCCATCTACTATCAGCAATAGGATAAATAATACCAGCATCAAGGAGCTTTAATACCTCACTTCTTACCACATCCTTCATCTTGGGAATTAGGCGGCGTTAATGCTCCACGACTGGCTTCGCGTCTTTCTCTATATTAATGGCATGCTGACATAAAGTGGGAGAAATCCCTTTTAAATCATCAAGAGTATATCCCATAGCTCCTCGGTGTTTCCTCAATATCTCCAATAGTCTTTCTTCTTCCTTTCCTGAAAGTTTAGAGCTAATAATAACAGGATATATTTTCTTATCATCTATATAAGCATATTTAAGATTATCAGGCAAAGGCTTTAATTCGAACACAGGATCTTCCTTAGGTGGCAAAGTGGTACCAAGATCCTCCACAGGTAGATTATGCTTGATTAATGGTGGTTGACGAAGAAGAATATCGTCAATCTCTTCTCTTTCCTTGCTGAAAACATCACTTTCGTGATCTTCCATGAATTGCTGCAAGGCATTATTAGGAGCAAGAGCAATAGAAGCAAGTTGTTCAACTCGAAAATTTTCATTAGGCGTATCATTTTCAAAAGAAGTCTTAGCAAACTTGGAAAAATTAAACTCATAAGACTCTCCATTAAACTTAGTAAAGATTTGCTCCTTCTTACAATCTATCACGGCGCCACAGGTGTTCAAAAATGGTCTACCAAAAATAATAGGACAAGTTTTACTAGCCTCCTTACCAAGTACTAGAAAATCAGTAGGGTATTTAGTCTTACCGCAAAGAACTTCCACATCTCGAACAATACCAAGAGGCCAAATAGTCTCTCTGTTAGCAAGCTGAACAACCACATCAATATCTTCAAGTTCACAAGCGCCAATCTCGTGCATGATTTCTTTGTAAAGCTCTAAAGGAATAGCACTTGCACTAGCACCAATATCACATAAACCATAATAGCAATGATCTCCAATCCTGACAGAAATAACAGGAACACTTGTTTTCCTATGCTTTTTAGGATGTGAGAGAATGTTAGAAGCATCTTCACAAAAAAGAATATATTCATCCCCTACATCTTTAGTAACAAGATCCTTTAATATAGCTACAGGAGACTTAATAGTAATTTGCTCATCAAGTTCTGCAGCTTTCTTAGTAATTTTATTAGACACACTTACCAAAGTAGAATACTTCTTTACCTTAGCAGGGAAAGGTGTCTTCTCAAAATAAGGTTCAGGCACAATGCTATCAACAGTACAAACTTCAGTAGCTGCAGCAGGTATATGACTAATAGAGTCTTTATAAGGCGCATGATATTTGTTCCACTCTTTCTTTGGAACATCAAGATAAGAGGCAAAGGCCTTAAGACAATTAGCAAGTATTTGTGAATCAAGACCATAAGCAGTGCTAACACTATGAAAGTCATCGGTTCCCATAAAAGATTTAATACATTCATAATCATAGTTTATACCTGACTTCCTACCTTTGTCATTTTCCCAACCTTCAGCATTCTCTTGTATACGGTCAAGAAGTTTCCACTTAGCATCTTCTTTCATATGAGTAAATGATCCAAAGCAAGAAGCATCCAAGTAATCCTTATCAGGAAGAGTAAGCCGCGCATAAAAATTATCAATAACAATATTATTGGGGAGCTCATGAATGGGGCATTTGAGCATTAGTAACTTCAATCTCCCCCACGCTTGGGCAATACTTTCTCCATCATGAGGCCAAAAATTATATATCCGGTTACGGTCTTTATGAATTTCACTTGGAGGATAAAACTTGGAATAAAAGAGAGGTACAATATCCTCCCATGCCATAGATGGACCATCTTGGAGTAGTCGATACCACTCTTCAGCTCTGCCTTTCAATGATAATGAGAATAATTTGTTCTTGACCTGGCTTGGTGAAATACCTGCACATCTGAACAACTCGCATAATTCATGTATAAATAATAAGTGATCACCCGGATGGACAGTTCCATCTCCTGAATAACAGTTATCCATAATACGCCCAACAATTTTCATAGGTATTTTAAAAGGATCAATTTCAGCAGGCGGTGGCGGTGGTGGTTCATCCACATGTGCAGCAGTAGTAGTAGATGTGTTTCCAAATAGGAAACCAAATGGAGAGTTCTCCATAGCAAAGTAAAATAAAAATAAAAGACAAAATAAAAACAATACTCACAGCGACGGTTACCTTTACCAATTCCACTCTTCAATAGCGCTACACTCCCCGGCAACGGCGCCAGAAAATAGTCTTGATGACCCACAAGTATAGGGGGTGTATCGTAGTACTTTCGATAAATAAGAGTGTCGAACCCAACGAGGAGCAGAAGGTGTTGATGAGTGGTTTTGATCAAGGATTCACTGTAAATACTAGCAAACAGGTTTTCAGGGGTATTTGGTAATACGAGTAAATAAAGTGCGAGTAAATAAAGAACAGTAGTAACAATTGCAGCAAGTGGCCCAATCCTTTCTTCAGCAAAGGACAAGCCGGTTGTGTAACTTATAATAACCAAACGTTCTCGAGGATACACGAGAGTTTCTGTCAAGAGCTTTCGCTTCATAAAGCCAATAGTCTTTATTGGTTTGATAGGTGTTATGGGGGTGAACCTGTGCTAGCGCACTACCCTTACTAGGATAAATACACACTTGTGATTATACCCCTTGCAAGCATCCGCAAATACAAGAAAGTAATTAAGATAAATCTAACCACGGCCTTAAACTCTAAGATCCTACGCTCCCTGATGCAAAGGTTTCCCAACGGAGGTTTAGGTTTCTGTCACTCCAGCAACCCCACAATTGGTAGCCAAATACACAATGCATCTCAGTAGGCCCATAAATGGTGAAGTATTATGTAGTCGACGTTCACATGACACCACTAGTGAAATATCACCACAACAATATCAAACCATTAAATATTTCTCAATAATAATTCACTACTAACATCTTGACTTCTCCCATGTCCTCAAGAACTAAACGAACTACTCACAAGACATCATATGGATCATGATCAGAGGTGAAATAATGGTAAATAACAATCTGAACATAAACCTTAATTCAACGGTTCCACTCAATAGCATCAACTACAAGAGTAATCAACAACGGGAAAGTTTCCCCTATGAATATAACAAGATCCAACTCAAGATATTACAGCGGGATGGCATGGTGATGGTGGAGATGAAGGTGCTGGTGATGGAGATGATGATGATGATCCCGATGAAGTCCGGTGCGATGATGATGATGATGGCGACGATCTCCCCTCTCCGGGAAGGAATTTCCCCGGCAGATTTCTGCCTGCCGGAGAGCTTTTTTCTCTCTGGTGTTTTCCGCCCCGCAGAGGCGGCAGTGTCTAACTCTGAGCCTCCCCCTTGACTTAGGTTTTCGGGGACGATGAAGTACGTGAAGGGGCGAGACCAGAGGTGGGCCAGGGCGGCCTCACACAGGGCTGGCGCGGCCAGGGGCCAGGCCGCGCCACCCTGGTGTGAGGGCCCCTCCTGGCTCCTCTCGACTCCTCCTTCTGGCTTCCTGAGTCTTCTGGGAAAATATAATTTCCTGGTATTTTTCTAGAATTTTCCTGATCTTCAAAATATGGTCCCTTGATGGTCCTTTTTCCAGCAGAATCCTGACTCCGGTAGCAAATCCTCCAATGATCATCAAACATGTGAAAACAAAGGAAATAACAAAAGTATCAACTCTAAATATGAAATATATCAATGAATAACAGTAAATTGTGATACAAAATAGTGATGCTAAATGGACGTATCATGATCCTCTTGACATATCACGTTATCATTATTCTATCAATTGCCCAACTGTAATTTGTTTACCCAGCATGTGTTATTTTATCTTATGGAGAGACACCACTAGTGAACTATGGACCCCGGTCCTATTTCCATTATATTGCTATCACCTGTTTACTTTACTCGCACTGTTTACTTTACTTGTTTACTACTATTGCTTTCCACTCGATACGCTCATTCCTTTGTTTCAAGCAAACCGGTGAGATTGACAACCTAATCATAAGTTGGGAGCAAAGTATTTGGTTGTGTTGTGTGCAGATTCCACGTTGCCGCTCGCAAAGCAAAGCTTGGACGAGGCGCCTTATAAATTGTCCGGAGCTGTCGCAAAGCTAGCGGGCATCACCTTCTTGAGTTTGGCTTTTTCCTGGATTCGACATACCTTGGTTTCTTATTGAGGGAAAAACTTGCTGCTATGCTCATCATACCTTCCTCTTGGGGTTCCCAACTGGACGGTGATTTACATCAACACACTGTGCCGCATCAAGACTCTTTTTTGGCACCGTTGCCGGGGAAAAAGAAGACTTCTGCAAGGGGAGTTTTGCACGCACATCCTTTACTTTGTTTTAAGTTTTGCTTTTACTTTATTTTTACTTTCATTGTTTTATCAAAAATACAAAAAAATTAGTTTCCTTTATTGTCGCTTTTATTTACTTGCTTTTAGTTTTGTTAGAATGAGTAATCCTGAAGTTGAAGTTCGTACTTTTAAGCAACAAGGGGGAGAGAGCTTGAAAGATGCTTGGTACCGTATTAGCAATTCTCATCATAGGTGTACGAAGAATCATTCTACCATGATCCTCCTTAGAAATTTTTATGTTGGTATAACTAGTTGGAATAGGTACGTTCTTGATACTCTTGCAGGAGGTAATTTTCTGGGTACTCCCGCTCTTGAAGCATGCACTTTAATAGAAAGTTTAGTGGGAGTACCACCTATTCATGTTGTTAAAACTGAGATCACTTTGGAGGAAGTTATAGAAAAAGTAGGCTCTTTAGAAAAAAGTTTGCCAAATATCCTTGATAATGTAGCCGAGTTAATGAAGCGATAGAAAGTATCGGTAAGAGAATCACCGTTTTAGAAGCTAGCACTACTCTTGATAGTCAAAACCTTAGGATTGGGAAACTAGAGGAATCCATGGAAACTTTAAGTTTAGTTTTCTCTTCTCTTAAGTTTAAGAAGGAGAAAGCTTTTGTTGGAAAAGAGCAAAAATTCATGTATGTTCCCAAGGTGTCTGTGCCTAAGCCAGAGCATGTTTTTAAGATTGGTAAGACTTTTAGTTTAACTAAAAGTGACTTGCAGGTTGAATCATCTTCGGGAACCTCTAAAGTTCCTAGTGTGGTAAGTGGTGATCTTGAGGAAACAGTTGATCTTAATGCCTCTTTCGATATTACTTGATTCGCATTTTCTGCGCCTAGCTCAAAGGCGTTAAAGAAAGCACTCTTGGGAGATAACTCAATGTTTTACTTTCAGTTCTTTTCTTTTATTTGAGTCTTGGAAGTTATTACTACTGTAATAACCTCTCCTTATCCTTTTTATTTCATTTTTGTGCCAAGAGAAGCCTCTAATTTGAGTGAGGTAAGATTTGGGGATGTTGCTGTCCTGAAACAGATTTCGGTGCTGCACCGTAAAAATTCGTGAAAATTCTCAGTATATCTTTTGGACCTGCGATTTCTTGTGCATATGCCCCAGGTTATATCCAAACTTTCATTAGTTATACACTTTTTGATTTGAGCAACAGAAACCCTCTAAAAATTTGACCTTTGTCAGCTGTTCTATTTTGACAGATTTCTGCCAATATTTGTGTTTGCCACTCGATCGCTTTCTTTTTGAGTTCTTTTGATCACGGAACTTTTGGGGAAGTTGCTACAGTAGTATATACTTTATATGTGGTGGTTTTGAGTTGAAACTGAAGCAAAAAGGGTTGATTCATTGTTATGCTTATACTAATGTTGCTAATAGAATTGTGTTTAGTTTTGTATGAAGGAAGTTTTCAAGTGTAGGGATTGGAGAATGATGAGATGAGTTGAAGAATGGACAAAAGCTCAAGCTTGGGGATGCCCATGTCACCCCAAGAAATATCCAAGAAGTACAAGTGTCAAAGCTTGGGGATGCCCCCGAGGCACCCCTTCTTCATCGGCAAAAATCAGGTCACCTTTCAACACACTATATTTTTATTGCTTCATGCATTATGCGTTTTTCTTGGAGCGTCAGTTGTTTTTAGTTTTCAGTTTTATTTAGTTTTGTTTTCTGCAATAAATGGTTGGACCCAACAAATTCCCCTTGGAGAAGATTACTTGCTTTTCATTTTCCAAGAACACTCCATTTTTCACTCTTATCGTTCAACGAGTGTTCTCTTTTTCTAGAACTGCGTTTAGCTTTCATTTTTTGCCTTGATTTTTGTTCAGATATTGTTATATCTTTATATCAAGGTGTATTTTGACCTCTGGTCCATGTCAGTTTTCATCAAAAGAGTTGTTTCAAAAAAGTTCGAATGGTGTTGGAAAAGAGAAAAAGCTTTATGCAAAAAAGTGCTACAAAAAGGAGCTTGTGTAGACTGAGGCCTAGGCTTTTGCATGCCGTGCTTGATCTCTTTTTGATAGTATGCTTAGTGGTTTTGCTATAGCATGACTTGTCTCAAATGACTGAGATTGCTTAATGAGCCTTTGAAAAAATCATGCGTTGTTTTAATTATTTGGAAGCATTATTTTGGTTTTCTCCTTTGATGCTTTATTTGGGTTGACTTGGCGCATGCTCACACATGTTTGACTCATACAAAGTCGCCATAAGCCTCTATGATCATTTAGTTTTTGACTTTTGATGCCATCTTATGCTTCTTTTAATGTTGCTTTGTCGCTCTGCATGATTATGGCAGTTATTGCTCTCTTAGTTGGTCGCTCCCAGTCTTTTGCTAGCCCTCATTTTGTACTGAGTATGAGCTCTACTCGTGCATCCAACTCCTAAAAACCAAGTTGTTCCAATGTGTCCACCATACATACCTATTAGCAATTTGCTATTCCAAAGTACATTTGACTTGCTTTTATCTATCCTTGAAATTAAACTCTTTTGGTGTTATGCGAAAATTGGTCAGTAAATCTCTCACGACCTGATGGCACACTTTACTTTTCTCGTTCTTAAAATTTTGACATTGTGGCCCTCTTATGTTGAGTTGTTATGCTTGCAAGTTGTAAGTTGGAAATTAGCCCAGCCATGCCGTCATGGGGCAAGCTTTCAACATTGCACTTCTTATTTGAGTTGATATCGTGATCTTTTGTTTATGGATACTCGCGATGTGAAATAAATTGGGAATCTTGCGGGATCATGGAGTTTGTATACGTGTTAGAGAAACGCCTGGGCCGCTAATCTAAGCCATGCATAATTCATGGTGGAAATTTACAGCATGCCCATAGTGAACATTCGACGACGCATCTCACAATGAAAAGCTATACCAATGGTAAATAAAAGAGATGTTGAGGTGTTCATTGTCTGTTTGTCCTGTCATTTTGATGTGGGCTTGTTCCATGTCATCGGGCACGGAGGTACCCCGTTGGCGGTTCTCGATGATACGTGTATACTTACAGTGAAAAGAGCTTGCTTGGGACTCTAAGTAAAGTAGCATGAGGTTTGGGTATTCGTATTTCACGGGACACGAGGTTTTCAACTTATGATTTGTCAAGCATAAGTGTATTCGCATTAACTTTAACCATTCAAGATGCCTATGATGGGTGCAATGAGAGCTCAAAGCTAGTAAGTACCATAATTTTTGAAGGTTTATAAAACTCGCAATCACTGCTTCCCTCCACGAAGGGCCTCTCTTTTACTTTTTATGTTGAGTCACCATCTTCTATCTTTATGCACCGTCTAAGAGAGCATAGTTGTCATTCTGAGTATAATGTGCATTGTCCCAAAGTTTTTATTGATTGATTCATGATGTTGGTTTCACTTGTTCTTAAATTATTTGTATCTAGTTGCCCTCTTAAACTTGAAGGTGTCCTATGCATTTATGTTTTGCTCTCTCATGAAGGACAAGTTGAAAACCATTTGTATGTTTTTCCATATGATTTGAACACACGTTTGACTTTTATTGTTTCATTTTCATGATCTTTCATTTGTGTTCTTGTTCATGTTATAACATGGTTGCTAAGTTTCTTCTATCAAGATTATGTCTTTCATGCCCATGTTTTAAGTTCTTTTGATCCCAGCGCACAACGCTTACATAGATGATCAAGATTGTGTAGGTGCATGTCACCTCAAAAATTATTTCTTTGTTATCACTTACCTACTCGAGGACGAGCAGGAGTTAAGCTTGGGGATGCTGATACGTCTCTAACGTATCTATAATTTTTGATGCTACATGCTTGTTTTTACACCATTTGCTTCGTGTTTCATTACACTTCGTGGCATTTTTATGCATTTTCTGGAACTAACCTATTAACGAGATGCCAGATTGCCAGTTCCCTGTTTTCTGCTATTTTTGTGTTTCAGAAAAGTTACACATAAAATATTCTCAGAATTGGATGAAACAAAAGCCAAACATCCAGAAATTCATCGAAGCTTCCAGAGAACCGAAGAGGAGACAGAGTGGAGCCACGAGGGGCCCACACAACAGGGCGGCGTGGCCCAGGGCTAGGCCGCACCCCTATGTGCGTGGCCACCCTGGCCCACTTCTGACGCTGCCCCTTCGCCTATAAAGACCCCCCGACGGGAAAAACCTAAACCCCCGATCACTTTTCCAGAATACATCGCGATCCACCGCCGCCGTCGACCCGAGATCGGGAGGGTCTAGAAGCTCTTCCCGGCACCCTGCTGGAGAGGGGAATCGCCACCGGAGGTCTTCTTCATCGCCATGCTTGTCTTTGGCGCGATGTGTGAGTAGTCTACCTTGGACTATGGGTCCATAGCAGTAGCTAGTTGGTTGTCTTCTCCACCATGTGCTTCATGTTTAGATCTCGTGAGCTGCCTTACATGATCGAGATCACCGTTATGTAATTCTACATGTTGTGTTTGTTGGGATCCGATGAATATTGGTGTTATGATTGAGTTGATGTGCTGAATATTATCTTATGTTATCTCTATGTTGTTTATGATCTTGCATGCTCTCCGTTGTTAGTAGCTATCTTGGCCGAGTAGATACTAGTGACTCCAAGAGGGGGTATTTATGCTCGATAGTTGGGTTCATGCCTCTATTTAATCTGGGGGAGTGACAGAAACCTCTAAGGTTGTAGATGTGTTGTTGCCACTAGGGAGAAAACAACATTCATATGCTCAAGGGCATATGCTTTGTTTACATTACACACTATGTTTAATGCAGTTATCTGTTGTTCGCAACTTAATACTCATGGGGTATTCGGATGATATCCCCGTGAGTGGATTATTAGTCATAGATGCAGTTGGATGACGGTCTATGTATGTTGTTGTGATGCCCAGAGTAAATCTCATAGTGATCCTCTCGACATATGCACATTGTCTTTATTCTATCAATTGCCCAACTGTAATTTGTTTACCCAGCATGTGTCTTTTATCTTATGGAGAAACACCACTAGTGAACTATGGACCCTGGTCCTATTTCCATTATATTGCTATCACTTGTTTACTTTACTCGCACTGTTTACTTTACTCGCATACTACTATCACTTTCCACTCGATACGCTCATACCCTTTGTTTCAAGTAAACCGGTGAGATTGACAACCTCATCGTAAGTTGGGAACAAAGTATTTGGTTGTGTTTTGTGCAGGTTCCACGTTGCTACTAGTTGAAGACGCACTAACAAGAAATCGTTAACAGCGCCCTTGTTGGAGTGTCACTAGGCTAGCAAGCATCACCTTCTTGAGTTTGGCTTTTTCCTACTGGACGATTAAACCTTGGTTTCTTACTGAGGGAAAAACTTGCTGCTATATTCATCATACCTTACTCTTGGGGTTTCCCAACTGGCCGGTCATTTACTTCATCACCACCGCGCCATCTATAGCAATCAGTCGTCGACCCAAGATCGGGAGGGTCCAGAAGCTCTTCCCAGCACCCTGCTGGAGAGGGGAATCGCCACCGAAGGTCTTGTTCATCGCCATGCTTGCCTCTAGCGCAATGAGTGAGTAGTCTACCTTGGACTATGGGTCCATAACAGTAGGTAGATGGTTGTCTTCTCCACCATGTGCTTCATGTTTAGATCTCGTTAGCCGCCTTACATGATCGAGATCACCGTTATGTAATTCTACATGTTGTGTGTGTTGGGATCCGATGAATATCGGTGTTATGATTGAGTTGATGTGCTGAATATTATCTTATGTTGTTTATGATCTTGCATGCTCTCCGTTGTTAGTAGCTATCTTGGCCGAGTAGATACTAGTGACTCCAAGCGGGGGTATTTATGCTCGATTGTTGGGTTCATGCCTCTATTTAATCTGGGGGAGTGACAGAAACCTCTAAGGTTGTAGATGTGTTATTGCCAGTAGGGAGATGGCGTAAATCTCATAGTGATCCTCTTGACATATCACGTTATCTTTATTCTATCAATTGCCCAACTATAATTTGTTTACCGGTAGGTAGTTTAAGAACAACGAAAAGACCCCGCTCCTCGTGTCGCCTCCTCTAGGCGACCGAGGGGCGAAACCCTAGCTGCCCCGCCGCCGCCCCTACCTCCCCTACTTCCTCTCCTCGTTGCCCCCCGAGGCCACTGCCGGGCAAAGCCGGCGTCACCGGTGAAGGGGGCGGCGGGGATTTACTGCCTCTTGGCTCCCAGCGTGGTGGTTAGGAGGGGAGCCTCCACCTTGGGGATCGGAGGCTGTCGCCGGCGGTGCTGGAGCCCGCTCCATGTCCTGCGGAGGCGCCGGCTACTCCTCTCCCGCGAGTCCCCGCCTCGACCTCTGACGGCGCCCGTTTCTCCCCCGCATCAAGGTATGCCCGCTGCGTCGTCAGGAGTTCCTCGACTGGGGATCTGGCTGCGCCGGATCCCGGTACTCCCCAGGCCCGATCTGGGCCGGCGGCTCCCTCAGCGCCAGGGTGGTGTTGGGTAGCTCGTCGGGAGGCTCTTGGTTGCAGTTCGGCTGCCGGGCAAGGGCCGAGCTTTACTGGAGGTGGCGTCTGAAGTTGTCCTTGGTGTTGGCTCTGCGGCTTTCGGAGCTGGCCGTGGGTCTGCCGGCTGCGCTCATCATGGATGGGGTCAGGAGTCGCGTCTCCTGGGTGCATTTCACCGCCAGTGACTTGCTGTTGCTGAGCATGTTGGGTGTTGATGGGATTTGTGCACGCGAGGTCAGGGTGACCCACTTTGCCGCTGGCGCCGGAGTAGTGGTCTCCTGGTTCCCCCTTCTTCACTCCATGCCCTTTTCACAGTGATGCTCGCCGTCGTGCAACGAGCCTTTTGCTGTTGCTCCCACCTCCCTTATGGATTCCATCGGACCCTGGGAGAAAATGGCTCCTTGATGCTCTGTTCTTCTCTGCTTTGTCCTTGGTGCGGTGGTTTCCATCTTTAGTGCATCTTATTTGTCGTGCATCTCCAGCCAGGTTGGCTTGGTGTGAGATGGGAGAGGCTCAAGGCTTGGGTGAAAATCTTGCCTGGCTAGGCCGGTGCCAATGACGATGGCACCATGGGTGTCGTTTCCCTTCTTGGAGGCGTCGTTGAGAAGCCTTTGTCTCTATCATTCTTGGTCCTGTGTTTCTAGGTGAAAACCTTGCCATCTCTTGGCAAGCGACGGCAGGAATTTTGGTGCCCAGATGCGTTGCTTATGAACCTTGACCCTCGACGGTACTCCCTTTCTCTGCACTTTTGGTGGTTTCCCTTGGACTGGTGGAAGAGCTCGAGAGGACGATGTCTTGGTGACCCTGGTGAAGGCTCTGGCTAGATCTAGCAATGCCCTTCGCTCTTGTTTTGCCGGAGGATGAATATCTCAAGCATAGGACACTAGATTTCCTTTTTCTGTCATTGCTTCATGTAGTCTTCCTCTGCTATTTGACATTGATTTTCTCTTTGATGCTTCATATGTAAACTGGTATCCCCAATGTCCTTGTAACAGTGATTTGGTCGTTCGGGGCTTTGTTAATTCAAAGTCGGGCACATCGTGCCTTCTATTTCAATTTGTTTACCCAGCATGTGTTATTTTATCTTATGGAGAGACACCACTAGTGAACTGTGGACCCTGGTCCTATTTCCATTATATTGCTATCACCTGTTTACTTTACTCGCACTGTTTACTTTACTTATTTACTACTATTGCTTTCCACTCGATACGCTCATTCCTTTGTTTCAAGCAAACCGGTGAGATTGACAACCTCATCGTAAGTTGGGAGCAAAGTATTTGGTTGTGTTGTGTGCAGATTCCACGTTGCTGCTCGCAAAGCAAAGCTTGGACGAGGCGCCTTATAAATTGTCTGGAGCTGTCATGAAGCTAGCGGGCATCACCTTCTTGAGTTTGGATTTTTCCTAGATTCGACATACCTTGGTTTCTTATTGAGGGAAAAGCTTGCTGCTGTGCTCATCATACCTTCCTCTTGGGGTTCCCAACTGGACGGTGATTTACATCAACACACCGTGCCGCATCACTCATCACTTCATCATTTAATTCAATCATTCCTCTCTTCTTTGGTGTTGGTGCTAGTGTTGGCTCAGCCATAGTCCAATCATCATAATTCTGGCTTATTTTAGCTATTAATTCTTCAGCTTCAGCAGGAGTTCTTTTCCTGAAAACACAACCAGCACAACTATCCAAGTATGTCTTAGATTCAACAGTTAGTCCATTATAAAATATATAAAGGAGTTCAATTTTAGGCAATGGCTCTCCAGGCAGTGCTCTAATTAAAGAACAAAACCTTGCCCATGATTCAGGCAGTTTTTCTCTTTTTTCCTGCTCAAAGTCAAAGATTTTCTGCAAAGCAGCATGTTGAGAACTAGCAGGGAAATATTTCTGAAAGAAAGCATTAACCAAAGCAATAGGACTATCAATAGATCCAGGAGACAAATTATTAAACCAAGCTTTAGCTGCACCTTTCAATGAAAAAGGGAAAATCTTAGCAACAAAGTAAGTACGCAGCTTAGTATCATCAGAAAACAAATTACTCAAAGAAGAGAGCTCATTCATATGTCCCATAGCACTTTCATTTTCAGTACCACAAAAAGGTTCTTTCTCAACAATAGATATGTAAGATAAATCCAAAGAGAAATCATAGTCCTTATCACTAAAGTTTATGGGAGATGCAACAAACTTAACATCAGGAGATAACTTATATCTAACAGCGTGTCTTGCAAGAAGATCTCTAATAGCACCACCAATCACTAGTAGCATGAAATTCATCAATAAAATCATCATTGAGCTCAATATAAGCTTCCTCAAGATCATCACTAGGACATTCTCTAGACTCAGGTGAACTAACAGGTGTAACAGCAGTGTTTCCAATTTGATTAGTCCTAGAATTGTAGCATCTAAAAAGGACCTAACGAACCACTCTTATCAAGCACAGTAGAAGAATCATCAAAATTATCGGAAGCCTTTTCAAACTCAGCAGAAGTAGTAGCATGTGCATGTGGTGGTGTAAGCAACTTACTCATCACACATGGTGAATCAAGAGCAGCAGAGGTGTACAGAGTTGTACCTCTTCTTGTAGTGGATGGCAATATAGGAACTTTTCCATCACGAGGTTTACCCATGATGAATGGATTGCAGCGAACAATATGAATCCCAAGTGAACTTAGAAATAAAGCTACGCTCCCCGGCAATGGCGCCAGAAAATAGTCTTGATGACCCACAAGTATATAGGGGATCGCAACAGTCTTCGAGGGAATTAAAACCCAAATTTATTGATTCGACACAAGGGGAGCCAAAGAATATTTATAAGCCTTAACAGATGAGTTCTCAATTCAGCTACACCTGGAAACAGACTTGCTCGCAGCAGTTTATCAGTAGCAACAGTTTTATAGTAGTGGCAGTAGTAAAATAGTAGCAACAATAGTAAAATAAAGGTAGTAGCGGTATCAATAGTAAACAGTAGAATTAAATACTGTAGGCATAGGGATGGATGAACGGGCGTTGCATGGACAAGATAATTCATGTAATAATCAAGACATGGGCAATTGCAGATAAATATGATAAAGCATCCTAGTACTAAACAACTATAGGCATGTTTTCCGTATATAGTTGTACATGCTCGCAATGAGAAACTTGCACGACATCTTCTGTCCTACCAGCCCGTTTGCAGTGAGGCTTCAAGGGAATCTACTGGTAATTAAGGTACTCCTTTTAATAAAGTACCAGAGCAAAGCATTAACACTCAGTGAATATATGTGATCCTCACATCACAGCCATCCCCTCTGGCTATCCCAATTATTGTCACTTCGGGGACTCGGGTTCTGGACAACGATGTGTGTATACAACTTGCAGGTAAGATCATAAACAACAATTATCATCATAAAACAACAACAAGTTCAGATCTGAGATCATGGCACTCGGGCCCAAAGTGACAAGCATTAAGCACAACAAGTTGCAACAATGTCATAAGCACTAACAATGGATACTAGGCATCATGCTCTAACAATCTCATAGCAATTACATAAATGATCTCATCCAATCCCTACCATCCCTTCGTCCACAGCAGGAATTACTCACACATGGATGGGGGAATTATGGATGGATTATGGAGAGACGTCGGTGATGATGATGATCTCCTCCGAATCCCCATCCTGGCAGGGTGCCAGAACGGAGTTTCTGGTTCCCAATCGCAGTTTCTGATGGTGGCGGCGCAGCGGAACTCTATCTGGGAAAAACAACGAACCCCCGATCCTTTCAGATCAGAAGGTATATGTAGGCGGAAGGAGTGGTCGAGGGGACACCTGGGGCGGCCACACCACCCCCTGGCGCAGCCTGGCCTAGCCCGCGCCACCAGGTGGTGTGGGCCCCTTGTGGCCCCCTCCATCTCGTATTCTGGCTCCGTGTGTC
This sequence comes from Dactylis glomerata, assembly GCA_007115705.1. NCBI lineage: Eukaryota > Viridiplantae > Streptophyta > Magnoliopsida > Poales > Poaceae > Dactylis > Dactylis glomerata. Next base: position 1,469,506 of record QXEO01001691.1, on the reverse strand, counting down.
TTCTGGTAAAATAGGATTTTGCAGTATTTTCCAGAATTTTTCCTGAAAGTTAGATTTTTGCACAAAAACAAGACACCAGGGCAATTCTGCTAAAAAATAGTGTTAGTCCGTATTAGTTGTATTCAAAACACACAAATTAGAGGAGAAACAACAGCAAAAGTGTTCAGGAAAGTAGATACGTTTTGGACGTATCACGGCGCTGCCTTGAGGTCGGCTTTAGTTGTCTTCCTCGACAACGTTCATGCGGGAACGTTCCCGCACACTCAGTCTTCAAGGGTATGAACACTCATCCGCTATTCCGCTACCGTTCAACTACATAGATAGACCATGGGCTATGGGTGTAGAGATTTTTTTGTTTTCTGCTTCGAACCCCAACATTGCGCCTTATTGCTGCGTCCGATCGGCAACCGCGATGTCACACGGTGGAGGCAATTCCCTCTGGCATGGCTGCGGTGTTTCTGTCCCCATTCCTTCTATCTCATCTTTCTTTCGCTAGGCCTCATGTTGGTGACCACCATGAGACAATGAGAATGACGCCAAGATTGTGGTGGCGCATTGCTGGTGGGTGACAAGTTGGCTGCAGCACTACTGATTGTTCGGGGTGGTGGTTTTTCGGTGGTCGGGAGAAATCCCTGCCAGAATGTTTGGCCCCGATGCGGTGATGCCTGCGGGTGCCGCCATTCCTTCTTGAAGGGCCTCGGGTGTACCCCTTCCCTACCCTCCTTCGCATAAAGGGAAACCCTAGGACTAGTCCGGGCAACAGCGTGCGACGTTGTCGATGCGTACCTTCTTGAAGGTGTTGCTTGGTACGCGACGCTTCAGAGTGCTAGGAGCGTACTGGGACTTATCCGGAGGGCGCAGCGGTTGCAGGTCATCTTTGTTTAGTCGATGTGCCGGTGTCGGCATTTGTTTCTCTTTTCTTTCTCTTGTTTTGTTTCTTGAGCTTGGTTGTGTTGCGGCTCTAGCAAGCTTATTGTATCGTTTGTTTGCTATATTAATATAGTGGGATGGAAGTCTATTTCGTGAAAACATTCATCACAAACTATTACAAGAATCTTTTCTGTCGTGATGATAGCGAAATTTTTCTGAAAGAACATGATTGCGACGATAATCCTAGTTAGGAATATGCGATAAGGACGTCCGTTATATGTGACCTCGCTAGGGAAAGAGAGATAGTAATTACTAAGGCAAGTTGTGAGGCGAACACCGCGAGTCACTGCCTAGCCTTCTTAGAAAGAGTACAAGAACTGATGTTTGGCTACAAAACTTCTCGCCTGAAATCATTGATGCGACCAAGAGGCTGACTATAATGCACCGTGTGATCAATAAAATCTCTTTTTTCTCATAAAAAAAAGAAAAGACATGAATTCGACGATAATCCACAGAAAATGTAATTTGTACTTCTAAATTTATAATGGAAGAAGCTAGAAGTGAAGCTTTGAAACTTAAGTGGAAAAAACTTAGATATGTTTTGTCAGCAGAAAGTTTATCAAAAAATTGGGATATCATTAAGTGAAGCTATTATGGTTTTCTTGGAGAATTACATCACCCGCTGACTTTGCTATTGTGGTTTTCTGTGACAATATTAGCACTGTTTACATGGCGTCTAATCCAATGTAGCATCGATAGACCAAGCATATAGAGATTGACATACACTATGTCTGAGAAAAGATGTCTCTTTGCTAGGTCCGGGTACTACATGTGCCCTCCGCTCATCAGTATGTTGATATCATGACAAATGATCTTTCGTCATAGATATTCTCCGAGTTTTGGAATAATTTGTATGTCTTTCCACTCTACGCATAAACTGAGGGAATGTTAACATACGACTTTTTGTACCGTGTACAACTTGTATAGGATCATACATAGGCTACACCAAATCCTTTAGATTGATTCAGTTTCTCTTTTTGACGATCTTGCTTGCACCGCAAGCCTTGTACCAGCCTTGTACGCTATATATTTGCAACGTGAGATCGCCCCTATGCGTGGCGTTTCCCCAAGACCTCTCTTTTACTGTGGGCATAAACAGATCACACTCCAGCGATGAGTTTTTCGGTAAAGCAGCCATGAACCCGGTCCTGCTCGTCTCTCTCCTGACTACTAAGGGCGTGTTTGGTAGCTCGGTTGCACTATCTTAACTCATATAAGCTGAGTTCGGCAGTGCTGATCTTATACAAATGTGTTTTTCTGTGTTGTGTTTGGTAGGTTATATGAGTTGAGCTTAGCTGAGTTAAGATCCTGTTTGGTAAACCGTATGACCTGGCTCAGGCCGTATAAAACTAAAAAGCTATCAGGTCCTTAAACAGAAAACTGAAAGCAATCAGGTCCCTGGGATGCTCTCCTCGGGCTCTGGTGTCGCCGTCGGCGAGATGGCTCGCCGCCACCAGTGAGATGGCCCACCACCGCATCTCTGCCTGGACTGCGAGCTCCTCTGAGGAGGGCGTGGCAGACGGCGTCCTCTGCCCCACACGGAGGTTTCCTGCAGAGTGAATCAGCAGCTCCGTGGGGCATGTCGCCGGCCTCTATGGCGGCGGTGTGTGCCGGCCTCCCCGGCGGAGGTTTGCGACGGCCTCTGGAGCGGCGGACTGTGGCCTCTGGGGCGACGGGCTGCTGCCGGTGTGGTGGGGAGGAGGGAGAATGGTGCGGCCACCTAGTCGGGGAAGGGAAATACACAAGAAAGGAAGAGAGAGGAAAAAGAAATGAAGGGGAAGATTGGTGCGTGCGGGGGTCTGGGGGGGGGCAGGCCCGCATGGCTTCGGTGGGTGAACCCGGCCGGGCTGAGGTGAGAAGCTCGATTTGAGCTTCTCTCCTCGGCCTGGCTAAGGGGGTGTTTTCGGCTTAGGTGGGCATTGCGCAGATCATCCGACCGGGCTAACAAATAACAAAAAGTGGGGTGAGGGGAGATTTTCTGAGTTGGGCCGGGCTACCAAACACGCCCTAAGCGTCTCACTGGCGTGGAGCCTTGTGGTTCAGAACTCGCAGCATCGAGAAACACAAACCTTTTTTTAACAGAAGAAATGCAAACCTGAAGCTCCTCCTCAGGCAAGAAAGGACTCTCGGTCTGGCCCTTACCAGCACACTCCAAGTCCAACTTTGAGTGGACTCAAAGATCCCTACCCTGCTTTCAGATAGTTAGGTCATCGTCAACATCATCACTTCAGCAATAAAACACAATGCCCCATTGTCCTACGCTCCTAGCTAGTCAAGACATGCACCCCAAGTCTACCTCTCATCCCTATATGGATCTATAGGTGTGATGGTGCATAGTAGGCACCCAGTTGGGAACCCCAAGAGGAAGGTATGATGAGCACAACAGCAAGTTTCCCTCAGTATGAAACCAAGGTTTATCGAACCAGTAGGAGAAAGAACCAAGTTCCAAAGGTTGATGCTAGCTGGCTTGGTGACAGCTCCAGACAATTTATATGTGGCGCCTTATCTTGGGCGTAGCTTTGCACTAGCATCAATATGGAACCTGCACATAACACAATCAAAGTACTTTGCCCCAACTAGCAGTGAGGTTGTCAATCTCACCGGTTTGCTGTAAACAAAGGATTAAATGTATCGTGTGGTAAAAGATATTTGTTTGCGAGAAAGTAAATAATGCTTGTAAAAGTAAACGGCAATATGAATGTAAAAGAATGGACCGGGGTCCACAGTTCACTAGAGGTGTCTCTCCATAAAGATAAATAACATGCTGGGTAAGCAGATTACACTTGGGCAATTGACAGAATAAAGAATGCAAGCAATGCATGTACATGTCATGAAGATCACTATGAGATTCACTTGGGCATTACAACATAATACATAGACCGTAATCCAAGTGCATCTATGACTAATAATCCACCCGTCGGATGTCATCCGAGCAACCATTGGGTATTAAGTTGCAAGCAACAGATTATCGCCTTAAGCAAAGTGTGTAATGTAAATAATACAAATATCCTTGAACACAAGATTATTGTTTTCTCCCTAGTAGCAACGGCACATCTACAACCTTAGAAGTAATTGTCACTCTCCCAGATTACTAGAGGCATGAACCCACTATCGAGCATAAATACTCCCTCTTGGAGTCACTAGCATCTACTCGGCCAAGATATCTACTAGCAACGTAGAGCATGCAAGATCATAAACAACATAGAGATGATAAATTACAAATCAACATGACACAGTACTCAATATTCATCGGATCCCAACAAATACAACATGTAGAATTACATAACGATGATCTTGATCATGATAGGCAGCTCACAAGATCTAAACATGAAGCACATGGAGGAGAAGACAACCATCTAGCTACTGCTATGGACCCGTAGTCCAAGGTAGACTACTCACACATCACTCCAGAGGCAGGCATGGTGATGAAGAAGGCCTCCGGAGGTGATTCCCCTCTCTGGCAGGGTGCCGGGAAGAGCTTCTGGACCCTCTCGATCTCGCATCGATGACGGCGGTGGCTTGCAGTATGTTTTCTAGAAAAGAGTTCGGACCTTTAGGGTTTTCTCGTCGAGGAGAATATATAGGCAAAAGGGCGATGTCAGGAGGTGGACCAGGTGGTCACACCACCTGGTGGCGCGGGCCAGGGGTAGGCCGCGCCACCCCCTGGTGTGGCCGGCCCCTGGTCCGTCTCCTGCTCTCCTTTGGACTTCATCTCGTGTCGGGCAAAATAGGAACTTCGGCTTTTGTTTCGTCCAATTCCGAGAATATTTCCTGTGTAACTTTTTTGAAACACAAAAGCAGCAGAAAACAAGGAACTGGCACTGTGGCATCTCATTAATAGGTTAGTTTCGGAAAATACATAAAAACACCACGAAGTGTAACAAAACACAAACCAAATGGTGTATAAACAAGCATGGAGCGTCAAAAATTATAGATACATTTGAGACGTATCAAGCATCCCCAAGCTTAACTCCTGCTCGTCCTCGAGTAGGTAAGTGATAACAAAACAATAATTTTTGAGGTGACATGCACCAACACAATCTTGATCAAACGATGTAAAGCATTGAGTGCTCAGATCAAAGTACTCTAAACATGGGCATAAAAGACACAATCTTGACAATAAAATTTAGCAACCATGTTATAACATGAAAAGTAACACAAACAAAAGATCATAAGTAATAATGCATTGAAAGTCAAGTGTGTGTTTCAAGCATATGGAAAAACATAGCAAAGTGGTATTCAGCTTGTCCCTCATGGAGTAGGAAAACATAAATGCATAGGACACCTTCAAGTTTAAGAGGGTGACTAGATACAAATAATTTAAGAACAAACAAAACCATAATCATGAATCAATCAATAATAAATTTTGGGACTATGCACATTATACTTAGAATAACAACTAAGCTCTCTTAGACGGTGCATAAAGGTAGAAGGTGAAGACTCAACATAAAAGTAAAAGAAGGGCCCTTCATAGAGGGAAGTAGTGATTTCAAGATTTTATAAACCTTAGCTTTGAGCTCTCATTGCCCCCATTATAGGCATCTTAAATGGTTAAGGTTAATGCGAGTACAAATATGAGGCATATGCTTGACAAATCATAAGTTGAAAGTCTCATGTCCCGTGAATACGAGTACTTAAACAATGCTAATCGACTTAGGTCCCAAGCAAGTTCTTGTCATTGTAAGCATACGTGTATCATTGAGAACGCCAACGGGGTACCCCTTGCCCGATGACATGGAGACTAGCCCACATCAAAATGAAAAGACAAACAAACAATGGACACCTCAACATCTCTTTTATTTACCACTGGGTATAGCTTTTTTATTTTGAGATGCGTCGTCGAATGTGCACTATGAGCATGCTGTAAATTTCCACCATGAATGATGCATGGCTTAGATTAGCGGCCCAGGCGTTTCTCTAACACATATACAGACTCCATGAACTCCACAAGTTTCCAATTCCTTTCACACAGAGAAGCATCCATAAAAAAAAGATCACAATATCAACTTAAATAGAAATAAGTGCAATGTTGAAAGCATGCCCCATGATAGCATGGCCGAGCTAACTCCCAACTTACAACTTGCAAGCATATAATCAACATAAAAGAGCCACAATGGTCAAGTTTATTAAGTACAAGAAAGTAAATGTGCCATCAGGTTCATGAGAGCTTTACTAACTAATTTTCACATAACAATTTTTTTAATTTGGAAGATAGATAAAAGCAAGACGAATATACTTGGAATAGCAAATTGCCAATAGGTAGATATGGTGGACACATTGAAAAACTTTGGATGCACAAGAAGTATTCCCTCTCAGTACAAATGAAGGCTAGCAAAGATTGGGAGCGACCAACTAAGAGAGCAATAACGGCCATAATCATGGATAGCGACAAAACATTATTAACCAAAGCATAAAGTGGTATCACAAGTCAAAAACCAAATGATCATAGAGGCTTGAGGTGACTAGTTAAAGTCAAACATGGTGTAAGTGATGGCATGTAGTTGACCGCCCAGTTGGGAACCCCAAGAGGAATGTATGATGAGCACAGCAACAAGTCTTCCCTCAGTAAGAAACCAAGGTTTATCGAACCAGTAGGAGAAAGAAGCAAATTCCGAAGGTTGATGCTCGCTGGCTTCGCGACAGCTCCAGACAATTTATATATGGCGCCTTATCTGGGGCGTAGCTTTGCACCAGCAGCAACGTGGAACCTGCACACAACACAACCAAAGTACTTTGCCCCAACTTACAGTGAGGTTGTCAATCTCACCAGTTTGCTGTAAACAAAGGATTAAACGTATCGTGTGGTAAAAGATAGTAGTTTGCGAGAATGTAAATAATGCGAGTAAATAGTAAACAGTAATAAGAATGTAAAATAATGGACCGGGGTCCATAGTTCACTAGAGGTGTCTCTCCATAAGATAAATAACATGCTGGGTAAACAAATTACAGTTGGGCAATTGACAGAATAAAGAAAGCATACAAATGTCATGAGGATCACTATGAGATTCGCTTGGGCATTACAACATAATACATAGACTGTAATCCAACTGCATCTATGACTAAAAATCCACCCACCGGATGTCATCCGAGCAACCGTTGGATATTAAGTTGCAAGCAACAGATTATCGCCTTAAGCAAAGTGTGTAATGTAAACAATACAAATTTCCTTGAACACAAGATTGTTGTTTTCTCCCTAGTAGCAACAGCACATCTACAACCTTAGAGGTTATTGTCACTCCCCTAGATTACTAGAGGCATGGACCCACTATCGAGCGTAAATACTCCCTCTTGGAGTCACTAGCATCTACTCGGCCAAGATATCTACTAGAAATAGAGAGCATGCAAGATCCCAACAAACACAACATGTAGAATTACATAACAATGATCTTGATCATGATAGGCAGCTCATAAGATCTATACATGAAGCACATGGAGGCGAAGACAACCATCTAGCTACTGCTATGGACCCGTAGTCCAAGGTAGACTACTCACACATCACTCCGGAGGCAGGCATGGTGATGAAGACGGCCTCCGGTGGTAATTCCCCTCTCCGGCAGGGTGCCGGGAAGAGCTTCTGGACTCTCCCGATCTCGCGTCGATGATGGCGGCGGCTTGCAGTATGTTTTCTGGAAAATTGATCGGGCCTTAGGGTTTTCCCGTCAAGGATAATATATAGGCGGAAGGGCGGCGTCAGGAGGTGGGCCAGGTGGCCCCACCACCTGGTGGCGCGGCCAGGGGCTAGGCTGTGCCACCCTATGGTGTGGCTAGCCCCTGGCTCCCATCCGTCTCTGCTTTGGACTCCGTCTCGTGTCGGGAAAAATAGGAACTTTGGCTTTTCTTTCGTCCAATTCTGAGAATATTTCCTGTGTAACTTTTCTGAAACACAAAAACAACAGAAAATAGGGACTGGCACTGTGGCATCTCGTAATAGGTTAGTTCCGGAAAATGCATAAAAATGCCACGAAGTGTAACAAAACACAAAGCAAATGGTGCATAAACAAGCATGGAGGATCATAAATTATAGATACGTTTGAGACGTATCAAGCATCCCCAAGCTTAACTCCTGCTCGTCCTCGAGTAGGTAAGTGATAACAAAACAATAATTTTTAAGGTGACATGCACCAACACAATCTCGATCAAACGATGTAAAGCATTGAGTGATGAGATCAAAGTACTCTAAATGTGGGCATAAAAGACATAATCTTGACAATAAAACTTAGCAACCATGTTATAACATGAAAAGTAACACAAACAAAAGATCATGAGTAATAATGCATTGGAAGTCAAGTGTGTGTTTCGAGCATATAGAAAAACATAGCAAAGTGGTTTTCAGCTTGTCTTCATGGAGTAGCAAAACATAAATGCATATGACACCTTCAAGTTTAAGAGGGTGACTAGATACAAATAATTTGAGAACAAGTGAAACCAACATCATGAATCAATCAATGAAAACTTTGGGACAATGCACATTATACTCAGAATGACAACTATGCTCTCTTAGACGGTGCATAAAGGTAGAAGGTGAAGACTCAACATAAAAGTAAAAGAAAGGCCCTTCATAGAGGGAAGTAGTGATTGCGAGTTTTATAAACCTCCAAAAATTATGATACTTACTAGATTTGAGCTCTCATTGCCCCCATCATAGGCATCTTGAGTGGTTAAGGTTAATGCGAGTATAATTATGAAGCATATGCTTAACAAATCATAAGTTGAAAATCTCATGTCCCATGAAGTACGAATACCCAAACCTCATTATACTCGACTTAGGTCCCAAGCAAGTTCTTGTCATTTTAAGCATACATGTATAATCGAGAACGCTGTGGTGACCCAGCATACCACTGCATGTGTAGTATGCAAGTCGTTGACATAACACCAATGAAACACCGTCTCACTAGTATTACATCGATCAGAGTGGTACAACAGAAACATCGTAGGTCCAAGGTAGGTGCATAGGATTACAAATTTCATCATAGAGAAGATCTTTAAAAACTCCTCAACAGGTAGAGGTTTAGTTCTGGCGATTACAAGCGAGAATGAACAACGAGAAGGCTAAACTAAGCTAAAACTAATGCAGTTGGTTTGCTACAGAAACTACAGAATTACCCTAACTACTTAGGTTCTAGGGTTAGGGAATTGGGTCCCTTCTACACCTATTCTAGTTTTCCACCAAGCTTGGCATAGTCGTTGACTCCATTGATAGATCTGACATTGATAGAAGGCTTTATCTTCATCTTCAGTGTCTCGAGATTGCCTCCTTGAGTTGCCTTCAATCTAATCAAGGGTTACGAGGGAGTGGGGTGAGTAACGAGCATTACCCAGCAAGTTCATATAAGGAATAAGGTGTTTTATGCACTAGCTACAGCCTTAGACTCAAGAGTCATTTGGCAATGCAGGTTTTCGTAAACATTTCTTCAAGAGGTCACTTTTATTCAGAAGAACTATGTCCGTCAGCCTTCGCAGGTTGATTAGAGCTTCGATGGGCTCCTTTCTTGCCGTGTTCGCAGCTCCTTCCCGGAACAGGGAGTATCTAGATACTTTCTTACACTCTGCAGAGGTGGTCACTTGTACTCATAAGAGATCAAAGCCTTGCTGCACAACCGGGCGATCTTTTCCGTCCACACTTCCTTGGTGTGGGACCCAATCGATGATCCAAGCCAATCACTGTTCCTTCCCGTGACCTTGCATACCCACCCTTTTGCAGCTCCAACTTCGGTTCGCTACCCACGCCGGTTATCCTACACTTTGGTAGTTGCCGACCTCGGTATACTTGTCCTTGCCGGGCACTCTACTCTTTGGTAGTATTCTGACCTCGACAATATGTTACCCCCACCGGTCATCTTACACTTTGGTAATATCCGACCTCGGTAATCTACCCCCGTTGTTGCCACAATCCATCATAGATCGCCAGAACCGTGGAATCTTTAGGGGGATTCCACCCTTCCCGAAGCTCATCGCAGGGAGACAACTACTACGGAACGGCGCGTCCGTTGATATGCAAGAGGGAAAAGATACAGCTGACTCCTCCATCCCATTCCAGATCCTATGGTTGACCGTATTTTACGGCACAAGAATCACTGGCGACATTGGTTATTAGTCCTAGGTGAACATTCCAGTTGCAGTGGGACCACCACCATCATGCATACCATGGTCCCACTTCCCACCTTCCTAGGTCAACAATCACCGTGGTTGCTAACCACTAATCATGTTAATTGAGAAAACAGAACCTTTGCTTTTGAATGCAATAATAATACCACCGGTACATTTGCAAGTAATTTGCTAAAGATAAACAAGAGATATGAGCAAGAGTGAACTTGCCTTTTTGACTGAAAGATTATGCATGTCAAGGTCTTCGATACAAAAGAATCCCAATTCTAAAATAGCAATCATCATCCGGTAGGGATGATGTTAGAAAACTGCAGCATGGTATGCATAAGATATGCTATGCATCGCTCTAAGCATAACCTAAACCCGATGATTTGTTATTATTGAGTTATGGTGATTTCTTTATGATGTGTTGCACTTTTAGGCTCAGTCAAACACACAATGTAGTGAAAGGTCTTAGGTTAATTCACTAGCCTTTATAAGTGAAAGAATAAAACTTGAAAGAAGATTACCATGTTTAGGGTTGCCATCATTGTTTGCTATAAGAGAATAATGGGTAGTCGTGAAGACATAAAGATAACACTTTTAAGTTCAATTGCACATACAAGGTTGTTATGTGTTTTAGGTTAGTTTACTATGCTATACAAGTAAAAGGATAAAGCTGGAACATAAACTCTTGCCTGATGGTTACTATGATTGGTGGTGATATTTTTGTGGTGTGTTGCACTTTTAGTTGTAATACCACACACAAGGTTGTTTATAGATTTTTAGGTTAGCATGGAATTGTTCTATAACTGAATAGTATTTCATATCAATGTGATGACACCCAATTGCTTATTATTGGCACACCTAGGAACAATCATCTACTCCAAAGCTTTTCAAAGGAACTTAATGTTTACTGGTTATATTCTTCAAAAGAATAACTTTTGAAGAACATTTTATCCTAGGTAGAACAAGTGCTACCAATAAGAGTTAGTGTTCTAAGGTTTGCTATATTGATGGTTATTACAAAAGACTAGGAATAAGATGGGGACTTGAAAGTAACACTTTTAAGTCGTAGCATACGATTATCAACCAGTTAGTTATTGATGGACATGCAGAGTGAGGTAATTCAGACTAGCATGACATTACCTAATTTTGAAGCTAGAAAGGAATGTGTTGATGTTTATTTTCAAGGTATCTTAATAGAATCACTTTTGAAGAACAGACTATTTATATTTTAAAACAGCTTAGTAATTAAGAAAACACAATTTCCTTTCTTATTACCTTGCTAGGGTTTAATTCACAATTTTTTTGAAGGTTTTCCAATTGATTTAAACATTTCTCAAAATTAAATATGAATCCTAATTAAACAAATTTTGATTAGTGGATTATAGTTGACAATAAAGTCCAAACACACATTGATTCTTGTATAAGATTGTTCCCAATTTTTCTCTTGTTTATACAAGTTTAAAACCATTCAAGAAAACCCTTTTAATAATTTTCTTCCTACAAAAATTGAATTTCAAATATGTAGTCTTTTTGTTTATGAATAGTATTCTAATATTCCAATCAAAGTCACACAAGAGTTTTGAACTATTAATTTTGCAAGTCTACTCCTTTTGATTTATTCTTTTATTAAGTTTATTCCCTAAGTTTTTCCTAAAATTAAATTGCATTTGGTAAAAAAACTATTTGGCCGGTTTTCTAAAACTGGGCTAGACCCGGCCCATTTGGCCCAATAGGCCGGCCCACTCGGCTCGGGAGGCTGTGGTCAACCCAACCCTGAGTCCTCCCCTCTCCTCACCCCCACTCACTCTCACTCACAGACTCCTCCTGGTGATTCCCCTCGCTCGCCCGCTGCGCTGCCGTGGCTGCTCCTGGCCGGCTGCCGGTCAACTTCGGCGCCGCCAATCATCGGTGAGACTCTGCTACTCGGCCCCTCCCGAATTCACACATGCTCCCCTCGGCATGTCCACTTCTCCGCGCCTCGCATGAAACCCTAGCCGAGGCTCGGCTTGTCGATGCAGACGCGATGGTCGACGGTCCCGGTCCCTCTGCCTCTGGCCTTTGGCCCCTACAACTCCACCTCCTCGAGATCTTCATAGGGCCCCCAGCCCGCCTTGTTAGCTGGGTTCGTCGGTCCGCTCCAGCCGCATGCGTCGACATCGACATTGATGTCGATGTTGGCCCCGATCGGACGGCGTCACCGACGCAACCCGGTGCCAACGATTCGGTCTTCTTCTCTGGGCATCACGGCTATCAGCTGCCCCGATGATGCTGTCGGGATGATGCTGCCGATGCCACCCGGCTTCGCCTTCTTCCTTCACCCGAATGTGAGCTAAACCTTCCCCTTCTCTGTCTATGGGTAGTGTGCTGCATTTCACTGCTTGTTGATTCAGTTCCCTAGGTGGTGGTGTAATGGAGCTATACTAATAGCTTATGGTGATGATTGTTGGGTGCTGTGATATGTTTGCTAGAACTAGCCAAGCGCTGTGTGTTTGAATTGATTCTCTCGTCTGGATGATTCACTTATCCCATGCACAAGTGACTTGCTGTGATTTTTCTGATGAAACATTAACTGTTGATATGTATTAATACACATCTATGTGTGTGGCCAAACTTTGGGTCGAGCTTGCTGGGAGGGTTTGATGCTCTACAACTTCTTAGTTGAGTTTAAACAACAAGGTAAATATATGGGTGCTCACATATGGTTGATTTACTAGATATGGTTTGTTGGTGAGCATGTATGCATGTTTATTGTGGCTTTGTTATTGTGATAAAGGAGATATCATGATGATCAGATCATAATAACACATGAATATGAGATTATTTTTATTTGAGAAATTCAGTGATATGATTTTATTTGGATTTCCTTGAAAAGTTATGAACTGGACCTCTGGTGCAGTGATGATTTAATAGAAATATCTCGCTGCTATAGCTTGTTCATATTGTGAATCCAGTGGTTATTGTTTGGAGTAACTAGATATACTATGGGGCCTCAATTAGAGTGTGCTCAGTGATGATGGAATGATTTTGGTGGCTGCTATTGATCCTATGAGACATATTGCTGCTATAGATTACCAAATCATGTGCATACATGATCTGAGATTGGGATTGCTTTGGTGTGGTGCAAAGTGATGAAGTCCAACCTTTGGGAAGGGCTGCTGCTAGATACATAATTGATAAGAACAGATCAGACACTTGATTTCTTAGCCTAGCCAATGATGCAAAGGCTGAGGCAAAATTTGTATAAGAACAGATATTACTTGTGGCTTTTTTATTTCAGACCCTATGATGATGCTTGCATAGCAACTCTATGCATGCCTGAGGGTTCTACACCCCTCTGTCCTCCTAGGTGAAAACCTGGTAGAAGGGCAGTTGGGTGTATGTGCTTTTCTTTGATGCTTTTAACTATGCAACATGCTTGAGCAAATAACAAGGTCTGGCTGGCAGGTGTGGTGCAAAAATCTACCTGTTGCCCCTTGTCCTGCTGCTAGTGGTGGTTTGTTATGTTTTGTTGGAGATGTTCTTGGCTGGCTTGGTCAGTTCCTACTGGGGCTTGCCCTGCTCCTCCCAGATGCCTGGCATGCTCCTCCTGGATGCTTGCCCTGCACCACCTGGATGCTTGGCCTGCTCTTCTTTGCTTCAGACTTGATTCTTCTATGTGACCATCTTGATTGGTACTATTTTGGTGGTGTGCAAGAGTAATCTGGTGGCTGTTGCTTCGTTCTTATGGTGATGTTCTAGAAGTGTTCTTGATGTGCTTGAAATTGTGGTGATGGTGCTTGTGAGGTGCGGCTATCAAAGGTGGCTTTGTGTTTATATAGTACTACTGCTGTGAGGACAGCACACGGTTTGCATGTCATGTGTGAGCTGCTTTTGGCTGTATCTTGGGGTTCAAGTCATCCCCTTGCGTGAGACTTGTTCTGGAAATATCTGGCCATACTTATCCTGATCTTACTATTTATTTCTGCCGCCACTTGTAACTCTAGCTATTCTGAGAACACTGATACTTAGCTAATGATCCTGTGATTGCCTTTTCTACTGCTTAACTGTTTAGTGTTAAGTATGAGTATTGTTATTAATGGGTTTGGATTTTTCTTACTTAAACTTAGCTAGGCTAGAGGGTGTTATAGCTTGCCTAAACATTGCCATTATCTGGATACAAATTTGTCTGTTGCCTTGTCCCTCACATGCCTCTCATCTCAAGTGTAGTTAAATGGATCCAATACAAAGCATTGTGGCCTAGATTTGGTAATACCCTCTAGTTCTAGATTGTAGATTTTAGGAGTTCTTCCTAAATTCTCTTCCTAAGCTTAATAAATTAAATTGCCTCCAAAACTATGGAGGCAAACATTTTAACCATAACAAATCTTTTCTTTTGTCTTTGTTAATTCTTATTTGCAGGAATAGAAGGTTAAGAGATGGAGAAGATTAGTCCAGGCTTTTCTTTTATAATTTCTGTAACTTTATTTTGCCCTTTTCAATTAATCTCAATATTTGAGATTTGTAAAATAAAATATTCATTTTTAATAAAGAACATTGCTCTTTATTCAATGTTGTATTTCACTTTATTTATAGAAAGTTTATATTCTCCTTTATTGTTTATTATTGTTTGGAATTAAGATTCCAATTTAGATTATTATTTAAATTTCTGCTATTGATATTTGAATTGAGTTCGAACAGCTTCTCCCAAAACCCTAAGAGTTTAGCAAAGGTCATGTCGAAATCCATCACACTTATACCGATGACTAAATGAATTCCCATCGACACAAGTGAAACCTCGATCACTTTGATGCTATGATTTAAAGCACGAAAATTCTCCAGATTTTCTATGCATGAATGCAATGCACACTTCTGTGTTCTCTCTATTTCTAGCCTCACATCCTGGGATGTTACAGACTCTCCCCCTTAAAATCAACTTCGTCCTCAAAGTTCGAACTCTCTTATGTTTGGGCTGAGCTTATCCTAGACATCACCTAGCTCGCAATTCCTCCTCCAATTGATTGGATATAGATGATATCCCTTTATTCAAAGTACCCCTTGAATCCTCTTTTTCTGACTCTGAAAATTGTCACTTAAATCAATCCTAGGCTGTCTTCAAACACTCTTGAAGAATCTAATAGTATTCAACTCCTTAGTTTACTTAGTCTTACTAGCCTTTTTGGTGAGGTCTCCATAGTAGGGTATCAACCTTCTACTTTAGGTCTAGCTATGGTTTATAAAATAAGGTTTCACGGAGATCATAATGACACTTAAGAGGTCCATTAAGGCATAGCCATACCTAAATGTTCAATTCAAAGGGATGGATTAGACTCATTTAGCCTATCCAACATAGGGTTTTGGTTCACCTTCATAAGTTTGATCTTGGTCTTCTATGGTCGAAATTTACCCACGGTGGTTCATACTAGGTGTGGTTCATGGTCCACAATCGTCTCACTCCTTCACTACTTTCCTAATGGAGCTACGGTGAATCTTAGGGAGGTATCATTCAAATATACTTCATCCAACTTCTATCATCTTTGATTTCTCCCCAAATTCTGCTTCTTAAAAGTATTAATTACTCCTTTTGGTCAAGTTTAAGGTCTAGCCGTTGCTTCCATGAGGTATAAACCTCAACTCCCACTCTGATGAACTTCCGAGGTAGTATCAATACAGTACCTCGACATCACCTTATGGAAATAAGGCTAATCTTATCTTAGTTTAGACCTCCTTCTTACTCCAACTGATTTGGTCTAGTTCTTCCAATTTGTGGCTTACTCTCCCCCTTAGGCTTTCCTAATGGTCTCTCGAAGAAATCTGTGGTGTACCCACACAATTGTGGATATCCGGTATGAGTTCTTTGAGTATGTGTTTAGGTAGGATGTTCTATTCCACCTTTGGGTGTATGAACTTACCCAAAAGTTGATGAGAATTGGGTTTTCCCATCGTTATCAATCCTAATCCAAATGGTTGGATTATACAAAGCCATGGGAGAAATCTGGCAGAGTTTCTCATGTACCGGAGGACATCCACGATAGACAGTTGTATATATATTGAACAAGATATGAACTAACAGGGATATAAACAAAAAAATGGCTTCAACGTATCATTGCTAACGTGAAAACCTCCGAAAATCTCACAAGTCTTGGTCCATAGACAAAGACTACAACTCGAAGATAAGAAAGGATACTACTAATGTCTTAACCACCAATCTACAATTCAAGATTTTAGGACTAGGGATCAATGTTATACAGTAATGTTATGTGTCTTACTCACGCTAGCAACGAGGGTTACTGGGTTACCACTCCCAGGCTGAGTAAAGCAGCAGGCAATACCGGAATGGATCAGCGGTACTACAACACCTCAATCGACTCGGGATGTACAAAGTATAACCAAGGCTGCATAACAACGAGCTCAAATACCTCAAACTCAATTGTAGCTAACCTAATTAGTGGTTCTACTCCATGATCTGGTGTTCGGATCTAGAATTTACAAACTTAGAGTTCCACCAAATTCCATACCAACTGTGGTATCTCTTAATCAATTTTTCTTCTTCTAGGGTTTGTCTTGCAAGAAATACACCATCTACAGGTGTCTTTGGTGGCGCGGTGATGATGATGCTTGATTGCGTTTGTTGATGAAGTAAAATAACCGGCCAGTTGGAAACCCCAAGAGAAGGTTTGATGAATATAGCAGCAAGTTTTCCCTCAGTTATGAAACCAAGGTAGTCAATCCAGTAGGAAAAAAGACAATACTCCAGAAGGTGATGCCCGCTAGCTTTGCGACAGCTCCAGACAATTTATAGGGCGCCTCGTCCAAGCTTTGCTTTGCGAGCGGCAACGTGGAACCTGCACACAACACAACCAAATACTTTGTTCCCAACTTACGATGAGGTTGTCAATCTCACCGGTTTGCTTGAAACAAAGGGATGAGCGTATCGAGTGGAAAGCAATAGTAGTATGTGAGTAAGGTAAACAGTGCGAGTAAAGTAAACAGGTGATAGCAATGTAATGGAAATAGGACCGGGATCCACAGTTCACTAGTGGTGTCTCTCCATAATATAAAATAACACATGATGGGTAAACAAATTACAGTTGGGCAATTGATAGAATAAAGACAACATGCATATGTCGAGAGGATCACTATGAGATTTACTCTGGGCATTACAACAAGATACATAGACCGTCATCCAACTACATCTATGACTAATAATCTACTTGTGGCGAATCAATCTGAGAACTCCATAAGTATTAAGTTGCGAACAACAGATAACTGCATTAAGCAAAGTGTCTAATGTAAACAAAGCATATGCCCTTGAGCATATGAATATTGTTTTCTCCCTAGTGGCAACAGCACATCTACAACCTTAGAGGTTTCTGTCACTCCCCCAGATTAAATAGAGGCATGAACCCACTATCGAGCATAAATACCCCCTCTTGGAGTCACTAGAACTACTCGGCCAAGATAGCTACTAACAACGGAGAGCATGCAAGATCATAAACAACATAGAGATAACATCAGATAATATTCAGCACATCAACTCAATCATAACACCAATATTCATCGGATCCCAACAAACACAACATGTAGAATTACATAATGGTGATCTCGATCATGTAAAGTAGCTCACACTATAAGAAATGTGTTGACTAGTGACCTTTTCTTCATGACCACAGAGAAAAGTGTCATAAAATAATGACGATTTTGTACTAGATCGTCATGGGCTATTTGGGGAGGCCAGCAGCCCTAAAAATTATGACGATTTGAACTAGAAACATCATAATCCAGTGGGCACCAAATCGTCATAACCTATCATATGCCGCTTGGGGCCTTATCCGGAGCCGCTTACGACGAATTTAGATCGTCATAACGCCGCTATCATCATATTTTTTCGATAGAACATGATGACTAGACTGCCACCTCAGCATGTCATCTACGTGTCATGTCCATATGGCTATCTATGTGGCCATTTAAATTAGTAAATTTCAGCCTGACAAGTAGGTCCCACCAACTGATCTGAGAACAGGTCCCACAGGTGGGTACAATTGACCTGACATGTGGGTCCCCACTGGATGATGGACGGGTCCAACAACCAGCCCTGGCGGGTCCCACAACCAGCCCTAACATTGGGCCCCGCAACTAGCCCTAGCGGGTCCCACAGCCAGACCTGACAACGGGTCCCGCAACCAGCCCTGACAACGGGTCCCACAACTAGCCCTGACAACGGGTCCCGCAACTAGCCCTGACAATGGGTCCCACAACCAGCCCTGACAACGGGTCCCGCAACCAGCCCTGGCGGGTCCCACAACCAGCCCTGACAACGGGTCCCGCAATCGGCTGGCAAAATAAATAACCGCGCGGGTCGCGCGGGGGGAAGGGGTCGAACCCAGGACCGCGAGTCCCGCCCACGAGCCCCCTAACCACCGGGGTAGAACACACTTTGTGATTATATCCCCCACTACATCCTTTTTAGTAAGAGCTTCCAGTTATTTGGGCCTGGGCCGCTGACTTGGGCTGCTGTGCAGAAAGGCGCTCAATGATGTTTTTTTTCTTTGTCTTTTTTCATTTCCAGCCGGTTGAATTCAAACAAAATATTAAAAGAAGTTTTAAGACAAGGCCAATTGAATTCAAACAAAGTTTGTAAATTATGTTTATTACATATATAACAACATTAAATCTTTTTTTCCATAAAACAAGTTTAAAAAACAAAATTTAATTACTAGAATGCCATTATGGTGTATTTAAAATGAGGTTAAAATGGCCAACATGACCCTTCTTAGCTAGCTGTTGAATCTTGCTAAACTTTTACTAGATCTATGATAAAATAGGTACTTATGTATCTAAAAATTATTTTTGTAGAAAAATATGAGCAAACTATGAAGCACCTATAGTTCAAATTTGACCCGCTTCCAACTAAAACGACAGATATTTGTCTATTTTTTGAGGGGTGTCTAGAAAACTTTTCTAAGAAAAAAACTGATTAATTGTGCATAAAATATGATATAATATTTTATAAAAATGTGTTGGTACATTTTTGAAACATGTGTTTGGTAGGTGCTTCACAAAAGAACCCATTTTTGGCATTAAGAAAATAAAAAATGAACTTTTTATGCCAAGAAAAGGAAAACACCCAAAATGAACATTGTTTTACATACCAAGAGGCACACATATACACAATATGGGGTAATTTGAACAAACTATACCGCGGTTATGTTCATAACTAGCTCATCTGGCTTGAAAGCCATGAAACTTCATACAAGATAGCTCTTTTTAGTGAACACTTTTTCGAAATGGTTGAAATATTCCAAGTTTATTATTTTTCATAGAAACTAAGTCACATAACATGACACAACGTGAAGGTTTCACATTTTTTTTTGATTTTTTTTGAATTTCTTATGCCGATTTCAAAATGCGACCAAAACGGCGGGCGTGACCGCTCCTAGGTTGGGATAGAATCTTGCCAAACACTTGATGGATCTCTGATAAAATATATACTTGTGTAACTAAAAATGATTTTTGTAGAAAAACATGAGCAAACTATTAAGCACCTGTAGTTCAAATTTGACCCGCTTCCAATTGAAACGATAGATATTTGTCTATTTTTTTAGGGGTGGCAATAAATCATTTTCCATGCAAACAACTGGTGAATTATGCATAAAATATGGTATAATATCATTTAAAATTTGGTTGTTCTATTTCTGTAACATACTTTTGGTAGACGCTTCACAAAAAAACCCATTTTTTGCACTAAGAAAATGAAAAATGAATTTTTTGTGCAACCAAAATTAAAACATCCCAAATAAACATTGTTTGTCATCCCAAAATACACACATGTGCACAATATGGGGTCAGTTGAACAAACTATGTCATGGTTGTGGCCATAACTAGCTCATTTGGCTTGAAAGCCATATAACTTCGTACGAGATAGCTCTTTTTGCGAACACTTTTTCACAATAGTTGCAATATTCAATGTTTATTATTTTTCATGGCAACTAGGTCACATAACATGACACAACACGAAGGATTTGTATTGTTTTGATTATTTTTGAATTTCTTATGCCCATTTCAAAATGCGGCCAAAACGGTTGGCATGACCGTTACTAGGTCGAGATCGAATCCTGCCAAACTCTTTATGGATCTCTGATGAAATAGATAGTTGTGTACCTAAAAATGATTTTTGGAAAAAAATATGAGCAAACTATGAAGCACCTGTAGTTCAAATTTGACCCGTTTCCAATTGAATTGATAGATATTTGTCTTTTTTAGGGGTGGCTATATAAATTTTTCAATGCAAATAACTGGTGTATTGTGGATAAAATATGATATAATATCATTTAAAATTTGGTTTTTCTATTTTTGCAACATATTTTTGGTAGACGCTTCTCAAAAAAATCCATTTTTTGCACTAAGAAAATGAAAAATGAATTTTTTGTGCAACGAAAATTAAAACTCCCCAAATCAACATTGTTTGTCATCTCAAGATGCACACATGTACACATTATGGGGTTGTTTGAACAAACTATGCCGTGGTTGTGGCAATAACTATCTCATTTGGCTTGAAAGCCATGGAACTTCGTATGAGATAGCTCTTTTTTGTGAACACCTTTTCACAATAGTTGCAATATTCCAAGTTTATTATTTTACGTAGAAACTAGGTCACATAACATGACACAACGCTAAGGATTTGTATTGTTTTGATTATTTTTGAATTTCTTATGCCCATTTCAAAATGCGGCCAAAATAGTTGGCATGACGGCTCCTAGGTCGGGATCGAATCTTGCCAAACTCTTTATGGATCTCTGATGAAATAGATAGTTGTGTACCTGAAAATGATTTTTGGAAAAAAACATGAGCAAACTATGAAGCACCTGTAGTTCAAATTTGACCCGTTTCCAGCTGAATTGATAGATATTTGTCTTTTTTTAGGGGTGGCTATATAACCTTTTCAATGCAAACAACTGGTGTATTGTGGATAAAATATGATATAATATCATTTAAAATTTGGTTGTTCTATTTTTGCAACATATTTTTGGTAGACGCTTCACAAAAAACCCATTTTTATACTAAGAAAATGAAAAATGATTTTTTTGTGCAACGAAAATTAAAACTGCCCAAATAAATTTTATTTGCAATATCAAGATACACACATGTGTGTAATATGAGGTCATCTTAGCAAACTATATATGTATATCATTTGTGCTGCATATTTTTTATAGGTGAATGAAAAAACCCCATTTTTTATGATACCCTCTTTTCAGCCAATCAAATATCCAGGAAATGCCTCCCACAGATCGGCCTATCAAAGGATCTATACCGTTGAACCACACCATCCAACACCTCTTGTTTCTCAGAACAAACACAAAGCAGACCGCATCGGCCGCCCCTAGCAAACCCTAGCCAAACCCTAGCAATTCCACTACCCTCTCCCCTGTCGCCTCCCCTCTCCTCTCCCTTGCGCCACCGAGCCCCATCTCAAAGCGCCTCCTCCCTCCTCCCATTTCATCCACCTCCACCGCTGGCCAGATCCCAGCCAGATCCCTGCCGACTTCGGCCGCTCCCTGCCATGCCGACCGTCTCCCCGAAACCCCCTCCTCGCTCTCTCTCTATTTCACCTCACGACACCACAAAACCTGCTCCTCCAAGAGAAACCCTAGCCAGTTATCCTTGGCGAAGGCTATCCATGGCGAGGGCGGCGCCCGCCAGCGGGTGGCGGTTACCGCGGGGTCTGGATTCCGTAAAAGTCCGTGTGGATCCGGATGTACACGGCAGAGATCGGCGACCCGGCCTTGAAACTCTCTTTTCTTGTTTTGGATCTATGTCTTCATGGTATGAAAGTGTTCCTAAATCCCGACTTGGATCTTTGCGCAGCTGGGGTGGATGGCTGGTCTGGGCACGATGGTGGTGTTCACCTCCTTGACATCGCTGCAGTCCGACATCTTCGCCTATTGCTACCGGTCGCCGGACCCGAAGCACGGGCCGCACTGCAACCGCACCTACGCCCACGCCGTCGAGCGCAACCTAGGTACACGATCCACATCTCGCCTTGCTTTTGCTTTTCCCCAGCATTTTTCTGTTCGTTCGACTGTTCCTGACCCAAATGTTCATAAGATATGTGTGTATCCGTCCACTGTTGATCGCGATCGAGCGACACATACAATTGCGAGGGATACTCTACTTGAGTAGTGCTAGTATTATAAAGTAAGTATGGAGTACCACTTAAGTTGCATCTCTGTTGTGCTTTTCGATCCTTGATGTCTCTGTCACACTTGGCTTCATTACTTCTAGGAAGATTATCATTCGTACAACTAACATTTCATGCCTAAGTAACCGGAACGAACTAGAAACAGTATGAGACTCTAGACCGAGCATTTTGTGGAGCTCAAGAAGAACACATCAAGGAAAAAATTGATTGTCTTTTTTCTGTACGTCTGTTTGTGGATTAATATCATGTTAGCCTAGCTCCTACTTTTTTAGTGTCTGATCATTTCTACAAAAAAAAAATCAAATGATGATTGCCAGGTAGCACCAGTGCGTGGGTGTGCCAGTAGTTGCTTCCATATTTTCGTATCATGTGCGGGAGCGAATATAGAATAGTGCTAGTTCTAGCTGTTGTTTTTGATTGCATACGGGTTTATATTTTCTGGTACATATCAATTATCAGCTTAAAGGTCAAGTATAGTGGTCTACTGGTAGTTCTGGCTGCTGTTTATGATTGCATATGGTCTTATATTTTCTAGTAAATATTATTTATTAGCTCAAAGATTTCACAATTAAATTCACATCATTATAGCACTACAGTAGTAGATAGCTCGATGATGGCTAGTTGAATTTGCATCTTGCAGACCATCTTATCTATCTAGTTAGTAATTTGTGTCATGCTCCACGGCCTGGATAATTGATTAATTGGTCCATTTCTTGTAGTCTTTCACGTTAATTACTATTGTGTATCGGCGTTGAAGATGTTGTTTCCATCTTGGCATACATACATAGCTGTTGTTTGCTTGCTGGCTCCGCTGCTGCTTGTCAAATGTTTCACATACTTTTAAGCTGCTGCTACGTAGATGCTTCTGCCAAATGTATTTATATGTTCTGGTAACTAGCACAACAAAAATGTGGTCCTATTAACTTATTGTCTAAATGAAGATTTTCCATGTTCACTCAATGTTTTTATTTTGTCATCTGCTGCTGAACCATTTATCACAAGTTAGATCCAGTCCTGATATTTGGTTGAAGGGCTGATATATGTGGTCTTTTTGTGAAACTTCAAAGGGGAAGCTGGTAGCATGAAACTTGTCCTGTTATATGTGGTCTGTTTGTGACTACCATGTTGTATCATGATGAAACTTGAATGACCATGTGCATGTGCTAATTAAAATTATTTTGCATACTTTCTGGATAAACACCTAGCTTCACCAATCTAATTGTTGGCAGGAATGATATTTTATTGATGTATAGACACTGTTGGATTGCGTGCATTTCATTTTTGACTTGCGTGGTGTGCGTTCTTCGGGTTCTGATGGATCGTTTTGTTCGATTTGTGTCTCTGCAGGGAGAGCTTCAGGAAGGAAGGACTACAGGGGGAAGAACCTCAACAACAAGCATGTCTTCATGGTAAGTGTTGTGCCCCTGCACATGTGTCTCCTTATTCATTTGAACAGCTGCAATATTTTTGTGATGGGAGTCTTGCGTTCAGATCTGGGTTTGTTTTGGTGGCGAATCACATGTTGGTATGGCCGGTGGTGGGAAGTGGAAGTCCCTGACCGATGTTGTAAGTTAAACTGTTCCCTCTGCTCCCCTCAAACTACTGGATACATTGCCGGTTTTGATCTGAATGTCATGTTATGTTTCGATCTAAATGTCATGTTATGTGTTGGGTCTAGTTTCTGCGATTCATGTGTCCTGGTGGTTGCTTGTTCTAGTGTAGTTACATTACTTCGTGCTGCTACTAGGTTAGAAATCATGCCCAATTCTAAATCAATCGGTGCTATTTACTATTCATATTTTCTCCTCTGTTAGATTCAAATTTGGTGGCTAGCATGTGCATGAAGTTCTGTTTTAAGTGGTTCGGATTGTGGTGTGCTCGCCCAATCATGTTCTATAGTACAAATCCCCCATCTCTGGATTCGAATTACTGATGCACTTGCACCTACTAATCCTTGTCATAGTCTATGATCTGTCAACCTATTTTTTGTGCAATGTGGCACTCATTTATGAACTAATTTGTTATTTTTTGAAAAATTGGAATTCCAGGAGCAGTATAAGGAGAGCAAGTACAAGGAGAGCTGGAAGAGCCAGTCTAGTGTTGCGGCGTAAATGGTGAACTTGGTTAGGAGAATATCTAAGTGCTCCTAGGTGTTTGTATTGATCAACATGTAATCCTGGCTATGTCCTTACCTTTGAAGTGTCCTGATAAGCTATATAAATGTTGGTTATTTGAATTCCTATATAATTTGCTGGTTATACAAAATTTATGTGTATATTCCTTCAATTTCATTTCTGGGCCAAATCAAAACTGGCCCAAAAGATTGGACCAATAATGAGGCCATGGCCTGGCATAGAAAAAGCCCGAATTGAAATTGTAAAATATTTTAAATGGCTGAAACTTGAATGGACCAAATACTATATGGGCTCACAAGATGCTTCGGCCCAAACTGTAATATTAGAATTAATTCTGAATTTCAGAAAAAAGGGGCTGAATGAAGTAAAATGAGTTGTAAAAAGGCCAAAGCCCCAAAATGAAATGGGCTCTTAAAAGGCTAAAGCCCAATAGACGTCAAGCAAAAAAGATAAAAGGCCAAGAATTAATTGAACCAAAAATGGGGAAGGCCTAGAAAAAATGGCAGAATTAATGGGTTTGTGTCGGGGGGATGACCCCCGGTAGGGTCAAGAGGCTAGAAAGTTACAAGGAGTAAGGTTGACTTTATGTCGTTTGACCTAGATGGGGTCTGGCTGGAATACAGGAGCGTCGGCCAGACCGGCATATAAGTATATCCCGGCGTCAGTTTAGATATGCCGGAATAACCGGGATACTAATTGAGAAGTGCCGGCATATGCATAGATATGCCGGCCTAACTTATTTGAT
Organism: Dactylis glomerata; assembly: GCA_007115705.1. NCBI lineage: Eukaryota > Viridiplantae > Streptophyta > Magnoliopsida > Poales > Poaceae > Dactylis > Dactylis glomerata. The sequence goes on along the minus strand of QXEO01001691.1, from coordinate 1,444,428 downwards.
ATGTTGTGCAGGAGCGTGGAGGCCGGATTACTCGTCCTTCATAGGTCGTTGGTCTGGCATATAGGTCCAGGATATGGCCAACGATCATATCCGGGATATATAAGTCAACTAAGGTGTCATGTCCCTACAATCAGGGAGAGATTCTGCCCAGTATGGAGGGAGATCGTGTTGACAGGGTGCACAGTGACGGTTTACCTACCCTCACTGTGCACAAGTACAGCCCTTACCTCAGAATGGTAAGGTCACCGTCCTGGAAGTACAAGGTACAGCAAGGGTGAGTCCCATCGAGAGCAATCAGGGAGAAAGTCAAGGGCGTCTGCCTTCGTCAGCTTGCCCTATTTGGAGTGTAGCTGGTGTCCCCTGGTCTCAGGTGACCGTTGTAACCCTGGCCACCACTATATAAGGTGGCACAGGGAGCCCTAGTAAAGGGTTGGTCACCCAGTGTTCCTACACTTAGCAGTTCATCTTCCTCCTCTAGCAGAGAGCTTGGAAGCACCATTGTTGTATACTCCATTGATCCAAATAAATAACTAGTAGAGCAGGAGTAGGGGTGTTATCTCCTTACGAGAGCCCCGAACCTGGGTAGATCTGTGTTCCTTTCTGTCGTGCTTTTCAGCTCGTTCCCCTCTCCCGAATCCTCCAGCATGTAGTTCGGCCCCCATTTAAGCCATCCCATGGCATATGTTGTTTCACCACGACGACATTTGGTGCCCACCGTGGGGCTGATCGATATGCTGGGTGGAGTGTTTATTCGGACGGGGTCCATGATAACAGCTTCGGGAGTGCGCGTGGTCTCTGGCCTCATCCAGAGGCTAGGCTTGCTCAGTTTCATCAGTGACAACGCCGGATGTCTCGGCGGCCGGCCATTCCCCAAGGATGGCCGGATCATGTCTTTCGGTTCCCACGAGGTGTACGTGGGGACTGAGAGAGTTTGCAGGGAAGAGGTGCTGATGGCGGTGGATCCGCCGTCACATCGGCTGGCTCACGCTGGGCGTAGCGCTCGCTCAGTAGAGTCGGCCGAGGTGATGATGGCCGGCACATCTGTGCCGCCGGCGGAGGATGCCGGCAAAGCAACAGCAGCAGCAGCAGGAGATACTCCCCCGGAGCCACCGAAGGCCAAGAGGTCGGCGCGTCCTCCGTTGGAGCGCGTTGAGAACCTGGCCGGTACTTCCGGCGTGCCGGCTAGGGGCCAGGTGCTTCTTCTCATCATCGATCGGCTTCTCGAGCCGGTGCGATCCGGCGATGATCCGGAGCAGACAAGGGAGGTCCTGGAGGGATCTCGTCAGGCCCTCGTCGACGAGGCCCTGGCCATGCATCAGGAGCGCGAACGGTTTAACCGGCAACTCCGTGAGTATGAGGCAGCCCATGGTTTTACTCCTGTGGTAACCCGGCCTAGCCGGATAGAGGAGGTTAGAACTAGAGGTAGAAATCTTAACACTGAGCTAGGTAAAGATGCTAGAGCTAAGAGTCATACTGCAACTAGCACTGTGCCTAAGGTAGTCTATAGCTCACCAGTGAAGAACCTTAGAGCAGCAGCGGAGGTAGCTAAGGACTTATCTAATTTGTCCAGCGAAGCACTGCATGAGCAGCAAGCCCGGCTTAACCATCTTTTGTCTGAAGCTACCAAGCAGTAGGAGGCCTTTAAGAAGGCAAACCCAGGTGCCGGGGCATCCCAGTATGTTGCGTCGGTGGGAGGTGCCAGCGCAAGGTCAAGGGGGGAAGCTTCGTCCCCGCATCCAAGCGGCCGGCGTGCCGGAAGTGTGACCTCTGGCCGCCGGGACAAGCAGATCCAGGTGTATGATCCGGCAATCGCCGGAAAGCAAGCAATAGTTCAAAAGAGTGCCGGCCAAGCTGACAAGTATGTCGGCAGCAAGATGGCTGGCCAGAATATGCCGGCCGAGCAAGGAGCAGTGTCGGCCGGTGGTGGCCGGAGTAATAGTGCTGCTCGGCGTCAGTAGCAAGGCACCGGGGGTGCAGCACAGCAGCAAGGTGCAGGTCAGCCGAGACATCGGGAAGATGATGGGAACTCCGCCCTTGCCAGGGCGGGATATCAGCAGCAGCACCAGCAAGGCCAGCAGTATCAGCAAGGCCAGCTAAATGAGCAGTGTCAGTCAGAGCAGCAGCAGCAAAAGATGATCGCGGGCCCAATTGCATCCCGGCTAGGACCTCGGTCCTTGGCAGCAAGTGATGCGTGCTTCAAGCTGGACAGGATTCACCAATCAGAGTTGTTGGAGAGGCAAGGAGCTCCGGGTCCTATGTGCTTTGGACCCCGGATTATGGGTGAGCCGGTACCTTACTACTTCCAGCTCGCGCGTGGCGCGAGGACATACAACGGCAGTACAAAGCCGGAAGATTGGTTGGAGGATTACTCCACCGCAGTGAACATTGCCGGAGGAAACCTCAGATGGACGGTACGATATGTACCGCAAATGCTAGAAGGACCAGCCAGGATATGGCTGAATAATCTGCCGGCCGGAAGTATCAACGGCTGGGTTGATTTCGAAGAGCAGTTTGTGTCAAACTTCACCAGTACATACAAGAGGCCTAACCGTCCGCAGCAGCTGGCCAGCTGCCGGCAAGGAGTAAATGAGACCGACCGTGACTACCTGACCAGGTGGTGCACATTGCGCAATTCCTGCGAAGGAGTTGTGGAGCAGCAGGCCATCATGTGGTTCGCTCATGGGTGCCAGCATGGCACCATGTTGTGGCAAAAGCTTCAGAGGGAAATGCCGGCCACGTTGGCCGAGACAATCAAGATTGCCGATAGTTATGCTCTGGGAGATCCCATGCAGCCCACCCTTGATTCACAAGGACAGGGGCAGACCCAGGGGAACAACAACAGCACCGGGAGACCAGGGCAATACTATCGCTCTGATAACTGGAACAAGAGAAGAGATGAAAGGCCGGATTACCGGTACGGAACGGCACAAGTAGCCGCTGTGGAGGAAGAACAAGGGGGCGCCGGTAGTAGCCAGCGTCCGAGATATGAGGGCAATCAGCAGCCTCAGCAGCAGCAGCAGCCTCAGCAGCAGTAGCAACAGCCACAGTAGCAATCGCAGCCCTTCTAGAAGAAGAATGTCTGGATCAACAAGAATGCCGGCGGCGGCGCCGGCCAGAAGAAGCAATGGCCGAAGTATACGGTGGGTCTGGCCATGGACAAGCCTTGTGTGTTTCACACGTTCCAGCCGGGTAAGCCGGCAAATCATTTGACGAGAAACTATTCATGGCTGGACGACATATTAGCAGGTCGTGCAGGTCCCTGGGGACCGGCTAGACCATCTATCCCGGCAGCTCCATCGCCGTTGACAGGTGCAAATACAGTTGCAGTCCCGCCCAGGCCGGTTAATCCCGGGAATCAGAGCAATGCCGGAAATGCCAGCGTAAATCAAGTAGATCAGAACTATAACCCGGAGTACTATGCCGGAGGCCCAGCAGCGGGCCGGAATGAGTACAAGGAACATGATCAGAGCTACATGGTCTTTGAGACCGAAAGAACAGACAAGCAGAGCTTGTACCGGCGGTGTTTGGAGGTGAATGCCGTTATGTCGGCAGTTCCGAAGCTAATGTACTGGTCTGACCAGGCCATTGGCTGGGACAGGGCAGATCATCCCAGGATCATGCCAAACCCCGGCGGGTATGCTCTGGTGATGGATCCGACATTCGTCGGGCCGGCTAATAATGTGAGATTCAGCAAGGTCCTCATTGACAATGGGAGCAGCATCAATATCATGTACCGGGATACGATGCAGAAGCTGGGCATCAAGGAAAATATGCTGGAGCCAAGCAAGACCACATTCCACGGCATTGTGCCGGGACTTTCGTGTGCGCCGATGGGCAAGATCCGGATGGATGTCATGTTTGGCAACCGGGATAACTGCAGGGTGGAGAACCTCATGTTTGAGGTGGTGGATCTGGAAAGCCCCTACCATGCTTTGCTGGGTAGGCCGGCACTGGAAAAGTTCATGGCCTCTACGCATGTTGCGTATCTGAAGATGAAGATACCGGGGCCCAAGGGAGTGATCACCATCATTGGTGATTACAAGCGCTCGATGGCATGTGCAACAGCCGGTTCTAATCTGGCCGAGACTCTGATCATTGCAGAGGAAAAGAAGAGGCTCAAGCGAGCAGTGGAGATTGCTGAAACAGTCGTGACCGGCACACCTTTGCCGGGCATGACAAACCCAAGTGGCGGCACTTCTTTTCAAGTGGCCAAGGAAGTCAATAAGGTGCGTCTGGATGAGGCTTTCCCGGAGCGCTATTCCCTCATCGGGGCAGGTTTGGATCCCAAATAGGAAAGCGAGCTCATCAGCTTCCTCCGTGAGAATCGGGATATCTTTGCATGGTCTGCTTCAGACCTGCAAGGTGTGCCGAGGGAGCTGGCTGAGCACGCATTGCATGTGAGACCGGATGCTAAGCCGGTGAAGCAACCGCTCCGGCGGAATGCAGGTGATAGAAGGAAAGCCATTTGGGACGAAGTGGCCAGGCTCCTAGCCTCCGGCTTTATCAAAGAAGTGCTTCATCCGGATTGGGTGTCTAATCCGGTTTTGGTGGAAAAGAAGAAGGATGAGCCCGCCATAGTGAAAGTATGGCGGATGTGTGTCGATTACACCAACTTGAACAAGGCATGTCCTAAGGATCCATTCCCGCTACCTCAGATCGATCAAGTGATTGATTCCACGGCCGGATGTGAACTGTTATCATTCGTAGATGCTTATTCTGGTTTCCACCAGATCCCCTTGTATGAGCCGGATCAAATAAAGACATCCTTTATTACCCCGTACGGGGCTTATTGCTATCTCACTATGCCGTTCGGTTTAAGAAATGCCGGAGCAACTTACCAGAGGTGCATGCAAAAGTGTTTGCATGACCAAATAGATAAAAATGTGCAGGTATATGTCGATGATGTCGTCATAAAAACCAAGGAGAGCAAGACTCTTGTAGATGACCTCCGGGAAACCTTTGCAAACTTGAGGAGATTCCGGATGAAGTTGAATCCGGCTAAGTGTACCTTCGGTGTGCCGGCAGGCAAATTGCTCGGTTTCCTGGTTTCCAGCCGGGGAATTGAGGTGAATCCCGGCAAGATTCGTGCCATAGAGAGAATGAAGCCGCCGATAGATTTGAAGGAAGTACAGAAGTTCACTGGGTGCCTCGCATCCCTGAGCCATTTCATAAGCCGGCTGGGAGAGAAAGCTTTGCCGTTATATCAATTGATGAAGAAGTCCGACACATTTGTCTGGACAACGCAAGCAGATGCAACTTTCAAGGAATTGAAACAGATGTTGTCAACAGCGCCGGTGTTGGCATCTCCGATGCCCAGGGAGCCAATGCTGCTCTATATAGCGGCGACCAACAGAGTTGTCAGTGCAGTGGTGGTAGTAGAGCGAGAGGAAGGAGGCAAAACCGTGCAGCGGCCGGTATATTATTTGAGTGAAGTCCTTTCCACCTCGAAGCAAAAATACCCCCATTATCAGAAGATGACGTATGGTGTTTATATGGCGGCCAAAAAGCTCAAGCATTACTTCCAGGAGCACCCAATCCGGGTAGTGGCCGAGGCCCCTATCTCGGAAATCATAGGCAACAAAGATGCCAGTGGCAGGATAGCCAAGTGGGCAATAGAGTTGTCACCATATACACCTCAGTATGATAAGAGGGATACAATCAAGTCCCAGGTGTTGGCTGATTTCTTCATTGATTGGGCCGAGATACAATATGAGCCACCATTGCCAGATGCAAATTATTGGAGGATGCATTTCGACGGTTCCAAGACAATACATGGCCTGGGTGCCGGCATAGTTCTCAGTTCACCCAAGAATGACCAATTGAGATATGTTCTGCAGATTCATTTTGCAGCATCAAACAATGTGGCGGAATATGAGGCACTTGTGCATGGCCTGAAGGTGTCTAAGGACATAGGCATTCACCGGATTATGTGTTTTGGTGATTCCGATTTAGTGATTCAGCAGTGTTCCGACATATGGGATGCGCATGATGCAAACATGGGATCCTACCGTTTCCTGGTGCAGCAGTTGAGCGGTTACTTCGAAGGTTGTGAGTTCCGGCATGTTCCCCGGGCTCAGAACGACGCAGCCGATACATTGTCCAAGCTGGGATCTTCCAGAGATTCAATCCCGCCCGGCATTTCGCTGGAGCATCTGAGGAGGCCGTCAGTCAAGCCCTCGCCGGAGTCATCTTCCATTTATGTCCCGCCAAGCCCGGAGGATGCAGTTCCGATGGAGATAGATGCCGGAGTCAGGTCAGATAGCCCGGGGACTATTCTCTCAGTCCCGGGGACTGGGCCGACATATGGAGTGAGTGCAGTATTCCGGAGCAGAAATAAAGGCAAGGGTAAGATGTGCCAAGAGGTTGTGCCGGTATACCCGGGGACTGCTCCGGCATACCCGGGGACTGATCCCTCAGTCCCGGGGACTTCGCAGCCCATGGAGATCGATTATGTGTCGGTCGAAATGATGGAGATAGATCAGGCAGTATTCACTGTCAGGGAAGTGCCCTCATGGGCACGTCCAATCATGGATTTCCTGGTGAATGGTCAAGTGCCAGCGGATGAAAATGAGGCCCGCCGGGTTACAAGGAGATCCAAAGGATATACCATCATCAACAAGGAAATATACAAGAGAAGTACCACCGGAGTGTTACAGAGATGTGTTGAATCTGCTGAAGGCTTGGGGATGCTCCGGGAAATTCATCAGGGGGAGTGTGGTCACCACGCTTCGTCCAGAGCATTAGTGGCGAAGGTATTCCGGCACGAGTTCTATTGGCCGACGGAACTGCAAGATGCAGAAGACTTGGTCCGGAAGTGCAATGGATGTCAAAGATATGCTCACCAGATTCATCAGCCGGCGTCAGCATTGAAGACTATCCCGATAACCTGGCCCTTTGCTGTTTGGGGCCTGGATATGGTCGGGGCTTTTAAGCCGGCCAGGGGAAAGATGACCCATATCCTGGTCATGGTGGACAAATTCACCAAGTGGATTGAAGTAAAGCCCATAAGCAAGTGTGATGGCCACACAGCAGTGAAATTCCTAAAAGACATAATCTTGAGATATGGTGTTCCCCATGGCATCATCACTGACAATGGGTCGAACTTTGCCCAAGGGCCATTTGCCAGATTTTGTGAGGAGGTGGGAATCCGGCTGGACATTGCGTCGGTCGCTCACCCTTGTGCCAATGGCCAAGTAGAAAGGTCAAATGGACTAGTATTATCCGGCATAAAACCCCGGCTGATAGAGCCACTGGAGAAAACTCCGGGATGTTGGCTAGATGAATTGCCAGCAGTGCTTTGGAGTTTAAGGACAACTCCGAATAGGTCAACAGGCTATACACCATTTTTCCTTGTGTACGGAGCAGAAGCTGTGCTTCCAACAGATGTAATACATGATGCACCAAGAGTGGTGCTATATACTGAGGAAGAGGCTAAAGAAGCCAGGGAAAATGATGTTGATCTGCTGGAAGAAGCAAGAGAAATAACACTGTCAAGAACAGCAGTATATCAGCAGAACCTCAGACGCTATCATGCGCAGAAGGTAAATCCAAGGAGATTCCAAGAGGGAGATCTAGTACTCCGGCTAAGGCAAGGCACTGAAGGCCGGCATAAGTTAACTCCTCCATGGGATTGGCCATTCATTGTGAGCAGAGCTCTGCACAATGATGCCTATTATCTTATAGATGCGCAGGCCCCCAAGAAGGATAAGGTGGACAGGTCCGGAGAAGAAACCAAGCGACCATGGAACATAGCCCTACTCCGTCCCTTTTACTCCTAAGCAGCATAATGTATGTATTTCCATATTTGCTTTGGTACGCCGGCGCTTTATGCCGGCACAAGACTAATGAATGAAATGTCGGCATCCCGAAGAGAGCGGGCACTGCCTCCGAGATATATCCTTGTTTATTTTCAGTTTTGTTTATATGCCGGCTGGCTTGATTTGAATGTTTCCTATGTCGGCCTAGTAGTGTGTCGGCACCAAAGGCCGCTCTTCGACTTAGCTGCTGTCCGAAACCTGGCTTCATGGCTAGCAAGAGTAGATGCCGAAGATTGTCTACACGTGGAAAACGGCTAAGGAAATATAAAGCAAGCGAACCGACATTTACGTTGTTGCTAAAGTTAAAACTTGAAATGTCGGGTGATTTAAAGTCTAAGTTTCAAAGTTTAAGTACTGTATGTTTAATGAAGCAACCTTGAGACTCATACGTCGAAAGCCAAATAAGGTAGACAAGTAGCCAAGGTTGTGAAGTTGAGGAAACAGGAAAACAAACTCGGTGACTTAGCCAAAAGATGATCCGGCATTCATAAACAAGCAAACCAAGTTAAAACTTGTTCAGGTAGCAAACTAAAGGGAAATAGAGTATATATTACATATGCACTTAGCATACCGGGGATCTGATAAAGCTTAAAGTTTTTGGTGCGGCAAAGTTAAGAAGTAGGGGCAGAAGCAGAGCCGCCGGCTGGTGGAGCTGTAGCAGTGGAGATGTCGGCTTCAGGAGTGCCGGACCCAGCAGATGGAATGGAGCCATCACCTCCGCCCGGGGCAGATCCCTGTTCCGGAACGTCAGTGCCGGCCTCTTCAGCTTCCTCTTCATCTTGGCTGGAGTCGGAGCCCTCAGCGTCGGCAGGAGCCTTGGCATCGTCCTTCTTCTCTGGCTCGCGGATGTCCCGGACAAAGGCATCGGTGTCGGCATAGTCCACATAGTTGTGGGCCAGTTCCCGCCGGCGCCGGATGTGTTCCGGATCCGTGCTCCAGATAGATCCTTCGCGCACAGTGCGCAAAGTCTCCAAATCAGCTTTTTCGTACCAAGAGAGGAAGTAGGTGAGAGCTTCATCAGCTCCCACCCGGGCCCCGGAATCCCGCCATTCCCTGAGGCGAACCTTGGCGAGCTGCAGATCATTGCCGAGGCCGACGGGGTCTGTGGGCATCCTTTGTCCCGGCCACAGAGCAGAATATGCTTCCTGAGCACCAAGGAAGAGATCATCGGTGTAGGAGGTCATGGCATCCTTCCGGGCTTGCAGGGCCACCAACTGCTCCGACATGTCCCAGTTGGCCGAGGTAACCGGAACACCCCGGTTCTCTCGATCCACCTGCAAAGCCTTCTCAACGTCTTCGACGGAAGCAGGAAACATGTCTGAAACAGGACAAGCAAGTTAGCAAAAGGAAAAGATGTGTCGGCGTAAAGATTATGCCGGAAAAGATGTGTCGGTGCAAAGGTTATGTCGGGCAAGATAAGGAAAAGGATTTGAAGCTTACTGGCGAGTTCCTCATTGAGCTGGGCAATGGCAACTTCCCATTTGGTGGCCTGCTCCTTTAAGCCATCCAATTCAGCATGGGTGTTGGATGCATCGGCCTCAGAAGTGACAAGCAGCTCCTGGGCTTTCTTGAGTTGGCCCTCGCTCTGCTCTTTCTCCTCCAGAAGCTCAGCAATCCGGCCCTTCAACTGCTCAACCTCGACCTTGTGGGCGGCATCCCGGTCATCCAGCTGCTTGGCCACATCCACTGAGGGTGTACAGTCCTGGTGGCGTGCCTCCAGTGCAGCTTTCTCATCTGCAAGGATTTGAAGTTAAGAAAATGTCAAGATAGAGAACAATGGCAAGAGTTAAAGGATTTGAAGTACAAGTGGAGTGGTAAAAGATCCGCAGAATCCGGCATACCAACCTTCTGCCTTTTCTGTTGCTGAGGTGTGTCGGGCTGGGGCTTCACGCCTCGCTTCCGGCCGACACGTCCGCCGGTGGAAGGAGGTCCCTGGTTCAAAGGGGCGGCGTCGACAACCATGTCGTCCGGGATTGCTGAGGATGGCATTGGAAAGGCATAAGCAACAGGTGTTTCTGGAAGAGCATAAGCAAGAGGTGTCGGGCAGATAAACATCTGGCAGTCTTCATCGGAGGCATCATCACTCCAGCCTTGAGTGAAATGTCGGGATGAAGAGGCCTTACCCGCGGCAGAGGCAGCACGGGTGTTCCAGGGCAGCTTGTCCCAATGATCTGGATCTTCAATGTCCGCAGCGGTGCGGTCTGCCGCGATCTGGATTCGGGAGTTCTCCATACTCTGGAAGCTGAACTTCTGCATAAGGCAAAGTAAATGGGTCAGAAGCAAGAAATATGCCGGTGCAAGAAGTATGTCGGATCAAGCATTATAAGTATGTCGGCAAATAACAATATCTCAGGCCATGCATGATAAGTGTCTATATGCCGGACAAGAGAGTATGTATCGGCCAAAGTATTTACCGTTGGGGCGGGCCGATCCCGGCTGTATGGTTCAAGTCCCCAGGCAAAGGTGGCCTGAGAGGACTTGCAGATGTCCTTGATCCGCCGCAGAATATCGGCCGGAGTCAGCTCATGTGTAGAATGCCGGGTGGGGTCCATGGGCCCGCTCATCTGGCAGATTTTATGTGACCGGCGCTGCAGAGGGGAGACGCGCCGGCTGATAAAGCATGCCACTAAATCTTGAGGGGTAAGGCCGGCATCCCGGAGCTCGCCCTTAACCCGGTGGAGAGCATTCACCGGCATCACGGAGTTCTTCGGGTTGTAGGTCCAGTTCTTCATCGCCAAGGGTGGCTCGTCCACGAATGGCGGCAGGTTGAGCAGGTCGACGTCGGTGGTGTTCTTGACGTAGAAGAAGCTCTTCTGCCACTTTTTACAAGATTCAAGCAGGTCCACCTTGGGGAAGTCCGAGCCCTCCCGGGACATGATGGTGGCCGCGCCGCATAGGGTCATGGGGCGGTCCTTCTTCTCCTGGGCCGTCTCCGGCGGGTCATCCTTGCTCCGGGCGGCTCTTGGATGACTTGCTTCCATAGTTGGAAGTACTTCGCCCAGGCTTGGGAGAAGGGCTCTATGCCGGCGAAGCCTTCGCAGAATGCTGCGAAGGCGGAGAGGATCATCACCGCGTTCGCCGGGATATGGTGAGGCTGCAGGTCGTAGGTGTCGAGGAAGTCCCGGAAGAAGTCCGACGCCGGCAGACCGAAACCCCGCTCGAAGTGGGCAATGAAGACAACTCGTTCGCCGGGTTCAGGTGCCGACACAGTCTCTCCCGCCGGTAGCCGGCATGCAACACCCTCCGGGACTCTCCTGGTGGATGTGATCCAGGATATGTCAGCCGGGGTAACCTCCGACCCCTCCCAGCCGGAGCGTCCTTGGAGCTGGGCCGAGTTATCTTCCTCTGAGGCCGAGGTACCCGTCATGCTTGAGGAAGCCATCTTGATGGCCGGAACAAGGCGTGAGAGCTGGAGTCCCGTGATGTTAATCCTATCAAGATCAGGGAAAAGAGGGAGGTTAGTCTCTCCGGCATACTACTCTCACCAAAGTTAGCAGAAAAAGAAGATCTACCAGCGCAGTTAAAACCAGAAACAAGTATGAGAATAATCCCTACGAAAGAACATCTATGAGCTGCCGAAGGATTTTGCTAGCAATGCTAGTCGAGTCAGAGAAATATCGAGCAGAGGAGATGCCGCAGATCTAAGCAAGCAGGATTACTAGTGCAAGGCTGCAGGAATACACGAAAGAGGAAGAACAGAGACGGAAGTAGACCTTACCGAAGCTTGGCCGGCGGCGAAGGAACGGTGGCGAGCGTGCAGAGGAAGGTCTAATCTCCCAGCGATGTCGCGGAGAGGAGCAGCGGCGGCGTCGTCGACGAAGATGTCGGACGTCGTCGAGCGTCGGCGCCGGCGTGGAGCAGGTCGGCGGCGGCGTTCCTTCTCTGTTCCTCGGTCCGACGGCGAAGCGCAAAGGGCAGAGGAGCAGAGGAAGAAGAAGACACTGTGGGGATAAAAAGAGCAAGTTTACCCCCACCCCTGTATTTATACCGCAGGACCAGAGTCGTGGGGATCGTGGCGAGTGTTCCACTACCCCGACCGTTTCTGCGGGAGGTCGCCGCGTGGCGGCACGGAGTGGGGCAGCGGTTCCTATAACCATGCCACTAGGCAATGATAGCATGCAGTAAATGCGCTGTGAACCATCACGTCGTATGACCGTTCGTGGTGGCAGGGCAGTTGCAAGTTTCGATGCAAACTGTCGGGCTTGGCTTCTCAAGGAAGTCTCATCTATATGCCGGAATAACTGCCCGGGGAATAGGTTCCGTCCGGAATACCCCGGGACCAGCCGGATTAATTTGTGGAAAGGAAAGAAGAGCCGGCATACAGTGTGATCACCGGTGTAAAATCATAAGCCGGGATATAACAAAAGAGGTATCATGTTAAACCTGCCAAGGCCCCTCAGTCAAGACTGGGGGACCTCGACAGCTTCGGGGACTAATGTCTGGGGGATGACCCCCGGTAGGGTCAAGAGGCTAGAAAGTTACAAGGAGTAAGGTTGACTTTATGTCGTTTGACCTAGATGGGGTCTGGCCGGAATACAGGAGCGTCGGCCAGACCGGCATATAAGTATATCCCGGCGTCAGTTTAGATATGCCGGAATAACCGGGATACTAATTGAGAAGTGCCGGCATATGCATAGATATGCCGGCCTAACTTATTTGATATGTTGTGCAGGAGTGTGGAGGCCGGATTACTCGTCCTTCATAGGCCGTTGGTCCGGCATATAGGTCCAGGATATGGCCAACGGTCATATCCGGGATATATAAGTCAACTAAGGTGTCATGTCCCTACAATCAGGGAGAGATTCTGCCCAGTATGGAGGGAGATCGTGTTGACAGGGTGCACAGTGACGGTTTACCTACCCTCACTGTGCACAAGTACAGCCCTTACCTCAGAATGGTAAGGTCACAGTCCTGGAAGTACAAGGTACAGCAAGGGTGAGTCCCATCGAAAGCAATCAGGGAGAAAGTCAAGGGCGTCTGCCTTCGTCAGCTTGCCCTATTTGGAGTGTAGCTGGTGTCCCCTGGTCTCAGGTGACCGTTGTAACCCTGGCCACCACTATATAAGGTGGCACAGGGAGCCCTAGTAAAGGGTTGGTCACCCAGTGTTCCTACACTTAGCAGTTCATCTTCCTCCTCTAGCAGAGAGCTTGGAAGCACCATTGTTGTATACTCCATCGATCCAAATAAATAACCAGTAGAGCAGGAGTAGGGGTGTTATCTCCTTACGAGAGCCCCGAACCTGGGTAGATCTGTGTTCCTTTCTGTCGTGCTTTTCAGCTCGTTCCCCTCTCCCGAATCCTCCAGCATCTAGTTTGGCCCCCATTTAAGCCATCCCATGGCATATGTTGTTTCACCACGACGACAGCTTGCCCATGTGAATCATCGAAATGGACCGGGCTGAATTCGATTTACGACCAATTCAAAATCGTCACAACGTCTGCCACATGGCTGCCATGTCGGATTGCTGATGTGGCCTCCTCAAACTGCTCATGACGATATTGAATCGTCATAACCGTTATGACGGTCGAATATCGTCATAGACGGTTATGACGATTTCAGCAGATTCGTCACGTTCGATCATCAATGACGCTCCATTTTTGACGATCATTTTTTAGTCATAAAATCGTCATAGATCAACCATTGTGACGATCTAGTGATGAAATTAGAGGGTCGCAAGTCAACACATTTCTTGTAGTGTCACGAGATCTAAACATGAAGCACATGGTGGAGAAGACAACCAACTAGCTACTGCTATGGACCCATAGTCCAAGGTAGACTACTCACTCATCGCGCCGGAGGCAAGCATGGCGATGAAGAAGACCTCCGGTGGCGATTCCCCTCTCCGGCAGGGTGCCGGAAGAGCTTCTGGACCCTCCCGATCTCGGGTCGACGGCGGCGACGGATTGTGATGTATTCTTGAAAAGTGATCGGGTATTTAGGTTTTTCCCGTCGGGGGGTCTTTATAGGCGAAGGGGCAGCGTCAGAAGTGGGCCAGGGTGGCCTCATCACCAGGGGCGCAGGCCAGGGGCAGGCCGCGCCACCCTGTGGTGTGGCCGCCCTGTGGCCCCTCTCCGTCTCCTCTTTGGTTCTCTGAAAGATTCGGTAAATTTCTGGATGTTCGGCTTTTGTTTTGTCTAATTCCGAGAATATTTCCTGTGTAACTTTCCTGAAACACAAAAACAGCAGAAAACAGGGAACTGGCACTGTGGCATCTCGTTAATAGGTTAGTTTCGGAAAATGCATAAAAATGCCACGAAGTGTAACGAAACACTAAGCGAATGGTGTAAAAATAAGCATGGAGCATCAAAAATTATAGATACGTTAGAGACATATCAGCATCCCCAAGCTTAACTCCTGCTCGTCCTCGAGTAGGTAAGTGATGACAAAGAAAATAATTTTTGAGGTGACATGCACCTACACAATCTTGATCATCTATGTAAGAGTTGTGCGCTGGGATCAAAAGAAGTTAAAACATGGGCATGAAAGACATAATCTTGATAGAAGAAACTTAGCAACCATGTTATAACATGAACAAGAACACAAATGAAAGATCATGAAAATGAAACAATAAAAGTCAAACATGTGTTCAAATCATATGGAAAAACATACAAATGGTTTTCAGCTTGTCCTTAATGAGAGAGCAAAACATAAATGCATAGGACACCTTCAAGTTTAAGAGAGCGACTAGATACAAATAATTTAAGAACAAGTGAAACCAACATCATGAATCAATCAATGAAAACTTTGGGACAATGCACATTATACTCAGAATGACAACTATGCTCTCTTAGACGGTGCATAAAGATAAAAGATGGTGACTCAACATAAAAAGTAAAAGAAAGGCCCTTCGCGGAGGGAAGCAGTGATTGCGAGTTTTATAAACCTTCAGAAATTATGGTACTTACTAGCTTTGAGCTCTCATTGCCCCCATCATAGGCATCTTGAATGGTTAAAGTTAATGCGAATACACTTATGATGCATATGCTTGACAAATCATAAGTTGAAAACCTCGTGTCCCGTGAAGTACGAATACCTAAACCTCATGCTACTTTACTTAGAGTCCCAAGCAAGCTCTTGTCATTGTAAGTATACACGTATCATCGAGAACCGCCAACGGCGTACCTCCGTGCCCGATGACATGGAACAAGCCCACATCAAAATGACAGGACAAACAGACAATGAACACCTCAGCATCTCTTTTATTTACCATTGGTATAGCTTTTTATTGTGAGATGCGTCGTCGAATGTTCACTATGGGCATGCTGTAAATTTCCACCATGAATGATGCATGGCTTAGATTAGCGGCCTAGGCGTTTCCCTAACACATATAAAAACTCCATGATCCCGCAAGATTCCCAACTTATTTCACATCGCGAGTATCCATAAACAAAAGATCATGATATCAACTCAAATGAAAGATAGTGCAATGTTGAAAGCTTGCCCCATGACGGCATGGCTGGGCTAATTTTCAACTTACAACTTGCAAGCATAACAACTCAACATAAGAGAGCCACAATGTCAAAATTTTAAAGCGAGAAAAGTGAAGTGTGCCATCAGGTTCGCAAGAGCTTTACTGACCAATTTTCGCATAACACCAAAAAGAGTTTAATTTGAAGGATAGATAAAAGCAAGTCAAATGTACTTTGAAATAGCAAATTGCTAATATGTATGTATGGTGGACACTTTTGGAACAACTTGGTTTTTAGGAGTTGGATGCACGAGTAGAGCTCATACTCTGTACAAAATGAGGGCTAGCAAAAGACTGGGAGCGACCAACTAAGAGAGCAATAACGGCCATAATCATGCATAGCAACAAAGCGACATTAAAAGAAGCATAAGATGGCATCAAAAGTCAAAAACTAAATGATCATAGAGGCAATGGCGACTTTGTATGAGTCTAACATGTGTGAGCATGCGCCAAGTCAACCCAAATAAAGCATCAAAGGAGAAAACCAAAATAATGCTTCCAAATAATTAAAACAACGCATGATTTTTTCAAAGGCTCATTAAGCTATCTCAGTCATTTGAGACAAGTCATGCTACAGAAAAACCACTAACCATACTATCAAAAAGACATCAAGCACGACATGTAAAAGCCTAGGCCGCAGTCTACACAAGCTCCTTCTTGTACCACTTTTTTTTGCATAAAGCTTTTTCTCTTTTCCAACACCATTCAAACTTTTTTTTAAACAACTATTTTGATGAAAACCAACATGGACCAGAGGTCAAAATACACCTTGATAAAAAGATATAACAAGATCTGAACAAAAATCAAGGCGAAAATCGAAAACTAAACGTAGTTCTAGAAAAAGAGAACACTCGTTGGAACGATAAGAGTGAAAAACGGAGTGTTCTTGGCAAATGAAAAGCAAGGCAACTTCTCCAAAAGAACTTTGTTGGGGTCCAACCATTTATTGCAGCAAAAAAAACTAAGAAAAACTGAAAACTAAAACAACTGACGCTCCAAGAAAAACGCATAATGCATGAAGCAATAAAAATATAGTGTGTTGAAAGGTGACCTGATTTTTGCCGATGAAGAAGGGGTGCCTCGGGGGCATCCCCAAGCTTTGATGCTTGTACCTCTTGGATATTTCTTGGGGTGCGTGGGCATCCCCAAGCTTGAGCTTTTGTCCATTCTTCAACTCATCTCATCATTCTCCAATCCCTACACTTGAAAACTTCCTTCATAAAAACTAAACACAAATCTATTAGCAACATTAGTGTAAGCATAACATTGAATCAACCCTTTTGGCTTCAGGTTTCAACTCAAAACCAGCACATATAAAGCATATACTACTGTAGCAACTTGCCCAAAAGTTCCGTGATCAAAAGAACTCAAAAAGAAAGCGATAAAGCGGCAAACACAAATATTGGCAGAAATCTATCAAAACAGAACAGCTGACAAAGGTCGAATTTTTAGAGGGTTTTCTGTTGCTCAAATCAAAAAGTGTTCAACTAATTAAAGTTTGGATATAACCTGGGGCATATGCACAAGAAATCGCAGGACCAAAAGATATACAGACAATTTTCACGAATTTTTACGGTGCAGCACCGAAAACTGTTTCAGGACAGCAACATCCCCAAATCTTACCTCACTCAAATTAGAGGCTTCTCTTGGCACAAAAACGAAATAAAAATGATAAGGAGCGGTTATTACAGTAGTAATAACTTCCAAGACTCAAATAAAAGAAAAAGTACTGAAAGTAAAAACATTGGGTTATCTCCCAAGAGTGCTTTTCTTTAACGCCTTTGAGCTAGGCGCAGAAAGTGCGAATCAAGTAATATCAAGTGATGAAGCATCAAGATCATAATTTGCTCTAAGAATAGAGTCAAAAAGTAATTTCTTTATCTTTCTAGGGAAGTGTTCCATACCTTTCTTGAGTGGAAATTGATATTTGATGGTGCCTTCCCTCATATCAATGATGGCACCTACAGTTCAAAGAAAGGGTCTTCCCAAAATAATAGGACATGAAGCATTGCATTCAACATCTATAACAAGAAAATCAACGGGAACAAGGTTATTGATAACCATAATAAGAACATCATTAATCCTTCCCAAAGGTTTCTTCTTAGCAAAATCTGCAATAGGAACATCATAATAACACTTTTCAAGTGGTGGTAAATCAAGCATGTCATAAATTTTTCTAGGCATAATAGAAATACTAGCACCTAGATCACATAAAGCATGGCAATCAAAACCATTAACATGCATATCAATGATGGGTTCCCAACCATCTTCTAACTTCTTGGGAATAGAATCTTTTTGCTTCAACTTTTCATCCCTAATTTTCATGAGAGCATTGGTAATATGCTTAGTAAAAGCAATATTTAAAGAACTAGCATTAGGAGTCAAAGCAAGCTTTTGCAAGAACAAAATAACTTCAGATATATTGCAGCCATCAACATCAAAATCATTAAAGGAAATAGGGCTATCATCTCCTACACTCTAAAAAAATTCAGCACTCTTTTGAGAAAAAGTTTTTGCTGTTTTAGGCTTTTTAACACTAGGAGTAGGAGTTTTCTCTACACCAATCAAAGTAAGAGGATAGCTAGCATTAGGAGAAACATCATTAGAGGTAGTAATGGTACATACCTTCATCTTTCTAGCCATCTCATCTTCTCTTTCCCACCTGGCATGCAATTCTGCTAACATCCTAACATTTTCATCAATTCTATCTTGGATAGCATTAGCAGTGGCAAAAGGATCAGGCTTAGCGGACATTCTATTAACCAAAGAAGATTACGCATTAGACAAATACGAAATATCGGTTTCAGCTTTGGAAACCTTAGCTTGCAACTCAGGAATAGCCTTGTTTAAATTTTCAAGTTGATGACTAATAGTCCTCAACAGAGCTGATTGCTCCTCCATAGTCTTGGTGAAAGCCCTGTTCTGCTCATATTGCGCCTGCATAAAATTCTTGGTAGCCTTTTCAAGTTCAAAAATTCTTTCTTCACTAGGCATTTTAGGTCTACCAAGATAGCTATTATCACCATTAGAAGGAAACAACCTATAATTGTTACTAGCAAAATTGTTCCTATAAGCATTGTTGTTGAAATTATTATTTCTAATGAAGTTAACATCAACATGCTCTTCTTGAGCAACCAAAGAGGCTAAAGGAACGTTATTAGGATCTACATGAGTCCTATCATTAGAAAGCATAAGCATAATAGCATCAATGTTATCACTTAAGGAAGAGGTTTCCTCAATAGAATTTACCTTCTTACCTTGTGGTGCTCTCTCAGTGTGCCATTCAGAGTAATTTACCATTATATTGTCGAGAAGCTTTGTTGTGGCGCCCATGGTAAGGGACATAAAAGTGCCTCCAGCAGCTGAATCCAATAGGTTCCTTGAAGAAAAATTCAGTCCTGCATAAAAAGTTTGAACAATCATCCAAGTAGTCAGTCCATGAGTGGGACAATTCTTTTTTATAGATTTCATTCTTTCCCAAGCTTGAGCAACATGTTCATTATCAAACTGACTAAACTTCATAATATTGCTATGCAAAGCTATAATCTTAGCAGGAGGATAGTATCTACCAATAAAAGCATCCTTACACTTAGCCCATGAATCAATACTATTTTTAGGCAAAGACAGCAACCAATCCTTAGCTTTTCCTCTCAAAGAAAAAGGAAACAACTTAAGCTTAATAATATCACTTTCTACATCCTTATATTTCTGCATCTCACATAGCTCAACAAAATTGTTGAGATGAGCTGCTGCATCATCAGTACTAGCACCAGAAAATTGCTCTTTCATAACAAGGTTCAACAAAGTAGGCTTAATCTCATAAAAATTTGCAGCAGGAGCAGGTGGTGCAATAGGAGTGCAGATAAAATCACTATTATTAGTGCTAGTAAAATCACACAACTTGGTGTTCTCAGGAGTAGCCATTCTAGCAAAGCTAAAAGCAGACAAGTAAAAACAACTATAAATGATACTAATTTTTTTGTGTTTTTGATAAAATGATGCAAGTAAAAATAAAGCAAAACTTAAAACAAAGTAAAGGATGTGCGTGCGAAACTCCCCTTGCAGAAGTCTTCTTTTTCCCCGGCAACGGCGCCAGAAAACTTGTTGGTAGCGCGGTGATGATGATGCTTGATTGCGTTTGTTGATGAAGTAAAATAACCGGCCAGTTGGAAACCCCAAGAGAAGGTTTGATGAATATAGCAGCAAGTTTTCCCTCAGTTATGAAACCAAGGTAGTCAATCCAGTAGGAAAAAGATAATACTCCAGAAGGTGATGCCCGCTAGCTTCGCGATAGCTCTGGACAATTTATAGGGCGCCTCGTCCAAGCTTTGCTTTGCGAGCGGCAACGTGGAACCTGCACACAACACAACCAAATACTTTGTTCCCAACTTACGATGAGGTTGTCAATCTCACCGGTTTGCTTGAAACAAAGGGATGAGCGTATCGAGTGGAAAGCAATAGTAGTATGCGAGTAAGGTAAACAGTGTGAGTAAAGTAAACAGGTGATAGCAATGTAATGGAAATAGGACCGGGATCCACAGTTCACTAGTGGTGTCTCTCCATAAGATAAAATAACACATGCTGGGTAAACAAATTACAGTTGGGCAACTGATAGAATAAAGACAACGTGCATATGTCGAGAGGATCACTATGAGATTTACTCTGGGCATTACAACAAGATACATAGACCGTCATCCAACTGCATCTATGACTAATAATCCACTTGTGGCGAATCAATCTGAAAACTCCACAAGTATTAAGTTGCGAACAACAGATAACTGCATTAAGCAAAGTGTGTAATATAAACAAAGCATATGCCCTTGAGCATATGAATGTTATTTTCTCCCTAGTGGCAACAACACATCTACAACCTTAGAATTTTCTGTCACTCCCCCAAATTAAATAGAGGCATGAACCCACTATCGAGCATAAATACCCCCTCTTGGAGTCACTAGCAACTACTCGGCTAAGATAGCTACTAACAACGGAGAGCATGCAAGATCATAAACAACATAGAGATAACATAAGATAATATTCAGCATATCAACTCAATCATAACACCAATATTCATCGGATCCCAACAAACACAACATGTAGAATTACATAATGATGATCTCGATCATCTAAAGCAGCTCACAAGATCTAAACATGAAGCACATGGTGGAGAAGACAACCAACTAGCTACTGCTATGGACCCATAGTCCAAGGTAGACTACTCACTCATCACGCCGGAGGCAAGCATGGCAATGAAGACGACGTTCGGTGGCGATTCCGCTCTCCGGCAGGGTGCCAGGAAGAGCTTCTGGACCCTCTCATTCTCGGGTCGATGGCGGTGGCGGATCGCGATGTATTCTGGAAAAGTGATCGGGTATTTAGGTTTTTCCCGTCGGGGGGTCTTTATAGGCAAAGGGGCAGCGTCAGAAGTGGGCCAGGGTGGCCTCACCACCAGGGGGCACGGGCCAGGGGCAGGCCATGCTACCCTGTGGTGTGGCCGCCCTGTGGCCCCTCTCCATCTCCTCTTTGGTTCTTTGGAAGCTTCGGTAAATTTCTGGATGTTCGGCTTTTGTTTCATCCAATTCCGAGAATATTTCCGGTGTAACTTTTCTGAAACACAAAAACAACAGAAAAACAGGGAACTCGCACTGTGGCATCTCGTTAATAGGTTAGTTCCGGAAAATGCATAAAAATGCCACAAAGTGTAATGAAACACTAAGCAAATGGTGTAAAAACAAGCATGGAGCATCGAAAATTATAGATACGTTAGAGACGTATCAGTCTTCTCATACCTTTCCTTCTTGTTTGACTTCTTTCTTGTGATCTCTTTCTATTTTTCTTGATTGCCTTAGGAATTCGCCTTGTCCTCACACGAATCCCTTAACCCTCTAGATCAATACCATGAAGTAAGAACTTGATAAAGCAACATGTACTTGCATATCAGAGTTAAACTTCATGTATGGATCTAGTCAATCAATAAAAATCCAAGAAAATCTAATTGTGTGCTGGCAATATACATCATCATAAGCCCGTTGAGTAAAACACCTCTAAAGTTCAGGCGTAGATGTGTACTTTATAGCACCAGATAATATAGGCTTATATTGTGCTATATTGCACATAGTGGTGGACTACTATTTTGCATCAACATTTACTTTAACTGCTCAATTGCAATCAAATAAATTTGAACAAAGGGTATTTGGGAGTCTTCATAGCTGACCTATACGTGCCTTCCTTTTGCTTTATAACTTAACTACCGTTCTATTGAAGACGGAGCTCACATGATCTCTCAGGGTTTCTGACATAATTTCTCTAAGTACCTAACTTATCCAAGTACGAGTCAGATAACTCCATGACTTTTATAGAGGGTTCTCCGTTGCACTTTGATCAATCTACTCCAACTAGGGCTATGGTTCTTTCATATTTAGCCTAGTTACCATAGTTTGGTATACTTCATTCATCCTTCTCCTTGAGCATCTTCCTCATCAACAAGGAATTGCTGGTTTTACTATAAGGTTTTACTCCATCATGTAAAGATTCTC
The DNA here is from genome assembly GCA_007115705.1 of Dactylis glomerata. Lineage (NCBI taxonomy): Eukaryota > Viridiplantae > Streptophyta > Magnoliopsida > Poales > Poaceae > Dactylis > Dactylis glomerata. The sequence continues at coordinate 1,422,610 of QXEO01001691.1, read as the reverse complement.
AGGTGAATCTAACATGATCAAAGTGTTTATACTATCGGTACATCTTACTCGTATATGGCATTCTTGAGTATCCATAAACATGACTTAACCTTGGGGTCCTACTATCTCATATAGCTTTACTTCATCACTTAACATCATCCTACTATAGTTTCAGATGACTCAAGCTTAACACGATGACCTTGGTATACTTCTTCCAATAGGATAGTTCCCATTCCGGTTGTATCCTCTCTTTGGACTACCATGTATTGTATACCAATTGAGATCTACTTTCATCCTTTATATAAGGCTGTAGTGATGTCATAGCTACTTGGTAGGGAACAAGATATCTAACTTCGCTTAGGAAAATAGGTAAGAACCTTTGACTCGAGTGTGTCAGGAGTATTCTTTTGTTGAATATCCATCTCAAGCCATAAGAAGAATTGGTTTAGATAAGAAGGCTTCATATAGTCACTACCAAACCTACAGGTCTCCTATTAAAGGGTTTTAATCCTAGGGTCAAAGTGTTTGCTCTGATACCAACTGTGGTGACCCAGCATACCACTGCATATGTAGTATGCAAGTCGTTGACATAACACCAATGAAACACCATCTCACTAGTATTACATCGATCAGAGTGGTACAACAGAAACATCGCAGGTCCAAGGTAGGTGCATAGGATTCCAAATTTCATCATACAGAAGATCTTCAGAACCTCCTCAACAGGTAGAGGTTTAGTTCTGGCGATTACAAGTGAGAAAGAACAACGAGAAGGCTAAACTAAGCTACAACTAATGCAGTTGGTTTGCTACAAAAACTACAGAATTACCCTAACTACTTAGGTTCTAGGGTTAGGGAATTGGGTCCCTTCTACACCTATTCTAGTTTTCCACCAAGCTTGGCATAGTCGTTGACTCCATTGATAGATCTGACATTGATAGAAGGCTTTATCTTCATCTTCAGTGTCTCGAGATTGCCTCCTTGAGTTGCCTTCAATCTAAGCAAGGGTTACGAGGGAGTGGGGTGAGTAACGAGCGTTACCCAGCAAGTTCATTGATACGTCTCCAACGTATATATAATTTTTGATGCTCCATGCTTGTTTTTACACCATTTGCCTACTGTTTCGTTACACTTCATGGCACTTTTATGCATTTTCCAGAACTAACCTACTAACAAGTCGCCACAGTGCCAGTTCCCTGTTTTCTGCTGTTTTTGTGTTTCAGAAGTGATACACAGGAAATATTCTCGGAATTGCACGAAACAAGTTCCTGAAGTCTTATTTTTCTCAGAAGCTTCCAGAGATCCGAAGAGGAGTTGAAGGGGGGCCACGAGGGCCCCACACACCAGGGCGGTGCGGCCAGGGGCCTGGCCATGCCCCCTACGTGTGAGAGCCCCTCGGGCCACCTCTGACGATGCCCCTTCGCCTATAAAGACCCCCCGATGGAAAAAACCTAAGTACCCCGATCAATTTTCCAGAACACATCGCGATCCACCGCCGCCGTCGACCCAAAGATCGAGAGGGTCCAGAAGCTCTTCCCGGCACCCTGCCGGAGAGGGGAATCGCCACCGGAGGTCTTCTTCATCGCCATGCTTGCCTCCAGAGCGATGAGTGAGTAGTCTACCTTGGACTATGGGTCCATAGCAGTAGCTAGATGGTTGTCTCCTCCACCATGTGCTTCATGTTTAGATCACATGAGCTGCCCTACATGATTGAGATCACCGTTATGTAATTCTACATGTTTGGTTTGTTGGGATCCGATGAATATTGGTGTTATGATTGAGTTGCTATACTGAAATATATCTTTTGTTATCTCTATGTTGTTTATGATCTTGCATGCTCTCTGTTGTTAGTAGCTATCTTGGCCGAGTAGTTGCTAGTGACTCCAAGAGGGGGTATTTATGCTCGATAGTGGGTTCATGCCTCTATTTAATCTGGGGGAGTGACAGAAACCTCTAAGATTGTAGATGTGCTGTTGCTACTAGGGAGAAAACAACATCATATGCTTAAGGGCATATGCTTTGTTTACATTACACACTTTGCTTAATGCAATTATCTGTTTTTCGCAACTTAATACTTGTGGAGTTCTCGGATTGATTCGCCACAAGTGGATTATTAGTCATAGATGCAGTTGGATGGCGGTCTATGTATTTTGTTGTAATGCCCAGAGTAAATCGCATAGTGATCTTCTTGACATATCACGTTTATCTTTATTCTATCAATTGCCCAACTGTAATTTGTTTACCCATCATGTGTTATTTATCTTATGGAGAGACACCACTAGTGAACTGTGGACCCCGGTCCTATTTCCATCATATTGCTATCACCTGTTTACTTTACTCGCACTGTTTACTTTACTCGCATACTATTATCAATTTCCACTCGATACGCTCATAACCTTTGTTTCAAGCAAACCGGTGAGATTGACAACCCCATCGCAAGTTGGGAGCAAAGTACTTGGTTGTGTTGTGTGCAGGTTCCGCATTGCAGCTAGCAAGCAAAGCTTGGATGAGGCGCCATATATAAATTGTCCGAAGCTGTCGCAAACTAGCAAGCATCACCTACAGTCGTATTGCCCGCTCTTCTCCTGATCGACATAACCTTGGTTTCTTAACTGAGGGAAAACTAGCTGCTATACTCATCACACCTTCCTCTTGGGGTTCCCAACGGGATGGTCATTCACCATGCATCAAGCATAATTTTCTGGCGTCGTTGCCGGGGAAGAGTGGAAGACCTCTGCAAGGGGAGTTTTTTGCACACACATCCTTTACTTTGTTTTAAGTTTTGCTTTACTTTATTTTTACTTGCATCATTTTATATTAAAAACCCAAAAAAATTAGAATCCTTGGTAGTTGTTATTTCTTTACTTTTAGTTCATCATGCTATTCCCTAAGTACGTTCTGGAGGACCTCTCAGTAGGTAGTGGTTCAATTATTGGGAAAGATAACATTGAGGAGTTCTTTAATCACATTAGTATGCATAAGGAAGTTGAGAAAAAATCTTTGGTTGAGTTAGCTCCTAGTATTGAAGTTGCTTCTGCTTATTTGATTCACATGTTGGAAACTAGGTTTGCTAGTCTTAATCCTTTTACGCAATACATGTTCTTTAAGCTTCATGAAATTGAAGATCCTGAAAAGAAAGCTTTTATTTTGGAAGCTTTGCGCCTAGAATTTAAAGATGTTGTTATTGAAGCTAGAAAAGTTCTTAAACGTTTTAATAAACTCGGTTCACCTTCGAAGGTTATTAGTACAAACGATGAAGGAGCCGAAATACCTATACCTAGCAAGCTCTTGGGATTGCGTGAAGCTTTTGAAAGTAATTTTGACTGGATTTGTCCCCAAAATCTTTTTAGTGATTTGAGTGAACCAAAGCGTGATCACAAAGGGTCTTCTAAAACTTATGTGGATGAAATACAATGCCTTATTGACAAAACCTCTGCAGTTGATATTAATGCTCCTTCGGATGTTACTTGATTCGCAATTTTCTGCGCCTAGCTCAAAGGCGTTAAAGAAAAGCACTCTTGGGAGATAACCCAATGTTTTATTTCCAGTACTTTTTCTTTTATTTGAGTTTTGGAAGTCATTACTACTGTAATGACCACTCCTTATCCTTTTTATTTTATTTTTGTGCCAAGAGAAGCCTCTAATTCGAGTGAGGTAAAGATTTCGGGATGTTGCTGTCCTGAAACTGTTTTCGGTGCTACACCGTAAAAATTCATATAAATTCTATGTATATCTTTTGGACCTACGATTTCTTGTTCATATGCCCCAGGTTATATCCAAACTTTCGTTAGTTGAACACTTTTTGATTTGAGCAACAGAAAACCCCTCAAAAATTCGACCTTTGTTAGCTGTTCTGTTTTGACAGATTTCTGCCACTATTCATTTTTGCCACTTTATCGCTTTCTTTTTGAGTTCTTTTGATCACGGAACTTTTGGGGAAGTTGCTACAGTAGTATATACTTCATATGTGGTGGTTTTGGGTTGAAACCGGAAGCAAAAAGAGGTTGATTATATGTTATGCTTGCACTAATGTTGCTAATAGATTTGTGTTTAGTTTTGTACGAAGGAAGTTTTCAAGTTTAGGGATTGGAGAATGATGAGATGAGTTGAAGAATGGACAAAAGCTCAAGCTTGGGTATGCCCATGCATAACCCCAAGAAATATCCAAGAAGTACAAGCGTCAAAGCTTGGGGATGCCCCCGAGGCACCCCTTCTTCATCGGCAAAAATAAGATCACCTTTCAAGACACTATATTTTTATTGCTTCATGCACTATGTGTTTTTCTTGGAGCGTTAGTTGTTTTAGTTTTCTTAGTTAGTTTAGTTTTGTTTACTGCAATAAATGGTTGGACCCCAACAAATTTCTTTTGGAGGAGATGTACTCGTTTTCATTTGCCAAGAACACTCCGTTTTTCATTCTTACAATTTCACCGAGTGTTCTTCTTTTTCCGCTACTGCTTTTGGTTTTCATTTTTGCCTTGATTTGCGTTCAGACTTTGTTATATCTTTTCATCAAGGTGTATTTTTGCCTCTGATTTTTATTGGTTTTCATCAAAAGAGGTGTCTATAAAAATTTCAAATGGTGTTGGAAAAGAGAAAAAGCTTGGTGCAAAATAGTGGTACAAGAAGGAGCTTGTGTAGACTGCGGCTTAGGCTTTTTCATATCGTACTTGATGTCTTTTTGATAGTATGCTTAGTGGTTTTTGCTGTAGCATGACTTGTCTCAAATAACTGAGATTGCTTAATGAGCCTTTGAAAAAATCATGCGTTGTCTTAATTATTTGGAAGCATTATTTTGGTTTTCTCCTTGATGCTTTATTTGGGTTGACTTGGCGCATGCTCACACATGTTACACTCTTACAAAGTCACCAATAGCCTCTATGATCATTTAGTTTTTAACTTTTGATGCCATCTTATGCTTGTTTTAATGTCGCTTTGTCGCTTTGCATGATTATGGCCATTATTGCTCTCTTAGTTGGTCGCTCCCAGTCTTTTGCTAGCCCTCGCCTTGTACTGAGTATGAGCTCTACTCGTGCATCCAACTCCTAAAAGCCAAAGTTTGCCATTGTGTCCACCATACATGCCTACTAGCAATTTGCTATTCCAAGTAAATTTGACTTACTTTTATCTTCTCTTCAAATTAAACTCTTACCAGTGTTATGCGAAAATTGGTCAGTAAAGCTCTCACGAACCGGAAGGCACACTTTACTTTTTCTTGTTCTTAAAAATTTGACATTGTGGTCTCTTATGTTGAGTTGTTATGCTTGCAAGTTGTAAGTTGGATTCTAGCCCATCCATGCTATCATGGGGCAAGCTTTCAACATTGCACTTCTTATTTGAGTTGATATCGTGATCTTTTGTTTATGGATGCCCGCAGTGTGAAATGAATTGGGAATCTTGTGGGGATCATGGAGTTTGTATATATGTTAGGGAAACGCATGGGCCACCAATCTAAGCCATGAATAATTCATGGTGGAAATTTGCAGCATACCCATGGTGGACATTCGACGACGCATCTCACAATAAAAAGCTAAACAAATGGCAAATAAAAGAGATGTTGAGGTGTTCATTGTCTGCTTGTCCTGTCATTTTGATGTGGGCTTGTTCCATGTCATCGGGCACGGAGGTACCCCGTTGGCAATTTTTGATGATACATATATACTTACAATGACAAGAGCCTTGCTTGGGACTCTAAGTTGAGTAGCATGAGGTTTGGGTACTCGTATTCACGAGACACGAGGCTTTCGACTTATGATTTGTCAAGCATATGCATCATAATTGTTCTCGCATTAACTCTAACCATTCAAGATGCTTATGATGGGGGCAATGAGAGCTCAAAGCCGGTAAGTAACATAATTTTTGAAGGTTATAAAACTTGCAATCACTGCTTCCCTCCGCGAAGGGCCTTTCTTTTACTTTTTTGTTGAGTCACCACCTTCTTTCTTTATGCACCATTAAGAGAGCATAGTTGTCATTCTTAGTATAATGTGCATTGTCCCAAAGTTTTCATTGATTGATTCATATTATTAGTTTCACTTGTTCTCAAATTACTTATATCTAGTCGCCCTCTTAAACTTGAAGGTGTCCTATGCATTTATGTTTTGCTCTCCATGAAGGACAAGCTGAAAACCACTTGTATGTTTTTCCTTATGATTTGAACACATGTTTGACTTTCATTGTTTCATTTTCATGATCTTTTGTTTGTGTTCATTTGCATGTTTATAACATGGTTGCTAAGTGTTTATTGTCAAGATTATATCTTTCATGCCCATGTTTTAAGTTCTTTTGATCCCAGCTCACAACGCTTACATATATGATCAAAATTGTGTAGGTGCATGTCACCTCAAAAATTATTTCTTTTGTTATCACTTACCTACTCGAGGACGAGCAGGAGTTAAGCTTGGGGATGCTTGATACGTCTCCAACGTATCTATAATTTTTGATGCTCCATGCTTGTTTTTACACCATTTTCCTACTGTTTCGTAACACTTCATGGCACTTTTATGCATTTTCCGGAACTAACCTACTAACAAGTCGCCACAGTGCTAGTTCCCTGTTTTCTGCTGTTTTTGTGTTTCAGAAGTGATACACAGGAAATATTCTCGGAATTGCACGAAACAAGTTCCTGAAGTCATATTTTTCCCGGAAGCTTCCAGAGATCCGAAGAAGAGTTGGAGGGGGGCCACAAGGGCCCCACACACCAGGGCGGCGCGATCAGGGGCCTGGCCGCGCCCCCTACATGTGAGAGCCCCTTGGGCCACCTCTGACGATGCCCCTTCGCCTATAAAGACCTCCCGACGGAAAAAACCTAAGTACCCCGATCAATTTTCCAGAACACATCGCGATCCGCCGCCGCCGTCGACCTGAAGATCGGGAGGGTCCAGAAGCTCTTCCCGGCACCCTGCCGGAGAGGGGAATCGCCACCGGAGGTCTTCTTCATCGCCATGCTTGCCTCCGGAGCGATGAGTGAGTAGTCTACCTTGGACTACGGGTCCATAGCAGTAGCTAGATGGTTGTCTCCTCCACCATGTGCTTCATGTTTAGATCTCATGAGCTGCCCTACATGATTGAGATCACCGTTATGTAATTCTACATGTTTGGTCTGTTGGGATCCGATGAATATTGGTGTTATGATTGAGTTGCTATACTGAAATATATCTTTTGTTATCTCTATGTTGTTTATGATCTTGCATGCTCTCCGTTGTTAGTAGCTATCTTGGCCGAGTAGTTGCTAGTGACTCCAAGAGGGGGTATTTATGCTCGATAGTGGGTTCATGCCTCTATTTAATTTGGGGGAGTGACAGAAAATTCTAAGGTTGTAGATGTGTTGTTGCCACTAGGGAGAAAACAACATTCATATGCTCAAGGGCATATGCTTTGTTTACATTACACACTTTGCTTAATGCAATTATCTGTTATTCGCAACTTAATACTTGTGGAGTTCTCGGATTGATTCGCCACAAGTGGATTATTAGTCATAGATGCAGTTGGATGGCGGTCTATGTATTTTGTTGTAATGCCCAGAGTAAATCGCATAGTGATCTTCTTGACATATCACGTTTATCTTTATTCTATCAATTGCCCAACTGTAATTTGTTTACCCAGCATGTATTATTTATCTTATGGAGAGACACCACTAGTGAACTATGGACCCCGGTCCTATTTCCATCATATTGCTATCACCTGTTTACTTTACTCGCACTGTTTACTTTACTCGCATACTATTATCACTTTCCACTCGATACGCTCATAACCTTTGTTTCAAGCAAACCGGTGAGATTGACAACCTCATCGCAAGTTGGGAGCAAAGTACTTGGTTGTGTTGTGTGCAGGTTCCGCATTGCAGCTAGCAAGCAAAGCTTGGACGAGGCGCCATATATAAATTGTTTGAAGCTATCGCAAACTAGCAAGCATCACCTACAGTCGTATTGCCCGCTCTTCTCCTGATCGACATAACCTTGGTTTCTTAACTGAGGGAAAACTAGCTGCTATACTCATCACACCTTCCTCTTGGGGTCCCAACGGGCTGGTCATTCACCACGCATCATTCATATAAGGAATAAGGTGTTTTATGCACTAGCTACAGCCTTAGACTCAAGAGTCGTTCGGCAATGTAGGTTTTCGTAAACATTTCTTCAAGAGGTTGCTTTTATTCAGAAGAACTATGTCCGTCAGCCTTCGCAGGTTGATTAGAGCTTCGATGGGCTCCTTTCCTGCCGTGTTCGCAGCTCCTTCCCGGAACAGGGAGTATCTAGATACTTTCTTACACTCTGCAAAGGTGGTCACTTGTACTCATAAGAGATCAAAGCCTTGCTGCACAACCGGGCGATCTTTCCCATCCACACTTCCTTGGTGTGGGTCCCAGTCGATGATCCAAGCCAATCAATGTTCCTTCCTGCGACCTTGCATACCCACCCTTTTGCAGCTCCAACTTCGGTTCGCTACCCACATCGGTTGTCTTACACTTTGGTAGTTGCTGACCTCGGTATACTTGTCCTCACCGGGCACTCTACACTTTGGTAGTATTCTGACCTCGACAATATGTTACCCCTGCCGGTCATCTTACACTTTGGTAATATCCGACCTCGGTAATCTACCCCCGTTATTGCCACAATCCATCATAGACCGCCAGAACCGTGGAATCTTTAGGGGGATTCCACCCTTCCCGAAGCTCCTCGCAGGGAGACAACTACTACGGAACGGCGCATCCGTTGATATGCAAGAGGGAAAAGATATAGCTAACTCCTCCATCCCATTCCAGATCCTATGGTTGACCATATTTTATGGCACAAGAATCACTGGCGACATTGGTTATTAGTCCTAGGTGAACATTCTAGTTGCAGTGGGACCTCCACCATCATGCATACCATGGTCCCACTGCCCACCTTCCTAGGTCGACAACCACCGTGGTTGCTAACCACTAATCATGTTAATTGAGAAAACAGAACCTTTGCTTTTGAATGCAATAATAATACCACCGGTACATTTGCAAGTAATTTGCTAAAGATAACCAAGAGATATGAGCAAGAGTAAACGTCTCTTCGAGATCTTCGGCGGGTGTGATGCCCCAAAACCGGCACCTTGCAGATGATAGCGCTTCTGCCACAATCTACACGGTGTCGCTTTGGAAACGCACCACCAAGCGCCTCGTGCACGTCACAACATGCACGTGATGCGGGTGGAATCAAGGTAGCAACATTACACAAGTTCACAATGGAACCCACAAAAGAATATATAATATAACCACGAAGACTCCATGAGTGAAAATATCCAAATATACATACAAAGATCCAAATCATACATAAAGCAAATAGTATTCGAGTATGGACAAGAGTACAAATGGGCCTAAGAGGCCTGAAGATAAACGATGGCGTCCAAACCCTGCCTAGGCCAAGCCGGAAGGGTAACCTTGCCAACTTCGGTGCTCCCATACCTATCAAAATCGTCGGGCCAATGGTTGCCGAACAAGGAGGGAGAAAGATAAAAAGGGAAAAAATGAGGGTGAGTACCGAGGCACGTACTCGCGAGACTAGAATTCAGCTGTGCGGCAACAAAAGAACTTTACTACAGAGACACTAAAACTTCCGTCTAAATAGAATAAGATAAGAGAGCAAAAAAAAGAACCAACTAGATACTAACACTAAACATAACCCAGCCGATGAATCACCTCATCGCACCCACACGAAGAAGCAATATCAAAGGCACTCACACAGTTAACAAGTTTTATTGCAGGTTTGTTGTTGTAGTTGTGCTAACTTACTACACTAGTTTATTAATATGGAAATAGCAGGTGTAAGTTATTCTATGATCGAGTAGTACAGCTCCAAGTCGTCCATAACCGCGGACACGGCTTTTTGAAAAGATTTAACCCTGCAGGGGTGCCCAAATATCCCCAAACGCATGATCACCCCTTGATGCCTACGATTAGCACACTTCCAATGGTGTGCCGGTAGGAGGTCACGACTCGCACTCTCCTTCACTACAAACAAGTCCATGAAGCCACCTAACTAAGTTTAACCCGTATCGAGAGTCCGGCCGAATCTCTGAGACAGACCTAGTTGTTTGTGTCTACGGCTTCGAGGCCCGGCTCCACTCTGGGGAGCCGACCCGCTTCAGCAGCGATAAACGCACGTACCACATCCTATGCGTGCATGCAGAAGCAAAACAAGGGGTTACAAGGCACTCTTGGGCTTCCCCCAAAATAAATTTGACCGTTAAGATACAAGAGCTGCATGCACGCAAAACCCAAATGGAAAACCTCAAACTAGTTGTGGCCACTGGACAAGTGTGTAGATTCTGGCAGTGATCGAGGGGAGGCCCTTAAATGTACCCACGTCTGGTTAGAGCGCTCAGTCTCAGAACAGTTCATGCAATCTCGGGGTCCTAGGGGACACAAGTGAGCCATCGTAAATCTGGCAAAATGACTCACCGATGCCTCTGCTTAATTCAATTTTAAGTATTAACAATAAAGTGAACCATGATGATTTCCAACACATATATCCATAAAGTAGAGCATGTGATAACTTCCCAACCCAATAAGATAAACCAACTCCAACAACCTGAAGATGCCTACGACTCGCAAGGCCAACTCAAACAACAAGCACATGGTTAATGGGACGTATGGAAGGTTCTACGGCTTTGCTTTGGATAAACAGGTGGATAGGACACGGGACTTGAGCAACGCATCGTGACACAAGGCTAGAATACAGAGCTAGCGAGAGCAAAAGTATTAAATGGGTAGAGAGAAAAGGGCTCGCCTGAAAAGATGGTCGAAGAACAACCGAAGAACTTGTCGTTGCTCACATCGACACGAATCAGCCTATCCGAGAAGAAGCAAAATGCTACAACAAACAACGGATGCAATACTTACTACTATGGCAAAATAATCAGCATGATCATGTGAATGAATGCATGACATGGCAATTATGATGCAATGCAACTTATCCAAATTAAGCGGAATCGGAATCCCGTCACACACATATAGTTCAAGTTATTTTCTACCGACAATTTTAAATGTTGATTAGCATGGCATAGACAAAATATGGGTGAGCTACACAATATGAAATGAAGTGGTGAAACCATATTTGCTAATTCACAATTACCCCATAGGTTGTTTATTAGGTGAGATGCAAATTACCATGTCACTATATGATATACGATGCAAACAGATATATGGATGGTATATTCAGATTCTATGCATTTTTCTGAATAACTTTTATATAAAACACTTTGTATTTCGAGTTACGGTTTGAAAGATATGGATTTAGCAAGATTTGCATAAATGCAGGAATTTTCTGAAACAGAAACGAAGCTGGGAATTTTCTCACCAACAGGGATCTAGCTGCAGGGGCTGGCATGCGGGGCCGGGTCACTGACTAGGCTGCTGCGCTGGAGCTCGCTGCGCTGGCTCCAGAAGTGACTGACGGGAAGGGCCCACATGTTGGAGCGGAAAATGGATCAAAAAGGTTGGCTTGGTGCCCGATCAAAAAGGATGGCTTGGTGCCCAGCCGGGGGGCAAACCCTATGCTCCGCCCGTTAGCGGGACCGAGCCCCGCTCTGCCCGCATGGGCGCGATACTGGGCTGGCCCGTTAACGGGGCGGCAGTCTAGGTTTTTACTTTTTTCGTTGGTTTTTTTCTGGATTTTTTGTTTTACTGTTTTTTCATGGTTTTTCGTTTCCTTTTCTTTTTTTGTTCTTTTTCTTTCTTAAAAATTCTGAACATTTTTAAAATTCAAATATTTTATTTTTTTGAACAGTTTTAAAATTTGAATATTTTTTAATTTTGAACATTTTAATGTTTGAACATTTTTTACTTTTGAACATTTTTATGTTTGAACATTTTTTTCTTTTGAACATTTTTTACTTTTGAATATTTTTCAAATTTGAACATTTTTTATGTTTGAACATTTTTTTCAACTTTGAACAATTTTCAAAAATTGCTAAGATTTGAAAAAAATGTTCATATCTCAAATTTGTTCAAATTCGAAATTTGTTCATATCTCAAATTTGTTCAAATTCGAAATTTGTTCATATCTCAAATTTGTTCAAATTTGTTTAAAATTGTTCAAATTTCAGAAAAGAAAAGAAAATAGGAAAAAAACAGAAAAGGAAAAAACAGAGAAGAAACACCATCTGGGCCGGCCCAATAGGAACGTCCCGCGAGTGGAGCAAACTAAGGGCGCGCCTGCGGGCGGAGACTAGGAGCCCCCCAGCCGGGGAATCGAACTAGAGATCTGCTGCATAGAGGCGATGGGCTCAGACCAGTTGTTCACTGAAACGGATTTGAATAGAATAGGATGCTGAATAAGATAAAGTGTGAAAACTGGAGTCGACCTGACGAAACTGAAGACAGTTTTCTGAGCGGAGCTCATTATAGACGGCGAGGCGGTTGGAGCAAATGGGGACACGGCAGTGGACGAGGAGGACGCGGCCTGCTGCGGGGAACCACAAAGTGGCGGTGTGGAGTCCAAGTGCTCACCGGAGCATGGACGACGACATGCACCTGCGACGGAAGACAACGGTGAACGCCAAGAAGATGTCACCAAGCACGAGAAGATACAGGGAGAGGTCTAGGAGGACGGCGATAGACGAGCGTGCTGCGGAGACGAAGGGCGAGGATCTTGATGGAGACGAGGAGGCAAGCAAGCGAGGTTGGGGTAGAGCCTTGGACTTGACTGAACGGAACGAGGGCGACGGGGAAGGAGCTCAGGATCAAAGTGCTGGACGCCGGGCTTGGAGAGTTCAATGGAGACATAGACGCGGGCATCCCAGAGTGCTGGCGATGCGGGCTTGGACAAGGGCGAGCATGCATCGACGAGGATGAACAAAGGAGGCCGATCAGGCTTGGTCGATGGAGAGACGCCGGGTGTTTCAGCTGCAGCACGAGCCCGAGCTTGTAGTAAGGGGAAACACATGGTTACGAGGTGAACAATGGATAGAGAGCCATAAGCCTAGAACTAGATGGAAAGAAAGAGAAAAACACGGTGGACTCACCATGAAGTCGTGAGCATCCTCAGGGGAGGTTGGAAGAGAAGAGCGAGGACAGAGGCGGCGCGACGGTACTCGACTGGTTGCAGAATTGAGGGGGATGGCGGGGCTTGCAAGGACGAGCTCGAGAGCGGACACACACGCGAGAAACACGGGCTGTTAGCGGCGCTGGGGGAGTAGGAGCTAGGGTTTGCAGGGCTAGGGTGTAGCGGTTTAAAAGGAGGAGGCGAGATGCATGGGAGCCGTCCCTTCGACGAACAGGGGTATGTGGAGGTTGTGGATGAATTCCGTACAAGGAAGAAGAAGGAGCCCTCTCTCCAACAGGTATGATGGGTCGCTGGTTCTTGTTGGGCTCAAAGCCAAGATGGCTAGAAACAGAGATTCGCTCTTGAAGAGTAAGATAGGGCCTGATTCGGAAACGAGATATTCTCATTTTCCCGGAATTTCAGAGGACGAGAGAGGGAAAGAAAATATTAGAGAGGGAAGTATTTTATAGAGAAAGAAAGAGAGCAAAGATGGATAGAAGAAGGCAGAAAACTTGGCAAACATTTTTTGAAAACTTTATTTGGATACAAAACAATTCCAAAGTTTGCAAACATTAAAGTTTGCGTTTTATTTAAAATAAGAAAAGAAGAGGAGGGTTTGTTATAAAACCATACGAGCAAAATAAAATTAGATTTTTATACCACATAATTTTAGTTTCGATAAAAACGTGCAAGGTGAAAGATGCATGCCGATGCACAAAGTTATGATGACGTGAAAAAGAAAAAGAACAAACAGTTATCTAATATGGGTATTTTTCCGGGTCGTTACAGCAGGCCACCCCAGCCGTCCTTGTTAGCTGGGTTCGTCGGTCCGCTCTAGCCGCCTGCGTCAACATCGACATTGATGTCGATGTTGGCCCCGGTCGGATGGCATCACCGATGCAACCCCGGTGCCAACGATTCGGTCTTTTTCTCTGGGCGTCGCAGCTATCAGCTGCCCCTATGATGCTATCAGGATGATGCTGCCAATGCCACCTGGCTTCGCCTTCTTCCTTTGCCCGACTATGAGCTAAACCTTCTCCTTCTCTATCTATGGGTAGTGTGCTGCAGTTCACTTCTTGTTGATTCAATGCCCTAGGTGGTGGTGTAATGGAGCTATACTAATAGCTTGTGGTGATAATTGTTGGGTGCTCTGATATGTTTGCTAGAACTAGCCAAGTGTTGTGTGTTTGAATTTATTCTCTACTATGGATGATTCACTTATCCCATGCACAAGTGACTTGCTATGTTTTTTCTGATGAAACATTAACTATGGATATTTATTAATACGCATCTATGTGTGTGGCCAAACTTTGGGTCGAGCTTGCTGGGAGGGTTTGATGCTCTACAACTTCTTAGTTGAGTTTAAATAGCAAGGTAAATATATGGGTGCTCACATATGGTTGATTTACTAGATATGGTTTGATGGTGAGCTTGATGGTGAGCCTGTATGCATGTTTATTGTGGCTTTGTTGTTGTGATAAAGGAGATATCATGATGATCAGATCATAATAACACATGAATCTGAGATGATTTTTATTTGAGAAATTCAGTGATATGATTTTATTTGGATTTCCTTGAAAAGTTATGAACTAAACCTCTGGTGCAGTGATGATTTAATAGAAATATCTCGCTGCTATACCTTGTTCATATTGTGAATCCAGTGGTTATTGTTTGGAGTAACTGGATATACTATGGGGCCTCAATTAGAGTGTGCTCAGTGTTGATGGAATGATTTTGGTGGCTGCTATTGATCCTATGAGACATATTGCTGCTATAGATTACCAAATCATGTGCATACATGATCTGAGGTTGGGATTGCTTTGGTGTGGTGCAAAGTGATGAAGTCCAACCTTTGGTAAGGGCTGTTGCTAGATACATAATTGATAAGAACAGATCAGACACTTGATTTCTTAGCCTAGCCAATGATGCAAAGGCTGAGGCAAAATTTGTATAAGAACAGATATTACTTGTGGCTTTTTTATTTCAGACCCTGTGATGATGCTTGCATAGCAACTCAATGCATGCCTGAGGGTTCTACACCCCTCTGTTCTCCTAGGTGAAAACCTGGTAGAAGGGCAGTTGGGTGTATGTGCTTTTCTTTGATGCTTTCAACTATGCAACATGCTTGAGAAAATAACAAGGTCTGGCTGGCAGGTGTGGTACAAAACTCTACCTGTTGCCCCTTGTCCTGCTACTAGTGGTGGTCTGTTGTGTTTTGTTGGAGATGTTCTTGGCTGGCTTGGTCAGTTCCTACTGGGGCTTTCCCTGCTCCTCCCAGATGATTGGCCTGCTCCTCCTGGATGCTTGCCCTGCACCACCTGGATGGTTGGCCTGCTCTTCTTTGCTTCAGACTTGATTCTTCTATGTGACCATCTTGATTGGTACTATTTTGGTGGTGTGCAAGAGTAATCTGGTGGCTGTTGCTTGGTTCTTATGGTGATGTTCTGGGAGTGTTCTTGATGTGCTTGAGATTGTGGTGATGGTGCTTGTGAGGTGCGGCTGTCAAAGGTGGCTTTGTGTTTATATAGTACTACTGCTGTGAGGACTGTCGGGGATATAGCCCCGGGTATACCAAAGTACCCTCATATTATGACTAACATATGCGTTATATATCAAGTTATATATGCAGGAATATTAAAAAGCAAGTTTACAGCAAGGTTTGGCCGGATTATATCTCGCCGGGCCAGAATATACTCTCCCAGGCCAGAACAGTGTAGCTAAGGCCGGCATACTCATTGCTGGGCCGGTACAGCGCAATCCCGGCCCAGCAGACAGGTATTCTGGTGGCCCCTTATCATTCGGCTCGGGTGGGCCGGCATCCGATTCGCCCTGGCCTGCCCATCCCGGTGCCAGTCCAGCGCCCCGGCCTGCGCATCCCGGGCCCAGGCCGGCATCCCGCCGCTCCCCGGCTGGGCCGGCATCGCGGCTGGGCTCCCCGCTGTGTTCTTCCCGGCTGGGCCCCTGGCCGCCCCGGCTGGGCCGTGCCCTGGCGTCCCGCTGGGCCGGCGCACCCTTCCCGCCTCGGCCGCTCTGCTCCAGCGCCCCCGGCCGGGCCTCTTCACTCGCGCGCCCCGGTGGGCTTCTCCCAGTGCAACATCCGGCTGGGCCGGATTAGGAGAATCCAGCCTATCCGGGATTTCCCCTCTAGGCCCCCTTTGCCATTTCCGGCTGGGCCGGATTATAGTATTCCGGCTGGGCCAGGCCAATACTCCCCTGGCCCAGGCCGGATTATCTTCATAGCAGGCCGGATTATTACTCTCTAGGACCGAGATTTATCCCCTCCGACGTATTTTATTCATCCGGCATCAACTCTAGCTCCTTGTGTCAGTCCTGGGACGCCTCCAGGCTCGGACTGGCACATCCTCCATCGTTGTATGCTGGTCTTGGGACGCCCCTTGGCTCAGACCAGCATATCCCTCCTCTCCTAGCCAGCCTTATCCTCAGGAGGAGGATAAGACTGGTGACATGGAGATCCTGAAGACAGACGCTAGAAGACAAAGACCAAGTACTCCAAGGACAGTCAAGATGGGACGAGGCCATGACGATGACACCAGCCACAGTACCAAGTACGGTACCAGGATGATGCAAGCTACAGTGTGACAAGACCCCAGTAGTCAACTCAGCTACAGTATACCTGTACAGTGTATTGTGGGGCATCCCTTGTCCCCTGGGCTCCCTATATAAGGAGCACCAGGGGGATCGATCACCCCAGCCTCTGGAGGAGGCTCACTTCTTTCTCGCTCCATGAGAGCTCTTCTTCTTGAGTAGCACTAGCTATTTAGCTCCTGCCCAGTGCAGCCTTAGATAGGCAAGATATACAGCTCAAGGAGCACCATTGTAGCTCTCATGTGTAGCTCATATAGATCAGACATGCAGGAGTAGGGGTGTTACCTCCTCACGAGGGCCCCGAACCTGGGTAGCTCGGTGTGTTAGCAGTGTGCTTTGTGCGCGGTCTCTTCCGCGCCTTCCCTCCTCCGGATCCACCAGTGTACAGTCGGCCCCCATTTAAGCCATCCCATGGCATATGTTGTTTCACCACGATGACATTTGGCGCCCACCGTGGGGCAGATCAAGGCGCTGGTAGGAGTACATCCGGATGAGATCTTCTTCATCTGCTCGGGGGCTCGATATCAGCATTGCCTCCGAGCACTGCAGGTCTTCTTCAACCTCCCGGGCTGACCTCAACTCGCCCGGGCCGCCATACGGCTGTCCAGGGTCTACATCGGCATCTCCGGGCCGGCACTCGGCTTCCTCTGGCCGGCATATATATATCCTGGCCGGCATATTTTATATCCTGGCCAGCATATTTTATGTCCTGGCCAGCATATTTTATGTCCCGGCCGACATATTTTATGTCCTGGCCAGCATATTTTATGTCCCGGTCGGCATATTTTATGTCCCGACCGGCATATTTTATGTCCTGGCCAGCATATTGTATGTCCCGGCCGACATATTTTATGTCCTGGCCGGCATATGTTATATCCTGGCTGGCATATTTTATGTCCTGGCCGGCATATTTTATATCCTGGCCAGCATATCTTATGTCCCGGCCAGCATATTTTATGTTCGTCGTACCAGGGACCGTTCCGCCTTCACCTCGAGCATCTGCAGGTACTTCAAACTTCTTCAATGGTGCATGCAAGTAAGTATTTATACTAGTTTACTCCATACCCTAGTCGGCTTATCCGAAAATCAGTGTCTCCTTAATAGAAAAAATAGCTCGGGGGCTAGACTAAAGCCTAGCAAATTGACTCTTGAATACTGTTTCAGTATATATTAGTTTGCATGCTAGCATATCAGCTTTTCAGTTTCCTCCTGTATGTCTATCTATATGCCAATTGCTACATATGTCTGCTGCAATAGTACCATTAGTATCAGTTTATGTCTACAGACTTGTGCAAAGTTTTATCTTGGCATGGTATATGCCGGCTTTGTATGCCAACAGTAGCATCTCAAATTCTATGACTTAGAGGATATCTCATATCTTAGACTTAGTATCTATTACTGTAAGCAAGTTGCTTTGTCAAAGTTTTATATCCTTACATATATCAACCTGCATATCTGCAACAGTGCTAGATTTAGTATGCCAGTTGAGATGTTGAGTACATTATATCTACTTATATGCCAAATGCTATGAGAACCACCTTGCATAGAGACCACTATTGCTATTTGCTGAGTCAAGTGTAGTATCTATTTTTGACCATATACTATATGTTATATGCCGGCTGTCATATGCCAAGGCTCGTATGCCGGTTTATATATGTTGAGTACCATATGCTAGCTAGCTACAGTGAGTTTGCTATCATACCAGTTTATTTGCCTATCTCAGTACCAGTTTCTGCATGCTCCATGACAAATCTCGCATGCCAGTTATAGTATACTTGCATTTATATGCCGGCACATGAGTGCCAAATATCTGTTGTGAGATACCAAGTTAGCTTATATGCCAATCTAAGTTGCTTTATGTCAAACTGCTATCTCTCAGTCAATATGCCAAGTGCTTTATTTCAAGAGTTATATGTTGAATGCTATGTGCTATATGCCAAATCTCATATGCCAGTTATAGTATACCTGCATTTGTATGCCGGCACATGAGTGCCAAAATCTTTCCTATAAGTTGTTAAGTTAGCTTATATGTCAAACTGCTATCTCTCAGTCAATATGCCAAGTGCTTTATTTCAAGAGTTATATGCCGAATGCTATGGGCTATATGCCAAACTCCATATGCTAAATTGAAATATGCCAAATGCTATGACCATTGCTATGTCTTTTAGTACGACTACAGAACAGGTTGGATATTTCGTTATATATATATATATCTATTATCCGGCTATGACTCTCCATATTGCCGCTACAAGAAGAAATTACTATTATACCACCAGGGCTTCAGTTTATATCTCAGGTCTCAGGTATTTCAGTTTGTTAGCACATCAGGCTATTAAGTAATATCTTGAGTTACAGGTATTTCAGTATGTCGACATATCTTGGCAAGAGCAAAATTTCAGTATGCCGGCATATTTTATATCCTGGCCGGCATATTTTATGTCCTGGTCGGCATATTTTATATCCTGGCCAGCATATTTTATATCTCAGGTCTCAGGTATTTCAGTTTCTTAGCACATCAGGCTATTAAGTGATAACTTGAGTCACAGGTATTTCAGTATGCCGACATATCATGGCAAGAGCAAAATTTCAGTATGCCGGCATATCATGGCATCAACCAAAATCCTCAATCACCGTTTATTTTGGTTCGCCAGCATATCAAGGCATCAATCAATAACTCATATCGCCGTTTATTTCGGCATGCCAACATATCACGGCATTCTATAATCCTTTCAGTTATCGCCAACTCTGGCTCAGTAATATATCGAGACATTGATCTCAAAGCTAACAAGTATAATATCTTTTGTCATATCCGGTTTCACAGAGTATCCCGGTTTAGCATATTAACATATCTTATCATTTTTGCATACTAACAAGTGCCCAGTGATGGCACAGCCCAAGAGGCATATCAGTATACCAGCATTGTCAAAGCAGACAATGTCGATGAGACATAGCCTGAGAGGCAAAGTGTCGATATAAAGCCCAAAGAGGCGAAATAGCTCAAAAGGCAAAAATAGCCCAAGAGGCATATCAGTATACCGGCATTGTCAAAGCAGACAATGTCGATGAGACATAGCCTGAGAGGCAAAGTGTCGATATAAAGCCCAAGAGGCAAAGCAGCCCAAGAGGCAAAGTAGCCCAAGAGGCAAAGTAACCCAAGAGGCAAGCCCAAGAGGCAAAAGTAGCCCAAGAGGCAAAGTAGCCCAAGAGGCAAAAGTAGCCCAAGAGGCAAAGTAGCCCAAGAGGCAAAAGTAGCCCAAGAGGCAGAGTAGCCCAAGAGGCAAATAGCTCAAGAGGTAAAGTATCGATGTAGCCAAAGAGGGCAAAGTAGTATTCCGGCATTGTCGAAGCAGACGATGTCGATGAGACATAGCCCAAGAGGCAAAGTGTCGATATAGCCAAAGAAGGCACAATAGTATTTTGAGATAGCCCGCGAAGGCTAGCATATCATATATATGAGTTCATGTCAATCAGGACATTGCCTATGATGGCATAAGATAGAATTGGCCTGTGCAGGCCAGCATATCATTTTTTGTGAGCATGAGTTGGGACTTTGGTATATTCTTTATTGAAGCATGTGCACGACTCTACGAGTCCTCCACAGCCTCGGGGGCTAGTGTCGGGGATATAACCTCGGGTATACCAAAGTACCCTCATATTATGACTAACATATGCGTTATATATCAAGTTATATATGCAGGAATATTAAAAAGCAAGTTTACAGCAAGGTTGGGCCGGATTATATCTCGCCGGGCCAGAATATACTCTCCCAGGCCGGAACAATGCAGCTAAGGCCGGCATACTCATTGCTGGGCCGGTACAGCGCAATCCCGGCCCAGCAGACAGGTATTCCGGCGGCCCCTTATCATCCGGCTCAGGTGGGCCGGCATCCGATTCGCCCTGGCCGGCCCATCCCGACGCCAGTCCAGCGCCCCGGCCTCCGCATCCCGGGCCCAGGCCGGCATCCCGCCGCTCCCCGGCTGGGCCAGCATCGCGGCTGGGCTCCCCACTGTGTTCTTCCCGGCTGGGCCCCTGGCCGCCCCGGCTGGGCCGTGCCCTGGCGTCCCGCTGGGCCGGCGCACCCTTCCCGACTGGGCCGCTCTGCTCTAGCGCCCCCGGCCGGGCCTCTTCACCCGCGCGCCCCGGTGGGCTTCTCCCAGTGCAACATCCGGCTGGGCCGGATTAGGAGAATCCGGCCTGGCCGGGATTTCCCCTCCAGGCCCCCTTTGCCATTTCCGGCTGGGCCGGATTATAGTATTCCGGCTGGGCCAGGCCGGTACTCCCCTGGCCCAGGCCGGATTATCTTCATAGCAGGCCGGATTATTACTCTCCAGGACCGAGATTTATCCCCTCCGATGTATTTTATTCATCCGGCATCAACTCCAGCTCCTTGTGTCAGTCCTGGGACGCCTCCAGGCTCGGACTGGCACATCCTCCATCGTCGTATGCTGGTCTTGGGACGCCCCTTGGCTCAGACCAGCATATCCCTCCTCTCCTAGCCAGCCTTATCCTCAGGAGGAGGATAAGACTGGTGACATGGAGATCCTGAAGACAGACGCTAGAAGACGAAGACCAAGTACTCCAAGGACAGTCAAGATGGGACGAGGCCATGACGATGACACCAGCCACAGTACCAAGTACGGTACCAGGATGATGCAAGCTATAGTGTGACAAGACCCCAGTAGTCAACTCAGCTACAGTATACATGTACAGTGTATTGTGGGGCATCCCTTGTCCCCTGGGCTCCCTATATAAGGAGCACCAGGGGGATCGATCACCCCAGCCTCTGGAGGAGGCTCACTTCTTTCTCGCTCCATGAGAGCTCTTCTTCTTGAGTAGCAGTAGCTATTTAGCTCCTGCCCAGTGCAGCCTTAGATAGGCAAGATATACAGCTCAAGGAGCACCATTGTAGCTCTTATGTGTAGCTCATATAGATCAGACATGCAGGAGTAGGGGTGTTACCTCCTCATGAGGGCCCCGAACCTGGGTAGCTCGGTGTGTTAGCAGTGTGCTCTGTGCGCGGTCTCTTCCGCGCCTTCCCTCCTCCGGATCCACCAATGTACAGTCGGCCCCCATTTAAGCCATCTCATGGCATATGTTGTTTCACCACGACGACAAGGACAACACACGGTTTGCATGTCATGTGTGAGCTGCTTGTGGTTGTATCTTGGCGTTCAAGTCATCCCCTTGCGTGAGACTTGTTCTGGGAATATCTAGCTGTACTTATCCTGATCTCACTGTTTATTTCTGCCGCCACTTGTAACTCTAGCTATTCTGAGAACAGTGATACTTAGCTAATGATCATGTGATTGCCTTTACTACTGCTTAACTGTTTAGTGTTAAGTATGAGTATTATTATTAATGGGTTTGGATTTTTCTTGCTTAAACTTAGCTAGGCTAGAGGGTGTTATAGCTTGCCTAAACGTTGCCATTATCTGGATACAAATTTGTCTGTTGCCTTGTCCCTCACATGCCTCTCATCTCAAGTGTAGTTAAATGGATCCAATACAAAGCGTTGTGGCCTAGATTTGGTAATACCCTCTAGTTCTAGATTGTAGATGTGACACCCCAACTTTGGTAAACTTGTTTAAACAAAGTTTAATAAGGCAAAAATGAGGGCCAACAAATTTTTTTTATTGATCAAGCCCCATAAGCTTTTGTGCATGTTTGACTTGTTCGTTGTGTAACCTTGTGTGTTAGATTTGTTTCCTAAAAACAATGTTGTTAATCAACACAATTTTTGCGCTCTTGATCATGTCACACTAAAAATGATTTGGTAAATAAAATATCTTGGCAACCTCTCATCTTCTAAAATGATTTGACTTTTTCAAAGCAAATAGCCAACATTCTTTTGATAGAAAGGTGTTTCCAAAAACTAAGTATTTATAAAATCTTTAGGGATCTATAAGTTGGTCCCACTATTTTGCAAAGCTAATATTTTACAAGCTTATGTTTTCAAAATACTTCCAAATGTATTTCTATATTATATAAGAAATCCTTAAGAAAGGGGATATAATGTCCCCCTTCATTTTAAAGAAAATAAAAGTACCCAAACCAGGGTTTCTCCCTCAAAACTCTTTTCCATTTTCAAAGTATTTTCCATGACATGATCATCTTGAGAGCCCAATGCCCTTATAAAACTTTTCTTGTGTTGTTTGGTTGTTAGCAGGTGTTGATCTATGTTGGCCTTGTTAGAATTCTTGTATGGTAGTATTATCTACTTAGGTCTGTGACCAACACTTCACCCTTAGTTTTTATCTAATAAGTTTTATGCTTATCTTTAGCTCTGAAAACTATAGGTTGGAAGCCCTCAAAAGCCACATCCTAAACTACACCTTCCCTATGCAAAACCCATCATATTTCCTTCTCATTCATTCTTGAGCTACATGTAGATGAGCATAGCTCAATCCAAACCTTGTATCTTCATCTCTACTAAGCCCTTATTTTTATTTCTCTTGGCTTTCCTCCTTTCTTTTCGACTTAAGATGCGGATCATATCTTTTTGGTCTCACTCACTTTCTCAAGAAAAACCCTCCATACCAAGTTTTTCCTCCTCCAACTCTACCTTCGAAATCATTCTGTTTTATGGAACAAAAACCATAGGTCCAAGTGACCTATGAGATTACTTTCTCTTGAAATTTTGGAATAAAATTGTTTCTCTCTCAACTTTACTTCTACATTTCTATTTACCTCTTGCTCACTCACATAGTTCCTTGAAATATCCCATTCTTTGATAAAATGATATTTGGTTTTGAACATCAAAAGTTTAATGTGAAGAATAATACCTTACTTTATTTATCTTTAAAAAAAAATCTTTGTAGAGGCATCCTTTATTCTTTTACTAAGTGCTTTAAAAATCTTGGTTTCATTTCTTTCTTCGAGGTATTATAAAACCTGCAATGCCCACAAATATCCCATTAGCATCCTTGTTTACTTCCAAAGTTTTCTAAACATCTGTACTATCCCTTCTTACTTTATTGATTCCAAATCAAGTAGGAGCCTTTTCTAACCCCTCATTTTTTTTAGTTCTCCTCTCATTCTCTCATCATGGACTTTATTCAAAAATTTGTCCATAAGATCAAACTCCATCTGCATAAATCTTCTCTTACTCTTTTTGAATCACAAATTGAGCACCTCTGAAAATCTTGGAAATAAAATACCATGTTCATTCCAAGGATTCTTCAAGCACCCATCTCCAAACTTGTTGCATGCACAACTTCCACTCTTCAAAACATTTGAACTTCTTCTAAATTCAAATTTTGTGCCAAGTTTTGTTTTTTTAGAACCAGCTGCCAACCTCTCTTCTTTTCTCTGGTTTCCTCTCAAGCAAAGCCCAACCCAACCCCTGGCCCGATCCATCTCTACTCGTCGCCAGGGAGACGATCATCGATGCCCTGTCACGATACTGAACGAACCCGACCACCCTAGCCATCGAGCCAGCACCCAGCGCCCTGCCTCTCTGCTGACGCCAGCCCTACGACGTCACCCTGACGCCACCCGTCCTACGTCAGCCCTCGCCCGACCATTGGGCGATGCCACCGCCCCGAGCACTCACCGAGCCCCCGCCTCGCTATAAAACCCCCCAGCAACCCACTCTCCCCCTCACACCACTCCACTTCCTCCACTCCCCTCACCCAGGCGTGAGAGCGCTACCCTCCTCTCCCTCTCACTTCAGAGAGCGAGGGAGAGAGCAGAAGCTCTCTCGGAGTAGCACCGAGGAGGTGGCCGTCCTCTCAAAGCTCTACATGGCCTCCTTTCCCTCCAAAAACCCATCCCCTAACCTCAGCTAACCCTCAGGAATCTTTTCCCTGCGTAGACCCCGCCGGAAATGCCGCCGTTGAGCCGCGCCAGGAAGAGCCGCCGTCGGAAGAGACGTCCGGGCCGCCGCAGGAGAACGACGCCCCCGGGACTAGAGGTGCCGTCGGACCCTCCCCTGCCTTCTGCGACCCCACCGCCGATCCCGCCGACCCTCGCCGGACCCCTGCCGCCGCCCCCAAGCCACCGGTGAGCTCCCGTTGCCCAGCATGTACCCTGTTAGGGTTTCATCTCACGTGTGTGCCTAGACGAAGAAGATAGATAGTAGCCGTCCGATCATCTTTTAATCCAACGGTCGAAAATGCCAGATACCCCTTCGGGTTTTAATAGGCGCTGACAGACGGGCCCTGCCTGTCAGCCCAAAGTTTTTTTTTCGCCCGCCCCGGGTGCATTTAGTTGGGCCGGCCTGCTCTGCCGGCTTGGCCCATGAAGGAATCCTGCCCGGTTATGTTTTTTTTAGGGAAAGGATTTATCTTTTGTTTGAAAACTGCAACCTTTAGATTTGAATATTTTCAAAACCGTAGGTCCAAATTTTATGAAACCTGCGCCATTAGATTTATAAATTTATTACCAATCTTTTATAACTAGCCCCTTTGCAGTTTATTTTTTTATTTTTGTGGTAATTCAATTTTGGTGAATAGTATTAGGTGATGCCTTTTTTCTCAAAAATCTGAAATGTTAAAATGCTTGCGGCTTTTGTTTAAAACTTTAAAATTGTTTGGAACAAATTGTAGTAGTCTAGTAATGTCTATACCTTTCAGTTTCCGTTAGTCCCTTGTACATGGTTTTTCTTAAATAAAGTGGTGTTCTAATCATGGACTATGCATATGCTTGAAACCCTAAAATTTTGACACCACCTTGCAAACACTTTGTGTAGGATCAAACCTTTAGCAAAACTTGGTTGATTGTGTTCTTGTTTGAACTATAGACTGCTGGTTTGGTATGTGTGCTTGTGTGTTTATTTGTACCTTGCTTTTCTTTCGCGACGCTAGATCCGACCGCTGACGAGTTCGGGGAAGAAGACTTTGAAGAATTCGAAGAGGACCAGGGACAAGCCACCCAAGGCAAGCCACCTTTACTTGTTGCATATCTTGATCCTAGTTTTATTTATGCAAGTCTTTCCATTTATGTTTATTCAAGGATGCATTGTTTTTGTAATTGCTATTACCTCTTGATAGCGATTCATTGGCGACTAGGCTCCACTAGTCACTTGATATCATCTTTAAGATGACACCCCTTGTTACCTACTTACTCCATTTTAGTAGTAGCTTGATGCTTACCATCATGTTACCCCTTGTAGCCTTGTTTAGTGGAGCAAAAACTCTAGGTTGGGACACTCAAAAATTTGGGAAATGTTTTGAAAAACCTTGGGAAGGTTTTGGCTTTGCCCAAGTGTAAGTCTTGAAAAAGGAAGTTCAAAGGTTTTTGGAAGATTAGTTGGAAAGGTGTTTTATTGGAAAAACAACACATGGTTCTAGGTATTCGCCCGGAACAACTAAACCGTGCAACCACATTACCCTGGAATGGGACGGGGCTTAGTCCATAATTTATTTGTCTTAGTATGGGCTACCTCACAACTCTATAAGGGTGTTTGATCCCTTGAAGCCGGGTTGCTAAATTATGGGGGCAATACACCGTAGTTGCCTACGGCCGGACGATACTACGGGTCTCTTGTCGTGGCGATGGTGTCGTGGAGTAGGGGGACTACCATGGTGCTGGAGAGGTTAAGCCCGTAGGGTAGGTGCCTATACTAGGATGACTAAGTGAAAGGCTTTGATCGATTATCCGAAGCCCGCATACTTGTATGACGGTCCGTGGTAAAGTCCCGGCGGATGTATCGAATGATGTGGGTAAAGTGTACAACCTCTACAGAGTGTAAATCTATTCGAATAGCCGTGTCCGCGGTCATGGACGGTTGAAATGGCCGTTGCTTAGTTGTGCTGGTTTTGTTTTTAAAAAAAGAATATTCTGTGGAAAAAGGAAAGAGGAGATGGTTCGGAGTACCCATGGGGGTACTACCGTGGAAAATTGAGATTGGAATAAAGGAAATGACAACTTGGGTTACCCTTCCTAGAGATTTTACTAAAAAATGTTTTAAAAAAATGTTTTAATAAGGATATAGAAATGTCATCGATCATGTTTCTTAACATGCTATATCGACACGAGAAGTTTTGAAAACAAACTTAGCATAGGGCCACCCTTGCTACAAGCCATACTAGCATACCTCTTGCATATTGTTCCTCTTAGGTGGTTTGCGAGTACAATTCCACAATGTACTCATGGCTTTGTCCCTGGCTATTTACTTGGTCAGACTTCGATGACTATGAGGAACCTGAAGGTTTCGATGACGACTTCGCGAACTAGGCCGTTCTCCCGGTCAGCTGCCTGTAGGGTTTAAGGCATGACTTGGGCCCGACGATGATGCTACTGTTATCCGCTGTGTTATGTGTTGAACTTCGCCTTCAAGGCATTTGATGTAAGACTTGGCCATGATGCCATTGTTGTAAGACTATTTTAAATTCGGTTGTATGGATGATGTACTTTGATTACCAGTTCGGTTATGTGGATTCATGAGCATTTCTGGGATCATGAATTGTATGCATAACGGGTGTTTCGGACAAGCAGTCCGGGGCCTCCACAGAGCTGGTATCAGAGCCATCCTGACTGTAGGAGACCCTAGTTAGCATGGGCGATAGACATGACCATATCTACTATATACTAAAAACACAATACGGAGATCTAAAATAAAGACACGAGGTTAATCCACATCACCATAATTATTTAAGCTGTTAGATATATATTTAATGGCCGAGATTTAAAGATAAAAAAATTACATAGAACGTTAATCGTGTACAAAAGTATTACATCTGTGGTCTATATGTCACGTGAAACTATGTCACGTGAAACTTCAAAGGGCAAAGACTGATTGTTACGGCTTAAAAAAAAAACCCTGAGCGTTTAGTTTGTACCGAACTCTTCATGCACAGTCTATCCGATAATATATCCTACTCCTATATGTGGACCTATATGTGGACGTGTTACGTGCTAGCCTATAGGCCTACAGGGTTTAATTTTTTACCAATCTACAAGGTACAAATTAATTGGTTAATTAGTAAAGATGTCAAAACATACATACTAGCCCATAGAGTTATATTTGGACGTGGCCCATGTGGCAGCGTTACCTACGTGCGAACCTATAGGATTCAATTTTTTTACTAAACTAAGGTACAAATTAGCTGATTAATTAAATATACATGAATCAATGTAGAGTTGTCAATAAAAAACATGATATAAAACTAGCTAGATCTGCATGTCAGATGTAAATTTTACTGGCTAGAAATGCACGTCAAGTGCAAATTCTACCAGGATTGTGAGATTTGGTACATATATGTGTATGCGCTACTGATAAGATGTTTGAACTATATATACCGTTCATGCTAACACATACATGCTGCATGGCACTAGAAGTATGAGCGTGATGTAGAAAGACTAAGTTGGGGAATAGCGATAGCAAGGAGTGATTTATAGAAAAACAGAACACTATAATAAAAACGATGTCCTAAAAAAATTATAGTAAAAGTTTTGTAACTTTGATTATAGACGTGTAAACAGGCTGAAAGACTAGAAATCCTTAACCAGAGTTTAACATAATTGTCTATTATTTATTTAACTGCAGTCACATATTCATATAAAAAATTATTATGTATTCAAAACAAAGGAAGCAAATTAGAAGTACAAAGAACAACAAAATTAAATGAGTCCTTATTTTGAACTATGACAAATGAACACGCTTACTGTTTATTTGGCCAAGCCGTTAATTGTTAACGAGGGTACTTTCACATTACTAGGGAACTCAAAATAAAGATATCCATATGGCAAGATGATTCAGATGTTCCTCGAAAGTTTAAACTCCTTTATTAAGATAAACATTGTACGGTGACAATGGAACTATATTAGGGTTGTCGAGAAGGTGAAGGAGGAGCTGATGCTCATTAGGCAGGCGCATTGTGGGAGAGGTATAGGTGTCACTTAATTAAGTTTTAAGGCAATTGTTGAAAGATGCTTAGATTTAACTAGGAAAATATTATAAATTTACTCTCAAATCAATAAAAATGACAAGCAAACCTCTTGATTTTTTAATAAAATACATATATATTGGTCACTTTAAATATGCTAAAGATGATGCCCTCGCATTTGCGAGGGCTATCTTGCTAGTTTTCCTAAAAACAAAGAGATGATTATACACATAAAATATTTGTCTATGTCTCTCCTCTTCTTTTTCAAAATCTACGTTCACAAAGTTAAACACTTTTCATAATTAAAATATTGCACACATGATCACTGACTTAAAAAGCTCTTAAATTGTAGAGGTCAACACTATGGAGCATCGTCGAGTTGGAGATGGAGACTACCCTTTCGAGGTAGAACTGAAGAATCTGGTAGATCGAGTGGGACGCCTTCCACCCGAGATTGAAGGAGTTCATCTTCCAGGAGCTTCCCCACAAAGATCCCATTGGATAATCAGGACATGTATCCCCAAGAAACCCGAAGATCCCAACTCAAAGGATATCATCTACAAATTTCTAGATAAAAGTTGGATGGACGGAGTCATCCGTGCGATGCAAGAAGCCATGGCACGCCTATGTGAGGTCCACAAAGAAGAGCTTCAACACAGCTCATACCAGCACTTCGGACGGAGAGACAAGTATGGACTCCCCGTAAAAGCTTTCCCAGAATGTCAGATTGGACACCAGATGGAAAATCTAGAGTATCTCCTTCAGCGCCACCAGGAGGATCTAGACAAACTCCGTAGGGAAAATACCCTCCTAAGGATGGATTGCACCTTATTGAAGACTCGAGAGCGTTGCCTCAAGGCTGAAAATCAACGACTGACCAAGAAGTTAGCATCCTCCAAGGCATCATCCTCTGAAGCCCCGAGTGAAGACGAAGCACCCAAAAATGAATATCTCGCTCGCATCATGCGATCGGACTACCCTTCTATCCTTTCAGAACTTGAGGATGACGAGTGAGATCACATCATAGGTTCACTCTCGCGCCATAGGAAAAAGATTGTATCCTCCATTTCTAATGCGAGTCCAGTCCTAGTAATGGTTAAATGTGAACTCATCTTTATGATTGTTTAAGTGTTGCTATGTTATGATGTGGTCTTGATTGTTGCTTGTGAGAAAGTGTTTGGACGATCTGAATTTAAACTAAGGAGTTTAGTTGTATTTTTCCACATCTTTGGCACCCACCCCCCCTAAAAAATGTTCCCTTTTTATGTCCTTGTATCTAACTTCAGCCCCCTCAAAGATGGATCCAAGCTCCGATGTTAATCCTAATTTGGTATACGACCAATTCCGTAAGATATTCCAACACAACATGGTTTTGATGAACCGAAAGTATTCACGAAAATTCAAGTCCACATTTGGAGCAAATTTAAAAGGAGGTCGCCAATCTCGAACACCCCCAAGGGTATCTCTGACTAGAAGCCAAGAAAAAGGGAAAGAAGGCCTAAACCCCTTGCACATATGTTTTTCATGTGGAGATCAATATCACATATCTAGGGATTGCCCTACAAACACCATCTCTAACATGAAAAACCTTGAGAAGAAGGCTTGTAGCCGCTGCGGAGAAGAAGGCCATCCAGCAAGCAAGTGTCCAGGGAACTGTCCTAACTGCGGAGCCATCCACTCTATCGAAGACTGCACCACAAGACTCGTCACATGCTACCTATGCGAAGGCAATGATCACACTCCTAACAAGTGCCCCATGGACTTCTTAGTAACTTTGTTAGCTAGCATCCAACAAGGCAGTTTCTGTATAGCTTCTCAAAGCTTCACAAGAGGAGGTCAAGAAATGAAGTCGGAGATCGGGAAGACCTTGATCGATGAAAAATCTAAGAATACAAGCAAGACCAACTCAAAGAATGGAGGTGACCACAACCACGGGATCAAGAACATCGACTATCTCAAGCGGAAGGGCAACTGCTACACTTGCGGAGAGCCCGGTCATTTCTCTCGGGAATGCCCCAAGGAGAATGTTGCTTCATGCCCCAATGCACCAGAAATAAAACTCAAAAACAAGGGTATCCAAGGGTCAAAACACCGATGCATGTGAGGAAAATGAGGACAACTCGTCAAAGGATCTAGTATCACTGAAGATGTAACTTACCACCGACCTAGTCTTTAACCTTCCCTAGCACTGCACTTAGGAATCTCGGGGACGAGATTCTTTTAAGGGGGGAAGATCTGTGACACCCCAACTTTGGTAAACTTGTTTAAACAAAGTTTAGTAAGGCAAAAATGAGGGTCAACAAATTTTTTTTATTGATCAAGCCCCATAAGCTTTTGTGCATGTTTGACTTGTTCGTTGTGTAACCTTGTGTGTTAGATTTTTTTCCTAAAAACAATGTTGTTAATCAACACAATTTTTGCGCTCTTGATCATGTCACACTAAAAATGATTTGATAAATAAAATATCTTGGCAACCTCTCATCTTCTAAAATGATTTGACTTTTTCAAAGCAAATAATCAACATTCTTTTGATAGAAAGGTGTTTCCAAAAACTAATATTATCTATATATAAAAGTTGAAGGTTTTAGCACCAACTCAGCTAGTCCACGTAATATTTCTTACTGTAGATGCATCTACAGTATCCACATATCTACAGTACTCCACCTCTGATTGTCTTGCTGATATTTTCTTTCATGTCCTCTAGAAGTCTGTAGGTATCCACCGCTTCCCACTTCTTTTTTCTATTATTTCTTTCAACACCCTCTAGAAATTTCTACATATATATCCACCTCCACCGCTCGGATACATAGAAAAGACCTGAACTCTCCCTGGTGTCTCTCTATCTATCCATTCTTCCAGTCCTAGCGATGTTGCTAGATGAAAAAAGGTCTAACCTGACTGCTCTCTTCTTCCCTATGGCCGCCGCCCACATCTTCCCCATCGGGGCGGCGCCCTCCTCTCCCTCCTTGGCTGCCGTTCAAGCAGCGACGCATCTGTTCGGGCGGTATACCCCCGAGCCAACCTCTTTCGTGGCAGTTGGCCCTGCCATGGCTTGCTGGCTGCAGCTCCTCATGACTTCACAGCTAGGTCCACAGTGTGGCTTTGTGACTCCTTGGCTGCCGTTCGAGCAGCGGCGCATCTGTTCGGGCGGTACGCCCCTGAGCCAACCTCTTTCATGGCAGTTGGCCCTGCCATGGCTTGCTGGCTGCAGCTCCTCATGACTTCACAGCTAGGTCCACAGTGTGGCTTTGCGACAGCCATCCGCGTCGCCGCCTGCTCCTTATCTCGGTGCATGGCCTTACCTGAAGCCACTTTACTACCATGGGACAACGCTGATGCCATCGGCAACGCTGACCATGGGAGACCGTGGTGGCGGTCACTGGTGGAAGCCCGCAGCAGATGAATGGCAACAAGATTGCAACCAGAAAGTCTCTTCCATGTCAAGAAGAAAGTGCCAGGAAGACTAGCGTCAGGTCAGCCTTCGGCTGTTTCTCTGTTCCTATGTCGGGTTTGTCACCATTTCCTTATGGCGTAGGACCACATGTGGGGCAAGTTTGACGAAATCAGTCAGGGAGAGGCCTTCACCATCCATTGTTGTTGCCTGCATCTTCTCCATCAAAACCACTGAGAGGGATGCATCTTGAAGATTTTTGTTATTGGGTTTGACCTCCTTATTATCATCTTGCAGATTTTTTAGCTTTATCCAGATGAAATCAGATGATTTGGTCTTGCGTTAGCCATCAACATGCTGAAATAGAAACAGATAGGAGTGTAATACGGATGTCAAGAAAGAAGAAACAGATAGGAGTGCAATCCAAATGTCAAGAAACAGATAGGAGTGCAATACGAATGTCAACAAAATGCATGTTATGTTATTAATGATTCCATCAATAGTTTCACATTCCTTTTCTTTGCATATGTTTAGTGTATAGCAGATGAACTCGACTAATAAATTATTGGTTATTCCACTTATACAAATCCTCCGCAAGTACATTGATTGGGTCATGCAGAACTATTCAGTTCAATGGACATCGTTCTTCAGTTTAAAAATTTGAAGGTTTTAGCACCAACTCAGCTAGGCTACGTAATATTTCTTACTGTAGATGCATCTACAGTATCCACATATCTACAGTACTCCACCTCTGATTGTCTTGCTGACATTTTCTTTCATGCCCTCTAGAAGTCTGTAGGTATCCACCGCTTCCCACTTCTTTTTTCTATTATTTCTTTCAACACCCTCTAGAAATTTCTACATATATATCCACCTCCACCGCTCGGATACATAGAAAAGACCTGAACTCTCCCTGGTGTCTCTCTATCCATCCATTCTTCCAGTCCTAGCGATGTTGCTAGATGAAAAAAAAGGTCTAACCTGACTGCTCTCTTCTTCCCTATGGCCGCCGCCCACATCTTCCCCATCGGGGCGGCGCCCTCCTCTCCCTCCTTGGCTGCCGTTCAAGCAGCGACGCATCTGTTCGGGCGGTATACCCCCGAGCCAACCTCTTTCGTGGCAGTTGGCCCTGCCATGGCTTGCTGGCTGCAGCTCCTCATGACTTCACAGCTAGGTCCACAGTGTGGCTTTGCGACTCCTTGGCTGCCGTTTGAGCAGCGACGCATCTGTTCGGGCGGTACGCCCCTGAGCCAACCTCTTTCGTGGCAGTTGGCCCTGCCATGGCTTGCTGGCTGCAGCTCCTCATGACTTAACAGCTAGGTCCACAGTGTGGCTTTGCGACAGCCATCTGCATCGCCGCCTGCTCCTTATCTCGGTGCATGGCCTTACCTGAAGCCACTTTACTACCATGGGACAACGCTGATGCTATCGGCAACACTGACCACGGGAGACCGTGGTGGCGATCACTGGTGGAAGCCCGCAGCAGATGAACGGCGACAAGATTGCAACCAGAAAGTCTCTTCCATGTCAAGAAGAAAGTGCCAGGAAGACTAGCGTCAGGTCAGCCTTCGGCTGTTTCTCTGTTCCTATCTCGAGTTTGTCACCATTTCCTTATGGCGTAGGACCACATGTGGGGCAAGTTTGACGAAATCAGTCAGGGAGAGGCCTTCACCATCCATTGTTGTTGCCTGCATCTTCTCCATCAAAACCACTGAGAGGGATGCGTCTTGAAGATTTTTGTTATTGGGTTGGACCTCCTTATTATCATCTTGCAGATTTTTTAGCTTTATCCAGATGAAATCAGATGATTTGGTCTTGCGTTAGCCATCAACATGCTGAAATAGAAACAGATAGGAGTGTAATACGGATGTCAAGAAAGAAGAAACAGATAGGAGTGCAATCCAAATGTCAAGAAACAGATAGGAGTGCAATATGAATGTCAACAAAATGCATGTTATGTTATTAATGATTCCATCAATAGTTTCACATTCCTTTTCTTTGCATATGTTTAGTGTATAGCAGATGAACTCGACTAATACATTATTGGTTATTCCACTTATACAAATCCTCCGCAAGTACATTGATTGGGTCATGCAGAACTATTCAGTTCAATGGACATCGTTCTTCAGTTTACGAGATTGAGTGCCTACCTACTCCCCATAGACCTTAATTTTTTTTTATGGCTCAAGTGCCTTCATTAGGTTAACATGTGGGGGCAAGACAATTCACTACATTTGAATCTTAACACTACTATCAATTCAAAGCAGTAGTTATGAGGCGTTTGGTTTGAAAAAACTACAGTATATCATATAAGATTATGATGTTCAAGAAATAAACAAGTAGAAAGGAAATATAATACTTTGTGTGTTTCTCTAAACTACATGCGTGCCACGATCTCAGTTTATTTTAGTTGCGCCATGTTATGTTCTCTTTTGAAAAAACTTATGAATCATGACTCTATTATCGAATTTAAAGTAGTTATGAGGCGTTTGGCTTGAAAAAGGTATAGTATATCATATAAGATTAAGATGTTTAGGAAATAAATGATTAGCAAGGAAATATAATCCTTGATGTCACTTTAAACTGCATGCGTGGTGCAGCAATCTGAAATTACTTTAGCAGCATTCTCTTTTGAAAAACATATGTCTTCCGCACGTAATTAGAAGGTACAAGTCAACACCTTAACTAATTCATGTCGTTAAATGATATGCTCCTAATTTACATTTTACAAGAACCAATATTTTGTTCTTTGCATTACTTAGTTAATCTTTGGTATGCAAAAAAGATCACACCAACGGAGGAGTATTTATTCAATATCTTTCCTCATAGATAGAAGTGCAAGTGTACTATCTATATTCATTATTTTCTATATATTCTGTTGTTTTCCATCAAAATAGTCAGGTAGTATTTATATATTAGTGATGCATCTTGAGTTTCCATTCTAAGTTGCAGGTAAAAGGATGATGGGCTAGAAGTCCAATGGCGTTGAAACGTATAGAACATGGTTCGTTAAGGCACATGATACAATTGCACATCCATACTTTTTTTTTCTTTGCATCAAATCTTCATTCACAACCTTGATTAAAATTTTCTCCTATATTTTGATTGTTACAAATCACTGTGGAAACAAGTATGGTTCCATTAAAATGCAAACTAAAGCATATTTAATCTTAAATATGAAATTCAGATGACTAACTCAAATGTGCACTATGGTCTCTGCTGCAATCTACTGAACTTTCACGATCACATGTAATAGGATGATTTATAGAAAAATATATGACATGTGGTCTGAACTTGCAATTATGAAACAAATTATAACATGTTATATAACAGCCACCGGTTCTATGAATGAAGTGTGAAACCTACCAGAGGAGCAGAGAGAGGATGATTGGGTCATACCTGTAGATGGTCTTCGTAGGCGACAAGGGTACAAGGGGCTGCCTCACAAGCATGCCAGTGCACCATACATGTGGGAAAAGAGATGGACCCCAAAATTTTGTTAGGTGGGGCCCTCTTTTCCATAGAGGTAACGAATTCTCCAATCTGAAAAGTTGGTAACATATAGAGGCGGTTCATTTCTTTTGTTATTTCCATGTGCGCGCAGTGATGTATTAAATTGTCACACTATGTATCTATAGATTGCAAGTTCTATTCTACTATACAGTGGTATTTCACACTAGAAAGCCGCCAGTATCCAGTTTGTCCCTGATATGCAATGACAGTTAACAAACGCCCAGGGCAGACACTTGACAGGGTCGGTTTTTATTCACCAAAACCTATTTTTTTCTCTTGGTCAGCTTCATTTTGTTATATTAAGGGTGACTTGGAGAATGGATTAAAGGTGCTTTCACTTGATGAAGATGGGGAATCAACTACAGAAAAAATAACTATAGTATATCAAGAAGTGCTTGATAATCTCTACACAATATTATTTGATCAGCAGGTGAATTTCTTATTTCAGTCTTCAATGCAATAAATGGTCTGATTCATTCCAGAGTTTGTAGAGTAGAGTCTAACAGTTGTGATACTATTCTCAAAACAATGGACAATGTTGGTGATGCAAATCAACTTTATATTCCGGAATTTCTTCATACCGCTGATCTCAGTAACTTCTCATAGCAAAGATCTGTTTGAAGGTTGGTGTGCCCAAGATGCTATTGAGAGACATTAATCAATCAATATGGCTAGAAACAAGACATGTCTCACGGTTATCAAGCTAGGATAATGGGTGCTAGAGGCACACATACTATGACATGAAACAACAAAGGAGAGCATGTATGCATAGAACCCGATAGCCCTGTCGGGGGGATGACCCCCGGTAGGGTCAAGAGAGTAGAAAGACACAAGGTCTATGATTGACTTTATGCCGGGTTATCAAGGAAGGGCCTGGCCGGAATATAAGAGCATCGGCCAGGCCGGCATATAATGTGTATCCCGGCTGATACTTGGATATGCCGGCATAGCCGGAATACTTATAAAAGTGTGCCGGCATATACTTAGATATGCCGGCCTAACCATTTGGTGTGTTGTGCAGGAGCAGGGGAGGCCGGATTACCCGACCCTCGTAGGTCGTTGGTCCGGCATATAAAGTCCTGGGTATGGCCAACGGTCATATCCGGGATACTTAAGTCAACCAAGGTGTCACATCCCTACAATCAAGGAAGAAAACATCCCAGCATGGTAGCAGAGTAAGATGGCAGGGTGCACAGTGGAGGTTACCTACCCTCACTGTGCACAAGTACGAGCTTACCGCACAGAGGTAAGGCCACAGTTCAAGAGGTACAAGGTACAGC
Source organism: Dactylis glomerata (assembly GCA_007115705.1). Taxonomy (NCBI): domain Eukaryota; kingdom Viridiplantae; phylum Streptophyta; class Magnoliopsida; order Poales; family Poaceae; genus Dactylis; species Dactylis glomerata. The sequence continues at coordinate 1,386,004 of QXEO01001691.1, read as the reverse complement.
AAGGGGAGTCCCATCGAGAGCAATCAGGGAGAAAGTCGTGGGCGTCTGCCCTCGACAGCAAGTCCTGTTTGGAGTGTAGTTGGTGTCTCCTGGTCTTCTATGACCGTTGTAACCCTGGCCACCACTATATAAGGTGGCATAGGGAGCCCTGGTAAAGGGTTGGTGGCTGGAAGAAGGTTAGAAGGTTGAAGGTTGGTTGGTCACTCTGTGTTCCTACACTTAGCAGTTCATCTTCCTTCTCTAGCAGAGAGCTTGGAAGCACCATTGTTGTGTACTACATCGACCCAAATATACAATCAGTAGAGCAGGAGTAGGGGTGTTATCTCCTTACGAGAGCCCCGAACCTGGGTAGATCAGTGTCTCTTTCTGTCGTGCTTTTTAGCTCGTTCCCCTCTCCCGAATCCTCCAGCATCTAGTTCGGCCCCCATTTAAGCCATCCTATGGCATATGTTGTTTCACCACGACGACATTTGGCGCCCACCGTGGGGCAGATCGATATGCTGGGCGGAGTGTTCATTCGGACGGGGTCTGTGATAGCAGCTTCGGGAGTGCGCGTGGTCTCTGGCCTCGTCCAGAGGCTAGGCTCGCTCAGTTTCGTCAGTGACAACGCCGGTTGTCTCGGTGGCCGGCCGTTCCCCAGGGATGGCCGGATTATGTCTTTCGGTTCCCACGAGGTGTACGTGGGGACTGAGAGAATTTGCAGGAAGGAGGTGCTGGTGGCGTCGGATCCTCCGTCACATCGGCTGGCTCACGCTGGGCGTAGCGCTCGCTCAGTAGAGCCGGCTGAGGTGATGATGGCCGGCACATCCGTGCCGCCGGCAAAGCAGCAGCGGCCGGAGCTTCTCCTCCGGAGCCGCCGAAGGTCAAGAGGTCGGCGCGTCCTCCGTTGGAGCGTGCGGAGAACCTGGCCGGCACTTCCGGTGTGCCGGCTAGGGGCGAGGTTCTTCTTCCCATCATCGACCGGCTTCTCGAGCCGGTGCGATCCGGCGTTGATCCGGAGCAGACAAGGGAGGTCCTGGAGGGATCTCGTCAGGCCCTCGTCGACGAGGCCCTGGCCATGAACCAGGAGCGCGAACGGTTTAACCGGCAACTCCGTGAGTATGAGGCAGCCCATGGTTTTACTCCTGTAGTAATCCGGCCTAGCCGGATAGAAGAGGTTAGAACAAGAGGCAGAAATCTTAATGCTGAGATAGGAAAAGATGCTAGAGATAAGAGTCATACCGCAACTAGTACTGTGCCTAAGGTAGTCTATAGTTCGCCAGTAAAGAACCTTAGAGCGGCGGCCGAGGTAGCTAAGGATTTATCTTGTTTATCCGGCGAAGCACTGCGTGAGCAGCAAGCCCGGCTTAACCAACTTTTGTCTGAAGCTACAAAGCAGCAGGAGGCCTTTAAGAAGGCAAACCCGGGTGCCGGGGCGTCCCAGTACATTGTGTCGGCGGGAGGTGCCGGTGCGAGGTCGAGGGGCCAAGCCTCGTCCCCGCATCCTAGCGCCCGGCGTGCCGGAAGTGTGACCTCTGGCCGCCGGGACAAGCAGATCCAGGTGTACAATCCGGCTGTCGCCGGAAAGCAGGCGATGGTGCAGGAGAATGTCGGCCAAGCTGACAAGTATGTCGGCAGCAAGAAGCCCGGCCAGAGTGTGCCGGCCGGGCATGAAGCAGGCGCGGCCGGTGGTGGCCGGAGTAACAGTGCAGCCCGGCGTCAGCAGCAGGGCGCCGGAGGTGCAGCGCAGCAGCAGGGTGCAGCTCATCCGGGACATCGAGAGGATGACGGCAATTCCGCCCTTGCCAGGGCGGGATATCAGCAGCAGCACCAGCAAGGCCGGCATAGTGAGCAGCATCAGCCGGAGCAGCAGCAGCAGATGATCGCAGGCCCAATAGCATCCCGGCTTGGACCTCGGTCCTTGGAAGCCAATGATGCACGTTTCAAGCTGGACAAGATCCACCAATCAGAGTTGGTGGAGAGACAAGGAGCTCCGGGCCCTATGTGTTTCGGACCCCGGATTATGGGGGAGCCGGTGCCTTACTTCTTCCAGCTCGCGCGTGGCGCGAGGACATATAATGGCAGTACGAAGCCGGAAGATTGGTTGGAGGATTACTCCACAGCGGTGAACATCGCCGGAGGAAACCTCAGATGGGCGGTACGATATGTGCCGCAGATGTTGGAAGGTCCAGCCAGGATATGGCTGAATAATTTGCCGGCCGGGAGTATCAACGGCTGGATTGATTTCGAAGAGCAGTTTGTGTCGAACTTTACCAGTACATACAAGAGGCCCAACCGTCCGCAGCAGCTGGCTAACTGCCGGCAAGGAGTGAATGAGACTGACCGTGACTATCTGACCAGGTGGTGCACGTTGCGCAATTCCTGCGAAGGAATCAATGAGCAGCAGGCCATCATGTGGTTCGCTCATGGGTGCCAACATGGCACCATGCTGTGGCAAAAGCTTCAGAGGCAAATGCCGGCCACGCTGGCCGAAACAATCAAGATCGCTGATAGTTATGCTCTGGGAGATCCCAAGCAGCCCAGTCTCGATTCACAAGGACAGGGGCAAACCCAGGGGAACACCAGCAATGCCGGGAGATCAGGGCAATATTATCGCACTGATAACCGGAACAAGAGAAGAGAGGAAAGGCCGGATCACCGGTATGGGGCAGCACAAGTTGCAGCTGTGGAGGAAGAGCAAGGGGGCGCCGGCAGTAGCCAGCGTCCGAGATATGAGAACTATCAGCAGCCTCAGCAGCAGCCGCAGCAGCAAGCACAGACGTTCCAGAAGAAGAATGTCTGGACCAACAAGAATGCCGGCGGAGCCGCCGGCCAGAAGAAGCAGTGGCCGAAGTATACAGTGGGTCTTGCCATGGACAAGCCTTGTGTGTTCCACACATTCCAGCCGGGAAAGCCGGCAAACCATTTGACAAGGAACTGTTCGTGGCTGGACGACATATTAGCAGGTCGTGCAGGTCCCTGGGGACCGGCTAGACCCTCTGTCCCGGCAGCTCCATCGCCGTTGACAGGGGCCAATACGATTGCAGTCCCACCTAGGCCGGTTAATCCTGGGAATCAGAGCAACGCCGGAAATGCCGGCGTAAATCAAGTTGACCAGAGCTATAATCCGGAATATAACGCCGGAGGCCCAGGAGCGGGCCGGAATGAGTACAAGGAGTATGATCAGAGCTATATGGTCTTTGAGACCGAGAGAACAGACAAGCAGAGCTTGTACCGCCGGAGTCTGGAGGTGAATGCCGTTATGTCGGCTGTGCCAAAGCTGATGTACTGGTCTGACCAGGCTGTTGGTTGGGACAGGGCAGATCATCCCCGGATCATGCCAAATCCCGGCGGATATGCTCTGGTGATGGATCCGACATTCGTCGGGCCGGCTAATAACGTAAGATTCAGCAAGGTCCTCATTGATAATGGAAGCAGCATCAACATCATGTATCGGGATACGATGGAGAAGCTGGGAATCAAGGAAAATATGCTGGAACCGAGCAAGACCACGTTCCACGGCATTGTGCCGGGACTTTCGTGTGCGCCGATGGGCAAGATCAGGATGGATGTGATGTTTGGCAGCCGGGATAACTGCAGGGTGGAAAACCTCATGTTCGAGGTGGTTGATCTGGAGAGCCCCTACCATGCTTTGCTGGGTAGACCGGCACTGGCAAAATTCATGGCCTCTACGCATGTGGCGTATCTGAAGATGAAGATGCCGGGACCCAAAGGAGTGATCACCATCATTGGTGATTACAAGCGTTCGATGGCATGTGCCACCGCCGGATCCAATCTGGCCGAGACTCTGATCATTGCAGAGGAGAGGAAGAGGCTCAAGCGAGCAGTGGAGATTGCTGAGACGGTCGTGGCCGGCAAATCTATGCCGGGCATGACAAATCCCGGTGGCAGCGTTTCTTTTCAAGTGAGTAAGGAAGTCAAAAAGGTGCCTCTGGATGAAGCTTTCCCGGAGCGCCATGCCCTGGTTGGGGCAAGTTTGGATCCCAAATAGGAAAGCGAGCTCATCAGCTTCCTCCGTGAGAATCGGGATATCTTTGCATGGTCTACTTCGGACCTGCAAGGTGTGCCGAGGGAGCTGGCTGAGCACGCATTGCACGTAAGACCCGATGCTAAGCCAGTAAAGCAGCCGCTCCGGCGGAATGCCGGCGATAGAAGGAAAGCCATATGGGAGGAAGTGGCCAGGCTCTTAGCCTCTGGCTTTATCAAGGAAGTACTTCATCCGGATTGGGTGTCTAATCCGGTTTTGGTGGAAAAGAAGAAAGACGAGCCCGCCATAGTGAAAGTATGGCGGATGTGTGTTGATTACACCAACTTAAATAAGGCATGTCCTAAAGATCCATTCCCGCTGCCTCGGATCGATCAAGTGATTGATTCCACAGCCGGATGTGAACTGTTATCATTCGTAGATGCCTATTCTGGTTTCCACCAGATCCCCTTGTTTGAGCCAGATCAAATAAAGACATCCTTTATTACCCCGTACGGGGCTTATTGCTATCTCACTATGCCGTTCGGTTTAAGAAATGCCGGCGCAACTTACCAAAGGTGCATGCAAAAGTGTTTGCACGATCAGATAGATAAAAATGTGCAGGTATATGTCGATGATATCGTCATAAAAACCAAGGAGAGCAAGACTCTCATAGATGATCTCCGGGAAACCTTTGGGAACCTGAGGAGATTCCGGATGAAGTTGAATCCGGCTAAGTGCACCTTTGGTGTGCCGGCGGGCAAGTTGCTCGGTTTCCTTGTTTCCAGCCGGGGTATTGAGGTGAATCCCGGCAAGATTCGTGCCATAGAAAGGATGAAGCCGCCGACAGATTTGAGGGAAGTACAGAAGTTCACTGGGTGCCTCGCATCCCTGAGCCGCTTCATAAGCCGGCTGGGAGAGAAAGCTCTGCCGTTATATCAGTTGATGAAAAAGTCCGACACATTTGTCTGGACAACGCAAGCAGATGCAGCTTTCAAGGAATTGAAACAGTTGTTGTCAACAGCGCCGGTATTAGCGTCTCCGATGCCCCGGGAGCCAATGTTGCTCTATATAGCGGCAACCAACCGAGTTGTCAGTGCTGTGGTGGTAGTAGAGCGAGAGGAAGGAGGCAAAACCGTGCAGCGGCCGGTATATTATCTGAGTGAAGTCCTCTCCACCTCAAAGCAAAACTACCCCCACTATCAGAAGATGACCTATGGTGTCTATATGGCGGCCAAGAAGCTCAAGCATTACTTCCAAGAGCATCCAATCCGGGTAGTGGCCGAGGCCCCTATCTCGGAAATTATAGGCAACAAAGATGCCAGCGGCCGGATAGCAAAGTGGGCAATAGAGCTTTCACCATATACACCGCAGTACGATAAGAGGGATACAATCAAGTCCCAGGTCTTGGCTGATTTCTTTATTGACTGGGCCGAGATACAGTATGAGCCACCATTGCCAGATGCCAATTATTGGAGGATGCATTTCGATGGGTCCAAGACAATCCATGGCTTGGGTGCCGGCATAGTTCTCAGTTCACCAAAGAATGACCAGCTGAGATACGTCCTGCAGATTCACTTTGCAGCATCAAATAATGTGGCGGAATATGAGGCACTTGTGCATGGCCTGAAGGTGTCTAAGGACATAGGAATTCGCCGGATTATGTGCTTCGGGGATTCTGACTTAGTGATTCAGCAGTGTTCCGGCATATGGGACGCGCATGATGCTAACATGGCATCATACCGTTTCCTAGTGCAGCAGTTAAGTGGTTACTTTGAAGGTTGTGAGTTCCGGCACGTTCTCCGGGCTCAGAACGATGCAGCCGATGCATTATCCAAGCTGGGGTCTTCCCGAGATTCAATCCCGCCCGGCATTTCGCTGGAGCATCTGAGGAAGCCATCGATCAAACCCTCGCCGGAGTCATCCTCCATTTATGTCCCGCCAGGTCCAGACGAAGCAGTTCCAATGGAGATAGATGCCGGAGCCAGGACGGATAACCCGGGGACTGTTTCCTCAGTCCCGGGGACTGGGCCGGCATATGCTGTTAGTACAGTATTCCGGAGCAAAACTAAAGGCAAGGGTAAAATGTGCCAAGAGGTTGTGCCGGTATACCCGGGGACTGCTCCGGCATACCCGGGGACTGATTCTTCAGTCCCGGGGACTTCGCAGCCCATGGAGATCGATTATGTGTCGGTCGAAATGATGGAAATAGATCAGGCAGTGTTCACTGTCAGGGAAGTGCCCTCATGGGCACGTCCTATCATGAACTTCATGGTGGATGGTCAAGTACCGGCGGATGAAACCGAGGCCCGCCGGGTTATAAGGAGATCCAAAGCGTATACCATCATCAACAAAGAAATATACAAGAGAAGTACCACCGGAGTATTGCAGAGATGTGTCGAATCTGCGGAGGGTCTGGAGATGCTCCGGGAAATTCACCAGGGGGAGTGTGGTCACCATGCTTCGTCCAGGGCATTGGTGGCAAAGGTATTCCGGCATGGCTTCTATTGGCCAATGGCACTGCAAGAGGCAGAAAACTTGGTCCGGAAGTGTAATGGGTGCCAAAGATATGCCCACCAGATTCATCAGCCGGCATCTGCCCTGAAAACTATCCCAATAACCTGGCCCTTTGCTGTTTGGGGCCTGGATATGGTCGGGGCTTTTAAGCCGGCCAGAGGGAAAATGACCCATATCCTGGTCATGGTGGACAAGTTCACCAAGTGGATTGAAGTGAAGCCCATAAGCAAGTGTGATGGTCACACAGCAGTGAAATTCTTAAAGGATATAATCTTGAGATATGGTGTTCCTCATAGCATCATCACTGACAATGGGTCAAACTTTGCCCAGGGCCATTTGCCAGATTTTGTGAGGAGGTGGGAATCCGGCTGGACGTTGCGTCGGTTGCCCACCCTTGTGCCAATGGCCAAGTAGAGAGATCGAATGGGCTAGTATTATCCGGCATAAAACCCCGGCTGATAGAGCCCCTGGAGAAAACTCCGGGATGTTGGCTAGATGAGCTGCCAGCAGTGCTGTGGAGTTTAAGAACAACTCCGAATAGATCAACAGGCTACACACCATTTTTTCTGGTGTATGGAGCAGAAGCTGTGCTTCCAACAGATGTAATACATGATGCACCAAGAATAGTGCTATATACTGAGGAAGAGGCTAAAGAAGCCAGAGAAAATGATGTTGATCTGCTAGAGGAAGCAAGGGAAATAACTCTGTCAAGAACAGCAGTATATCAGCAGAACCTCAGACGCTATCATGCGCAGAAGGTAAATCCAAGGAGATTTCAAGAGGGAGATCTAGTACTCCGGCTAAAGCAAGGAACAGAAGGCCGGCATAAGTTAACTCCTCCATGGGAGGGGCCGTTCATTGTGAGCAGAGCTCTGCACAATGATGCCTATTATCTTATAGATGCGCAGGACCCCAAGAAGAATAAGGTGGACAGGTCCGGAGAAGAAACCAAGAGGCCATGGAACATAGCTCTACTGCGCCCCTTTTACTCCTGAGCAACACAATGTATGTATTTCCATATTTTCCTTTGTATGCCGGCGTGTTGTGCCGGCACAAGACTAATGAATGAAATACCGGCATCCCGAAGAAGCCGAGTAACTAGCTCCGAGGTATATTTGTTGTTTATTTACAGTTTTTTGTTATATGCCGGCTGGCTTTATTTGAATGTTTCCTATGTCGGCCTAGTAATGTGTCGGCATCAAAGGCCACTCTTCGACTCAGCTGCTGTCCGAAACCCGGCTTCATGGCTAGCAAGAGTAGATGCCGGAGATTGTCTACACATGGAAAACGGCTAAGGAAATACAAAGCAAGCGAACCGACATTTTCGTTAAAGCTAAAGTTAAAATTTAAAGTGTCGGATGATTTGAAGTCTAAGTCTCAAAGTTAAAGTACTGTATGTTCGAGGAAGCAACCTTGAGACTCATACGTCGAAAGCCAATTAAGGTAGACAAGTAGCCAAGGTTGTGAAATTGAGGAAACAGGAAAACAACTCGGTGACTTAGCCAAAAGATGATCCGGCATTAGTAACAAGCAAACCAAGATAAAACTTGTTCCGGAAGCAAACCAAAGGAAATTAAACGTGTATATTACATCTGCACCCGGCATACCGGGGATCTGATAAAACTTAAAGTTTTTATGCTCCAAAGTCAAGGAGCAGTGGCAGAAGCAGAGCCGCCGGCAGGTGGAGCGGTAGCAGTGGAAGTGTCGGCTTCAGGTGTGCCGGACCCAGCAGATGGAATGGAGCCATCACCTCCGCCCGGGGCAGATGCCTGTTCCGGGACATCAGTGTCGGCCTCTTCAGCTTCATCTTCATCCTGGCTGGAGTCGGAGCCCTCAGCAGCGGCGGATGTCCCGGCATCGTCATTCTTCTCCGGCTCGCGGATGTCCCGGACGAATTTGTCGGTGTCGGCATAGTCCACATAGCTATGGGCCAACTCCTTGCGGCGACGGATATGATCCGGATCCGTGGTCCAGATGGATCCTTCGCGCACAGTGCGCAAAGTCTCCAAGTCAGCCTTTTCATACCAGGACAAGAAGTAGGTGAGAGCTTCGTCAGCTCCAACCCTCGCGCCGGAATCTCGCCACTCCCGGAGGCGAACCTTGGCCAGCTGCAGATCGTTGCCGAGGTCGACGGGATCAGTGGGAGTCCTTTGTCCCGGCCAGAGGGCAGAGAATGCCTCCTGGGCGCCGTAGAAGAGCTCTTCAGTGTAAAGGGTCATGGCCTCCTTCCGGGACTGCAGGGCCAGCAGCTGCTCCGACATGTCCCAGTTGGGCGAGTCAACCGGAACACCCCGGTTTTCTCGGTCCAACTGCAAAGCCCTCTCAACGTCAGCGACGGAAGCGGGAAACATGCCTGCAGAATAGAAACAATGTTAGCAAAAGGAAAATATGTCGGCATAGATGCTATGCCGAAAAAGATTACACTATGTCGGGAAGGATAAAAGGGGAAAGGATTTGAAGCTTACGGGCAAGGTCGGCATTCAGCTGTGCAACTGTAACCTCCCATTTGGTGGCCTGCTCCTTCAGGCTATCCAGTTCAGCATGGGCGTTGGCGGCATCAGTCTCGGAGGTAACAAGCAGGGTCTGGGTTTTCTTCAGTAGGCCCTCCCTCTGTTCCTTTTCGTCCAGCAGCTCGGTGATCCGGCCCTTCAACTGCTCAACCTCGGCCTTGTGACCGGCATCCCGGTCGTCCAGTTGCTTGGCCACATCCACCGAGGACACACAATCCTGGTGGCGTGCCTCCAGTGCAGCCTTCTCATCTGCAAAGATTTCAAGTTAAAAGGATTTGAAGAAAGAAAACAGTGACAAAGAGTAAAGGATTTGAAGTATAAAGTAGCTATCCGGGTAACAGCAGGATCCGGCATACCAGTAAGCTCTTTCACCCTCTTGAGAAGCTCGGTGACTTGCGCTTCGGCACCAGCTGAAGAATGTCGGCACAAGGTTACGTGTCGGCAAGAGTAAGCATTGCAAAGTAAAGAGAGGAAAGATATCCGGCATACAGCAGTATGTCGGCAAAGATTACCTTTCTGGGACAGCTCCTGCTGAAGCTTGCTGTGTGCGTCAGATAGCTTCCGGTGCTCGCACACCAACTCATGGAACATGTCGGCCCGGGTGTTGTTCATGCGCTGCAAAAATGCCGGGATTTGAAATGTCAGCAGAGAAATTTGACATGATAATTAAAGTGAAGATTTTATCAAGTGATCATTCTTTTAAAGACCCGGCACAGGTGCTGCGCACCTATCCCGGCTCTCGGTGACTAGGATTTGAAGCTCGAATCGAGCTTATATCCCGGTCAAGAGGATTTGAAAGATAATAGAGATGTGAAATTGTTAAAGACCCGGCACAGGTGCTGCGCACCTATCCCGGCCCTCGGTGACTAGGATTTGAAGCTCGGATCGAGCTCATATGTCGGCAGTTAATTCAAAAGAAGCTAGCTAAAGGACTATGAGAAAATCCCGGATGTCCATATCCCGGACAGCCGACATTTTCGGGGACTGGGGATATGTGTGTAAATAGAGAGGACTTACGTTGGTGGCAGAGGCCAACTTGTGAAGTCTTTGCTGGATGCTGAGGAGCTCGCTGGCGATCGGTATGGGCTTCGCTGCCAGGAAGTCGCTTGGGTCGCCACTGGTCTTGGCTTCGGCCAGCTTCTTGCTCCTTGAGTCCGCAGTGTCCATGTTGCTGGCGTCGTTCCACTTGGTGCACTGCTCCTTAAGAGAGCCGAGGCTCTGATCACTTTTCGTCGCAAGAGGGACGAGGCCCTCGAGTTCTGGGGTGTCGAAGAAGCTGGTCCGATACCCCGGCCGGGCTGCTGCCCTGCCAAGATGCAGGGCCAGAGCAGAGCTGGTCCGGGACGCTGCCTTAGGAGGAGCAGTTGCGGCAGATGGTGTGCCGGACTTGGCCGGCTGAATCTTCAACGTGCCGGTCTGGGCCGGTGCAATGGTCTTGGCCGGTGCAGTGGACTTGGCCGGTGCAGTGGTCTTGGCCGGTGCAGTGGTCTTGGCCGGTGCTGGGGTCTTGTCAGCTGAAGGAGTCTCGGGTGCGGGCTGTTCCGGCGCGGCCGGTGCTTCTTGGCCAGCAGAGGCAGGATCCGGGATAGTCCGGACTTCCGGCACTAAAGGGCCTTTACCCTTGGTGTCTGCTCCGGCGGCTTCAGTTGTGCCGGCGTCGCTGGTGGGCGCGCCGGAGTCTGGTGCTTCTTGGTGGGCTCCTGTGTCCATGTGGACATCAGGAGCCGAGGTTTCCTGTTGAGCCCCCGAGTCCATGTGGACGTCGGGGGCAGAGATATCTTGTTCCGGCGGAGGAACGTCCTTCGCCGGGGAGGTGGTCTTCTCAGGCGCAGGCGAAGATGCCGGCGCCGGGGAGGTCGTGTGGCTGGCAGAGGGTATGTCGGAGGTAGCAGGGGCAGCGGGCTTGGTAACCTTCGGGTCGCCACTCAAGCTAGAAGCTTGTTCCGGCGCAAGAGGAGCTCTGAAAGAGAGAAAACACCAAGTCAGTAGTACAAGCAAGAGATATGTCGGAGGAAATGCAAAGAAAAGGAAACTTACCCCGCGGCGACAGGTCTCGGTTTCTTCAGTTTGGGCACGCCGACCTTCTGCCTCTTCGACTTCTGAGGTGTGTCGGGCTGGGGCTTCACCCCTCGCTTCCGGCCGGCACGTCCGCCGGTGGAAGGAGGTCCCTGGTTCAGAGGGGCGGCGTCGATAACCATATCGTCCGGGATAGCTGAGGACGGCATTGCAAACTCGTAAGCAATAGGTGTTTCTGGAAAGGCATACGCAAGTGGCATCGGGTCATAGTACAGCAGGATCTCCTCGTCAGAATCAATCTCACCCCGGTCTTGAGTATAATGCCGGGATGAAGAGCCCTTACCCATGGCAGCTGCAGCACGGGTGCTCCTGGGAAGCTTATCCCAATGATCCGGATCTTCAACATCCGCAACGGTGCGGTCCGCCGCGATCTTGATCCGGGAGTTCTCCATGGTTTGGAAGCTGAATTTCTGTATAAACAGCAAAGTCAAGTATTCAGACAAGGAAATATGCCGGTGGAAGAGGTATGTCGGATCAATATGATATGTGTCGGCAAACAGGCATGTGTCGGCTTAAGTATCTATGTGCCGGACATGGACTTTATGTATCGGATAAGATGGTTTACCGTTGGGGCGGGCCTATCCCGGCTGTATGGTTCTAGCCCCCAGGCAAAAGTAGGCCTGAGAGGACTTGCAGACATCCTTAATCCGGCGCAGAATGTCGGCCGGAGTCAGCTCGTGTGTGGAGTGCCGGGTGGGGTCCATTGGCCCGCTCATCTGGCAGATCTTGTGCGACCGGCGCTGCAGAGGGGAGACGCGCCGGCTTATATAGCAGGCCACCAGGTCTTGAGGAGTAAGACCGGCATCCAGGAGCTCGCCCTTAACCCGGTGAAGCGCATTCACCGGCATCACCGAGTTCTTCGGGTTGTAGGTCCAGTTCGTCATAGCCAAGGGTGGCTCGTCCACAAATGGCGGCAGGTTGAGCAGATCCTCGTCGGTGGTGTTCTTGACGTAGAAGAAGCTTTTCTGCCACTTCTTGCAAGATTCCAGGAGTTCCACCTTGGGGAAGTCCGAGCCCTTTCGGGACATGATGGTGGCCGCGCCGCAGAGGGTCATGGGGCGGTCCTTCTTTTCCTGGGCCGTCTCCGGCGGGTCGTCCTTGCTCCGGGGCGGCTCTTGGACGACTTGCTTCCGCAGTTGGAAGTACTTCGCCCAGCCTTGAGTAAGGGCCTCTATGCCGGCATAGCCCTCGCAAAAAGCAGCGAAGGCGGAGAGGATCATCACGGCATTGGCCGGGATATGATGAGGTTGTAGGTCGTAGGTGTTCAGGAAGTCCCGGAAGAAATCCGATGCCGGCAGGCCGAAGCCACGCTCGAAGTGGGCGATGAAGACGACGCGTTCGCCAGGTTCAGGTGCCGGCACAGTTTCTCCTGCTGGTAGCCGGCATGCTACGCCCTCCGGGACTCTCCTGGTGGAGGTGACCCAGGATATCTCGGCCGGAGTAACCTCCGACCCCTCCCAGCCGGAGCGTCCCTGGGTTCGGGCCGAGGTATCTTCCTCAGAGGCCGAGGTACCCGTCATGCTTGAAGATGCCATCTTACTGGCCGGGATAAGGCGTGAGAGCCGGAGTCCCGTGGTGATATTCCTATCAAGGCCGGAGAAAAGAGGAAGGTTAGTCTCTCCGGCATACCACTCTCACAGATGTTAGCAGGAATAGAAGATCTACCGAGGCAGTTAAAATCGGAAATAATCAGGGATATAATTTCTGCGGAAGAACACCTGTGAGCTGTTACGAAACACTGCTAGCAATGCTAATCGAAGCAACGAAATATCCAGCAAAGGAACTACCATGGATACAAACCAGTGAGGCTACCGCAGCCTAGTTGCAGAAGAGCAGGGAAAGGAAGAACAGAGGAAGAGGAACTCACCGGAGCTTGGCCTACGGCGATGGAGCGGCGGCGGCAAGTGTGCAGAGGAAGATCCAATCTCCCTGCAAGGCTGCGGGGAGAAGAGGCGGCGGTGGCGTCGTCGACGATGACGCCGGACGTCGGCAAGCGGAGGCGCCGGCGTGCAGGTGGACGACGGCGGCAGCTTCCCTTCTCGGTTTCTTGGTCCGGCGGCGAAGCGCAAGGGGCAGAGGATCTGAGGAAGAAGGCACTGTGGCGGGGGTAAAAAGAATAAGTTACCCCCACCCCGTATTTATACCGAGGAGGCCGGTCGTGGGGGTCGTAGGGAGGATAGTGCTCCACTCCCCCGACCGTTTCTGCGGCGAGGCGCCACGTGGCGGCACAGAGTGGGGCGGCGGTTCCTGTAACCGTGCCATGACGCCATGATGGCGAGGAGTAACTGCACTGCGAACCATCACATCGTGTGACCGTTCGAGGTGACAGGGAAGTTTCAAGTTTCGATGCAAAGCTGTCAGGCATGGCTTCTCGAGGAAGACTCGTCTATATGCCGAAGTTTCAAGTTTCGATGCAAAGCTGTCAGGCATGGCTTCTCGAGGAAGACTCGTCTATATGTCGGATTAACTGCCCGATGTATATGTTCTGTCCGGAATGCCCTAGGGACCGGCCGGAATAAGTTTTGGAACAGGAACAGAGGCCGGGATATGTGCAGATGTGCCGGCATATAATCTGATCGCCGGGGCATAATGAAGAAAGGTATGTTGAACCTGTCAAGGCTCCACAGTTATGACTGGGGAACCTCGGCAGCTTCGGGGACTAGTGTCGGGGGGATGACCCCCGGTAGGGTCAAGAGAGTAGAAAGACACAAGGTCTATGATTGACTTTATGCCGGGTTATCAAGGAAGGGCCTGGCCGGAATATAAGAGCATCGGCCAGGCCGGCATATAATGTGTATCCCGGCTGATACTTGGATATGCCGGCATAGCCGGAATACTTATAAAAGTGTGCCGGCATATACTTAGATATGCCGGCCTAACCATTTGGTGTGTTGTGCAGGAGCAGGGGATGCCGGATTACCCGACCCTCGTAGGTCGTTGGTCCGGCATATAAAGTCCTGGGTATGGCCAACGGTCATATCCGGGATACTTAAGTCAACCAAGGTGTCACATCCCTACAATCAAGGAAGAAAACATCCCAGCATGGTAGCAGAGTAAGATGGCAGGGTGCACAGTGGAGGTTACCTACCCTCACTATGCACAAGTACGAGCTTACCGCACAGAGGTAAGGCCACAGTTCAAGAGGTACAAGGTACAGCAAGGGGAGTCCCATCGAGAGCAATCAGGGAGAAAGTCGTGGGCGTCTGCCCTCGACAGCAAGTCCTGTTTGGAGTGTAGTTGGTGTCTCCTGGTCTTCTATGACCGTTGTAACCCTGGCCACCACTATATAAGGTGGCATAGGGAGCCCTGGTAAAGGGTTGGTGGCTGGAAGAAGGTTAGAAGGTTGAAGGTTGGTTGGTCACTCTGTGTTCCTACACTTAGCAGTTCATCTTCCTTCTCTAGCAGAGAGCTTGGAAGCACCATTGTTGTGTACTACATCGACCCAAATATACAACCAGTAGAGCAGGAGTAGGGGTGTTATCTCCTTACGAGAGCCCCGAACCTGGGTAGATCAGTGTCTCTTTCTGTCGTGCTTTTTAGCTCGTTCCCCTCTCCCGAATCCTCCAGCATCTAGTTCGGCCCCCATTTAAGCCATCCTATGGCATATGTTGTTTCACCACGACGACAAGCCCAAAGATCAAACCCAAAAAACAACAAAGGAGACTACCACCAGCATAAAGCTATAATTACGAATTCGTATTTGTGTTTGATTTCATACTTGCAAGCAATAGTTAATTGCAACTTATGTAGTGAAAGTGGATTGCATTGGCCTATGCATATCAATCAAATTATGAAGTACTAGTCATCAACCCGTGCACCTGCACGGCTAGCTATGTTGATAAACACATTTTGAATTAAAAGGTTTATATTTTAAAAAATTATTATTGAATTCATTATTTATGCATGCTTTAATGGTCACGACAATATCCATATTTTTCAGTTCAATCACTTAACCGTTACTTGAGAATTTTTTCTTCTGTTGGGAATTTAAAATTTATCAACATAACCTCAATAATATTGTCATGTATATGATTTTATGATTGAAACTAATTATATACCTCGGCTGGCAGATTAATTTCAATTCTTCTCAACTTGGCAAACAACAACTATTGTTTAGGCCATAGTCTTAAATCTTAGATCTTGGAGTACATATTACATAATTTTTAATTTTATAATTTGTCGTTGTAATCGAAAAAATTAGTGTGGAAAACATTATTTTGTGGGGAACTCAATCTATTGGCAACAACTGTGTCCAAAATTGCAATTAATGAACATATAAAATTGGTGCTAAGCCTGACTGCACCTTCTATGTGATAGTATCCAAAAAGAATTATAAGTCATAGTGACAGCGTGTTTTTTCATCTTGTACCATGTGTGCTGCTTACACATAAGAGCAGCTCTTGGTTATTTCGGTTGGTGATCCTGCTACCATCCCGTCCCTAGAATACCCTCCACCATGGATATCAAAATAGTGACCCGTGGCCGCATTACCATGCCCACATAGGACTCTTCTCGTCAATCTAAGAGATTTAAAAACAAAGAACGAAGGCAAGAAGGGCATATATGTTACCTTTGTTATCCTTTTGAAGCAATAGAAAGCATGTTCACGATGCTACTCGGATTGACGAAACACATTGTTCTCATTGTCCTTTAACTATTAGTAATTGCATAAGAAAGGAGCAAAATTTTCTAGATAGGAATCCGCAACCTGAAAACAAAGATGATGTCATCTGTGCATCATTGGCCGCCACACAATACTCGCAGCATGCTGACAACATCCTCACCTCCTTTCTATCATGCAAAGCACTGTGGTGATGTGAAATATTCGAGAGGCCGACGTAGTTCCCTAAAACAGCGGCCCTAGTAAGCATTGGTACATCTACTCCTTCGTTACCTGTTTTAGATGTACAAATAAAATTAGTGTAGATATATGAACTCTACAGTCTAGCTTACTTTAATCTTAGGAAGCATAGTTATGTTCCCCACATGAATTTAAGTATGTAAAAAATACCTTTGTTTTGTAAATGGACCATAAACTTGAATATACGTGAGTTTCCTATAGAATACTTGAATCATGCTCACCACCGATTAGCAGACTTCACTTAGAATTAATTGATGTGTATGACATACCTTACCGGATGAGATATGACCAAGCGCACAGAGTGGTGCGCATGTTAATCACCCGATGACCAACACACATATACTGATACCAATCAGATACAATTAGATCTTCAAAGGTGAAATCAATCTCGGGAGGCAGCCTGTGATGTCATCGATCAGCTACGATAGAGAAGGACTCAGATCAGATAGGAAGTGGACAGGCGCATCGCTTACCATCAGTAAGCTAGATTAGTGCCAGATCGATCGGAGCTGAACCTAAAGCAGACAGTCCAATGCTCCAGGTCATGCCGAGCTCGATCGGGGACGCAGAGCCAGAGGTGGACTCAAACCAATCGGGAGAGGCCCTCGGACCTCGTGAGGACAGTTGCGGCCTTGGTCCTGCGGCAAGAGATCAAGGCCTCATGACTGCGGCAACAGATTGTACTTTCGTTGTCATTGGAGAAGCGATGGAGTCATGGAGGTGATCATCACAGCCGGCGGCGATCATGCGTAATGAAGACGTGAGGGCGGAACAGATTAGGTATCCCATTGGCTCGTATGCTTCTAGGACTTTACCCGCAAAAACTAACTAAAGTAGGTATCCCATCCGTAGAAATTTGATCTTATGGTTGTTTCAGACGTTTTCACTAGGATTAACGTGGTGTCTCATATGGTGCCTCCAATTAGTAAATATAAGATATAAGATATAAGATGTCTACAAACATAGTTCATAGTCCTATGAAAGAACCAAGGAAATAGAAGCTCACGGGGGCATAAAAAACATAAACGAAATTTACCTATATCTGGGTCCTGTCTGCTGTAGATGTGGACCGAATAAGCAAATTGCATGCCATCATTGTTGGCTCCTTGCGGACAGAGTTAGGCACCAAGCAATGATTCACTTGCGGAGCTGCCTCCAGGTCTGGCACCTCCAGCTACGGACTGCAGTGCTCGAGCCAGTAGAGAAGCTGCGGCTCTTCAGATCCGCCGCCTGCAAATACACGATGCTGCGCTCGAGCTGGTAGAACCACTACGCCACCAGGATCCTCCTCCAGGTCCAGCTGGTGCGCTTCAACCAGTCGAAGCAGCCGTGCCATCCAAGATCCACCTCTTCCATGTCCAGCCGTTAGGCTCGAGAGGTGATAAGCGAGAAAAGAAAAGAGCCAGCAGGTGTAGCTATTGCGAGAGATCAAGGGGGCACGAGGAACGGGGGCGGCGGCCAGCGGAGGACATCCCGGCGAATTCATTTCCTCCGTCCTCTATTCTCTGGTCTAGCTAGGTTCGTCACCAGCGTAACCAAAAAGGGGATCAGAAATTCGCGAGAGACCATTATAAAAAAGGGGAATTCGGGAGAGATGACTGAGTGCTACTGTATTTGTTTTTTCTGTTTTCCGTGTGTGCGACCGTGCTGCATATGGGTGTGGTGCCAATACAACACGTGTACATGCTGTGTTAGATTATGTTTCTTCCTTCCGTTCTATTTGTCTTAATCTTCTAGCATTAGTAGTTACTGGTAACTATCTTCTTTTATATCTTCTGAAAATTTGCGGAATGATACATTTTATGTGGTACGGTCCGATGGAGCGAAGTGTGGTGTGCCTTCAAGACTTTCTCAAATAAGTGAAAAAGCAAAGAAGAGAGAGAACGCTAGTGCATCTCGAATAAGTGGAGAAGCAAATAAGAGAGAGGTGGGGCAAAATGACCATGTCGTTCTAGATGATAATCTTGTGGACCGCTTCGGACCGCTTTGTCCATAGAGACGAATATCGAAGTCTATAAGTTAATTGTGAAAATAACTATTTATGCACCGGTGAAAAATTAACGCGAGGGAGTTACACATGGTCGAAGAATTATTGGAGGGTAATTACTGTGGAAGAATTGTCGTAGAGATTTATTTCCGGGAAACCACCGCTTGGAAATAACTGTTAGCGGTCAAAACTTTTGGTCATTGCTGAAAATGACTATTCGTGCACCGATGAGAAATTACCGTCGGAGAGTTTAAGGTTAACTAACATTGAAGAATTGTCGTAGAGATTTACTACCAGGAAACCATCCTTTGGAAATAACCATTAGCGGTGAAAACTTCTGCTAAAAATTACTATTCGTGAATCGGTGAGAAATTACCGTTGGAGAGTTACGTATAATCATCGAAGAAATAACGTAAGATATCTATCGCAGGAGAATTGCCGCATCGATTTACTACTGAGAAGTTACAACTGACAAATTACCGTTGCGTCACGGGTAGAAGCGACTCGTTCGTGCATAAGTGAGAAATTACCGTTGGAGAGTTACGTATCATCGTCACGGCTAGAAGCGACTTGTCATGCACTGGAATAAATTATCATTGAAAAGTTACGCAATATTAAAAATTACCTAAAATAATTACCATCAGAAAATTACCTAAAATAATTACCACCAGAAAAAATAAAAAAATTTGGAAAAAAATAAAAAACAGGCCCAGAATACTGTTCATACGTACACGCGGACACTGTTCATACGTACGCGTGAACAGTGTTCATGTACTAAACGTGTCGCGCAACGATTGGTCAGAATGAACAATAGCAGAGCACCTCACAGCTCTCTAAATCCCATCAACTTTATATATATATCTATATAATCCAGGCAACAAATATATTACCAAATCCATTTTCAATTTCTTCCTAAATATTTGTAAAGTTTCGAGTACATATTCAAGAACTTTTCTAACAAGCGAAACATAGTGCAACTTTGTTTACACCGTAGTTTGAAACAAAAGTTACAAGATCGACGGTGTGTGATCTTTTTCCTTGATTTCCTAAAATACATATATGGATCTATGTGAGGGATGACAACGATGTCGTGCAGAAGATGCTCGCGCATTCTATTGACCATAAAATTTAAAATTTAGCATTCCCATGCCCTTGCTTCGCCCATAGGTTCTAACACGGCATGCCATCATCTTATGATCTATGCTCTCTCTCTGCCATGTTTGTTGTTTTTTTCTGAGAGGAAATGTCCGTTGTTGAGTCTCTCCTAGGAGTTAGGTCAAGCTTTAGCAGCATGAGTAGGGAAAGAAAGGCGACACATCAATGTCAAAACTTTGGATCCCACCAAGCAAAGCGGAGAAATGTGCTCAGCGGTGACGACTGGCGGCGATGGCACATGATTTAGGAGGTTGAGACATGGAGATTTTCCAGGTAGGGTATCAAAGAACGGGGGCGTCTATGCAAAAACCACATGAATGAGTATGTGCAAGCAAATTACTATGTACTTCTTCATATTGGGATATGCTCAATAGTGATTGAGTTATGCATAAGCGAGTGGGGTTATGCAGTGTTGTACTAGCGCACCTGAGTAACAAAAAAATTATTCTAAAAAAATCAAAATTTTGTACAACTAATCACATAAATACATGTAGCTCGAATTCAACAAAAACTAAACTTGAAATATAGTGTGACACAACTTTTCTCCCAGAAAATTATACCATCAAAATTTAGCGGAAAATGTAATCCCCTTGCATTGTTGGATAATCATCTTCATTAATTGCTACTTAACAACATAATTCAACAAAATACACCATGAGCCTACTAAGCAATCGATATCACCTCACGGGCGCGGCGTGCCGCCACGCCGAAGTTTCCTAGTAAGAACTGATAATACAAACCGATCCTTTTATTTTCCTTTAAAAAAAATTCCTAAAGTTTTTAATTAAATTCCCTAAAAAAGGATTATAATAAAAGTTATTTTCTGGAAAATATACTACTACTACTGTTTGGAGGAAGATAAATCTGCACTGTGGAGTTTCAACTTGTACAGCTAACAACCGAACGGCCGCCAAGGAAAGAAAAGAAGCCATATAGGGTTCCCATCTCTTCACCGGTGGCGCTGCCATTCCTCTAGCCTCTAGCGTCCCTTGGGGTCTTGGAGGTGCAGCGGATCCCTACTCCTCACAGGCAGGAGAGTTTTTGTTATACTTTTAGAAAGTTTTAGTGTCTTTTTCAAGATGGTGAGGCATCGACAATATCCTGAAGTCAAGTCAGAATAAGGTCCTCCCCACTCTATCTCCGCTCCGGTGATGCACGTAGCATCATCATCGGGCACATGGAGTTGTGTGCCTGGCGGATCTCTCAGGATTCGTTCGGCCTCCAATCTACGATTTCTCATCATTGGTGGTATGTCTTCTCCAATCTACGATTCTCATCATTGCTGATGGTTGCTGCTCTAGTGTCCTGGTCTTTTGGGACCTTAGCATGAAAACTTTATTTCTATCTACTACGATGAGGTTTGCCCGGCTCTAGTGAGGGAGGAGCGAGGATGGCGCGTCTTTAGCTCGCTCGAGTGTTTGTAGTCATTGCTAAGTGGTCAAAAGGCCTATTTGTATTTTTTATGACTTCTAGTATTTATAAAATCTTTAGGGATCTATAAGTTGGTCCCACTATTGTGCAAAGCTAATATTTTACAAGCTTATGTTTTCAAAATAATTCCAAATGTATTTCTATATATTATAAGAAATCCTTAAGAAAGGGGATATAATGTCCCCCTTCATTTTAAAGAAAATAAAAGTACCCAAACCAGGGTTTCTCCCTCAAAACTCTTTTCCATTTTCAAAGTATTTTCCATGACATGATCATCTTGAGAGCCCAATGCCCTTATAAAACTTTTGTTGTGTTGTTTGGTTGTTAGCAGGTGTTGATCTATGTTGGCCTTGTTAGAATTCTTGTATGGTAGTATTATCTACTTGGGTCTGTGACCAACACTTCACCCTTAGTTTTTATCTAATAAGGTTTATGCTTATCTTTAGCTCTGAAAACTATAGGTTGGAAGCCCTCAAAAGCCACATCCTAAACTGCACCTTCCCTATGCAAAACCCATCCTATTTCCTTCTCATTCATTCTTGAGCTACATATAGATGAGCATAGCTCAATCCAAACCTTGTATCTTCATCTCTACTAAGCCCTTATTTTTATTTCTCTTGGCTTTCCTCCTTTCTTTTCGACTTAAGATGCGGATCATATCTTTTTGGTCTCACTCACTTTCTCAAGAAAAACCCTCCATACCAAGTTTTTCCTCCTCCAACTCTACCTTCGAAATCATTCTGTTTTATGGAACAAAAACCATAGGTCCAAGTGACCTATGAGATTACTTTCTCTTGAAATTTTGGAATAAAATTGTTTCTCTCTCAACTTTACTTCTACATTTCTATTTACCTCTTGCTCACTCACATAGTTCCTTGAAATATCCCATTCTTTGATAAAATGATATTTGGTTTTGAACATCAAAAGTTTAATGTGAGGAATAATACCTTACTTTATTTCTCTTAGAAAAAAATAATCTTTGTAGATGCATCCTTTATTCTTTTACTAAGTGCTTTAAAAATCTTGGTTTCATTTCTTTCTCCGAGGTATTATAAAACCTGCAATGCCCACAAATATCCCATTAGCATCCTTGTTTACTTCCAAAATTTTCTAAACATCTGTACTATCCCTTCTTACTTTATTGATTCCAAATCAAGTAGGAGCCTTTTCTAACCCCTCATTTTTTTAGTTCTCCTCTCATTCTCTCATCATGGACTTTATTCAAAAATTTGTCCATAAGATCAAACTCCATCTGCATAAATCTTCTCTTACTCTTTTTGAATCACAAATTGAGCACCTCTGAAAATCTTGGAAATAAAATACCATGTCCATTCCAAGGATTCTTCAAGCACCCATCTCCAAACTTGTTGCATGCACAACTTCCACTCTTCAAAACATTTGAACTTCTTCTAAATTCAAATTTTGTGCCAAGTTTTGTTTTTTTAGAACGAGCTGCCAACCTCTCTTCTTTTCTCTGGTTTCCTCTCAAGCAAAGCCCAGCCCAACCCCTGGCCCGATCCATCTCTACTCGTCGCCGGGGAGAAGATCATCGATGCCCTGTCACGATACCGAACGAACCCGACCACCCTAGCCATCGAGCTAGCACCCAGCGCCCTGCCTCTCTGCTGACGCCAGCCCTACGACGTCACCCTGACGCCACCCGTCCTATGTCAGCCCTCACCCGACCATTGGGCGATGCCACCGCCCCGAGCACTCACCGAGCCCCCGCCTCGCTATAAAACCCCCCAGCAACCCACTCTCCCCCTCACACCACTCCACTTCCTCCACTCCCCTCACCCAGGCGCGAGAGCGCTGCCCTCCTCTCCCTCTTGCTGCAGAGAGCGAGGGAGAGAGCAGAAGCTCTTGGAGTAGCACCGACGAGGTGGCCGTCCTCTCCAAGCTCTACCTGGCCTCCTTTCCCTCCAAAAACCCATCCCCTAAATTCAGCTAACCCTCAGGGATCTTTTCCCTGCGCATACCCTGCCGGAAACGCCACCGTTGAGCCGCGCCAGGAAGAGCCGCCGTCGGAAGAGACGTCCGGGCCGCCGTAGGAGAACGACCCCCCCGGGACTGGAGGTGTCGTCAGACCCTCCCCTGCCTTCTGCAACCCCTCCGCCGATCCCGCCGACCCTCGCGAGACCCCCGCCGCCGCCCCCAAGCCGCCGGTGAGCTCCCGTTGCCCAGCATGTACCCTGTTAGGGTTTCATCTCACGTGTGTGCCCAGACGAAGAAGATAGACAGTAGCCGTCCGATCATCTTTTAATCCGACGGTCGAAAATGCCAGATACCCCTTCGGGTTAATAGGCGCTGACAGACGGGCCCTGCCTGTCAGCCCAAAGTTTTTTTTTCGCCCGCCCAGGTGCATTTAGTTGGGCCGGCCTGCTCTGCCGGCTTGGCCCATGAAGGAATCCTGCCCGGTTATGTTTTTTTTAGGGAAAGGATTTATCTTTTGTTTAAAAATTGCAACCTTTAGATTTGAATATTTTCAAAACCGTAGGTCCAAATTTTATGAAACCTGTGCCATTAGATTTATAAATTTATTACCAATCTTTTATAACTAGCCCCTTTGCAGTTTATTTTTTTTATTTTTGTGATAATTCAATTTTGGTGAATAGTATTAGGTGATGCCTTTTTTTCTCAAAAATCTGAAATGTTAAAATGCTTGCGGCTTTTGTTTAAAACTTTAAAATTGTTTGGAACAAATCGTAGTAGTCTAGTAATGTCTATACCTTTCAGTTTCCGTTAGTCCCTTGTACATGGTTTTTCTTAAATAAAGTGGTGTTTTAATCATGGACTATGCATATGCTTGAAACCCTAAAATTTTGACACCACCTTGCAAACACTTTGTGTAGGATCAAACCTTTAGCAAAACTTGGTTGATTGTGTTCTTGTTTGAACTATAGACTACTGGTTTGGTATGTGTGCTTGTGTGTTTATTTGTACCTTGCTTTTCTTTCGCGACGCTAGATCCGACCGTTGACGAGTTCGGGGAAGAAGACTTTGAAGAATTTGAAGAGGACCAGGGACAAGCCACCCAAGGCAAGCCACCTTTACTTGTTGCATATCTTGATCCTAGTTTTATTTATGCAAGTCTTTCCATTTATGTTTATTCAAGGATGCATTGTTTTTGTAATTGCTATTACCTCTTGATAGCGATTCATTGGCGACTAGGCTCCACTAGTCACTTGATATCATCTTTAAGATGACACCCCTTATTACCTACTTACTCCATTTTAGTAGTAGCTTGATGCTTACCATCATGTTACCCCTTGTAGCCTTGTTTAGTGGAGCAAAAACTCTTGGTTGGGACACTCAAAAATTTGGGAAATGTTTTGAAAAACCTTGGGAAGGTTTTGGCTTTGCCCAAGTGTAAGTCTTGAAAAAGGAAGTTCAAAGGTTTTTGGAAGATTAGTTAGAAAAGTGTTTTATCGAAAAAACAACACATGGTTCTAGGTATTCGCCCGAAACAACTAAACCGTGCAACCACATTACCCTAGAATGGGACGGGGCTTAGTCCGTAATTTATTTGTCTTAGTATGGGCTACCTCACAACTCTATAAGGGTGTTTGATCCCTTGAAACCGGGTTGCTAAATTATGGGGGAAATACACCGTAGTTGCCTACGGCCGGACGATACTACGGGTCTCTTGTCGTGGCGATGGTGTCGTGGAGTAGGGGGACTGATACGTCTCCAACGTATCTATAATTTTTGATGCTCCATGCTTGTTTTTACACCATTTGCCCAATGTTTCGTTACACTTCGTGGCACTTTTATGCATTTTCTGGAAGTAACCTATTAACAAGTTACCACAGTGCCAGTTCCCTGTTTTCTGCTGCTTTTGTGTTTCAGAAGTGATACACAGGAAATATTCTCGGAATTGGACGAAACAAGTTCCTGAAGTCTTATTTTGTCCGGGAGCTTCCAGTCATCCGAAGAGAAGTAGGAGGGGAGCCACAGGGGCCCCACACGCCAGGCCGGCGCGACCAGGGCCTGGCCCGCGCCGCCCTGGTGTGAGGCCACCTGGCTCCACCTCTGACATCACCCCTTCGCCTATAAAGACCCCCCGACGGGAAAAACCTAAGTACCCAATCAATTTTCCATAAACACATCACGATCCGCCGCCGTCGTCGACCCGAGATCGGGAGGGTCCAGAAGCTCTTCTCGGCACCCCGCCGGAGAAGGGAATCGCCACCAGAGGTCTTCTTCATCACCATGCTTGCCTCCAGAGCGATGAGTGAGTAGTCTACCTTGGACTATGGGTCCATAGCAGTAGCTAGATGGTTGTCTTCTCCACCATGTGCTTCATGTATAGATCTCATGAGCTGCCCTACATGATTGAGATCACCGTTATGTAATTCTACATGTTTGGTTTGTTAGGATTCGATGAATATTGGTGTTATGATTGAGTTGCTATACTGAAATATATCTTATATTATCTCTATGTTGTTTATGATCTTGCATGCTCTCCGTTGTTAGTAGCTATCTTGGCCGAGTAGTTGCTAGTGACTCCAAGAGGGGGTATTTATGCTTGATAGTGGGTTCATGCCTCTATTTAACCTGGGGGAGTGACAGAAACCTCTAAGGTTGTAGATGTGCTGTTGCTACTAGGGAGAAAACAACATTCATATGCTCAAGGGCATATGCATTGTTTACATTACACACTTTGCTTAATGCAATTATCTGTTATTCGCAACTTAATACTCATGGGGTGTTTGGACGATATCCTCGTGAGTGGATTATTAGTCATAGATGCAGTTGGATGGCGGTCTATGTATTTTGTTGTAGGGATTTCTATTTTCGTGCCCTCGGGTCCTTAGTTGTACTCAGTTTTCCCCAGCTCCTTAGTTTTTCCTCAGTTTTGTCCAAGCCCTTGGCTGAAACCGTCACCAGTGCTGGAACGGCCGGTTGCCCGACGGTTGAACACCTTTGACCGTTAATTTTTGACTAGTGGGGCCACGTAGAGCCCGCAAAGACACGTCAGAGCATCCATCTTTGTTTGACCGTAAGCATCGCCGTATCCCTGACCAAAACGCGGACGAGTGGGGCTTCGGTATATCGAATGACAAGTGGGGCCATGACGCTGATACAAGGTGCAATACACGGGTAGGAATAGATTTTTAAACGGAGCTCTACAGCGATGGCACGGAGGAGGTGGCCTGCGGGGTGCCGAGATGAGATCGACGTCCACAAAGAACTGCATGAGGCGAGATCAGATGCATTAGATAGATATGAACTAGACGTGTTTAACCATGCAAAGAAGAGAAGAAATGGTCGAGGACATCGACGACGACCTCAACACTTTGACTGACGGTGTCGGACACGAACGCGGGCAATGTAGAGAAAACTAGTGTCTCTCCTTTCTGGCATGTATAGATAGGTGCTAGGGGAGTGTGGTGGCGAAGGGAAAGACCTCGCGGTGGTCTGTGGCGTCCAGCATAGCGGGGCGACGTGGCCGTGCCCATAGTGGCGTGCATGTTCGGCATTGGCATCAGCATGTACGTTCGTCATTGGCCTCGGCGGTATCTCTGGTGTGTCAGTGATCGAATGAGGGGACGGGATTGAGGGTGCATCCCGACGGTGACCTAGCAGTGGCGGCGAGCATGCATACCCGTTCTGACCATGCCGATATCGGCATCGGCATCGTTTGGAGGCTGTGGTGCTCGAATCATGGTGGAAATTGCGATTCCCTATTATTTTTACATGCATAATATATAGAAAATAGCTAGATCTATAAATCGATGCATATGAAGCTACATATATATTCTTGGTCATAATCCCCTTAGATGCATGGCTTCACGTCGTCGTTGCTTTCATCGTCAGTATCTTTGTCGTCCGTGTAGTAGTACTTCCTGCACGTTGTTCCGTCGAACACCTTCACTGTGAGCACATAATCGCCTTCATATTTGAAGTGTAGGAAGCAGCCGAAATCCACACCGTGCGCGATGGCGAAATTCTCCCAGCCCTTGTCGAGGTACATCCGGCCTTGTCCGTCAAATAGGACCTCCACGGTCCAGAGACGAGGACCGCAGTCAGCTGCTCGCAGATACACCTTTGCGGGCTCCTGGCCGTCAAGATAGTCCGCAAACTTTTGTGGGAGTGTGATGACCCACAAGTATAGGGGATCGCAACAGTCTTCGAGGGAAGTATTACCCAAATTTATTGATTGGACACAAGGGGAGCCAAAGAATATATGTAAGCCTTAACAGTTGAGTTGTCAATTCAGCTGCACCTGGAAACAATCTTACTCACAGCGGTTTATCAGTAGCAACAGTTTTATAGCAGTGACAGTAGGAAAACAGTAACAGCAGTAGTAAAATAGCAGCGGTAATAATAACAGTTGTAAACAGTAGGAACGAATACTGTAGGCATAGGGATGGATTACGGGCATTGCATGGATAAGATAATTCATGAAATCAATGAGATACGGGCATTGCAGATAAATAATGATAGAGCATCCTAGTACAAACAATCATAGGCATGTGTTCCGTATATAGTCGTACGTGCTCACAAGGAGAAACTTGCACGACATCTTTTGTCCTACCAGCCTGTTGCAGCAGGGCCTCAAGGGAAACTACTGGTAATTAAGGTACTCCTTTTAATAAAGTACCGGAGCAAAGCATTAGCACTCGGTGAACACATGTGATCCTCACATCATAGCCATCCCCTCCGGTTATCCCAATTTCTGTCACTTTGGGGCCTCGGGTTCCGGACAACAATATGTGTATACAACTTGTAGGTAAGACCAAAAACAACAAGTATCATCATAGAAATAATAACATGTTCAGATCTGAAATCATGGCACTCGGGCCCAAAGTGACAAGCATTAAGCACAACAAGTTGCAACAATGTCATAGGCACTAAATAAAGATACTAGGCACTATGCCCTATCAATCTCATATCAAATTACATGAACAATCTCATCCAATCCCTACCATCCCCTCACCTACGGCGGGGGAATTACTCACACATGGATGTGGGAGTCATGGATGGTCGATGGAGGAGCGTCGGTGGTGATGGTGATGAAGATCTCCTCCGAATCCCCGTCCCGGCAGGGTGCCAGAACGGAGTTTCTGGTTCCGAATCGCGGTTTCTGATGGCGGCGGCGCAACGGAAGTCTATCTGGGAAAAACGTCGTCCTCCCGATATTAAGTCGTCAGGGGGTATATGTACGCGAGACGGGAGGTCGAGAGGGGGCCTGGGGCCTCCTCACATAGGGGTGGCGCGGCCAGGGCTGGGCCGCGCCACCACCATGTGACGGTCCCTCAAGCCACTTCTCCCTCCGGTCTTCTGGCTCCGTGGGTCTTTTGGTGAAATAGGATTTTTCATGATTTTTCCCGAATTTTTACTGGAAGTTGAATTTCTGCATAAAAATGAGACACCAGAGTAATTCTGCTGAAAACAGCGTCAGTCCGTGTTAGTTGTATTCAAAACACACAAATTAGAGGAGAAACAATAGCAAAAGTGTTCGAGAAAGTAGATACGTTTTGGACGTATCAACTCCCCCCAAGCTTAGCTATTTGCTTGTCCTCAAGCAATTCAGTTAACAACTGAGAGCGATAAAAGAAAATTTCACGAACACATTTGCTCATATGATGTATATATACTAACTATGTGATCAAGTACTCGGGCAATTCATAATAAGAAATATGCAACTAATGTCACCTCATAGTCAAGCAAGCTATGAAAGAGTGCCAATGCACTAATAACGAGTAACATGTGCATGAGAAGCTACAAGATTGTAATATGCATAAATGATATGAGAGAATGGTATCCCACTTGCCTTTATTTGTAGAGCAAAACATAAATGCTGAGACACCTCTGAAGTCCAAGGGAAGACTAGAAGTAGAAATATCAAAGATACAAGCATCAAAGTTATACCACAATTAACCGTGTTCTGGGACAAGCACATTACACTAAGAATAACAGCTATGCTCTCAAGAAGTGCTTAAAGTTAGAAGATGGTGACTCAACATAAAAGTAAACGAATGGCCCTTCGCAGAGGGAAGCAGTGATTTAACATGTGCTAGAGCTTTTCATTTGTAAAACAGAGATAAAAATTTATTTTGAGAGGTGGTTGTTCTATGTCAACGACTAGCAATGGGGACTTACTATCTTCCATAATAAACAAGTGAGAGCGGTTCCGAGTTCTTTGAAAATTGGCACATTGGTGCTCTTTTATAAAGCTTTGGCACTCCTCCCCACCTTTTTCCTTTCTCAAACCATGGCTAACTGATTCCATCGGGTGCCCACCAACTTTCACAATCCTTTGGAGGAGTGCCTTTTTTCTTTCTTTTAGATTTAAGATTATAATGGTCTGACCAGCTCTCATGCAAAATTAATGACGAGCAGATGAAGCTGCCTAGTCGAGGGGTACTTAATTTAATATGGAAGATAGCAATTCCGACCACTACGTCCCCATGAGCTAAAAACAGTGGCACAAAATCAGAAGTAGTTGAAAGTTTTGAAAGGTAGCACATGAAAATTTACTTGGAATGGCTTACAAATACCATGCATAGGAATTTATAGTGGACTCTTTGGAAGACTTGGTTTTTGGTAATTGGATGCACGAGTAGAGCTCATACTCAGTACAAGTGATGGCTAGCAAAAGACTGGGAAGCGACAATCGAGAGAGCAATAACTATCATAATCATGCTTGCGACAAAACAAAATTAATATAGGCATAAAAATGATACAAGAACTCTGAGGCAATTTAGATCATCGAGGCTTAATTGACTTTTTGTTCAGTCATATGCATGCTTGAGCATGTGCCAAGTTGATTCAAATGAAGCTTTCAGAGGTGGATACCATAATATCATACCTTACTATGAATAAAACAATGCATGCAAGCATCTACATGACATGCTACAGGCTAATAGTAAATTGAAACTAATCATATGAGAGCAAAAACTACAAAGCATCCATTAGATGACATATACCTTACATGAACCGACTAAGCATGTCCACATAGATGAGTATATGTACAAAAATGAAAACAAACAGAGTTCATACCAGCCTCTTACCACAACTCGGATTGTCATATGTCGTCATTATTGCTCTTCACTTGTGTGGCTTGAATAATATAAAGTGAATACCAAGCTCCAATGGAGTAACGGGAGACGGAACTCTGCAACAAACTTTACAAAACCGAAGAAGAACAACAAATATTTGTGGGGTTTTCGATTTTTGAAACAAAAGCAGAAGGAAATAGTAGACAAAGCAAAATATTTTTGGGTTTTTCAAGTAGCAAACCAAAAATAACAAGTAAAGCAAACCAAAGGTAGAAAAATAAAGAACCAAATAGAGAGAAACAACGGAAATATTTTTGGTCTTTTTGTGTTTTGGAAGCAATGAAAACAAGAACGAGAATAGTAAAGAAAGCGAAACATGAATATACAAAGGTCCGACAAAATATGATATGTAGATTAGTGAATCGTCGGCGTACCTCCCCCCAAGCTTAGGCTTTTGGCCTAAGTGGAGATCAATGCCGGCTTTGGTAGCTGCTCCAAGCCGGTGGGTCATCATAGGTGTAATCGTACCCCGGTTCTCGCGAAGATGAAGCTGATGGCGCATAATCATAATAAGGCTGCGCATATGGAAAATTCATAGTGTTGGAGGGTTGTCCCGACTCCTCGGCGCCTTCTTCATCGTGCACAGGCGGCGGGTGCTCCCCTATGTACGCGTCAAGCTCATCTTCAGTAAGCGACCATCCATTCCTGCGATCAAGGTTAAACAAAAGAGGTGCATGCAAACGGATTGATCGTTCAGTCTTTACTACCTTCCAGGTAGTCTTCTTGAAAAGGGTTAGCTCAAATGTTAAATTAATCAAACTGGCAGGAGGAGAAATAAACTTATGTTGAACCATAGCATCAAGACCAAGTTTCTCTTCGGGGAACTGCAGATCTCGAGAATGAGGCAAAACACCATGAAAAGCTAGCAGGCGTGAAGCTATAAGCCCCCCACAAATTCCCCCTTTTTCACGGTTAATATCCAGACGGAAAGCTATTAAGGCACCCAAATTGTAAGTTCTATCATGCCTTAAAGCAGCAGCAATAAAAGCTAGATCATGGAGAGACAATTTACTTGCAGATTTTCTAGCAAGAACACATTTGGTAATGAAGAAGGCAAAATATCGAATAGATGGGAAATGAATGTTTCGAATT
Organism: Dactylis glomerata; assembly: GCA_007115705.1. Taxonomy (NCBI): domain Eukaryota; kingdom Viridiplantae; phylum Streptophyta; class Magnoliopsida; order Poales; family Poaceae; genus Dactylis; species Dactylis glomerata. The sequence goes on along the minus strand of QXEO01001691.1, from coordinate 1,355,343 downwards.
TTACCACCCTCTCCTGTGAAGCTTCTTCCTTGACAAACCTCCTCGTATAGTTCTAGCAATTGCCTTGGTTGTCCCTTTATCTTCTCGAGCGATCCCCACTGTGGTACTCTAATAGCTGTGCAGAAAACATCGAGAGGCAAGTTCACAGATTTGTTATAAATTCTATAATGAACCATGGGATTAGAAGTGGACCAACTAAATCTGAAATCCTGCACCACAAACATTGTTAGTTTAACATATTGGGGAGGTTCACCCTCAACAAAATATTCTAATCCTGCATTTGAAAGCAAGGTTTGGAAATCTTGTAGGATTCCAGTAGCACTCAAGAATGCTGAGCATGGATAGAGTGAGGGAAAAACCTTCTCTTCACGGTGAACTTTCATAACATCATGCACTTCTAGTTCACGTTGAGAGAGTTGATACACATTCTCCTCCATTTCTGAAATTTTTCAACAAACTCGTAAAAAGTGATTTAAGGACAAGCAAATATAGGAAACTACTATAGAGAGTCACTAGAGAGCTATCATGCATCAAAATAATCTTTCTAAAAAATAGAACAAGCATGCATACTCATTTATACTGTCACCTACAATGCTAAAATACTCAAGAAATACTTTACCAAAAGAAAATCTACTTGGACAAGCGGAGGAGTCACATACCGGAGAACAAATGATCCAAGTTTCAGCAAAAATGTTGGGCTGAACAAGGAGATCGAAAATTCCATGTGAAGGACAGCAAGAACTCGAGCTTGAGAAAATGGATCGGTGTTTTTCGGGAGAGAGAAAGAGCAGGGGAAGAAGAGATGAGTGAGTGGCCTGGTGGGGCCCCCTCACACATGGGTGGCGCGGCCAGGGCTGGGCCGCGCCACCCCTGTGTGAGGTGGCGTGGCTACCCCACCCGGTGCCTCCCAGGTGTCTCTCTGCCCCATTTTTGACATAAAAATTTATAAAGAATTTTCTGGAATTTTTCGAGAAACTTTATTTTCGAGGATTTTTCAGAAATTGGCATATCGATAAAACTCAGGAAAAACGAGGATGAAAAGATTTCAAGCAAATCAAAACTAAGCATGCAGCAGCTCTGAGATACTCTTAATCATGCAACTAAACTGAAGGAATAAAATTTGATGAAAGTAAATAAAAGTGAGGTGGGGTGGATGCGGTGAAAACGAAGTTTCGTTCATATAAATTCACTTTGCTAACAAGGTTGATCAAGTCTTGTTACCAAACTAACTTTAAATGAGGCAAAACTTTGCACTCCACTTAATGCTTATGTTACCTCAACTTTGATAGGTATAGCCCCAACCATAAAAATTTGATATTCTTCCTTGGGCTTTTGCTCTGAACAAATAATTTGGCCAACTTTGATGGTCTCAACATGCTTGATTGAATTTAGAGCATTCCTCCTATCAATCTTCTTGGGAAAATAAACTGTATATTCTTTGTCATTAACATTAAAAGTGACTTTTCCTTGATTGCAATTAATAACAGCACCTGCAGTGTTTAGAAAAGGTCTCCCAAGAATAATAGACATATTATCATCTTCAGGCATTTCCAACACAACAAAATCAGTTAATATTAAACAGCTGTTAGCAACTTGAACAGGAACATTCTCACATATACCGATAGGAATAGTAGTAGACTTATCAGCCATCTGCAAGGATATATCAGTTGTAACCAATTTTTCTAAATCAAGTCTCTTATAAAGAGAAAAAGGCATTACACTAACTCCAGCTCCCAAATCACATAAAGCAGTTCTAACATAGTTATTTTTAATGGAGCAAGGAATAATTGGTATACCTGGATCTCCAAGCTTCTCTGGAACTTTACCATCAAAAGAATAATTAGCAAGTAGAGTGGAAATTTCCTCACTAGGAATTTTCCTTTTGTTAGTGACAATATCTTTCATATACTTTGCATAAGGAGGCATTCTAATAGCATCAGTCAAAGGAATTTGCAAAAATAAAGGTCTCATCCATTCACAAAACCTGTTGTAGTGTTCTTCTTCCTTGGACTTGTGTTTCTTACTGGGAAAAGGCATTGGCTTCTGTACCCAAGGTTCCCTCTCCTTGCCATGCTTGTTGGCAATGAAGTCTTCTTTGGTGTACTTTGCATTTTTATCACTCTTTTCCGGTTCTTCTTCAACTTCTTCTTTATCTTCTTCTTTATCGGAAGCATTTCCTGGTTCAGTTTCAGCATCAGAAATAGAAACACTGTTAGGATCTTTACCTGCATCAGAGGATTCTGCAGTTGTTTTATGCTTCTTCTTCTTCTTGGGAGGAATATCATCACTTAAAGTGCGTTGAGAATCTTGCTCAACCCTCTTAGGATGTCCTTCAGGATATAATGGATCTTGAGTAGCAGCACCACTTCTTGTGCGTATTTCACATGCTTGCTTCTCTCTTGCAGCATTAACTAGCAGGTCTTGCTGCACTTTGGTAAGCTGATCAATTTGTGTTTGAACCATTTGAAAATGTTTAGCAAGTATCTTCACATCATTGGCGGTTCTCTCCACAATATCCTGCATCTTGTTAATAACTCTAAAATTCTCCAACAGATGATTATGCACCATTCTATTAAAATTCTCTTGCTTAACAATAAAATTATCAAACTCATCTAAGCATTGATCAGGAGGTTTAGTGTAAGGAATATCTCTTTCATCAAAGTGTTGGAGAGAGTGTACCTCAATAGTAGATGAGCGAGGGATTGGCTTACATAATTCTTCTATAGGAGGTAAATTCTTCACATCTTCGGCCTTAATACCTTTCTCCTTAAGAGATTTCTTAGCCTCCTTCATAACTTCATCATTTAATTCAATCATCCCTCTCTTCTTCGGTGTAGGCTCTGTAGATGGCGCAGGAGTTGGTGCTGGTGTTGGCTCAACTAAGGTCCAATCATCATGATTCCGGCTTATTTTGGCCATTAACTCTTCAGCTTCAGCCGGAGTTCTTTCCCTGAAAACACAACCAGCACAACTATCCAAATATGACTTAGATTCATCCGTTAGTCCATTATAAAATATGTCAAGGAGTTCATTTTTAGGCAATGGTTCTTTAGGCAAAGCTCTAATTAAAGAACAAAACCTTGTCCAAGATTCAGGCAATTTCTCTCCTTTTCCCTGTTCAAAATCAAAGATTTTCTGCACAGCAGCATGTTGAGCACTAGCGGGAAAATATTTCTGAAAGAAAGCATTAACCAAAGCAATAGGACTAGTAAGAGATCCAGGAGACAAGCTATTAAACCAAATTTTAGCAGCATCTTTCAACGAGAAAGGAAAAATCTTAGCAACAAAATAAGTGCGGAGCTTAATATCATCAGAAAACAAATTACTCAAAGTAGAAAGCTCATTCATGTGCTCCATAGCACTCTCATCTTTAGTACCACAAAAAGGAGTTTTCTCAACAATAGATATGTAAGATAAATCCAAAGAGAAATCATAATCCTTGTCTCTAATATTGATAGGAGAAGCAGCAAACTTAGGATCAGGAGACAAATTATATCTAACAGAACGTCTAGCAAGAAGTTCTTTAACATTACCTGCATCACGAGCAGCACGTGCTTCTGCAATAAAATCATCATTAACCTCAATATAAGCATCATCATCATAATCATCACTAGGACATTCCCTAGACTCAGGTGAACTAACAGGTGTAACAGTAGTGTTTCCCAACTTAGCTCTAGCAATAGTAGCCTCTAAAAAGGAACCTAGTGAACCTCTCTCATCAAGCACAGCAGAAGCATCATCTAAATTATCAGTGGCACTTTCAATCTCAGCAGAAGTAGTAGCAGTAACGTGTGGGTGTGGTGGTGTAAGCAACTTACTCATAACAGATGGCGAATCAAGAGCAACAGAGGTGTTGAGAGTCGTACCTCTTCTTGTAGTGGATGGCAATATAGGAACTTTTCCATCACGAGGTTTACCCATGATGAAAGGATTGCAGCGAACAATATGAATACCAAGTGAACTTACAGATAAAGCTATGGTCCCCGGCAATGGCGCCAGAAAATAGTCTTGATGACCCACAAGTATAGGGGATCGCAACAGTCTTCGAGGGAAGTATTACCCAAATTTATTGATTCGACACAAGGGGAGCCAAAGAATATATGTAAGCCTTAATAGTTGAGTTGTCAATTCAGCTGCACCTGGAAACAGTCTTACTCACAGCGGTTTATCAGTAGCAACAGTTTTATAGCAGTGACAGTAGGAAAACAGTAACAGCAGTAGTAAAATAGCAGCGGTAATAATAACAGTTGTAAACAGTAGGAACGAATACTGTAGGCATAGGGATGGATTACGGGCATTGCATGGATAAGATAATTCATGAAATCAATGAGATATGGGCATTGCAGATAAATAATGATAGAGCATCCTAGTAGAAACAATCATAGGCATGTGTTCCGTATATAGTCGTACGTGCTCACAAGGAGAAACTTGCACGACATCTTTTGTCCTACCAGCCTGTTGCAGCAGGGCCTCAAGGGAAACTACTGGTAATTAAGGTACTCCTTTTAATAAAGTACCGGAGCAAAGCATTAGCACTCGGTGAACACATGTGATCCTCACATCATAGCCATCCCCTCCGGTTATCCCAATTTCTGTCACTTTGGGGCCTCGGGTTCCGGACAACAATATGTGTATACAACTTGTAGGTAAGACCAAAAACAACAAGTATCATCATAGAAATAATAACATGTTCAGATCTGAAATCATGGCACTCGGGCCCAAAGTGACAAGCATTAAGCACAACAAGTTGCAACAATGTCATAGGCACTAAATAAAGATACTAGGCACTATGCCCTATCAATCTCATATCAAATTACATGAACAATCTCATCCAATCCCTACCATCCCCTCACCTACAGCGGGGGAATTACTCACACATGGATGTGGGAGTCATGGATGGTCGATGGAGGAGCGTCGGTGGTGATGGTGATGAAGATCTCCTCCGAATCCCCGTCCCGGCAGGGTGCCAGAACAGAGTTTCTGGTTCCGAATCGCGGTTTCTGATGGCGGCGGCGCAGCGGAAGTCTATCTGGGAAAAACGCCGTCCCCCCGATATTAAGTCGTTAGGGGGTATATGTACGCGAGACGGGAGGTCGAGAGGGGGCCTGGGGCCTCCTCACATAGGGGTGGCGCGGCCAGGGCTGGGCCGCGCCACCACCGTGTGACGGTCCCTCGAGCCACTTCTCCCTCCGGTCTTCTGGCTCCGTGGGTCTTTTGGTGAAATAGGATTTTTCATGATTTTTCCCGAATTTTTACTGGAAGTTGAATTTCTGCACAAAAACGAGACACCAGAGTAATTCTGCTGAAAACAGCGTCAGTCCGTGTTAGTTGTATTCAAAACACACAAATTAGAGGAGAAATAATAGCAAAAGTGTTCGAGAAAGTAGATACGTTTTGGACGTATCAGAGTGCCTGCAAAGAGATCGAGCGCCGATCGTTTGAAATTAAAGGTTTTTTAGAACGTGCACATAATTAATCACATGCATCATATATGTGCGAACGCGTACGTACCTTCTTGGCCAAAGGGTCTTCATATATGGTGATGAAGAACTCCTCTATGATCAATGGCAGTGTTGACGGTGGTGGTGGCAATGATGATGATCCACCACCCCGGCCGCCCCTTCCCCTTCCCCTTCCCCTTCCCCTTCCGGTCGGCGTCCGAGACGTGGAAGCCATGGCAATGGATCAAGTGTATGTGAACGAAGAAGAGAGAGGTAGAAACGAAGAAGAGAGAGGCAGAACCTATTGACATGAGGGATGGCCGTTGTGGGGGTTTATAAGAGAGAGATGACCGTTGTGGGGTTTACACCATAAATTAAGGTAGAGATGACCGTTGTGGGGTTTACACAATAAATTAAGGAGGAGATGACCGTTGTGGGGGTGGTTTATATCTCAACAAAAAAGTAATGCCTAAAATAAATGGAAATTCTTGAAAATTCATCATTTTACCGTGAAAAGTAATGCGTAAAAGAAATGGAAATTCGTGATAGTTTATCATTTTACCGTGAAAAGTAATGCGTAAAAGAAATGGAAATTCATGATAGTTCATCATTTTACCGTGAAAAGTAAAGCCTACAAGAAATGGAAATTCGTGATAGTTTATCATTTCAACGTGAAAAGTAATGCCTAAAAGAAATGGAAATTCGTGATAGTTTATCATTTTACCGTGAAAAGTAATGCCTAAAAGAAATTCATGATAGTTCATCATTTTACCGTGAAAAGTTAAGCCTACAAGAAATGGAAATTCGTGATAGTTTATCATTTTACCGTGAAAAGTAATGCCTACAAGAAGTGGAAATTCGTGATTACCCAACTTGTTGAATCCGGTGGCAAACTCGTCATTTAGCATACATAGAGGGGTAGTAGTTTGCCACCGACAGATAGAGAGAGGGTGGCACGATCCTGCCCGTTGGATCATAGGATCGACGGTAGGTGGGCACGATCCGTGTGACAACAGCTCGACCAATCAGGCCAAGTTAGGGCTTCTGTGAGAAGGGAGAGGGTAAAACTGAGTAGTATCAAGGATACAAGGGCAAGTAAATAATAAACAGGCTAAGGAATTCAAATAAGAGATTTAGAAAAAGAAAAACACATGTTTTGTACAATGAAACCCAGGTTGGCCTACCTCAAAGTATTAGCAATTCAAATATACATGAGTGTAAAAATTATGGCCTCATTCAGACAAACTATGTTTTGGGTATAGATGTTTTGAGAAGGGGTTTGAGTGGAAAGCCATGAACCTTCATAGCTACTAGTGATTTCAGAAGTGGCCATTTGTGTGAAAACTTGATTTATATATGATTTTTATGATTTCCTACGTGGCAGGTCGCGTAACACGACTCCATGAGTAGGAGGCACTATGATTTTATTTTTTGAATTTTTTTGCGCATGAAATGACTCAATTAGATGGCTTAATCCCATCTGTTGACTCTCTGTTGACCAGCCACTTGAGGGTAAAACTGAGTATATTGCACTAGGCAGTATTAGTACTCGAGGGGAAAACTGAGTACAGATATTTTTCCAGTGTAAGATTCGAGGGTAGAACTGAGTACATGTAACGGTGCTGACGTGCAGTCCCACGGACGCGTGTCGCGGTGAGCAGCGGTTAGCCGTGCGGTGCGCGTGCTGAGACCAAAATGTCAACTGCCAGTACAGAGCCCCTCTCCCTCCCTCTGCACACAGTCTCATCATAACTCACACACGCAGCCACGCCTCTCACGTCCCATCACCTTCTCCAAAAAAACCCCAGCCGCCCTACGCGCGCTCCCCTACCGGCGATGGAGAAGAAGAATGCGCCAGCGGCCGTCGCCCCCGAGCCCGTCGCCTCCGAGCCCGTCGCCGCCGAGCCCGTCGCATCCGAGGCCGTCGCCGCCATGCCCGTCGCCTCCGAGGGCGGCGCATCCAGGCGCGGCGCCTCCATGAACTGGGCCTCTCTCAGGGCTGACGGACCACTTCACAAGATCGGCGCCTGCTTACTGGCGAACGAGGAGTACGTGGACACCTACTCTGCTTTTAGGCAAGTTTGTACTAATTGGCGCTCAGATTTACCTGAGCCCGACGTGCACCTGCACGAATGGATCATGGTAGAGCACGCCCTTCCACGCGCCGCTGAGTTCTCCTTCCTCCACCTCCGCACATCCCGCTACGTCACCATCGATCTAACGGAAGTTCATGCAAGGTTCAAATTCCTCCATATCTATAGAGTTAATCCTTTTATTTTCAATCGTAAACATCTTAGTGCTGAATGTTATCTTCATCAATCCCATATATTTTAGATACTACTTCGTCAGCTTTTGCCGTGGCATCATCGTGCTTGCCCAAAAGAACCAGCCGCACAAGATACGGCTTCTGAACCCACTCACAAAGACATCGAACACTATATTTCAGGCGCAGATGCCATCTGTTATTCTGGAGTCAGTCACTGTAATGAAGTCCCCGACTATGCTCTTCGTTTCCACATATTACCCGGCAGAAATTGCTTGGGTCGATGAGAGCACTCCAACTAAGGGTATAGATGAAGATTGGGGAGAAGGAAGATTTTCGATCGAGTACCATTCTATGCGTTGCATTACCACGTTCAATGGTGAATTCTATGCACTAGCTGTGAACAATTTTGAGTTCGGAACATTGGTGTGCACCAACAATGCCCAGTTGGAGCAGGGCGCGAGCAATGTCAACATGGAGACACTATTTTCATTTCCAGAACTTGGAAATGACAAGTTCTACCTTGTGAAGTCGGATGGTGATCTGCTGCTTGTGTTGTTGGGCGGTTGTTTGGAGGAAGGTCAAATAGTGGTGTACCGTGTGGACACTGAGAGCCGCTCTCTCCATGCCGTCAGTAACATTGGCAGTCGTGCCTTCTTCGTCCATCATGTCCGGTGTATCTCCGTCGACACCAGAGTGCACCCGACACTTCGACCTGGCTGCATCTACTACGCGGATTTGGGTTATATCAGAGAGTACTTTGATGATATGAACGCGTGGGATGAGTGGCCACTATATGTGGATAGATTACAAAAGTACGGTCTGAAAAAAGAACAAAGGCCATACCGTTTGGAGGATGTATTGGCTGCACACTGCAGACGGAAGGAGTTCAATGAATATTTCTTTCGGACCAGAAAATGGAGCGACGAATATATATATGATGAATGAAGAACAGATTCATTCATCCTGGGGTATCCTAATCTTCATGTTGGGCATACATTGCGTCTTATATTATTTTCAGCTTAGTTTGTCATGAACATTAACATCGTTATTGGCTGCTTTTGGCTGCTGTATGCAGTTTATGTATTATACTTAGTTTTCTAGATTTATTATGCTGCTGTGAATTTATCCTATACTAGCTTCTAGATTTGCTACTAGATTTGTTACCATATTGGGCAAAAAACGAGGGCCAAAAGGCAACAATCATTGAAGAAAGACAGAAATAGAAGCTTCTCTAGATTTGATACTAATTTGGTGAAAAGAGAGAGAACTGTTACACAGAGAGAGGGGAAAAAGGCGCTCTGAAAAGGCGCTCTGAAAAGGCAATGCCAATTTGGCCCGAGAGAGACAGAACCGAGCTCTCACGTACAACCAAACGCGGTCTCGTCCTGTCCCACGCGGTCCCTTTCTACTAGCCCCACGCGACGCGGCCCCACACGACGCGGCCCCACACGTCAGCACGGAACTGTCAACTAAACGGAAATCCTCCCGTCCGAGCTCCTTCTGAGGGTTTCAGACAAGGGCTTGGGGAAAACTGAGGAAAAACTAAGGAGCTGGGGAAAACTGAGTACAACTAACGACCTGAGGGCACGAAAATAGAAATCCCTTTGTTGTAATGCCCAGAGTAAATCTCGTAGTGATCTTCTTGACATATCACGTTTATCTTTATTCTATCAATTGCTCAACTATAATTTGTTTACCCAGCATGTGTTATTTATCTTATGGAGAGACACCACTAGTGAACTGTGGACCCTGGTCCTATTTCTATCATATTGCTATCACCTGTTTACTTTACTCGCACTGTTTACTTTACTCACATACTCTACTGTTTTCCACTCGATACGCTCATACCTTTGTTTCAAGCAAACTAGTGAGATTGACAACCTCATCGCAAGTTGGGAGCAAAGTATTTGGTTGTGTTGTGTGTAGGTTCCGTGTTGCAGCTAGCAAGCAAAGCTTGGACGAGGCACCATATATAAATTGTCCGAAGCTATCGCAAACTAGCAAGCATCACCTTCAGTCATAATTGTCTGCTCTTCTCCTGAACGATAAACCTTGGTTTCTTAACTAAGGGAAAACAAGCTGCTATACTCATCACTCCTTCCTCTTGGGGTTCCCAACTGGCCGGTTATTTACTTCATCAAATCGGTAGCATCAAGCTTCTTTTCTGGCGCCGTTGCCGGGGAAGAGTGGAAGACTTCTGCGAGGGGAGTTTTCGCACGCACATCCTTTACTTTGTTTTATTGTTTTGCTTTACTTTATTTATTTTACCTGCATCATTTTATATCAAAAACCCAAAAAAAATTAGAATCCTTGGTAGTTGTTATTTCTTTACTTTTAGTTCATCATGTTGATCCCTAAGTACGTTATGGAGGACCTCTCAGTAGGTAGTGGTTCAATTATTGGGAAAAGTAACATTGAGGAGTTCTTTAATCACATTAGTATGCATAAGGAAGTTGAGGAAAAGTCTTTGGTTGAGCTAGCTCCTAGTTATGAAGTTGCTTCTGCTTATTTAGTTCACATGTTAGAAGCTAGGTTTGCTAGTCTTAATCCTTTCATGCAATACATGTTCCTTAAGCTTCACGAAATTGAGGATCCCGAAAAGAAAGCTTTTATCTTAGAAACTTTGCGCATAGAATTTAGAGATGTTGCAATTGAGGCTAGGAAAGTTTTTAAGAAGTTTAATAAGCTTGGCTCGCCTGTTGAAATTGTTGGTACACCCAACGAAGATTCTAGATTGCCAATACCTTGTAAGCTTGTAGGAATTCATAATGCCTTGGTAACTAATTTTAGTTGGATTTGTCCTGAAAATCTTTTTGACGAAAATAGTGTACCAAAGCGTGACTACAAGGGATACTCAAAACCTCAATTGGATAGTATCCATTTCTTTATTCCTATAGTGGATCCTGATCCCCCTTTCATTATTACTTGATTCGCAATTTTCTGCGCCTAGCTCAAAGGCGTTAAAGAAAAGCACTCTTGGGAGATAACCCAATATTTTATTTTCAGTACTTTTTCTTTTATTTGAGTCTTGGAAGTCATTACTACTGTAATGACCGCTCCTTATCCTTTTTATTTCATTTTTGTGCCAAGAGAAGCCTCTAATTCGAGTGAGGTAAAGATTTGGGGATGTTGCTGTCCTGAAACTGTTTTCGGTGCTGCACCATAAAAATTCGTATAAATTCTCTGTATATCTTTTGGACCTGCAATTTCTTGTGCATATGCCCCAGGTTATATCCAAACTTTCGTTAGTAGAACACTTTTTGATTTGAGCAACAGAAAACCCCTCAAAAATTCGGCCTTTGTCAGCTGTTCTGTTTTGACAGATTTCTGCCAATATTTGTGTTTGCCGATTTATCGCTTTCTTTTGAGTTTTTTTTATCGCAGAACTTTTGGGGAAGTTGCTACAGTATTATTTGCTATATATGTGGTGGTTTTGGGTTGAAACCTGAAGCAAAAAGAGGTTGATTATATGTTATGCTACACTAATGTTGCTAATAGATTTGTGTTTAGTTTTGTATGAAGGAAGTTTTCAAGTGTAGGGATTGGAGAATGATGAGATGAGTTGAAGAATGGACAAAAGCTCAAGCTTGGGGATGCCCATACATCACCCCAAGAAATATCCAAGAAGTACAAGCGTCAAAGCTTGGGGATGCCCCCGAGGCACCCCTTCTTCATCGGCAAAAATCAGGTCACCTTTCAAGACACTATATTTTTATTGCTTCATGCACTATGTGTTTTTCTTGGAGCGTCAGTTGTTTTAGTTTTCTTAGTTAGTTTGTTTTGTTTGCTGCAATAAATGGTTGGACCCCAACAAATTTCCTTTGGAGGAGATGTACTCGTTTTCATTTGCCAAGAACACTCAGTTTTTCACTCTTATCGTTCATCGAGTGTTCTTCTTTTTCCGCTACTGCTTTTGGTTTTCATTTTCGCCTTGATTTGCGTTCAGACCTTGTCATATCTTTTCATCAAGGTGTATTTTTGCCTCTGATCTTTATTGGTTTTCATCCAAAGAGGTGTTTATAAAAATTTCAAATGGTGTTGGAAAAGAGAAAAAGCTTTATGCAAAATAGTGGTACAAGAAGGAGCTTGTGTAGACTGCGGCTTAGGCTTTTTCATGTCGTGCTTGATGTCTTTTTGATAGTATGCTTAGTGGTTTTGCTGTAGCATGACTTGTCTCAAATAACTGAGATTGCTTAATGAGCCTTTGAAAAAATCATGCGTTGTTTTTATTGTATGGAAGCATTATTTTGGTTTTCTCCTTGATGCTTTATTTGGGTTGACTTGGCGCATGCTCACACATGTTAGACTCTTACAAAGTCGCCAATAGCCTTTTTGATCATTTAGTTTTTGACTTTTGATGCCATCTTATGCTTCTTTTAATGTCGCTTTGTCGCTTTGCATGATTATGGCCATTATTGCTCTCTTAGTTGGTCACTCCCAGTCTTTTGCTAGCCCTCGCCTTGTACTGAGTATAAGCTCTACTCGTGCATCCAACTCCTAAAAGCCAAAGTCTTCCAAAGTGTCCACCATACATACCTACTAGCAATTTGCTATTCCAAGTAAATTTGACTTGCTTTTATCTTCTCTTCAAATTAAACTCTTACCAGTGTTATGCGAAATTCGTTCAGTAAAGCTCTCACGAACCGGAAGGCACACTTCACTTTTTCCTGTTCTTAAAAATTTGACATTGTGGTCTCTTATGTTGAGTTGTTATGCTTGCAAGTTGTAAGTTGGAGACTAGCCCAGCCATGCAGTCATGGGCAAGCTTTCAACATTGCACTTCTTATTTGAGTTGATATCGTGATCTTTTGTTTATGGATGCCCGCGGTGTAAAATGAATTGGGAATCTTGTGGGGATCATGGAGTTTTTATATGTGTTAGAAAAACGCCGGGCCGCTAATCTAAGCCACGCATAATTCATGGTGGAAATTTGCAGCATACCCATGGTGAACATTCGACGACGCATCTCACAATAAAAAGCTAAACAAATGGCAAATAAAAGAGATGTCAAGGTGTTCATTGTCTGCTTGTCCTGTCATTTTGATGTGGGCTTGTTCCATGTCATCGGGCATGGAGGTACCCTGTTGGCGGTTCTCAATGATATGCATATATTTACAATGACAAGAGCCTTGCTTGGGACTCTAAGTAAAGTAGCATGAGGTTTGGGTACTTGTATTCACGGGACACGAGGTTTTCAACTTATGATTTGTCAAGCATATGCATCATAATTGTTCTCGCATTAACTTTAACCATTCAAGATGCCTATGATGGGGGCAATGAGAGCTCAAAGCCGGTAAGTACCATAATTTTTGAAGGTCATAAAACTTGCAATCACCGCTTCCCTCTGCGAAGGGCCTTTCTTTTACTTTTATGTTGAGTCACCACCTTCTATCTTTATGCACCATTAAGAGAGCATAGTTGTCATTCTTAGTATAATATGCATTGTCCCAAAGTTTTCATTGATTGATTCATATTGTTGGTTTCACTTGTTCTCAAATTATTTGTATCTAGTCGCCCTCTTAATCTTGAAGGTGTCCTATGCATTTATGTTTTGCTCTCTTTGAAGGACAAGCTGAAAACCATTTGTATGTTTTTCCTTATGATTTGAACACACGTTTGACTTTCATTGTTTCATTTTCATGATCTTTTGTTTGTGTTCATTTGCATGTTTACAACATGGTTGCTAAGTTCTTATTGTCAAGATTATATCTTTCATGCCCATGTTTTAAGTTCTTATGATCCCAGCTCACAAATGCTTACATATATGATCAAGATTGTGTAGGTGCATGTCACCTCAAAAATTATTCTTTTGTTATCACTTACCTACTCGAGGATGAGCAGGAGTTAAGCTTGGGGATGCTTGATACGTCTCCAACATATCTATAATTTTTGATGCTCCATGCTTGTTTTTACACCATTTGCCCAATGTTTCGTTACATTTCGTGGCACTTTTATGCATTTTCCGGAACTAACCTATTAACAAGTTGCCACATTGCCAGTTCCCTATTTTCTGCTGTTTTTGTGTTTCAGAAGTGATACACAGGAAATATTCTCGGAATTGGACGAAACAAGTTCCTAAAGTCTTATTTTGTCCGGGAGCTTCCAGTCATCCGAAGAGAAGTAGGAGGGGAGCCACAGGGGCCCCACACGCCAGGCTGGCGCGGCCAGGGCCTGGCCCGCTGATATGTCTCCAACGTATCTATAATTTTTGATGCTCCATGCTTGTTTTTACACCATTTGCCTAATGTTTCGTTACACTTCGTGGCACTTTTATGCATTTTCCGGAACTAACCTATTAACAAGTTGCCACAGTGCCAGTTCCCTGTTTTCTGCTGTTTTTATGTTTCAGAAGTGATACACAGGAAATATTCTCGGAATTGGACGAAACAAGTTCCTGTAGTCTTATTTTGTCCGGGAGCTTCTAGTCATCCGAAGGAGAGTAGGAGGGGGGCCACAGGGGCCCCACACACCAGGCCGGCGCGGCCAGGGCCTGGGCCGCACCAGCCAGGCGTGAGGCCACCTGGCTCCACCTCTGACATCGCCCCTTCGCCTATAAAGACCCCCCGATAGGAAAAACCTAAGTACCCAATCAATTTTCCAGAACACATCGTGATCCACCACCGCCGTCGACCCGAAGATCGGGAGGGTCCAGAAGCTCTTCCCGGCACCCTGCCGGAGAGGGGAATCGCCACCGGAAGTCTTCTTCATCGCCATGCTTGCCTCCGGAGCGATGAGTGAGTAGTCTACCTTGGACTATGGGTCCATAGCAGTAGCTAGATGGTTGTCTTCTCCATCATGTGCTTCATGTTTAGATCTCATGAGCTGCCCTACATGATTGAGATCACCGTTATGTAATTCTACATGTTTGGTTTGTTGGGATCCGATGAATATTGGTGTTTATGATTGAGTTGCTGCACTGAATATTATCTTTTGTTATCTCTATGTTGTTTATGATCTTGCATGCTTGATGTCTACGCACTTCTATTCTTGTAGACACTTGTTGGGCCTCCAAGTGCAGAGGTTTGTAGAACAGCAGCAAGTTTCCCTTAAGTGGATCACCCAAGGTTTATCGAACTCAGGGAGGTTAGAGGTCAAAGCTATCCCTCTCAAGCAACCCTGCAATTACGATACAGAAAGTCTCTTGTGTCCCCAACACACCCAATACACTTGTCAGATGTATAGGTGCACTAGTTCGGCGAAGAGATAGTAAAATACAAGTGGTATAGATGATTATAAGTAGCAAACGTGATGTGAAATAAATATCGCTGCGAGCAAACAAGTAACAAAATAGCAAGTAAACGGTGTGCAATGCTTGGAAACAAGGCCTAGGGATCATACTTTCACTAGTGGACACACTCCCAACAATATAACATGAATGAACAAATAAATAACTTCTCTCCACTATGGTACTCTGAATTACTCTCCTATTGAATAACACTAATCATTGTGTAGTGGCTACAGAAGCACCCCTTAAAGTTCATCAAGTACTTGACAAACACCACTCATAGAGACATCCAAATCAGATCACAATTCAAGATAGAAATCATTGCGACTTAGACCAAGTACTAACACGGTGCACACACTGTCAACTTTACACCATGAAAGGAGGAATAGATCACTCAATACTATCATAGTAATAATTACTCTCATAATCCACAAGAGATCACGATCATAGCCTAAACCAAGTACCACCATGATGCACGCACTATCACCGTTACACCATGGCAGGAGGAATAGATTACTTTAATAAAATCACTAGAGTACACTATAATAATTAAGCATAGGAGTAGCATAATATCTGAATAATAACATCTACTTGTTCAACATGATACAAAGCTCACGATCACATAAAGATCACATCATGGGAGAGAGAGGTGAACCACATAGCTACCGGTAGAGCCCTTAGCCCCGGGGATGAACTACTCCCGCCTCATCATAGGAGACAGCAAGGTTGATGGAGATGGCGGTGAGGTCGATGGAGACGGCGGAGACGGCGATGGAGACCGATGGAGATGGCTCCGGGGGCACTTCCCCGTCCCGGCAGGGTGCCGGAACAGAGACTTCTGTCCCCCAAAATTCGTCGGCGACGGCGGCAGAGCTGCGGAACTGTTTCTGGAAATTTGCCGAATCTCTTAGGGTTTTCCGTCCCGAGGCTTTATATAGGCAAAGGGGCGATGTCAGAGGGCTGCCAGGGCCTCCTCACACAGGGGCGGCACGGCCAGGGCCTGGGCCGCGCCAGCCCTGTGTGAGGGAGGCCTGTGGCCCCTCTCCTTCCTCTCTTCGGATGTCTGGATGCTCCCGAGAAAAATAAGACTTTGGGATGAGGTTTCGTCCAATTCCGAGAATATTTCCTGTGTATCACTTCTGAAACACAAAAACAGCAGAAAACAGGGAACTGGCACTGTGGCAACTTGTTAATAGGTTAGTTCCGGAAAATGCATAAAAGTGCCACGAAGTGTAACGAAACAATAGGCAAATGGTGTAAAAACAAGCATGGAGCATCAAAAAGTATAGATACGTTTGAGACGTATCAATGCTCTCCGTTGTTAGTAGCTATCTTGGCCGAGTAGTTGCTAGTGACTCCAAGAGGGGGTATTTATGCTCGATAGTGGGTTCATGCCTCTATTTAACCTGGGGGAGTGACAGAAACCTCCAAGGTTGTAGATGTGCTATTGCTACTAGGGAAAAAACAACATTCATATGCTCAAGGGCATATGCTTTGTTTACATTACACACTTTGCTTAATGCAATTATCTGTTGTTCGCAACTTAATACTTGTGGAGTTCTCGGATTGATTCACCACAAGTGGATTATTAGTCATAGATGCAGTTGGATGGTGGTCTATGTATCTTGTTGTAATGCCCAGAGTAAATCTCATAGTGATCTTCTTGACATATCACGTTTATCTTTATTCTATCAATTGACCAACTGTAATTTGTTTACCCAGCATGTGTTATTTATCTTATGGAGAGACACCACTAGTGAACTATGGACCCCGGTCCTATTTCCATCATATTGCTATCACCTATTTACTTTACTCGCACTGTTTACTTTACTCACATACTCTATTGTTTTCCACTCGATACGCTCATAACCTTTGTTTCAAGCAAACCGGGGAGATTGACAACCTCATCGCAAGTTGGGAACGAAGTACTTGGTTGTGTTGTGTGCAGGTTCCACGTTGCTTCTGGCCGAAGACGAGTCAACAAGAATCGTTAAACGGCGCCCTTGTTGGAGTGTTACTAAGCCAGTCCGCATCACCTTCAGTCGTTTGTCTCTCCTCTCCAAGATCGACATACCTTGGTTTCTTAACTGAGGGAAAACTAGCTGCTATACTCATCATACCTTCCTCTTGGGGTTCCCAACGGGCTGGTTATTCACCACGCACAAGCACCGTCTGCTACGCGTCAACTTGGCACCAGCAGCCTCTTTTCTGGGCACCATCAAACGCAGCACCCGCGCCGCCCTGGTGTGAGGCCACCTGGCTCCACCTCTGACATCGCCCCTTCGCCTATAAAGACCCCTCGACGGGAAAAACCTAAGTACCCGATCAATTTTCCAGAAACACATCGCGATCCGCCGCCATCGTCGACCCGAGATCGGGAGGGTCCAGAAGCTCTTCCCGGCACCCTGTCGGAGAAGGGAATCACCACTGGAGGTCTTCTTCATCGCCATGCTTGCCTCCGGAGTGATGAGTGAGTAGTCTACCTTGGACTATGGGTCCATAGCAGTAGCTAGATGGTTGTCTTCTCCACCATGTGCTTCATGTATAGATCTCATGAGCTGCCCTACATGATTGAGATCACCGTTATGTAATTCTACATGTTTCGTTTGTTGGGATCCGATGAATATTGGTGTTATGATTGAGTTGCTATACTGAAATATATCTTATGTTATCTCTATGTTGTTTATGATCTTGCATGCTCTCCGTTGTTAGTAGCTATCTTGGCCGAGTAGTTGCTAGTGACTCCAAGAGGGGGTATTTATGCTCGATAGTGGGTTCATGCCTCTATTTAACCTGGGGGAGTGACAGAAACCTCTAAGGTTGTAGATGTGCTATTGCTACTAGGGAGAAAACAACATTCATATGCTCAAGGGCATATGCTTTGTTTACATTACACACTTTGCTTAATGCAATTATCTGTTGTTCGCAACTTAATACTCATGGGGTGATCGGACGATATCCCCGTGAGTGGATTATTAGTCATAGATGCAGTTGGATGGCGGTCTATGTATTTTGTTGTAATGCCCAGAGTAAATCTCGTAGTGATCTTCTTGACATATCACGTTTATCTTTATTCGATCAATTGCCCAACTGTAATTTGTTTACCCAGCATGTGTTATTTATCTTATGGAGAGACACCACTAGTGAACTGTGGACCCCGGTCCTATTTCCATCATATTGCTATCACCTGTTTACTTTACTCGCACTGTTTACTTTACTCGCATACTCTACTGTTTTCCACTCGATACGCTCATACCTTTGTTTCAAGCAAACCGGTGAGATTGACAACCTCATCGCAAGTTGGGAGCAAAGTATTTGGTTATGTTGTGTGCAGGTTCCGTGTTGCAGCTAGCAAGCAAAGCTTGGACGAGGCGCCATATATAAATTGTCCGAAGCTATCGCAAACTAGCAAGCATCACCTTCAGTCGTAATTGTCTGCTCTTCTCCTGAATGATAAACCTTGGTTTCTTAACTGAGGGAAAACAAGCTGCTATACTCATCACACCTTCCTCTTGGGGTTCCCAACTGGCCGGTTATTTACTTCATCAAATCGGTAGCATCAGGGACTACCATGGTGCCGGAGAGGTTAAGCCCGTAGGGTAGGTGCCTATACTAGGATGACTAAGTGAAAGGCTTTGATCGATTATCCGAAGCCCGCATACTTGTATGACGGTCCGTGGTAAAGTCCCGGTGGATGTATCGAATGATGTGGGTAAAGTGTACAACCTCTGCAGAGTGTAAATCTATTCGAATAGCTGTGTCCGCGGTCATGGATGGTTGGAATGGCCGTTGCTTAGCTGTGCTGGTTTTGTTTAAAAAAAAGAATATTCTGTGGAAAAAGGAAAGAGGAGATGGTTCGGAGTACCCATGGGGGTACTACCGTGGAAAATTGAGATTGGAATAAAGGAAATGACAACTTGGGTTACCCTTCCTAGAGATTTTACTAAAAAATGTTTTAAAAAAATGTTTTAATAAGGATATATAAATGTCATCGATCATGTTTCTTAACATGCTATATCGACACGAGAAGTTTTGAAAACAAACTTCGCATAGGGCCACCCTTGCTACAAGCCATACTAGCATACCTCTTGCATATTGTTCCTCTTAGGTGGTTTGCAAGTACAATTCCACAATGTACTCACGGCTTTGTCCCTGGCTATTTACTTGGTCAGACTTCGATGACTATGAGGAACCTGAAGGTTTCGATGACGACTTCGCGAACTAGGCCGTTCTCCCGGTCAGCTGCCTGTAGGGTTTAAGGCATGACTTGGGCCCGACGATGATGCTACTGTTATCCGCTGTGTTATGTGTTGAACTTCGCCTTCAAGGCATTTGATGTAAGACTTGGCCATGATGCCATTGTTGTAAGACTATTTTAAATTCGGTTGTATGGATGATGTACTTTGATTACCAGTACTGTTATGTGGATTCATGAGCATTTCTGGGATCATGAATTGTATGCATAACGGGTGTTTTGGACAAGCGGTCCGGGGCCCCCGAAGTAGAATTTAGGAGTTCTTCCTAAATTCTCTTCCTAAGTTTCATAAATTAAATTGCCTCCAAAACTATAGAGGCAAACATTTTAACCATAACAAATCTTTTCTTTTGTCTTTGTTAATTCTTATTTGCAGGAATAGAAGGTTAAGAGATGGAGAAGATTAGTCTAGGCTTTTCTTTTATCATTTCTGTAACTTTATTTTGCCATTTTCAATTAATCTCAATATTTGAGATTTGTAAAATAAAATATTTATTTGTAATAAAGAACATTGCTCTTTATTCAATGTTGTATTTCACTTTATTTATAGAAAGTTTCTATTCTCCTTTATTGTTTATTATTGTTTGGAATTAAGATTCCAATTCAGATTATTATTTAAATTTCTGCTATTCATATTTGAATTGAATTTGAACAGCTTCTCCCAAAACCCTAAGAGTTTAGCAAAGTTCATGTCGAAATCCATCGCACTTATACCGATGACTAACTCAATTCCCATCGACACAAGTGAAACCTCGATCACTTTGATGCTATGATTTAAAGCGCAAAAATTCCCCATATTTTCTATGCATGAATGCAATGCATACTTCTGTGTTCTCTCTATTTCTAGCCTCAAATCCTGGGATGTTACAAACGCCAACGGGGTACCTCTTGCCCGATGACATGGAAACAAGCCCACATCAAAATGACAAGACAAACAGACAATGGACACCTCGGCATCTCTTTTATTTACCATTGATATAGCTTTTTATTTTGAGATGCGTCGTCGAATGTCCACTATGGGCATGCTATAAATTTCCACCATGAATGATGCATGGCTTAGATTAGCGGCCCAGACATTTCTCTAACACATATACAAACTCCATGAGCTCACAAGTTTCCAACTTATTTCACATCGCAGGTATCCATAAACAAAAGATCATGATATCAACTAAATGAGAGTAAGTGCAATGTTGAAAGCGTGCCCCATGACAGCATGGATGAGCTAACTTCCAACTTACAACTTGCAAGCATAACATCAACATAAGAGAGCCACAATGGTCAAATTTATTAAAAGCTAGAAAGTAAATATGCTGTCAGGTTCGTGAGAGCTTTACTGACTAATTTTCACATAACACAAAAAGTTTAATTTGAAGGATAGATAAAAGCTAGACGAATGTACTTGGAATAGCAAGTTGCTAATAGGTATATATGGTGGACACATTGGAAAAACTTTGGTTTTTGGGAGTTAGATGCACAAGAAGTATTCCCTCTCAGTACAAATGAAGGCTAGCAAAAGACTGGAAGCGACCAACTAAGAGAGCAATAACGGCCATAATCATGCATATGACAAAACATTATTAACCAAAGCATAAAGTGGTATCACAAGTCAAAAACAAAATAATCATAGAGGCTTATGGCGACTTGTTAAAGTCAAACATGGTGTAAGCATGCGCCAAGTCAACCCAAATAAAGCATCAAAGGAGAAAACCACAATAATATGCTCCTATATAATAAAAACAACGCATGGTTCTTTCAAAGGCACATTAAGCAATCTCAATCATTTGAGACAAGTCATGCTACAGCAAAAACTACTAAGCATACTATCAAAATAACATCAAGCATGACATGCAAAAGTCTAAGCCACAGTCTAAACAAGCTCCCATTTGTACCACTATAGGCATGAAACTTTTTTTCTCTTTTCCAACACCATTCAACCTTTTTGTAACAACTCTTTAAGATGAAAACCAACATATACGAGAGGTCTAAATACACTTTGATACAAAGAAATAATAAGATCTGAACAAAAATCAAGGCAAAAAACAAAAGCTAAACGCCGTACTAGAAAAAGAGAACACTCGTTAAACGATAAGAGTGAAAACTAGAGTGTTCTTGGCAATGAAAAGCGGAGTGTGTCTTCTCCAAAATAAATATGTTGGGGTCCAACCATTTATTGCAGCAAACAAAACAAAAGAAAACTGAAAGCAAAAGTTGAGACGCTCCAAGAAAAACGCATAGAATACGAAGCAATAAAAATATAGTGTCTTGAAAGATGACTGATTTTTGCCGATGAAGAAAGGGTGCCTCGGGGCATCACCAAGCTTTGATGCTTGTACCTCTTGGATATTTCTTGAGGTGACATGGGAATCCCCAAGCTTGAGCTTTTTTCCATATTTCATCTCATCTCATCATTCTCCTTTCCCTACACTTGAAAACTTCCTTCATACAAAACTTCACACAATTCTATTAGCAACATTAGTATAAGCATGATAGTAAATGTACTTTTTTGGTTCAGTTTCAAACTCAAGTATAACACCCATTAAAGAATAAGCTACTGTACCAACTCTCTCAAAAGTTCTGTGATCAAAAGAACTCATAAAGAAAGCGATCGAGAGGCAAACACAAATAGTGGCAGAAATCTATCAAAACAGAATAGCTGGTAAAGATCGATTTTTCTGAGGATCTTCTGTTGCTCAAATCGTAAAGTGCAAAACTAATGAAAGTTTTGAAGTAACCTGGGGCATGTGCACAAGAAATCTCAGATCTAAAAGATGTTCTGAGAATTTTCACAAATTTTTACGGTACAACGCAGAAATCTGTTTTAGAACAGCAACTTCCCCAAATCTTACCTTCCTCCAATTAGAGGTTCTTCTTGGCACAAAAACGAAAAAAATGATAAGGAGATGTTATTACAGTAGTAATAACTTCCAAGACTGAACAAAAAGAAAAAGTACTGAAAAGAAAACATTGGGTTATCTCCCAAGAGTGCTTTTCTTTAACGCCTTTGAGGTAGGCGTAGAAAGTGGAAATCAATTATTTTCAAATAAAGCATTAAGATCAATTGTTTCTTCAAAAGCACCACTTGCCACACTAGGCATTTTAGACATCCCCGAAGATGATTCAACCTGCAAATCACTCTTAGTTGAACTAAAAGTCTTACCAATCTTAAAAACATATTACAGTTTTGGCACAGACACCTTGGGAACATACATAAATTTTTGCTCTTTTCCAACAAAAGCTTTCTCCTTCTTAAATTTAAGAGAAGAGAAAATTGAACTTAAAGTTTCTATAGGCTCCTCTAGTTTACCAATCCTAAGGTTTTGACTATCATGGATAGTACTAGCCTCTAAAACAGTGATTCTTTTGCCGATACTTTCTACCGATTCATTAACTTGGCTAGCGTTATCAAGGATATTTGGCAAACTTTTCTCTAGAGTACCCAGCTTTTCTATCACTTCTTCCAAAGTGATCTAAATTTTAACAACATTAATAGGTGGTACTCCCACTAAACTTTTAATTAAAGTGCATGCTTCCAAAGTAGGAGTACCGAGAAAATTACCCCCTGCGAGAGTATCAAGAACGTACCTATTCCAACTAGATATACCAACATACAAATTTCTAAGGAGGATCAAGGTAGAATGTTTTTTTGTACATCTATGATGAGCATTACTAATTCGGTACCAAGCATCTTTGAAACTTTCTCCTCCTTGTTGCTTAAAAGTACGAACCTCAACTTCAGGATTACTCATTCTAGCACGACTAAAAAGCAAACAAGTAAAAATAACAACTATAAAGAAACTAAATTTTTTGTATTTTTGATAATAAGATGCAAGCAAAAATAAAATAAATCAAAACAATAACAAAGTAAAAGATTGGGAGCAAGAGACTCCCCTTGCAGAAATCCTCTTTCTCCCCGGCAACGGCGCCAGAAAAATTGATTGATGGCGTGTAGTTGACCGCCCAGTTGGGAACCCCAAGAGGAATGTATGATGAGCACAGCAGCAAGTCTTCCCTCAGTAAGAAACCAAGGTTTATCGAACCAGTAGGAGAAATAACCAACTTCCGAAGGTTGATGCTCGCTGGCTTTGCGACAGCTCTAGACAATTTATATATGGCGCCTTATCTGGGGCATAGCTTTGCACCAGCTGCAACGTGGAACCTGCACACAACACAACCAAAGTACTTTGCCCCAACTTACAGTGAGGTTGTCAATCTCACCAGTTTGCTGTAAACAAAGGATTAAACGTATCGTGTGGTAAAAGATAGTGGTTTGCCAGAATGTAAATAATGCGAGTAAATAGTAAACGGTAATAAGAATGTAGAAGAATGGACCAAGGTCCACAGTTCACTAGAGGTGTCTCTCCATAAGATAAATAACAAGTTGGGTAAACAAATTATAGTTGGGCAATTGACAGAATAAAGAGAGCATACAAATGTCATGAGGATCACTATGAGATTCACTTGGGCCTTACAACATAATACATAGACCGTAATCCAACTGCATCTATGACTAATAATCCACCCGCCAGATGTCATCTGAGCAACCGTTAGGTATTAAGTTGCAAGCAACAGATTATCGCCTTAAGCAAAGTGTGTAATGTAAACAATACAAATGTCCTTGAACACAAGATTGTTGTTTTCTCCCTAGTAGCAATAGCACATCTACAACCTTAGAGGTTATTGTCACTCCCCCAGATTACTAGAGGCATAAACCCACTATCGAGCATAAATACTCCCTCTTGGAGTCACTAGCATCTACTCAACCAAGATATCTACTAGAAACGGAGAGCATGCAAGATCATAAACAACATAGAGATGATACATTAATAAATCAACTTGACAAAGTACTCAATATTCATCGGATCCCAACAAACACAACATGTAGAATTACATAACGATGATCTTGATCATGATAGGCAGCTCACAAGATCTAAACATGAAGCACATGGAGGAGAAGACAACCATCTAGCTACTGCTATGGACCCGTAGTCCAAGGTAGATGATACGTCTCCAACGTATCTATAATTTTTGATGCTCCATGCTTGTTTTTACACCATTTACCCGATGTTTCGTTACACTTCGTGGCACTTTTATGCATTTTCCGGAACTAACCTATTAACAAGTGCCACAGTGCCAGTTCCCTGTTTTCTGCTGTTTTTGTGTTTCAGAAGTGATACACAGGAAATATTCTCGGAATTGGACGAAACCACATCCTGAAGTCTTATTTTTCCCGGGAGCATCCAGACATCCAAAGAGAGGAAGGAGAGGGGCCACAGGCCACCCTCACATAGGGCTGGCGCAGCCCAGGCCCTGGCCGCGCCACCCCTGTGTGAGGAGGCCTGGGGCCGCCTCTGACATCGCCCCTTCGCCTATAAGAAGCCTCGGGACGGAAAACCCTAGGGGAGTCGGCTATTTTCCAGAAACAGTTCCACAGCTCCGCCGCCGCCACCGACGAATTTCGGGGGACATAAGTCTCTGTTCCGGCACCCTGCCGGGACGGGGAAGTGCCCCCGGAGCCATCTCCATCGGTCTCCATCGCCGTCTCCGCCGTCTCCATCGACCTCACCGCCATCTCCATCAACCTTGCTGTCTCCTATGATGAGGAGGGAGTAGTTCACCCCCGGGGCTAAGAGCTCTACCGGTAGCTATGTGGTTCACCTCTCTCTCCCATGATGTGATCTTTATGTGATCGTGAGCTTTGTATCATGTTGAACAAGTAGATGTTATTATTCAGATATTATGCTACTCCTATGCTTAATTATTATAGTGTACTCTAGTGATGTTATTAAAGTAATCTATTCCTCCTGCCATGGTGTAACGGTGACAGTGCGTGCATCATGGTGGTACTTGGTTTAGGCTATGATTGTGATCTCTTGTGGATTATGAGAGTAATTATTACTATGATAGTATTGAGTGATCTATTCCTCCTTTCATGGTGTAATGTTGACAGTGTGTGCACCGTGTTAGTACTTGGTCTAAGTTGCAATGATATCTATCTTGAGTTGTGATCTGATTTGGATATCTCTATGAGTGGTGTTTGTCAAGTACTTGATGAACTTTAAGGGGTGCTTCTGTAGCCACTACGCAATGATTAGTGTTATTCAATAGGAGAGTAATTCAGAGTACCATAGTGGAGAGAAGTTGTTTATTTGTTCAATCATGTTATATTGTTGGGAGTGTGTCCACTAGTGAAAGTATGATCCCTAGGCCTTGTTTCCAAGCTTTGCACACCGTTTACTTGCTATTTTGTTACTTGTTTGCTCGCAGCGATATTTATTTCACATCACGTTTGCTACTTATAATCATCACTACTACTTGTATTTCACTATCTCTTCGCCGAACTAGTGCACCTATACATCTGACAAGTGCATTGGGTGTGTTGGGGACACAAGAGACTTTCTGTATCGTAATTGCAGGGTTGCTTGAGAGCGATAGCTTTGGCCTCTAACCTCCCTGAGTTCGATAAACCCTGGGTGATCCACTTAAGGGAAACTTGCTGCTGTTCTACAAACCTCTGCACTTGGAGGCCCAACAAGTGTCTAGAAGAATAGAAGTGCGTAGACATCAAGCTCTTTTCTGGCGCCGTTGCCGGGGAGGTAAGGTAAAAGGTACTCGCATCCTCCTGTGTGAGTGCTCGGAGTTATTTCCTTTAGATTCTGCAATTACATCTTTTTGTTTCTTGTTTTTATTTTCACTAGTTAGGCTTAATGGAAAACAAAGAGTTCTTTAGTCTTTTTCCTGATTTTAGATTTGAAGAGAAAATTGAAAATCCTTTGGAGCTTATTTCGCATAGCAATGTTATTAGTACGAATGCTTTGAATACCGTTAATGCCAATGCTATAGAAAAGCCTAAGCTTGGGGAAGTTGGTTTTGTTAAGCATGATATTTTTAGTTCCCCAGCTTTAGTGGAGAAAGTTTGTTCTGATAATATTTTATCTCCCATATGTGATGTTCCTTCTTATGATGATATGTTTGAAGAATATGCTTTGCAAAATAGCTGTTCTTTAGCTTGTGATGATACTAAACCTCTAGTTTATGATGGCTATGATGATGAGTATAATATTTTCAGTTCACCTACTATTGAGGATAAAATTAGTTATGATTACAATATGCCTCCTATTTATGATGATTATGGTGATGAGAATAATTATTCTATTGAATTTGCTCCTACTACTATTGTTCCTGTGGTGAGTATTAATTCTTTTATGCATGTGGCTCATGATAGAGATCCTTTATGTGATAGTTATATTGTTAGTTCTATTCATGATGCTACTGAAAGTTATTATGAGAGAGGGAAATATGTTTTGAAGGATCTTAATAATATTGAGTTTCCCCTCTTTATGTTGCAAATCTTGAAGTGGCACTTGTTTTATCTATCCATGCTTGCTACTATGTGCCTCGTTGATTTATTTTCTTACAAGATTCCTATGCATAGGAAGTGGTTCAGATATAAATGTCTTTCACATTTGCTTTTTGATGCTCTCTATTGCTTTAAGTTCCTATATGGCGCCTTTGCCTCAAGCTCTCATATGGCGCCCACATGAGCATCTTTGCAAATTACTGCGCCTAGCTCAGAGGCGTTAAAGAAAAGCACTCTTGGGAGATAACCCATTGTTTTATTTTTAGTACTTTTTCTTTTATTTGAGTCTTGGAAGTCATTACTACTGTAATGACCGCTCCTTATCCTTTTTATTTTGTTTTTGTGCCAAGAGAAGCCTCTAATTTGAGCGAGGTAAAGATTTGGGGATGTTGCTGTCCTAAAACTGTTTTCGGTGCTGCACCGTAAAAATTCGTATAAATTCTCTGTATATCTTTTGGACCTGCCATTTCTTGTGCATATGCCCCAGGTTATATCCAAACTTTTGTTAGTTGAACACTTTTTGATTTGAGCAACAGAAAATCCCTCAAAAATTCGACCTTTGTCAGCTGTTCAGTTTTGACAGATTTCTGCCAATATTTGTGTTTGCCACTTTATCGCTTTCTTTTGAGTTCTTTTGATCACGGAAATTTTGGGGAGGTTGATACAGTAGTATTTGCTATATATGTGGTGGTTTTGAGTTGAAACCTGAAGCAAATAGAGGATTGATTATATGTTATGCTTACACTAATGTTGCTAATAGAATTGTGTTTAGTTTTGTATGAAGGAAGTTTTCAAGTGTAGGGATTGGAGAATGATGAGATGAGTTGAAGAATGGACAAAAGCTCAAGCTTGGGGATGCCCATGCATCACCCCAAGAAATATCCAAGAAGTACAAGCGTCAAAGCTTGGGGATGCCCCCGAGGCACCCCTTCTTCATCGGCAAAAATCAGGTCACCTTTCAAAACACTATATTTTTATTGCTTCATGCACTATGTGTCTTTCTTGGAGCGTTAGTTGTTTTAGTTTTCAGTATTAGTTTACTTTAGTTTGCTGCAATAAATGGTTAGATCACATCATGTTTCTTTTGGAGGAGATGAACTCGTTTTCATTTGCCAAGAACACTCAGTTTTTCACTCTTATCGTTCACCGAGTGTTCTTCTTTTTCTGCTACTGCTTTTGGTTTTCGTTTTCGCCTTGATTTGCATTCAGACCTTGTCATATCTTTTCATCAAGGTGTATTTTTGCCTCTGATCTTTATTGGTTTTCATCAAAAGAGGTGTCTTTAAAAATTTCAAATGGTGTTGGAAAAGAGAAAAAGCTTTGTGCAAAATAGTGGTACAAGAAGGAGCTTGTGTAGACTGCGGCTTAGGCTTTTTCATGTCATGCTTGATGTCTTTTTGATAGTATGCTTAGTGGTTTTGCTGTAGCATGACTTGTCTCAAATAACTGAGATTGCTTAATGAGCCTTTGAAAAAAATCATGCGTTGTTTTTATTGTATGGAAGCATTATTTTGGTTTTCTCCTTGATGCTTTATTTGGGTTGACTTGGCGCATGCTCACACATGTTAGACTCTTACAAAGTCGCCAATAGCCTTCATGATCATTTAGTTTTTGACTTTTGATGCCATCTTATGATTCTTTTAATGTTGCTTTATCGCTTTGCATGATTATGGCCGTTATTGCTCTCTTAGTTGGTCGCTCCCAGTCTTTTGCTAGCCCTCATTTTGTACTGAGTATGAGCTCTACTCGTGCATCCAACTCCTAAAAACCAAGTTTGCCATTGTGTCCACTATAAATTCCTATGCATGGTATTTGCAAGCCATTCCAAGTAAATTTTCATGTGCTACCTTTCAAAACTTTCAACTACTTCTCGTTTTGTGCCACTGTTTTTAGCTCATGGGGACGTAGTGGTCGGATTTGCTATCTTCCATATTGCTTATTCCAAAAAGAAAAAAAAAGGAAAAAAGAAAAGAAAAAAAGGCACTCCTCCATGGTATGTGAATGTTGGTGGGCACCCGATGGAATCGGTTAGCCATGATTTGAGAAAGGAAAAAAGGTGGGGAGGAGTGCCAAGCTTTATAAAAGAGCACAAAAGTGCCAATCTCTCTCTCAAAAACTTGCTTTATTTTTGTATGGAAGATAGTAAGAACCCCATTGCCAGTCGTTGACAAAGACAACCACCTCTCAAAACTCAAGTTTTATCTCTCTGTTTTACAAATGAAAAGCTCTAGCACATGTTTAATCACTGCTTCCCTCTGCGAAGGGCCTTTCTTTTACTTTTATGTTGAGTCACCACCTTCTTTCTTTATGCACCATAAGAGAGCATAGTTGTCATTCTTAGTATAATGTGCATTGTCCCAAAGTTTTCATTGATTGATTCATATTGATTGGTTTCACTTGTTCTCAAATTATTTGTATCTAGTCGCCCTCTTAAACTTGAAGGTGTCCTATGCATTTATGTTTTGCTCTCTTTGAAGGACAAGCTGAAAACCATTTGTATGTTTTCCTTATGATTTGAACACACGTTTGGCTTTCATTGTTTCATTTTCATGATCTTTTGTTTGTGTTCATTTTCATGTTATAACATAGTTGCTAAGTTTCTATTATCAAAGATTATATCTTTCATGCCCATGTTTTAAGTTCTTATGATCCCAGCTCACAATGCTTACATATATGATCAAGATTGTGTAGGTGCATGTCACCTCAAAAATTATTTCTTTTGTTATCACTTACCTACTCGAGGACGAGCAGGAGTTAAGCTTGGGGATGCTGATACGTCTCCAAAGTATCTATAATTTTTTATGCTCCATGCTTGTTTTTACACCATTTACCCGATGTTTCGTTACACTTCGTGGCACTTTTATGCATTTTCCGGAACTAACCTATTAACAAGTGCCACAGTGCCAGTTCCCTGTTTTCTGCTGTTTCTGTGTTTCAGAAGTGATACACAGGAAATATTCTCGGAATTGGATGAAACCACATCCTGAAGTCTTATTTTTCCCGGAAGCATCCAGACATCCGAAGAGAGGAAGGAGAGGGGCCACAGGCCACCCTCACATAGGGCTGGCGCGGCCCAGGCCCTGGCTGCGCCACCCCTGTGTGAGGAGGCCTGGGGCCACCTCTGACATCGCCCCTTCGCCTATAAGAAGCCTCGGGACGGAAAACCCTAGGGGAGTCGGCAATTTTCCAGAAACAGTTCCGCAGCTCCGCCACCGCCACCGACGAATTTCGGGGGACAGAAGTCTCTGTTCCGGCACCCTGCTGGGACGGGGAAGTGCCCCCGGAGCCATCTCCATCGGTCTCCATCGCCGTCTCCGCCGTCTCCATCGACCTCACCGCCATCTCCATCAACCTTGCTGTCTCCTATGATGAGGAGGGAGTAGTTCACCCCCGGGGCTAAGGGCACTACCGGTAGCTATGTGGTTCACCTCGCTCTCCCATGATGTGATCTTTATGTGATCGTGAGCTTTGTATCATGTTGAACAAGTAGATGTTATTATTCAGATATTATGCTACTCCTATGCTTAATTATTATAGTGTACTCTAGTGATGTTATTAATGTAATCTATTCCTCCTGCCATGGTGTAACGGTGACAGTGCGTGCATCATGGTGGTACTTGGTTTAGGCTATGATTGTGATCTCTTGTGGATTATGAGAGTAATTATTACTATGATAGTATTGAGTGATCTATTCCTCCTTTCATGGTGTAATGTTGACAGTGTGTGCACCGTGTTAGTACTTGGTCTAAGTTGCAATGATATCTATCTTGAGTTGTGATCTGATTTGGATATCTCTATGAGTGGTGTTTGTCAAGTACTTGATGAACTTTAAGGGGTGCTTCTGTAGCCACTACGCAATGATTAGTGTTATTCAATAGGAGAGTAATTTAGAGTACCATAGTGGAGAGAAGTTGTTTATTTGTTCAATCATATTATATTGTTGGGAGTGTGTCCACTAGTGAAAGTATGATCCCTAGGCCTTGTTTCCAAGCTTTGCACACCGTTTACTTGCTATTTTGTTACTTGTTTGCTCGCAGCGATATTTATTTCACATCACGTTTGCTACTTATAATCATCACTACTACTTGTATTTCACCATCTCTTCGCCGAACTAGTGCACCTATACATCTGACAAGTGTATTGGGTGTGTTGGGGACACAAGAGACTTTCTGTATCGTAATTGCAGGGTTGCTTGAGAGGGATAGCTTTGGCCTCTAACCTCCCTGAGTTCGATAAACCTTGGGTGATCCACTTAAGGGAAACTTGCTGCTGTTCTACAAACCTCTGCACTTGGAGGCCCAACAAGTGTCTACAAGAATAGAATTGCGTAGACATCAGTATACTACTCACACATCACTCCGGAGGCAGGCATGGTGATGAAGGAGGCCTCTGGTGGTGATTCCCCTCTCCGGCAGGATGCCGGGAAGAGCTTCTGGACCCTCCCGATCTCGCATCGATGATGGTGGCAGCTTGCAGTATGTTTTCTGGAAAATTGATCGGGCCTTAGGGTTTTCCCGTCGAGGAGAATATATATAGAGGCGGAAGGGCTGCGTTAGGAGGTGGGCCAGGTGGCCCCACCATCTGGTGGCGCGGCCAGGGGCTAGGCCGCGCCACCCTATGGTGTGGCTGGCCCCTGGCTCCCCTCCGTCTCTGCTTTGGACTCCGTCACATGTCGGGAAAAATAGGAACTTTGGCTTTTCTTTTGTCCAATTCCAAAAATATTTCCTGTGTAACTTTTCTGAAACACAAAAATAGCAGAACACAGGGAACTGACACTGTGGCATCTCGTTAATAGGTTAGTTCCGGAAAATGGATAAAAATGCCACAAAGTGTAACAAAATATAAAGCAAATGGTGCATAAACAAGCATGGAGCATCAAAAATTATAGATACGTTTGAAACGTTTCAGTAAGTATGCGCCAAGTCAACCCAAATAAAGCATCAAAGGAGAATACCACAATAATATGCTCCTATATAATAAAAACAACGCATGATTCTTCCAAATGCACATTCAGCAATCTCAGTCATTTGAGACAAGTCATGCTACAGCAAAAACTACTAAGCATATTATCAAAGTAACATCAAGCATGACATGCAAAAGTGTAAGCCACGGTCTAAACAAGCTCCCATTTGTACCACTATTGGCATTAAACTTTTTTCTCTTTTCCAACACCAATTAACCTTTTTGAAACAACTCTTAAAGATGAAAACCAACATAGACCAGAGGTCTAAATACACCTAGCTACAAAGAACTAACAAGTTCTGAACAAAAATCAAGGTGAAAAACGAAAGCTAAACGCAGTACTAGAAAAAGAGAACACTCGTTGAACGAAAAGAATGAAAACTAGAGTGTTCTTAGCAATAAAAAATGGAGTGTGTTTTCTCCAAAAGAAACATGTTGGGGTCCAACCATTTATTGCAGCAAACAAAACAAAAGAAAACTAAAAGCATAGATAAAGGCGCTCCAAGAAAAATGCATAGTATACGAAGCAATAAAAATATAGTGTCTTGAAAGATGACCTGATTTTTGTCGATGAAGAAGGGGTGCCTCGGGGCATCCCAAGCTTTGACGTTTGTACCTCTTGGATATTTCTTGGGGTGACATGGGCATCCCCAAGTTTGAGGTTTTGTCCATACTTCATCTCATCATTCTCCTTTCCCTACACTTGAAAACTTCCTTCATACAAAACTTCACGCAATTCTTATTAGCAACATTAGTGCAAGCAAGATATTAAATCCACCCTTTTCGTTCAGTTTCAACTCAATTATAACACCCATTAAAGCATAAGCTACTGTAGCAACTTCCTTAAAAGTTTTGTGATCAAAAGAACTCAAAAAGATAGAGAACAAGAGGCAAACACAAATAGTGGCAGAAATCTGTCAAAACCGAACAGCTGGTTAAGATCTTTTTTTGAAAATCTTCTGTCACTCAAATCAAAAAGTGCAAAACTAATGAAAGTTAGATAATAACCTGGGGCATGTTCACAAAAAATCGCAGATCAAAACGATGTTCTGAGAATTTTCACGATTTTTTACGGTACAACGCAGAAATCTGTTTCAGGACAGCAACTTCCCAAATCTTACCTTCCTCCAATTAGAGGTTCTTCTTGGCACAAAAACAAAAGAAAACATTGGGTTATCTCCCAAGAGTGCTTTTCTTTAACGCCTTTGAGGTAGGCGCAGAAAGTGGAAGTCAAGTAATTTCAAGCGATGAAGCATCAAGTTCAAGAGTAGAAGTTTTTTTAACAAGGAATTGTATTTTATCCAAATGAGTTTTTGAAGATCCTCTATGGACACTCTTGGGTTCACTACTTTCATCAAAAGGGTTTTCAGGAACAATCCAATCAAAATTCTTTTCCAAAGCTTCATGCAACCCTACAAGTTTGAAAGGTATTGGTACTTTGATTTTTTCCTTGTTTGTACCAACAACATCTACACGTGAGCCAAGCATATTAAAACGCTCAAAAACTTTTCTAGCTTCTATAACAACATCTCTAAATTCTTTACGCAAAGTCTCCAAACTAAAATCTCTCTTTTCGGAGTCTTCGATATCATGAAGCTTAAGAAACATTTGTTGCATAAAGAGATTAAGGTTAACAAACCTGCCTCCAACATGTGAACTAAATAAGCAGCTGCAACTTCATAACTAGGAGCAAGTTCGGCTAAAGATCTATCCTCAACATCTTTATGCCTACTGACATGATTAAAGAACTCCTCGATGTTATCTTTCCCAATTATAGAACCACTACCTACTGATAGGTCTTCCAGGACATACTTAGGGAACAACATAATGAATTAAAAAGTAAAAGTAACGAAATACCAACTATAAAAGAAACTAATTTTTTTGTATTTTTGATAAAAAGATGCAATCAAAAATAAAGTAAAGAAAGTAAGCAAAACAATAACAAAGTAAAAAGATTGGAAGGGAGAGACTCCCCTTGCAGAAATCCTCTTTCTCCCTGGCAACGGCGCCAGAAAAATGCTTGATGGTGCATAGTAGGCACCCAGTTAGAAACCCCAAGAGGAAGGTATGATGAGCACATCAGCAAGTTTTCCTCAGTATGAAACCAAGGTTTATCGAACCAGTAGAAGAAAGAACCAACTTCTGAAGGTTGATGCTAGCTGGCTTGGCGACAGCTCCAGACAATTTATATGTGGCGCCTTATCTGGGGCGTAACTTTGCACCAGCAGCAACGTGGAACCTGCACACAACACAACCAAAGTACTTTGCCCCAACTAGAAGTGAGGTTGTCAATCTCACCGGTTTGCTGTAAACAAAGGATTAAACGTATCGTGTGGTAAAAGATATTTGTTTGCTAGAAAGTAAATAATGCTTGTAAAAGTAAACGGCAATATGAATGTAAAAGAATGGACCGGGGTCCATAGTTCACTAGAGGTGTCTCTCCATAAAGATAAATAACATGATGGGTAAACAAATTATAGTTGGGCAATTGACAGAATAAAGAATGCAAGTAATACATGTACATGTCATGAAGATCTCTATAAGATTCACTTGGGAATTACAACATAATACATAGACCGTAATCCAACTGCATCTATGACTAATAATCCACCCGCAAGATATCATCCGAGCAAATGTTGGGTATTAAGTTGCAAACAACAGATTATCGCCTTAAGCAAAGTGTGTAATGTAAAGAATACAAATGTCCTTGAGCACAAGATTGTTGTTTTCTCCCTAGTAGCAATAGCACATCTACGACCTTAGAAGTTATTGTCACTCTCCCAGATTACTAGAGGCATGAACCCACTATCGAGCATAAATACTCCCTCTTAGAGTCACTAGCATCTACTCGGCCAAGATATCTACTAGCAACGGAGAGCATGCAAGATCATAAACAACATAGAGATGATAAATCACAAATCAACTTGACATAGTACTCAATATTCATAGGATCCCAACAAACACAACATGTAGAATTACATAACGATGATCTTGATCATGATAGGCAGCTCACAAGATCTAAACATGAAGCACATGGAGGAGAAGACAACCATCTAGCTACTGCTATGGACCCGTAGTCCAAGGTAGACTACTCACATATAACTCCGGAGGCAGGCATGGTGATGAAGAAGGCCTCCGAAGGTGATTCCCCTCTCCGGCAGGGTGCCGGGAAGAGCTTCTGGACCCTCCCGGTCTCGCATCAACGACGGCGGTGGCTTGCAGTATGTTTTCTAGAAAAGAGTTTGGGCCTTTAGGGTTTTCTTATTGAGGAGAATATATAGGTAGAAGGGCGATGTCAGGAGGTGGACCAGGTGGTCACACCACCTGGTGGCGTGCGCCAGGGGTAGGCCACGCCACCCCCTGGTGTGGCTGCCCCGGTCCGTCTCCTGCTCTCCTTTGGAGTTCGTCTCCTGTTGGGCAAAATAGGAACTTTGGCTTTTGTTTCGTCCAATTCCGAGAATATTTCCTGTGTAACTTTTCTGAAACACAAAAACAACAGAAAATAGGGAACTGGCACTGTGGCATCTCGTTAATAGGTTAGTTCTGAAAAATGCATAAAAACGCCACTAAGTGTAACAAAACACAAAGTAAATGGTGTATAAACAAGCATGTAGCATCAAAAAAATTAGATACGTTTGAGACGTATCAAGGTGCACACAGATCGATCAATAATGCCATACCATATGTCTGTGATAGGCAGGTTAGAGCATCTCCACTCGTCCCCCCTCCCCAAATGGCGATCGGCGCAAGCAAAATAGAGGCCGTTTGGGGGGAGGGGCGGCGCTGATTTCGGTATGGGGGGCGGCGGTTTCCCAGGCGTGCCCCCATCCCAAATGTAAATGTAGGGGACATTTGGTGAATTCTGCCAAAATTTAACTAAATTCATTAAAACTCGGCATTTTACAAAGGTAGACGAAATTTAACTAAAAACGAAAAAAACCTAAACTACTGCATGCCCAGGCGCTGGTAGAAGATGTTGTAGTCGCCGTCGTCGTCGGACGGCACTTCGTCCTTCACCGCCCATGCGATGTAGCCCTGGCAGTCGTTGCCCCCGCGCCACTAGCTCGGACCGGCGTCGTCATCGTCATCCAGGTTGATGCAGAGGCCGAGGCGAAGTGCCCGTTCCGCGTCGTCCTTCTTCGCGTCCTGCCTGGACCAGGCGAGGGCGAAGTCCAAGGTCCCCAACTAGACCTTGTTGAAGGAGGCGAGCTCCGCCGCCTTCAGGCTGGGGAACTCTTCTGGGTTGTACGGAGCCTGGTACTCCAGCTAAAGCATGGTGTCCTCGGGGAGACGCTGCGCTTTCTTCAAAGAAGAAGGCGCACCGGGCTCCTTCTTGACGCGGGCGAGGGAGCCTACGCTGGGCTCCTTCTTGACGCAGGCGTGGGAGGCTGGCGTCACGCTGGGCTCCTTCTTGATGTGTGCGAAGGAGGCCGGCGAGGTGGCCTCCTTCTTCACCCGGGCGTTGGACACGTCAGATGATCCCGGCTCCTTCTTCGGGAGAAGGACACGGGTGGGCGCTGATGGCGGCGACCCGATGACGATGTCGGAGCTTGGCGTTGACGATGACGAGCGCGAGGAGGACGACACCAAGCCGTCCATCCTGCGTGGCAGCTAGTGCCGCATCGGCATTGTCAGCCGCGGGTAGTTGCTCGCGGCGATGTGGTCAAGGACCCACGTGAGGGTGCGGCCAGGGATGCCCCACCACAGCTTCCTCGCGGCGGCGTTCTTGTTGGCAGGCGGAGGGCCGCTGCCCTCGTAGTGCGCTAGCTCCGCTAGACGCGGCTCCGTGAAGAATGTCGTCCACTGGTCCTTGTTGTTAGGATCGCAGAGGGGATCGTTGCGCTCCTCCGACCTGAGCACCTGCCAGTAGTGGCGGTGGATGGCGGCTTTCCGCGCCGCGCCATGGGGCACCAGCGGGATTGGGATCCCGCTGGTGCTTAGCCGCCACGTCTCGGGACACCGGAAGTCAGCGGCGCCATGTACCGCGCCTCGTACAGGGCGCGCGCCTCCCACTCGTGGAGGTAGCAGCGGCCAAAGCCGTTCGCCTCGTGGCCTGCGGGCTCCATCTCGGCGGTGTGGGAGAAGATCGCGAGTGTGGCGAGGGAGAGAAGCTCTGTGCGCAGCGGTGAGGATGGGCAGCAATGGTGCCGGGGGGAGCTTTTTATAGCCGCGGTGAGCGGTGGGCGTTGAATGTGTGGCGGGCATTAACGCCGGCCTGTGCTCCAAAGCGATGTCTCGTTGCGGGTGGGCAAAGCTGCCACCGGTGCAGTTATTCGGCGCGGGAGGCGAGGAGGCGAGACGACGGGTGAGTGGAGACGAAGAAGGGGCGGGGCAGTCGCTGACAGTGGGCCATGCGGTGAGTGGAGACGAAGAAGGGGCGGGTGTCATCCTAACCAAAGACAATCTTGTTAAGCGTAGCTGGCATAGAAGTACTCAGTGAGTGTTCTGTCATCAGGATGAGACGATCAACCACTTATTCTTTCAGTGCCGCTTTGCTAGATCTATATGGTCACTCATCCAAGTAGCTTCAAGCATGTATCCTCCGACAAGTGTTGCCAATATCTTTGGGAATTAGCTTCATGGTATTGATCTAAGGTTTAGGACGCTTTTTAGGGTGGGAGCGCTTGCTGTGGTATGGTCGCTATGACTATGTAGGAATGACAAAGTTTTAAATGACAAAATTTATTCTCTCTTGCAAGTTATCTATAGATGTACCGGTATTCTCCGTTTGTGGTCACCTCTGCAGCGGGTGGAGCATCGAGACCTATTTACGGAGGTCTGTACACGGTTGAAGGATACTGTGAGGGATATTTTTTCCCTACATGGGTGGCCGCATAATCTAAGGATTGGACCTCCACCTTCACCTTAGACGATCTACAATTACTCATTTTGATATGTATTTGGTCTTTTATTTGTTAGCATGATACCTTTTGAACGGCTGTGTGCACCTTAGTTATGCAGAGACTGGGTGTAATTGCTTGTTTCAATTTCAAATAATAAAAAGCGTCCTTTTTCGAAAAAGAGACAACCCAATGTTGGCCCTCAAACCATCATACACGATCACCAAGAGGTGAGAGGCCTAGTCGCTAGGAGGAGACCTGACTACGCTCACCAACCACCGTGACAAAACGATAGAGTTGGCGTCATAATTGATAATGATGATATGGATATGTCAATGTCAATGATTTCATCTAAGTACATATGAAAAAACAAAATATGTACAGATAGATAAGAATAATGTTTTTGGCTCTATTTTAAGTGACTTAAGGTTATACATAAATTTTTCTTATAAATCTCCCTGCGTGCGGCAAAGCTCTGAACAGCAAGCAAAGCCTTCTATAAGACGTCTGATCCATACCTAGCGGAAACACGCAGTACAAAGGCTGCATGGACATTAGCGTCACGGCTTACGTTGGCCTCTCACAATCAAGATCTGCAATCAAAGTTCAGGATCGATGGTCCGGCCAACCAAGAACCAGTCGACACTTTCGTTTCAAGAAAGCAACCCAAACACACAAAAAATAACGGTATTGTTAATTCTTAGCTAACATTAGAGACGCAACTACAACATTGATCATAGGCCCGACGTCGCACCCCCTCCCGCCGCCTGAGAACAAACAAATGAGGCGGGGCACTCCCGGATGGAAAAGCGTTTCAGCTAAGATTTCTTTTTACTCAGGCAGCGCGTGGCTGCTAAGTGACCGGCCAGCAATTGTCCCCTAGCTCAGCGGCCGCACTCGCCGTGACGTGTGCCGTGAGATGCAAACCTCAAACTCCTCGACCAAAAAATGACGCCAAATCCTACATCGACTTGTTCCGGACAGCGCTAGCTGTTATATATTTCGTTCAGGTGTGTTGTGGCAAGAGCAGAACACATCGTACCACAGTTTTTAGTCACCACACGCAGAGACGAGAGGAAGAGTGAAGCTCGCAATAATGAAGAAAACCGTCGTTCTGTACCCTGGCCTCGGCGTCGGCCACCTGGTGCCGATGATCGAGCTCGCCAAGGTGTTCCTCAAGCACGGCGTCGCCGTCATCGTGGCGCTCGTCGACGACCCGGAGGCCAAGTCCACTGACTTCTCTGCTGCGGTCGCCCGCGCCAGGGCCTCCAACCCATCCGTCGATTTCCACGTCCTGCCGCCGCCGCCGCCCGCACCTGTGGACTCATTAAACTCCGGAGTCGCGAAGATATTTAAGTTCCTCACCGCCATGAACGCGCCCCTCCTCGACTTCCTCCGCTCGCTGCCCTCCGTGGACGCGCTCATCATCGACATGTTCTGCGTGGACGCCCAAGACGTCGCGGCCGAGCTCAAGCTGCCGGTCTACTACTTCTACGCGACGGCCGCCGCCGCCCTGGCCATCTTCCTCAACCTGCCGAGCATGGTCGTCGGCAGCAGTGCAGAGATGAAGATGAAGGAGCTCGGCGACTCTGTGATTACACTGCCGGGCGTTCCTCCGTTCAAAGCTTCGGACTTACCAGGTGAACTTACCAGCGGCGGCGAAGCACTCCCGTCCCTCGTAGACATGTTCGACCGAATGCCTCGTGCCGACGGGATTCTAATCAATTCGTTCGATTCGCTGGAGATGCGTGCGGTGCGCGCTCTGAGGGACGGGCTCTGCGTCCCTGGGCGTGCCACGCCGCCGGTCTACTGCATCGGGCCGTTGGTCTCAGGAGGAGGCGGAGACAAGGAGGACGAGTGCACCCGGTGGCTGGACGCGCAACCAAACAAGAGTGTAGTGTTCCTCTCCTTCGGTAGCCTGGGCACGTTCTCCGCTAAGCAGCTTGTGGAGATCGCAGTCGGGCTGGAAAAATCAGGGGAGAGATTTCTGTGGGTTGTCCGGAGTCCGAGCAGTCCAGACGGCGACTCGCCGCCGGAGCCTGACCTTGACACACTCCTGCCGGAAGGGTTCTTGGAGAGGACCAAAGACAGAGGGTTCGTCGTCAAGAACTGGGCGCCGCAGGTGGAGGTGCTCCGCCACAGGGCGACCGGTGCATTCGTTATGCACTGCGGCTGGAACTCGACGCTGGAGGGCATCACCGCAGGGTTACCGTTGCTCTGCTGGCCGATGTACGCGGAGCAGAGGGTGAACAAGGTGCACATAGTGGAAGAAATGAAGCTTGGGGTGGAGATGAGAGGCTACAACGAGGAGGTGGTCAAGGCAGAGGAGGTGGAGGAGAGAGTCAGGTGGGTAATGGCGTCCGAGGGCGGCAAGGCACTCAGGGAGCGGGTGGCTGCAGCCAAGGATGGAGCAACCGAGGCGCTCAAGGAAGGGGGCTCGTCTCACTTGGCGTTTGTTCAGTTCCTCACTGATCTGGATACTGCAACCGTTCAGGATTGATGTGAAGATCTAAACACTGATATTGGATTTGTCGAGTGCTACCTACACTTTTGATATTATATCCGGACTATGTTAACTTTTGGATATTTCAAGGTTAGTCGTCTGTGTAGATTTGCTATTTTTAATTTTAAACTTGAGCAAAATAAAGGCATCTTTGAGGGTTGAAAACATTCATCACAAACTACTACAAGAATCCTTTCTGTCGTGATGATGGTGAAACTTTCCTGAAAGAACATGAATGTGGCGATAATGTTAGTTAGGGATATGCGACGAGGTCCTCCGTTATACGTGAGCTTGCTAGGGAAAGAGAGATAGTAATTAGTAAGGCAAGCCGATCGTGGGGCGAACACCGCGAGTCACGACCTAGCCTTCTTAGGAAGAGCGCAAGAACTGATGTTTGGCTACAAAACTTCCCTCCTGAAATCGCTGATGCGATCAAGGCTGACTGTAATGCTCCGTGTGATCAATAAAATCTCTTTTTCCCCGCCAAGAAAAAAGAAAAAACATGAATGCGACGATAATCCACAGAGAATGTAATTTGTACTTCTAAATTTATAATGGAAGAAGCTAGAAGTGAAGCTTTGAAACTAAAGTGGAAAAGACTTAGGATATGATTTCCTAGCAGAAAATTTACCAAAAAATTAGGGTGTCATTAAGGATGATATCATGCCTCGTTTCGAGGAGTTTCTTAAAGAAAGGTTTGCCATTATATAGTTGGAACTTTGTTATAATGACCTTGCTAATAAATAATCATGAGGTGATAAAGATTCAATGGTATAGACCTGCGTATATGAGTGCATCCATTTGGTGGACGGGCCCATGGAGCTATTTTTTTTTAAATCCATATTTTGAATTTTCATAAGATTCTAAAAAGAAAATTAGATGTAGATAATGACGACTTCTACCTGTTGGTGAAGCTAGGATCATCTAGCTTAAGCTTGAACCAAAGAGATGAAATTAGGAGTGTGATACCTTGTCCTTGATCTGCCATCGGTTCTTGTTTCTGTTCTACTCCTAGGGTAGGAGCACTAGTGTATCGGTTCTTCCTAGTGTTTGCAGTGAGAAAATCGATCGGTGAGGAGGAGTGAGAGAGAGAGAGACCGCTTAGAGCTTTCGTACCCCTCTCTTCCACTACTCCCTTTTATATCATTCACTGTACACTAGGGGAACCGACACCAGCAAAATGGATGGAGGGGATGCCCCGATCAGGAAAAACCATCCTATACTGCTACAATAGTCGGTGCTAGAGTAGCCCCTTATTTGAACTTTGACCTACTGTTTAGTTGTAGATCACTTATCGCCAACAATCTCCCTCTTGATCGTAAGACTAAACTTTATAAGTCTATTTCTTAAAAAATGGCATACAAGACAAAAGGATTACAACGATCATTACAGTAGCGCAGAACCCTATTACTAGAATATACCACTTTATCTCAAAACAGAACTTCTTTAACTTTTGAGCTCCATAAACTTGTTCTTATTAGAAAACTTATGAGTTTATCTCTTAGATTAAACTTATACAAAGACAATAAATTACAATGGTCAGTTAAGTACCATTAAAGTAATTGAACATAGTACATCATTCCTTTAAAGAAACAAACCCTTCTTAGGCTTATGGGGAGATGGTGTCATAACGGTCCCAAATCCAGGATCAAAAGCTTTCTGCCAATCCCATGCCGGCAACACGGTCATTAAACACACTGGGTGGCAAGCCTTTCATCAGTGTATCCGCTGACATCTCGTTAGTCCTTCTGTGCTCAATACTTATGGTCTGATCCTGGATTCTATCTCTCACAACGAGGTACTTGATGTCAATGTGTCTGGCAGCAGCACTTGACTTGTTGTTACTCAAATAGATTACTGCAGGTTGATTATCAGAGTAAAGAGTGAGTGGCTTAGATATACTATCAATCACTCTTACGCCTAGGATAAAGTTCTTCAGCCATTCCGCCTGCCCGGTTGCCTCATAGCATGCCACAAATTCAGCCTGCATCGTTGACGATGCAATGAATTTTTTTTAGAGATTTTCCACGAAATAGCTCTGCGAGGGTGAATATATAACCTGATGTGGACTTATTAGTGTCAACACACCCCGCAAAATCAGCATCTGAATAACCCAACAACACGAGGTTATCAGAACTCTTATATGTGAGCATGAGGCCTTTAGTGCCTTGCAAATAACACAAGACATTCTTAGAAGCCTTCCAGTGATCCATCCTTGGATTAGACTGATATCTGCCAAGCATCCTGGTTACAAATGCTAAGTCAGGGCGAGTGCACACTTGTGCATGCATCATACTTCCAATAACAGAAGCATAATGAATTGACTTCATCTGCGCAGATTCATAATCATTAGATGGGCACTGGAAAGTCCCAAGCTTATCGCCCTTACCAATAGGAACATGAGAGGCGGAACACTTATGCATATTGTACCTTTTCAGTACCTTCTCAATATATGTTCTTTGAGGTAGCCCCAAGATTTCTCTGGTTCTATCTCGATGAATTTCAATACCCAAGACATAAGCAGCTTCATCGAGATCTTTCATATCTAATTTGAAGAGAGAAACTTTTTAGTTTCCACTAGCAAATTCTTATCACGGTTGGCTAAGAGTATGTCATCGATATACAGTATCAGGAAGACAAAATTGCTCCCACTAAACTTTGCATATATGCAATTTTCCACTTCATTTTCTTTGAAACCAAATTTTTTTATGACTTGATCAAATTTGAAGTACCATTGCCTTGTGACAAGGGTATGACTACCGAGGCCCATTATCTTGTTACCCCTGGGATCCGTTCGGGTAGAGACCCATGAAAGCTAGGCCCAAGTATAATCATAGTCGAAATATGAGATTGCATTGTAACCCGTGTTGTAATTTGTATCAAACCCGACCGGTTCCTCGAGACCTGCCCACCTAT
This sequence comes from Dactylis glomerata, assembly GCA_007115705.1. NCBI lineage: Eukaryota > Viridiplantae > Streptophyta > Magnoliopsida > Poales > Poaceae > Dactylis > Dactylis glomerata. The sequence goes on along the minus strand of QXEO01001691.1, from coordinate 1,312,578 downwards.
AAAAAGGAGCCAGGAGAGGCCGGTCAGGGACACATCGAGATTGAGCTAAGATTAATTCTAAGTTTACTCTCAATACACAATATTCGCCTTGTTTGTCTGAAACCCTCCCTTCGAGTTCATCCGACGTCCTCTTCTCCCGATCCTAAGTCCTTCATCTAGGACATTTGTCGAGTTAACCCTCGTCACCTTGAGGCTTGCTTTATTCCATAAATGGATTTCTTTAGATGGCATCCCAAATGTTCATTTCGTTCCACAACAAAACCTTCCGGTTGAGCCATGTAAACATTCTCATGTAAGTCACCATTTATAAATGTCATTTTGACATCCATCTGATGCAGCTCGAAATTATAATGAGCCATAAGTGCCATAATTATTCCGAGTGAGTCCTTCGAAGAGACAGGTGAAAAGGTTTCATTATAATCAATCCCTTCTCTTTGATTTAAGACTTTAGCCACAAGCCTTGCTTGGAACCTTTCGATATCACCTTTCAATTCATGTTTGGTCTTATAGACCTATCTGCGACCAACTGTTTTGGCTCCTTCGGGAATTTCTACTAAGTCCCAAACATCATTAATGCTCATGGACTTCATTTCATCTTTCATAGCATCAAGCCATTCTGATGAATGATCACTTTGTATAGCTTCCTAAAATGAGGTGGGATCATCATCCAACACCAACTCATTCATATCCTCACTAAGATAAGTGAGATAGCCATCAGGGATAACGAACTTTCTAGCCCGCTTTTGACCTTCTAAGAGGTGCATCATTTGGTATTTCAATGCCCATTGAAGGCTTCTGGGCATCTTCAATAGGAGTATCATCAGGTATGACATCAGAAGAAGTCATAGGTATCTGTGTTGCATTTATAGTCCTCTCAACTAGAGGTGCAACCTCAACATGAACTGGGAACGGTGGCTCTTGGATTATCGGTACCGGGGCATAATCTTGTTTCTTCCTCCAATACTATTTCCCTAGAAGTCATGCTCCTCCTCATCACACCACTTTCCAAGAACACGATGTGTCTTGTTTCAACAAACTTATTGAACTGTTTTTGGACAATAGAAACGAGCTGCATTAGATTTGTCAGGATAACCAATGAAGTGGCAGCTGACAGTCCTGGGGTATAACTTTCCCATATTAGTGTTGAAAACTCTTGCTTCGGCAGGGCAGCCCCACACAGGAAAATAATTTAGGGATGTCTTCCTCCCAGTCCATAATTCATACGGTGTTTTAGGCACCGATTTACTAGGAACCTTATAAAGAAGATGTATGGCTATCTTTAGAGCTTCCATCCATAAACTGATCAGCAAGGTGGAGTGGTTTAACATACTTCATACCATATCCATAAGAGTGTGATTACTCCTATAAGCCACTCCATTCTGTTGAGGTTCGCCTGGTGCTGAATATTGGGCTACTATGCCATTTTCATGTAGAAACCTAGCAAAAGGTCCAGGAATTTGGCCATATGAGGTATGTCTTCTGTAGTATTCACCACCATGGTCAGACCTTACAACTTTGATTTTTCGATCATGTTGATTCTCAACCTCAGCTTTAAATATTTTGAACTTCTGTAATGCCTTAGACCTTTCTTTGATAGGATAGATGTATGCATAATGGGACAAGTGATCAGTGAATGTAATGAATGAATCAAAACCATCCACTGATTTCACATTAAACAGACCGCACATATCTGTGCGAATTATTTCTAGAACTCCCATGATTTGATTTGCGCCTTTCTTGATTCTCTTAGCATATTTCCCTTTGATGCAATTAGTACAATGGTCGATATTCGCATATGAGAAATCCAAAGGATGAAGCACTTGTTCTTTAAAGAGATGATCCATTTTCCCCCTTAAAATATGACCCAAACGATAAATCCATAATTTTGAAGAAGTCTCATCATTTTTCGCTTACACTTGGTACCAACATTCTCATTAGAGGAGGGATCAACATCATTTTTTTTGAAAATATGGTGTGTATTAATCAAGAAACATTGTATTGGTTACAATCTTCCAAGGCCGCTTCTGACGCGCAGGTCGGCACCGTACCTTGTAAAACACCACCACACAACACACTACGGCTTAATTGGCACATGTGATGGCGTGTAGTTGACCGCCTAGTTGGGAACCCCAAGAGGAAGGTATGATGAGCACATCAGCAAGTCTTCCCTCAGTATGAAACCAAGGTTTATCGACCCAATAGGAGAAAGAACCAACTTCCGAAGGTTGATGCTTGCTGGCTTCACGACAGCTCCAGACAATTTATATATGGCGCCTTATCTGGGGCGTAGCTTTGCACCAGCAACAACGTGGAACCTGCACACAACACAACCAAAGTACTTTGCCCCAACTTATAGTGAGGTTGTAGATCTCACCGGTTTGCTGTAAACAAAGGATTAAACATATCGTGTGGTAAAAGATAGTAGTTTGCGAGAATGTAAGTAATGCGAGTAAATAGTAAACGGTAATAAGAATGTAAAAGAATGGACCAGGGTCCACAGTTCACTAGAGGTGTCTCTCCATAAAATAAATAACATGCTGGGTAAACAAATTACAGTTGGGCAATTGACAGAATAAAGAAAGCATACAAATGTCATGAGGATCACTATGAGATTCACTTGGGCATTACAACATAATACATAGACCATAATCCAACTGCATCTATGACTAATAATCCACCTACCGGATGTCATCCGAGCAACCGTTGGGTATTAAGTTGCAAGCAACAGATTATCGCCTTAAGCAAAGTGTGTAATGTAAACAATGCAAATGTCCTTGAACACAAGATTGTTGTTTTCTCCCTAGTAGCAACAGCACATCTACAACCTTAGAGGTATTGTCACTCCCCCAGATTACTAGAGGCATGAACCCACTATCGAGCATAAATACTCCCTCTTGGAGTCACTAGCATCTACTCGGCCAAGATATCTACTAGCAACAGAGAGCATGCAAGATCATAAACAACATAGAGATGATAAATCAATAAATCAACTTGACAAAGTACTCAATATTCATCGGATCCCAACAAACACAACATGTAGAATTACATAACGATGATCTTGATCATGATAGGCAGCTCACAAGATCTAAACATGAAGCACATGGAGGAGAGGACAACCATCTAGCTACTGCTATGGACCCGTAGTCCAACGTAGACTACTCACACATCACTCCGGAGGCAGGCATGGTGATGAAGAAGGCCTCCGGTGGTGATTCCCCTCTCCGGCAGGGTGCCAGAAAGAGCTTCTGGTCCCGATCTCGCGTCGACGATGGCGGCGGCTTGCAGTATGTTCTCTGGAAAATTGATCGGGGCTTTGGATTTTCTCGTCGAGGAGAATATATAGGCGGAAGGATGGTGTCAGGAGGTGGGACAGGTGGCCCCATGATACTTTAAATTGATGTGGAAGATCAGAGGTTCTTGTGCGTGGTGAATGACCAGCCCGTTGGGAACCCCAAGAGAACGTATGATGAGTATAGCAGCTTGTTTTCCCTCAGTTAAGAAACCAAGGTTTATCGATCAGGAGAAAAGCAGACAATGATGACTGAAGGTGATGCTTGCTAGTTTGCGACAGCTTCGGACAATTTATATATGGCGCCTCGTCCAAGCTTTGCTTGCTAGCTGCAACGCGGAACCTGCACACAAACAACCAAGTACTTTGTTCCCAACTTGCGATGAGGTTGTCAATCTCACCGGTTTGCTTGAAACAAAGGTTATGAGCGTATCGAGTGGAAAGCAGTAGAGTATGCAAATAAAGTAAACAGTGCGAGTAAAGTAAACAGGTAATAGCAATATGATGGAAATAGGACCGGGGTCCACAGTTCACTAGTGGTGTCTCTCCATAAGATAAATAACACATGCTGGGTAAACAAATTACAGTTGGGCAATTGATAGAATAGAGATAAACGTGATATGTCAAGAAGATCACTATGAGATTTACTCTGGGCATTACAACAAAATACATAGACCGCCATCCAACTGCATCTATGACTAATAATCCACTTGTGGCGAATCAATCCGAGAACTCCACAAGTATTAAGTTGCGAACAACAGATAATTGCATTAAGCAAAGTGTGTAATGTAAACAAAGCATATGCCCTTGAGCATATGAATGTTGTTTTCTCCCTAGTAGCAATAGCACATCTACAACCTTAGAGGTTTCTGTCACTCCCCCAGGTTAAATAGAGGCATGAACCCACTATCGAGCCTAAATACCCCCTCTTGGAGTCACTAGCAACTACTCGGCCAAGATAGCTACTAACAACGGAGAGCATGCAAGATCATAAACAACATAGAGATAACAAAAGATATATATTTCAGTACAGCAACTTAATCATAAACACCAATATTCATCGGATCCCAACAAACCAAACATGTAGAATTACATAACAGTGATCTCAATCATATAGGGCAGCTCATGAGATCTAAACATGAAGCACATGGTGGAGGAGACAACCATCTAGCTACTGCTATGGACCCATAGTCCAAGGTAGACTACTCACTCATCGCTCCGGAGGCAAGCATGGCGATGAAGAAGACCTCCGGTGGAGATTCCCCTCTCCGGCAGGGTGCCGGGAAGAGCTTCTGGACCCTCCCGATCTTTGGGTCGACGGCGGCGGCGGATTGCGATGTGTTCTAGAAAAGTGATCGGGTCCTTAGGTTTTTTTCCGTTGGGGGGTCTTTATAGGCGAAGGGGCGATGTCAGAGGAGGGACCAGGCGGCCTCATGCCAGGCTCGCGCGGCCAGGGGCCTGGCCGCGCCGCCCTGGCATGTGGGCCCCTGGTGGCCCCTCTCCTTCTCTCCTTCGGATCTCTGGAAGCTTCCAGGTAAAATGAGACTTCAGGAACTTGTTTCGTCCAATTCCGAGAATATTTCCTGTGTATCACTTCTGAAACACAAAACAGCAGAAAACAGGGAACTGGCACTGTGGCAACTTGTTAATAGGTTAGTTCCGGAAAATGCATAAAAGTGCCACGAAGTGTAATGAAACAATAGGCAAATGGTGTAAAAACAAGCATGTAGCATCAAAAATTATAGATACATTGGAGACGTATCAAGCATCCCCAAGCTTAACTCCTGCTCGTCCTCGAGTAGGTAAGTGATAACAAAAGAATAATTTTTGAGGTGACATGCACCTACACAATCTTGATCATATATGTAAGCATTTGTGAGCTGGGATCATAAGAACTTAAAACATGGGCATGAAGATATAATCTTGACAATAAGAACTTAGCAACCATGTTGTAAACATGCAAATGAACACAAACAAAAGATCATGAAAATGAAACAATGAAAGTCAAACGTGTGTTCAAATCATAAGGAAAAACATACAAATGGTTTTCAGCTTGTCCTTCAAAGGGAGCAAAACATAAATGCAAAGGACACCTTCAAGTTTAAGAGGGCGACTAGATACAAATAATTTAAGAACAAGTGAAACCAACAATATGAATCAATCAATGAACTTTGGGACAATGCATATCACACTAAGAATGACAACTATGCTCTCTTAATGGTGCATAAAGAAAGAAGGTGGTGACTCAACATAAAAGTAAAAGAAAGGCCCTTCGCAGAGGGAAGCAGTGATTGCAAGTTTTATAACCTTCAAAAATTATGGTACTTACCGGCTTTGAGCTCTCATTGCCCCCATCATAAGCATCTTGAATGGTTAAAGTTAATGCGAGAACAATTATGATGCATATGCTTGACAAATCATAAGTTGAAAACCTCGTGCCCCGTGAATACGAGTACCCAAACCTCATGCTACTTTACTTAGAGTCCCAAGCAAGGCTCTTGTCATTGTAAGTATATGCATATCATTGAGAACCGCCAATGGGGTACCTCCGTGCCCGATGACATGGAACAAGCCCACACCAAAATGACAGGACAAGCAGACAATGAACACCACGACATCTCTTTTATTTGCCTTTTGTTTAGCTTTTTATTGTGAGATGCGTCATTGAATGTTCACCATGGGTATGCTTCAAATTTCCACCATGAATTATGCATGGCTTAGATTGGCGGCCCGGCGTTTCCCTAACACATATATAAACTCCATGATCCCCACAAGATTCCCAATTCATTTAACACTGCGGGCATCCATAAACAAAAGATCACGATATCAACTCAAATAAGAAGTGCAATGTTGAAAGCTTGCCCCATGACAGCATGGCTGGGCTAGAATCCAACTTACAACTTGCAATCATAACAACTCAACATAAGAGACCACAATGTCAAATTTTTAAGAACAGGAAAAAAGTAAAGTGTGCCTTCCGGTTCGTGAGAGCTTTACTGACTGAATTTCGCATAACACTGGTAAGAGTTTAATTTGAAGAGAAAATAAAAGCAAGTCAAATTTACTTGGAATAGCAAATTGCTAGTAGGTATGTACGGTGGACACTTTGGAAAACTTTGGCTTTTAGGAGTTGGATGCACGAGTAGAGCTCATACTCAGTACAAGATGAGGGCTAGCAAAAGACTGGGAGCGACCAACTAAGAGAGCAATAATGGCCATAATCATGCAAAGCGACAAAGCGACATTAAAAGAAGCATAAGATGGCATCAAAAGTCAAAAAATAAATGATCATAGAGGCTATTGGCGACTTTGTAAGAGTCTAACGTGTGTGAGCATGCACCAAGTCAACCCAAATAAAGCATCAAGGAGAAAACCAAAATAATGCTTCCATACAATAAAAACAACGCATGATTTTTTCAAAGGCTCATTAAGCAATCTCAGTTATTTGAGACAAGTCATGCTACAGCAAAACCACTAAGCATACTATCAAAAAGACATCAAGCATGACATGAAAAAGCCTAAGCCGCAGTCTACACAAGCTCATTCTTGTACCACTATTTTGCACAAAGCTTTTTCTCTTTTCCAACACCATTTGAAATTTTTAAAGACACCTCTTTTGATGAAAACTAATAAAGATCAGAGGCAAAAATACACCTTGATGAAAAGATATGACAAGGTCTGAACGCAAATCAAGGCGAAAACGAAAACCAAAAGCAGTAGCGGAAAAAGAAGAACACTCGATGAACGATAAGAGTGAAAACGGAGTGTTCTTGGCAAATGAAAACGAGTACATATCCTCCAAAAGAAATTTGTTGGGGTCCAACCATTTATTGCAGCAAACAAACTAAACTAAACTAACTAAGAAAACTAAAACAACTGACGCTCCAAGAAAAACACATAGTGCATGAAGCAATAAAAATATAGTGTTTTGAAAGGTGACCTGATTTTTGCCGATGAAGAAGGGGTGCCTCGGGGGCATCCCTAAGCTTTGATGCTTGTACTTCTTGGATATTTCTTGGGGTGATGCATGGGCATCCCCAAGCTTGAGCTTTTGTCCATTCTTCAACTCATCTCATCATTCTCCAATCCCTAGACTTGAAAACTTCCTTCATACAAAACTAAACACAATTCTATTAGCAACATTAGTGCAAGCATAACATATAATCAATCCTCTTTTTGCTTCAGGTTTCAACTCAAAACCACCACATATATAGCAAATACTACTGTAGCAACTTCTCCAAAAGTTCTATGATCAAAAGAACTCAAAAGGAAGCGTTAAAGTGGCAAACACAAATATTGGCAGAAATCTGTCAAAACTGAACAGCTGACAAAGGTCGAATTTTTGAGGGGTTTTCTGTTGCTCAAATCAAAAAGTGTTCATCTAACAAAAGTTTGTATATAACCTGGGTCATATGCACAAGAAATCGCAGGTCCAAAAGATGTACAGAGAATTTATACGAATTTTTACGGTGCAGCACCGAAAACAGTTTCAGGACAGCAACATCCCCAAATCTTTACCTCACTCAAATTAGAGGCTTCTCTTGGCACAAAAATGAAATAAACAAGATAAGGAGCGGTCATTACAGTAGTAATGACTTCCAAGACTCAAATAAAAGAAAAAGTACTGAAAAGAAAACATTGGGTTATCTCCCAAGAGTGCTTTTCTTTAACGCCTTTGAGCTAGGCGCAGAAAATTGTGAATCAAGTAATATCAAGTGATGAAGCATCAAGCTCATAATTTGCTCTAAGAATAGAGTCAAAAAGTAATTTCTTCCTTTTCCTAGGGAAGTGTTCCATACCTTTCTTTAGTGGGAATTGATACTTGATAGTGCCTTCCCTCATGTCAATGATAGCACCTACAGTTCGAAGAAAGGGTCTTCCCAAAATAATAGGACATGAAGCATGGCATTCAATGTCCATAACAAGAAAATCAACGGGAACAAGGTTATTGTTAACCACAATAAGAACATCATTAATCCTTCCCAAAGGTTTCTTCTTAGCAACATCAGCAATAGGAACATCAAAATAACATTTTTCAAGCGGTGGTAAATCAAGCATGTCATAAATCTTTCTAGGCATGATAGAAATACTAGCACCTAGATCACATAAAGCATGGCAATCATAACCATTAACATGCATATCAATGATGGGTTCCCAACCATCTTCTAACTTCTTGGGAACAGAGGCTTTTTGCTTCAACTTTTCATCCCTAATTTTTTTGAGAGCATTGGTAATATGCTTAGTAAAAGCAACATTTAAAGAACTAGCATTGGGAGTCAAAGCAAGCTTTTGCAAGAACAAAATAACTTCAGATATATTGCAGCCATCAACATCAAAATCATTAAAAGAAGTAGAGCTATCATCTCCCACACTCCGAAAAATTTCAGCACTCTTTTGAGAAAAAGTTTTGGCAGTTTTAGGCTTTTTAACACAAGGAGTGGGAGTTTTCTCTACACCAATCAAAGTAAGAGGATTGCTAGCATTAGGAGAAACATCATTAGAGGTAGTAATGGTACATACCTTCATTTCTCTAGTCATCTCATCTTCTCTTTCCCACCTGGCATGCAATTCCGCTAACAATCTAATATTTTCATCAATTCCAACTTGAATATCATTAGCGGTAGCAAAAACATTGTTCTCTTTCACATCATTAGGCAACACTTTTAATTTCAGAAGTTCAACATCATGAGCAAGGCTATCAACTTTAGAAGCAAGAATATCAATTTTGCCTAACTTTTCCTCAACAGACTTGTTAAAAGCAGTTTGCTTACCGATGAAGTCCTTGAGCATTACCTCAAGCTTGAAGGGCGCAGCCCTAGTGTTGTTGTAGGAATTAACATAAGAGTTACCATAACCATTACCATTGGTAGAAGGATATGGCCTATAATTGTTACTAGCAAAATTGTTCCTATAAGCATTGTTGTTAAAATTATTGTTTCTAATGAAATTCACATCAACATGCTCTTCTTGAGCAACCAAAGAGGCTAAAGGAACATTATTAGGATCAACATGAGTCCTATTATTAGCAAGCATAGCCGTAATGGTATCAATCTTATCACTCAAGGAAGAGGTTTCCTCAACAGAATTTACCTTCTTACCTTGTGGAGCTCTCTCGGTGTGCCATTCAGAATAATTTACCAGCATGTTGTCGAGTAGCTTTGATGCAGCGCCCAAGGTAAGGGACATAAAAGTGCCTCCAGCAGCTGAATCAAGTAGGTTCCTTGAAGAAAAATTCAGTCCTGCATAAAAAGTTTGGATAATCATCCAAGTAGTCAGTCCATGAGTGGGGCAATTCTTTATCATAGATTTCATTCTTTCCCAAGCTTGAGCAACATGTTCATTATCAAACTGAGTAAATTTCATAATATTGCTATGCAAAGATATAATCTTAGCAGCAGGATAGTATCTACCAATAAAAGCATCCTTACACTTAGCCCATGAATCAATACTATTCTTAGTCAAAGACAGCAACCAATCTTTAGCTTTTCCTCTCAAAGAAAAAGGAAACAACTTGAGCTTAATAATATCACTATCAACATCCTTATATTTATGCATCTCACATAGCTCAACAAAATTGTTGAGATGAGCTACAGCATCTTTAGTACTAGCACCAAAAAATTGCTCTTTCATAACAAGGTTCAACAAAGCAGGCTTAATCTCATAAAAGTTTGCAGCAGTAGCAGGTGGTGCAATAGGAGTGCAGATAAAATCACTATTGTTTGTGCTAGTAAAGTCACACAACTTGGTGTTTTCAGGATTGGCCATTTCAGCAAAACGAAAGTAAACAGGTAAAAACAACTACCAAGGATTCCAAATTTTTTGGGTTTTTGATATAAAGCAATGCAGGTAAAATAAATAAAGTAAAGCAAAACAATAAAACAAAGTAAAGGATGTGTGTGTGAAAACTCCCCTCGCAGAAGTCTTCCACTCTTCCCCGGCAATGGCGCTAGAAAAGAGGCTGATACTCCAAATTGATGTGGAAGATCAGAGGTCCTTGTGCGTGGTGAATGACCAGCCCGTTGGGAACCCCAAGAGGAAGGTATGATGAGTATAGCAGCTTGTTTTTCCTCAGTTAAGAAACCAAGGTTTATCGATCAGGAGAAAAGCAGACAATGACGACTGAAGGTGATGCTTGCTAGTTTGCGACAGCTTCGGACAATTTATATATGGCGCCTCGTCCAAGCTTTGCTTGCTAGCTGCAACGCGGAACCTGCACACAAACAACCAAGTACTTTGTTCCCAACTTGCGATGAGGTTGTCAATCTCACCGGTTTGCTTGAAACAAAGGTTATGAGCGTATCGAGTGGAAAGCAGTAGAGTATGCGAATAAAGTAAATAGTGCGAGTAAAGTAAACAGGTAATAGCAATATGATGGAAATAGGACCGGGGTCCACAGTTCACTAGTGGTGTCTCTCCATAAGATAAATAACACATGCTGGGTAAACAAATTACAGTTGGGCAATTGATAGAATAGAGATAAACGTGATATGTCAAGAAGATCACTATGAGATTTACTCTTGGCATTACAACAAAATACATAGACCGCCATCCAACTGCATCTATGACTAATAATCCACTTGTGGCGAATCAATCCGAGAACTCCACAAGTATTAAGTTGTGAACAACAGATAATTGCATTAAGCAAAGTGTGTAATGTAAACAAAGCATATGCCCTTGAGCATATGAATGTTGTTTTCTCCCTAGTAGCAACAGCACATCTACAACCTTAGAGGTTTCTGTCACTCCCCCAGGTTAAATAGAGGCATGAACCCACTATCGAGCATAAATACCCCCTCTTGGAGTCACTAGCAACTACTCGGCCAAGATAGCTACTAACAACGGAGAGCATGCAAGATCATAAACAACATAGAGATAACAAAAGATATATATTTCAGTACAGCAACTTAATCATAAACACCAATATTCATCGGATCCCAACAAACCAAACATGTAGAATTACATAACGGTGATCTCAATCATGTAGGGCAGCTCATGAGATCTAAACATGAAGCACATGGTGGAGGAGACAACCATCTAGCTACTGCTATGGACCCATAGTCCAAGGTAGACTACTCACTCATCGCTCCGGAGGCAAGCATGGCGATGAAGAAGACCTCCGGTGGCGATTCCCCTCTCCGGCAGGGTGCCGGGAAGAGCTTCTGGACCCTCCCGATCTTCGGGTCGACGGCGGCGGCGGATCGCGATGTGTTCTGGAAAAGTGATTGGGTCCTTAGGTTTTTTCCGTCGGGGGGTCTTTATAGGCGAAGGGGCGATGTCAGAGGAGGGACCAGGCGGCCTCACGCCAGGCTCGCGCGGCCAGGGGCCTGGCCACGCCCCCCCTGGCGTGTGGGCCCCTGGTGGCCCCTCTCCTTCTCTACTTCGGATCTCTGGAAGCTTCCGGGTAAAATAAGACTTCAGGAACTTGTTTCGTCCAATTCCGAGAATATTTCCCGTGTATCACTTCTGAAACACAAAACAGCAGAAAACAGGGAACTGGCACTGTGGCAACTTGTTAATAGGTTAGTTCCGGAAAATGCATAAAAGTGCCACGAAGTGTAACGAAACAATAGGCAAATGGTGTAAAAACAAGCATGGAGCATCAAAAATTATAGATACGTTGGAGACGTATCACCCCACCACCTGGTGGCGCGGCCAGGGGCTAGGCCGCGCCACCCTATGGTGCGGCTGGCCCCTGGCTCCCCTCCATCTCTGCTTTGGACTCCGTCTCGTGTCGGGAAAAATAGGAACTTCGGCTTTTGTTTCGTCCAATTTTGAAAATATTTCCTGTGTAACTTTTTTGAAACACAAAAACAACAGAAAACAGGGAACTTGCACTGTGGCATCTCGTTAATAGGTTAGTTCTATAAAATGCATAAAAACGCCATGAAGTATAACAAAACACAAAGCAAATGGTGCATAAACAGGCATGGAGCATCAAAATGACAAGACAAACAAACAATGGACACCTCGACATCTCTTTTATTTACCATTGGTATAGCTTTTTATTTTGAGATGCGTCGTCGAATGTCCACTATGGGCATGCTGTAAATTTCCACCATGAATGATGCATGGCTTAGATTGGCGGCCCAGGCGTTTCTCTAACACATATACAAACTCCATGAGCTCACAAGTTTCCAACTTATTTCACATCGCAGGTATCCATAAACAAAAGATCATGATATCAACTGAGAGTAAGTGCAATGTTGAAAGCGTGCCCCATGACAGCATGGCTGAGCTAACTTCCAACTTACAACTTGCAAGCATAACATCAACATAATAGAGCCACAATGGTCAATTTATTAAAAGCAAGAAAGTAAATGTGCCATCAGGTTCGTGAGAGCTTTACTGACTAATGTTCACATAACACAAAAAGTTTAATTTGAAGGATAGATAAAAGCAAGATGAATGTACTTGGAATAGCAAGTTTCTAATAGGTATATATGGTGGACACATTGGAAAAACCATGGTTTTTGGGACTTGGATGCACGAGAAGTATTCCCTCTCAGTACAAATGAAGGCTAGCAAAAGACTGGGAGCGACCAACTAAGAGAGCAATAATGGCCATAATCATGCATAGCGACAAAACATTATTAACCAAAGCATAAAGTGGTATCACAAGTCAAAAACCAAATGATCATAGAGGCTTATGGCAACTTGTTAAAGTCAAACATGGTGTAAGCATGCGCCAAGTCAACCCAAATAAAGCATCAAAGGAGAAAACCACAATAATATGCTCCCATATAATAAAAACAGCGCATGATTCTTTCAAAGGAACATTAAGCAATCTCAGTCATTTGAGACAAGTCATGCTATAGCAAAAACTACTAAGAATACTATCAAAATAACATCAAGCATGACATGCAAAAGTCTAAGCCATAGTCTAAACAAGCTCCCATTTGTACCACTATAGGCATGAAACTTTTTTCTCTTTTCCAACATCATTCAACCTTTTTGTAACAACTCTTTAAGATGAAAACCAACATAGACCAGAGGTCTAAATACACCTTGATACAAAGAAATAACAAGATCTAAACAAAAATCAAGGCAAAAAATGAAAGCTAAACGCAGTACTAGAAAAGAGAACACTCGTTGAACGATAAGAGTGAAAACTAGAGTATTCTTGGCAATGAAAAGCGGAGTGTGTCTTCTCCAAAAGAAATATGTTGGGGTCCAACCATTTATTGCAGAAAACAAAACAAAATAAGACTGAAAGCAAAAGTAAAGATGCTCCAAGAAAAACGCATAGAATACGAAGCAATAAAAATATAGTGTCTTGAAAGATGACCTGATTTTTGCCGATGAAGAAGGGGTGCCTCGGGCATCCCCAAGCTTTGACGCTTGTACCTCTTGAATATTTCTTGGGGTGACATGGGAATCCCCAAGCTTGAGCTTTTGTCCAAACTTCATCTCATCTCATCATTTTCCTTTCCCTACACTTGAAAACTTCCTTCATACAAAACTTCACACAATTCTATTAGCAACATTAGTGTAAGCATGATAGTAAATCTTCTCTTTTGGTTCAGTTTAAAACTCAAGTATAACACCCATTAAAGAATAAGCTACTGTATAAAATCTCTCAAAAGTTCCGTGATCAACAGAATTCATAAAGAAAGCGATCGAGAGGCAAACACAAATAGTGGCAGAAATCTGTCAAAATGGAACAACTGGTAAAGATCGATTTTTCTGAGGATCTTCTGTTGCTCAAATCAAAAAGTGCAAAACTAATGGAAGTTTGGAAATAACCTGGGGCATGTGCACACGAAATCTCAGATCAAAAAGACGTTTTGAGAATTTTCACGAATTTTTACGGTGCAGCGCATTAATCTGTTTCAGGACAGCAACTTCCCCAAATCTTACCTTCCTCCAATTAGAGGTTCTTCTTGGCACAAAAACGAAATAAAAATGATAAGGAGAGGTCATTACAGTAGTAATAACTTCCAAGACTCAACCGAAAGAAAAAGTACTGAAAAGAAAACATTGGGTTATCTCCCAAGAGTGCTTTTCTTTAACGCCTTTGAGCTAGGCGCAGAAAGTGGAAATCAAGTAATATCAAGCGATGAAGCATCAAGTTCATAATTTGCTCTGAGAATAGAGTCAAAAAGTAATTTCTTTCTCTTTCTAGGGAAGTGTTCCATACCTTTCTTGAGTGGGAATTGATATTTAATGGTGCCTTCCTTCATATCAATAATGGCACCAACAGTTCTAAGAAAAGGTCTTCCCAAAATAATAGGACAAGAAGCATTGCATTCAACGTCCAAAACAAGGAAATCAACGAGAACAAGGTTATTGTTAACCATAATAAGAACATCACTAATCCTTCCCAAAGGTTTCTTCTTAGCAACATCAGCAAGAGGAATATCAAAATAACAATTTTCAAGCGGTGGTAAACCAAGCATATCATAAATCTTTCTAGGCATAATAGAAATGCTTGCACCAAGATCACATAAAGCATGACAATCAAAATTATTCACATTCATATCAATGATGGGCTCCCAACCATCTTCTAACTTCTTGGGAATAGAAACCTTTTTTTCAACTTTTCTTTCGTAATTTGCATGAAAGCGTTTGTAATATGCTTTGTAAAAGCAACATTCATAGAACTAGCATTAGGACTTAAAGCAAGCTTTTGCAAGAATAAAATAACTTCAGAGATATTGCAACCATCAACATCAAAATCATTAAACGAAGTAGAGCTATTGTCTCCCATACTCTGAAAAATTTCAGCACTTTTTGTAGAAAAAGTTTTTGCAGTTTTAGGCTTTTTCGCACAAGGAGGAGGAGTTTTCTCTACACCAATCAAAGTAAGATGATTACTAGCATTAGAAACAACATTACTAGAGGTGGTAATAGTACAAACCTTCATATTTCTAGCCATCTCGTTTTCTCTTTCCCACCTAGCATGCAACTCTGCTAATATCCTAACATTTTCATCAATTCTAACCTGGATGGCATTCAAAGTCTTGCTTTCTTTCACATGATGAGGAAAAACTTTTAGTTTCAGAAGTTTAACATCAAGAGCAAGGCTATCAACTTTAGAAGCAAGAACATCAATTTTACCCAACTTTTTCTCAACAGACTTATTAAAAGCGGTTTGTTTACTAATGAAGTCCTTGAGCATGACTTCAAGCTCAGAGGGCGCGCCCCTAGTGTTGTTGGAGGAATTACCATAAGAGTTGCCATAACCATTACCATTGGTAGAAGGATACGGCCTATAATTGTTGCTAGCAAAATTGTTCCTATAAGCACTATTGTTGAAATTATTATTTCTAATGAAGTTCACATCAACATGCTCTTCTTGAGCAACCAAACAGGCTAAAGGAACATTATTAGGATCAACATGAGATCTATCATTAACAAGCATAGCCATAATAGTATCAATCTTATCACTCAAGGAAGAGGTTTCTTCAATAGAATTTACCTTCTTACCTTGTGGAGCTCTCTCGGTGTGCCACTCAGAATAATTTACCATCATATTATCAAGAAGCTTTGTTGCGGTGCCCAAGGTGATGGACATAAAAGTGCCTCCAGCAGCTGAATCCAAGAGATTCCTTGAAGAAAAATTTAGCCCTGCATAAAAGGTTTGGATAATCATCCAAATAGTCAGTCCATGAGTAGGACAATTCTTTATCATAGATTTTATTCTTTCCCAAGCTTGAGCAAAATGTTCATTATCAAACTGTCTAAACTTCATAATATCACTTCTCAAATCTATAATCTTAGCAGGAGGATAATATTTTCTAATAAAAGCATCCTTACACTTAACCCAAGAATCAATACTATTTCTAGGCAAAGATAGCAACCAATCCTTAGCTCTTCCTCTTAAAGAGAAAGGAAACAACTTAAGCTTAATAATATCACCATATACATCCTTGTACTTTTGCACCTCACATAGCTCAGAAGGTTGATGCTCGCTGGCTTCACGACAGCTCCAGACAATTTATATATGGCACCTTATCTGGGGCGTAGCTTTGCACCAGCAACAACGTGGAACCTGCACACAACATAACCAAAGTACTTTGCCCCAACTTACAGTGAGGTTGTCAATCTCACTGGTTTGCTGTAAACAAAGGATTAAACGTATCATGTGGTAAAAGATAGTAGTTTGCGAGAATGTAAATAATGCGAGTAAATAGTAAACAGGAATAAGAATGTAAAAGAATGGATCAGGGTCCACAGTTCACTAGAGGTGTCTCTCCATAAGATAAATAACATGCTTGGTAAACAAATTGTCGTGGGAATTTGGAGACAGTAGCCATGGGGAGGCTTATCGGAAGGGCTCGACGTTGGTGACGATGGGTCCGGCTCGGGATTGTGCCAACAGAGACACCTCGGTTTACCCAGGTTCAGGGCCCTCCCGGCTGGAGGTAAACCCCTACTTCCTGCCTGCTTCGTATTGATTGGATAGTAGAGATTACAGTGCTCCTCGAGCTGTTCGGCTAGAGGAGGAAGAAGAAGATCGGATCCGATCCCCTATGCTAAGGGTCCAGGCCCCCTTATATAGACGGGGGCCTGGTTACAGGTTTCGGTAACGCTTCGGCCGGCTGCCGGCTCCTTGGCGGCGGCGTCCTTGGCCTGATCTCCTCTGGCTGCGCTCTGGCAAAGGCACTTTATAAAGTGCCTTTTCCCCGGGCCGGCATCTGGAGAGCATATCCCCTCTCCTTTGCCTAGGATCCCGCCGTGGGGAAGAGTCTTCGTCTCCTCATTGGTCGGTCGTGGTCGTGGCGTTCGTCATGCCTGTCCTGTGCCTCTGTCGCTCTTATCGGGGCCATCCGGCTTTTGGCCAGACAACCGTTGAGGGGTTTCGCCTCCTTCGCCCGGCTCCAGCCCTCCTCGGTGGAGTCGTCAGCCGGCAGCTGGCGCAGCCGGCCCTTCCGGCTGGAGCCGGTCTTCTTGCGCCGAGGCCGTGGGATTCCCCGGGACGCCAGCCGACATACTGCCTGGCCCGTAGTACGCCCCCTAAGTCATCCCCACGACACTAGCCCCCGAAACTGGCGAAGTCTCATGGGCTAGCATGGGGCTTCGGCGGGTTCTTCTTTTCGCCGAAGTCTTGCTCGTCTTCATCGAAGTCCCAGGGCCTCTGGTTTGACTTGGTCGGTCTGGTCATCGAGGCTGGGCCTTGCGGAGTTTTCCCGGCCGTCTCGGGACGGACCGGCTCCGGTGGTGACCCAGCTGGCGACCGCGAACCGACGCGTTACCTCTTGGGAAATTGGGCTGCCTCGGGGGCTAGACCGAGGCTCCACTTGTCCGCCCGTTATCGCGTCATGTCCAATCGTCCTCGGCCCACGATCCTTTGCGGCTACCATGGCGGTTGCCCGATCTTTGCGCGATCATGAGTCGTGACGGGAGGAGTCAGTTGCCGTCCCATCGTGGCTGAAATAAGCGGCTGACCCGTCCCCTTACTTTTAAACCTGGGACCATTCCGGAAACAGAGCATCGGTTGCCCGCTTCTCTTCTTCCTTCCGCGTTCGCTCCACTTAGAATCCTCGGCTCCCGAGCTTCGCCCTCAAGGGATTAGGGTTCCTCGCTTGTTCCGCCGCCATTCCGCTCATCCAGATCCGCACCCGGATGGCTCCCAAAACTTCCCGGCAAAAGGGGAAGGGCTCGGCGGCGAGTAAGGGCGCCACTCCACCTACCTTGCCGAAGGGATCCTGGGAAGGCTCTTGGGTGAAAGACAAAGAGATCGAGCTGCTGCGCCGGGGCCGAGTGCTACCTTCCGCGGATCTCGTGAGCTGCCGCTCCGCCGGCGACGAACTGGTCCCTGCTCCCGCGCTTGGGGAGACGGTGGTCTTCTATGACCATTTCCCCCGGGGTTTCGCGCTGCCCGTGAGCAGCTTCATGCGCCAATTCCTGGATTACTTCCACTTGCAACCGCATCACATCGGAGCGAATGCGATGATGGTGTTGTCCGCGTTCGCAACCCTTTGCGAGGCGTACTTGGGCATATGGCCCAACATCGAGCTGTTCCGTCGGCTGATCTTCTTCAAGACCCAGACGGCAGACACCGTTCCAGTGATATGCGGCACGGCCTCCTTCTACGCCCGCAAGTCTGCAAGCTTCCCCGGCATAAAGGGGAAAGAGTCCTGCAAGAAGTGGCAGCTCTCCTTCTTCTATGTGAAGAACTTGAAGGGAGGTGAGGACCATGTCAACTTGCCGCCCTTTGAGGCAGGCGGGCCTGAGCGGGAAAACTGGAGCGCCGCTCCTCCTCGCCCGTCGCCGGACATGGAGAAGATCCTTCAGCGGGTTGCCACGCTGCAAACGGAGGGCGGCCTGGAGCCGACTGACCTTCTCCTCGCCTTCCTGGTCGCCCGCGTGTCTCCGCTTCAACGCCGCCCACACAAGATGTGCTTCCTGGGATCTGCTAGAGATCCCACTCGCCATTCTTCCAAGGCACTGTCAGCACTGGAGGTGGCTCAAAAGGCGAACCGCATCGCCGACGTGAAGCTTCAAGCCTCGTGGACGTGGGGACTGGAACCTCACGACCGGGACAACCCAATTGCTGAGGTGAGCTCGTCGGTCCTAGCTTTAAGCCTCCTCCTCCTTTGCAACTCTGGTCTACTGACCCCGGGTTGCTTGGTTTGGGCAGAACTTGTTTGCTCTGCAGGCGGCAGAGAATTTGACTCAGCGCCAAGCCGGCTTTGCCGCTGACAGAGCCGAATCGGATGATAAAGTTGTCTGGGACGAAGCCGAGGAGGTGGAGGATGCCAGTTCTCAAGCCGCCGTTGAGAGCTCCGGCACCACCCAAGGTGATGAAGGAAACGATGAGCTCGAAGACTCGGGTGAACTCTTCGACCATTCCGGTAAGTTCCCCAGCCCCTCTCTCCTAAGGGATTGGTCCGATGATGACGATGGCGACGCAGGGTCGGCTACCACCCTCGGGGGCGTAGCTCTCCACGTAGCCGCCGCAGCCGCTGCTAGGGCCCAGGCTCCCCCGATCGTGGATCTGCCAAAGTCTCCCGGGCGACGCTCTGCCGCTCCGGAGCCGGCAGACCTTGAAGAGACTGGAGGTGATCTGGTCGGCATCAAGAGGAAGGCCCAGCCGGCCCTCTCCGAGCCGGCTGACAAATGCAAGAAAACGGAGCCGGCAGCGCGGGACCTGCGCCGTCCCCAGATGAAGAAGGTGGCCAAGCGGTGGGCTATTGCGATAGCCGGGTGAGCTCCCGCTTCCTTGCTTCTCATCCTCATTTTTCCGTCGCGATCTCGATTGACTTGGTCGTGGGATGCTTTCTTCGCAGGTCGCCTCTTTCTGTCGATCCGGCTACCCGGCCTCCTCCTGCCGTTGCTTCCAAGGAGGTTGTGACCCCGGCTCCCGAGCCTTCCTGCCGCAAGAGGACGTGCGGGGAAGAAATGGGTCGCGCTGAGGACGTTCATCGCTCCCCGCGGTTGAAGCTTGTGGCGGGCGACACTGGGGCAGAGGATTCTGCGCGTCCGGAGATGCCCGTGGACGCTATTCCTCACCTAGTCGCCTCGCCTGAGGTTGGCCCCACGCCCGCCGAGGAAGCTACTCCAGCTGGGGCTGATCTGTCCCCGCCTCCTGCTGCCGACGACGCCGCGGCGGGGAATGCCGCCGCCATCTGCATCTCCCCCGACTCACCCAGCCGGGGAAGCACGCGCGAGGCTGCGGCGGGGGAAACGGGAGGGGCCTCGGTACCGGCTGCCGAGGCTCTTTCCAATCTTGAGCTTGTACCGAGCGTGCAAGCTATGGTGCCTGCGGCCGGGTCGAGGGTTGGCGCGATTGCTGATCCCCCGCTCCTTGAGCCGGCCTTCGGCTCTGGCGGGGCTTCGCCAGGGCTCCTCGCCACTCGGGTGGCAAGGAGCGAACGTGGTGACGGCTCGCCAGCCCCTGAGGTGGTGACCAAAGGCACCTTTAGTGGGAAAGTTCTTGTCGCCGCGGCTGAGTCCCACATTGGCAGTCTGAGCTCCGCCAGTCGCCTTCAGCAGGAGTGGGCGGATACTGCCTCGAGCGCTGATGTCGGAGAGAAGCTCAAGGTGCAGGGCAGCAAGCCGACTCTGGCGGAGTTGGATAAGCAGTTTACCGCTGCCAAGGGGTCGCTTCAAAACACCGGCCTCCAACTCCTTGACGCTATACAGGCGACCAACGTGAGCGCTGCGCCTTTAGCCCTGACTCCTGCTATACATCCTAGCCCCCGAGTTTCGAGGTAGCTGTAGAGACAGCTAGCTTGAAAATGGATTTTGCTAAGAGTCGCCGTCTTTCCGTTCTTCGCAGGAACTGAACGCGCTTCGTGCCAGTGTCTTTCAGAAGCTGCTGGCAAAGTATCGTGCCGGCAAGGTCCAGTACCAGGACTTGAAGAAAGAACTGGAGAAACTATCAGGTGAGCTCGGGACCCCTTATTTCGAAAACACTGCTGCTGTCCTTCCTGCTCTTACTCCTCCACTTTCAGATTCTGCCTCGCTCATAGCCTCGCTTGAGTCCCAGTTGGCCGACTCGGTGTCGGCCGCCGCTGTTGAGTCGCTCAAGCGAGAGCATGCCGAGGAGCTTCAGGGTCTGCAAACCCAGGCCGTCCGGGTTCAGGGGCTGGAAGCTGATCTGGTGAAAGCTCGGGAGGCGGAGTCGTCGCTGCAGCTGGAGTTTGATCGTCGGTTGGCCGAAGAGAAGAAAATCCTCTTCGCGGAGTTTGACAGCAAGGTGAAAGAGCTTCACGCAACTTTGGGGAGCGAGGTCGAGAACCGCGACGCCCAGATCGCCGAGCTGCAGACTCTTCGGGAGCTCGACAGCGAGCGTTTTGACACGGAGATCGGCGTTTGGCGCGCCCGCGACCGTAAGGTTCAATCCGGCCTGCTGGGACTGGAGGAAGCTCTTCGTGGTATACTTCCTGTCCTCTTTCTCGGCTTGTGCCCTTTCCTGCCGTGCTCTCACCCTGTGACTGCCCTTGCAGGAGCCTTCCCTGACTCCGACGAGTCTGCCGCGGCGGCGCTGAAGGAATTTAGGGCGGAACAGGGGATCGTCCCTCGCAGTGACCCTAAGGCCGAGATTTCCTCAGGGGAGTTGGTTGCGTTGGCCAAAGGCCGGCTCCACCCGGCTGCCAAGCTGGGCAAGGATCTGCGCAAAGCCCTCGTTTCCGTCTTTGAAGCCTTGTGGCCGGGGAGGGCGGCGCCTGGCGGGATCCGGGCGCTCCTCCAGTGGGTCCTTCTCGCGTCCAACCGGCTTGAGGTCTGGAAGGAGTCCGCGGCTCGGGCCGGTGCTCAGCAGGCTCTGGAGTTCGTGCTCTCCTGGTATCCAGGCGTCAACCTGGATCACCTGGAGAACCTTCGTGAAGGCGGACTGGCAGGCCTCGACGAAACTAAGCTTCGCCGGCGCGCCTGCGCCATTGCTGAGTGTGCCGAGACCGAGGCGCTTTTCGATGCTGGGGATAGTGACGAATCCTTGGATGGCGTGGACTTCGAGGAGCCCGATTCGGCGGAAAGACCTCAGAAGGCCCCCGAGGATCCCGTTGGTCACTCCATTCCGCCGTCCCCCAGCGGCGATGACTTTGTCCTGGCGTCTCGAGCTGGCGACATTTCTTCACTGGAGCCGGCTGGCTCGCCAAGCGCCCCCTGAGCGTGTCAGGGTCTTCTTATTTGTTTTTACGTACACTGAACTCGCGTCATGCCTAGCAACATTTCGTTCATATGTACCAGTGACGCTTCACCCTAAATTTCTTACGCATTGGTCTCCAGTTGTTTGTGAACCGAACTTGACCTGACCCCTTTCAGCTTTTTCCTTTATCCCCCCATCCTTCGGCCCTTCTACCCCCAGCCGGCAGCCTGGTGCCGGCTGGTCTCCCTTGGACCGACAGCCGAATGCCGGTCTAGGGTGGGAGCGCGCCGCGGGATGGGGAGTAGTACTTCAGCGTATAGGGGATCTGGCTTGGTCCAGCTTACGCATAACTTTTAACCAATGCGCATGGGTTAGGGGTGAGCGCTCGTTTTGTCCTCTTAGCGATTTTCCAGTGTGAATGACCTGCCGGCTCCGTCGCCCTCAACTTGGGCTGGAGGTCAGGCTCGGGGTCTGGTTCGCACACGGTACTCATTCGTCTGACAAGGGATTCGATTCGTCGGGTCGCGAGTGTTTCCTCTAAGCAGTTTTCCTGGGTGGGTGACCAGCCGGCTCCACCCCACACGGCGCAGGGCGGAGGTTAGGCTCGGGGTCTGGTCCGCACACAGTACTCATCCGACTGACAAGAGGATCGTTTCGTTAGGTTGGGGCTGCCGGCTCCCGACTGGAGGCGACTTCCAGCCCCCGTGAATAACGCTTAGAAAGGTAAAAGGTACTTCGGAGCACTTTTTCCAGGGATCAGCCGTATGCCGCCCAACTTTCTTTTATTCAACGACACTTGTTCGAGATACAAGATTTTTTGCCTTGGCTTAGCCGAAGGTCTTAAACGGTTTTGGACTTATCTCAGGCGAAGCTGCGAAGCGCTTCCCCCTACCTCGAGGAGGAGCCAGCCCCCGAGACAAGAGCTTCTGTCTTCTTGCCCGCTTCGGGCGGGACTTCCTTGGACAGGCTTGCCGGCTTGAGGAGCGGAGCCGGCAGTCCCGCCGCCAGGCTGCCCGGCTGGACCGCCGCCGCCCTTTGCAGTAGTTGTCGCTTCTCTTCAGCAATGACCAAGGCCTCCGCCAATTTGGAGCTGGCTCTTGCGCACTCTATCGACTTCTTGTAGCACCCGGTGACGGTGATCACCCCGTGAGGGCCTGGGAGCTTCATCTTCAAGTAAGCGTAGTGTGGGACTGCCATGAACTTGGCCAAGGCTGGTCGACCAAGCAGCGCGTGGTAAGGGCTGTTGAGGTCTACCACCGCGAACCAGATCGGCTCGCGACGATGATTGTCCTTCTCGCCAAACAGCACCTCCAACTCAATCCTTCCCATCGGCGTACACGAGTGCCCAGGCATGATCCCATGGAAGGTGAGCTTGGTTGGCTTCAGTTGGATCTCTGGGATTCCGAGCTTCTCCATCGAAGTGCGATAGAGAAGGTTGATGCTGCTGCCTCCATCAATGAGTACGCGCGAGAATCGGCAGGTACGCGTCTCAGAGAACACGATTGGGTTCAAGACTAGCGCATAGCCCCCGGGCCTCGGCATGAGCGGTGGATGGTCTTCACGCCCCCAGGTGATCGACGCGTCAGACCAATGCATGTACTGAGGTCCAACTTGCATGATTGCATTCACCTCGACACCAAACCACGGCTCATCCTTTGGCTCCTCCTCCTGGGAAGTGAACACGTGGTATTGTTCCACATTCGCTTCCTCGGGGTAGTCCCCTGCTGCCTTGGCCGGCTGCCGATTCTTGTTTCCATGTGCTTCAGCCGGCGGGCCCGGCGGTGGCCCGGGCAGTTGGTGATTTCCCTGCTCCAGATCCCTGGTGAAGCTGCATTGGCGAGTGGTGTGCGCCGCCGGCTTGCCTGAAACGCTATGGAATTTGCAGGGTTGGTCTAGCATCACCTCGATGGTGTACTTGTCCTTGCCGAATTTATCCCCTTTGCGCTTCTGGCTTCCACCCGTAGCCCCCGGGCTTCCTTGAACAGCGGCCACTTGCTGGGAGCCGTACTTGTTGTCACGGCGCTCGTCTTTCCTCTTGCCATGTCGATCACGGTTGTGATGTCCTCCTGAGCCGGCTGCCGGCTGAGGTTGGTTTCCGGCTGGCGCTGGCTCAACACATTGCACTCTTGCTGCAGAATCGGCGGAAGCGTACTTGTCCGCTATTGCCATGAAGTCCGCCATCGACTTTGGCTCGGCTCTGTGGAGCTTGTGCTTTAGCAGAGTCCCTTCTCTGCATCCGTCCGTGAAGTAGCCAATTGCTTGCTCCTCGCCCACTCCTTCGCACGAGCTGCGCAGCTCGGACCATCTCGTGAGGTAGTCACGGTCTGGCTCGTCGGGGCCTTGCTTGCAGAGGGCCAGCTGTCGTGGACGGGGCGGTCGCTTGTAAGTTCCCGTGAAGTTCTTGATGAATGCCTCTTGGAAGTCATGCCAGGAGTTGATCTGTAGAGCCGGCAGGCTGTTGAGCCACATCCGGGCCGATCCTGTCAGCATGAGCGGCACGTAGCGCACCGCTGTCCTCTTGTTGCCGCCCGCGATGTCGACGGCTATGACGTAGTCTGACAGCCAGTCTTCCGGCTTCACGGCCCCGGTGTATTTGGGCATGTCTCGTGGAAGCGCGAACTTGGCCGGGAAAGGCTCGTTGCGGATGCGAGGGCCGAAACAGACCGGTCCTGCCGAGGATTCCTCCTCGTCGAACTTGGAATCCGCCAGTAGGTTGAGCCGATGGCGCGCGTCATCCTTCGGTGGGTCAGCGCGCTCCCCTATCCTCTGACTCACGTGCGAGCGAGCCGGGTGATGACCTTGAGCGCCCTGGCCAGCTCCCTGAGCCGGCTGGGCTGGCGCCACAGACTTGACGCGCGCTGGGTCCACCACGTCCACCCGAGGAGGGTGACGCGGCTTACTGGTGACCGCGGCGGGATCTCGAGGTTGCCGGCTGTGGTGGCCGGAATGTTGGGTGCGGTGGTTTCCACCGCCTTTGCCTGGAGCTCGATTGCTCCGGCTGTGCTCCGCCGGGCCGTGGTTTGGCGATGAGGCTTCTCCATGCGACTTGTTCTGGCCGGCCACGACGATACGATTCTCGCCCCGAGTGCCGCTTGCCTCTTCGCGTGGTTCCATCGCCTGCTGCTGCAGATCGGCGGCGTCCAGGAGTTCCTGGATCCGGGCTTGCTTCTCCCGCAAGTCCTCGCCTTGTAGTCCATCCAGCTCGGAGGTGATGTAGCGCGCGGCGCGGAGGTTCTTCGTAGGCGTGCTGTAGGTGGGCTTGTTGATGATCGGAGGCAGTTTTGCCGAGGGCGCCGCCTGGTTCAGCTCCGCGCCCAGCTCGCGGCCTCGCTGACGAACTTGTCCCGCCCGGCTTGGGCCATCACCGGCTGGGGTGAAGCCGTGGGCGACGTTGTACTCGTTGATCGTGGAGAGGACACACCGGCGGGTGTCGTCGACGTCGACCGCTTCCTTGAGGAGGCTGAGGCGCGTCCGTTCCAGATCCTCGGAGGCCTTGACCGGATCCGCAGAAATGTCGAGCGGAGCGCGCAGGTCCGTGATGGCTGCGTCCAGCACGTCCCGCTCTGGAGGTGGAAGATCTTGTTCCGGTGGAGATGGGCGTTCGAGCGGCGGGTGCGCGGAGCGCGGTAGGCCACCGCCACCGTCCTCCTCCAGGGCTCGCACCTCGACCATGTTGCAAAAGTCGCTGCTTTCGCCGTCGTCGGAGTCTATGTCACAGAGTGGGTCAAACACATCGGTTATCTCTTCCGGGAAGGGCTTGGCGACGTAGAAGCGGTGGCTGCCGACGTCGAGGAAGGAGCCGCCGTTGCCGAGGCCGTTCTTGAAGTGGGCCAAGTTGTCGTTGACGCAGTCGAAGGTGCCGAACCTCCAGACGAGGCCGGAGGCGACCTTCTCGGCGGAGGGTCCCGGCCGGAACTTGACTCCGCTCGCCACCGCGCTTTGCCCCACGGTGGGCGCCAACTGTCGTGGGAATTTGGAGACAGTAGCCATGGGGAGGCTTATCGGAGGGGCTCGACGTTGGTGATGATGGGTCCGGCTCGGGATTGTGCCAACAGAGACACCTCGGTTTACCCAGGTTCAGGGCCCTCCCGGCTGGAGGTAAACCCCTACTTCCTGCCTGCTTCGTATTGATTGGATAGTAGAGATTACAGTGCTCCTCGAGCTGTTCGGCTAGAGGAGGAAGAAGAAGATCGGATCCGATCCCCTATGCTAAGGTTCCAGGTCCCCTTATATAGACGGGGGCCTGGTTACAGGTTTCGGTAACGCTTCGGCCGGCTGCCGGCTCCTTGGCGGCGGCATCCTTGGCCTGATCTCCTCTGGCTGCGCTCTGGCAAAGGCACTTTATAAAGTGCCTTTTCCCCGGGCCGGCATCTGGAGAGCATATCCCCTCTCCTTTGCCTAGGATCCCGCCGTGGGGAAGAGTCTTCGTCTCCTCATTGGTCGGTCGTGGTCGTGGCTTTCGTCACGCCTGTCCTGTGCCTCTGTCGCTCTTGTCGGGGCCATCCGGCTTTTGGCCAGACAACCGTTGAGGGGTTTCGCCTCCTTCGCCCGGCTCCAGCCCTCCTCAGTGGAGTCGTCAGCCGGCAGCTGGCGCAGCCGGCCCTTCCGGCTGGAGCCGGTCTTCTTGCGCCGAGGCTGTGGGATTCCCCGGGACGCCAGCCGGCATACTGCCTGGCCCGTAGTACGCCCCCTAAGTCATCCCCACGACACAAATTACAGTTGGGCAATTGACAGAATAAAGAAAGCATACAAATGTCATGAGGATCACTATGAGATTCGCTTGGGTATTAAGTTGCAAGAAACAGATTATCACCTTAAGAAAAGTGTGTAATGTAAACAATACAAATGTCCTTGAACACAAGATTGTTGTTTTCTCCCTAGTAGCAACAGCACATCTACAACCTTAGAGGTTATTGTCACTCCCCCAGATTACTAGAGGCATGAACCCACTATCGAGCATAAATACTCCCTCTTGGAGTCACTAGCATCTACTCGGCCAAGATATCTACTAGCAATGGAGAGCATGCAAGATCATAAACAACATAGAGATGATAAATCAATAAATCAACTTGACAAAGTACTCAATATTCATCGGATCCCAACAAACACAACATGTAGAATTACATAACGATGATCTTGATCATGATAGGCAGCTCACAAGATCTAAACATGAAGCACATGGAGGAGAGGACAACCATCTAGCTACTGCTACGGACCCGTACTCCAAGGTAGACTACTCACACATCACTCCGGAGGCAGGCATGGTGATGAAGAAGGACTCTGGTGGTGATTCCCCTCTCCGGCAGGGTGCTAGTAAGAGCTTCTGTACCCTCCCGATCTCGCGTCGACGACGGCGGTGGCTTGCAGTATGTTCTCTGGAAAATTGATCGAGGCTTAGGGTTTTCTCATCAAGGAGAATATATAGGCGGAAGGGCAGCGTCAGGAGATGGGCCAGGTGGCCCCACCACCTGGTGGCGCGGCTAGGGGCTAGGCCGCGCCACCCTATGCTGTGGCTGGCCCCTGGCTCCCCTCTGTCTCTGCTTTGGACTCCGTCTCGTGTCGAGAAAAATAGGAACTTCGGCTTTTATTTCGTCCAATTCCGAGAATATTTCCTGTGTAATTTTTCTAAAACACAAAAATAGCAGAAAACAGGGAACTGGCACTATGCAATCTCGTTAATAGGTTAGTTCCAGAAAATGCATAAAAACACCACGAAGTGTAACAAAACCAAAGCAAATGGTGCATAAACAAGCATGGAGCATCAAAAATTATAGATTCATTTGAGACGTATCAACAGGTTATATGCTACGTTATTACAAGATCTCTGAATTTTTGAGATAATAACTTGTCGATCCGGAGGATTCAGTAAATTGAATTCCTTCACGATCAGACACACTTCTGAGCGGTTGTAGCTAGTCTATTTGAAGTAGTCCACAATAGCTGCACAGTCTGTTTCAATGATCAGATTAGAGTTATAGTTGCAATAGCAATTTTTAAACCTTGTAAGCAAGCGATAGCTTCTCCCATCTCTGCAGATTGGCAGTGATCAATAGTATCCCAAGCCGATACTAAAATCCTGCCCTTATTGTCACATAACACTGCACCCCATGAGCCCTTCTTTTCTTCAATGATGATGCTTGCATCAACATTGCATTTTACAAATCCATCAGGAGGTTTTCCACAGGCTACATTCTTCTCTGTATTTCCTCTCCAAGACTTGTCCTTTGTGCTTGTGTCTTGTTCCTGCTTTGCCTTTCCTTTCCTATCAATTTTGTAACTACCTTTCTCCAGGTTGTGCAAGGTTGATAGATAATTCTGTAAGTAATTAATAGAATTTTGGATGGAAGCCTTACCATCGCCAAAGATGAAATTATTCCTGTGATGACACACCCTCCACCAAATAAACATAAGGTTTTCTCTTATCTCTTGGTTCAGTTTGTCCAGGAGCAGAAGTACCCATTCATTCCCTATGTAAGCTAGCTCCTTATCATGTGGTAGATTCGTGGGCCATTCCTTCTCTTAGAGCTTTAGCCCTTGTGCAATTCATTGTAGCATGATACCCGGTTTCTTCCTCCATGCCACAAATACTACAGGTAGGTAGCACCTTTGGGAGTCTTCTACTCCTATTAACCTAAACTGCTAAGCTGTCTGTGGCAAGCCTCCAAGTAAAAATCTTTACTTTTGCCGGTGTCTTTGAGTTACAAATGGTTCTCCATAAATCTCTATCTCCGTTCAAATTAGTACTAGTCTTAGGTGGATTATTGTTACGGAGATCCAACGCCAAGTTGCAGGCACTTTTGACAGTAAACATATCGTGTTTTTCATAGGTCCATGAGATGAAATCCTCTTCCTCCAATTTTGGTAGACGGATTTTAATTATTTCGTCCGCATCATGAGGCATAAAATTTTTTCTCACCGTGCCCTCCTTCCAAGTGTGGTTCTCTTGGTTGATAAGATCTGCAACTCTTCTTATCCTTGAGTTTGTTAGGTTTGCAGTGATCTTCATATCTCCTCTAGGAATCCAGTTATCTCTCCAGATTCTCACTTGCTTCCCATTTCCAATGCACCAAAGAGCCCCCTTTTTTAGCAGTTCAAGACCGTGCATTATACCTTGCCAACATGGAGAAGGATTCTTGATAAAGGATGTATCTGTTAACTCACCACAGGGGTAGTATTTTGCTTTCATTAATCTCGCACATAGGCTGTTCGGAAAAGCTATGAGTCTCCAAGCTTGCCTTGCTAGTAAAGCTTGGTTAAAGATATGAAGGTCCCGAAAGCCCATACCTGTTGAAATATGGGGTGGGCTCTAGCCCCATTGAACAATTTCAGGAAAATCCCTAAGGGCCCATTCATGCTTGGCAAGGGAAGTGGTGGGAGTTTAGTCCCACATTACTAGTTGGGAGAGATGAGCACCAACTTATAAGGTGAGCTCTTCCACCACTAGTATGTGGAAGTGTGAGAAAGAAGAGGAGCTCCACACGCGCGCTCCTCCTCCCACACACGCATGCCCACCTCGCCACGCCGCACCTCGCCTCGCCTCGTCACGACTCGCGCGCGCGCCGCGGGTTGCGGGAATCTTGGCGAGCTGAGTTCTTTTTTGTCGCGTAGAAACGGGATACAGACGGTTGCAACTGAAACACTAATGAGAATGAATACGAGCTGAAATGTCTGTGTTAAGTGCTCTTAAGTATGGGCGTTTCCAGTCCTTCATTGCGGGCGTTTCTGGCCTTCATTGCGTGCGTTTCTTTTGCATCCGCCCCTGTGCTTGTGCCTATATATTGGAGGGATCGCTCCTCTCTGAGGAACATACCACAACCCTCTGCGCCTCTGCCCAGTCGTTCTCTCCACTGTCGCTGCTTCCGGTGATCCCATCCCGTCCACTGCGTACACGGTTGGCGGGAGAGCAGGCCTCAGAAACCCCACCCTCTTGAGGTCTTGTACGGGAGAGGGGCGATTAGGTTTTTGGGGAGCATCCTGTACACAACTGCTCAACTTCGACCATCTGCTTCCACTTCTTCCACGTCGCCTTCGTCATCACCATGTCTTCTGACGCTGCCGCCAAGATCGCTGCCGATCAGGCTGCTGCCGACAAGAGGGTGACCGATGAGGCTATCACCGCTGCTGGTTCAAAGGCTGCCGCCGCTGCTGCTTCGGCCAACTGGCCTACTGGAGGGTAATATATACTTATCCCTCTCCTGCTTATTTCCATGTGCATAGTACTAGCAATTTCTGTAGATGTCTCTACAATCTGCCTAGTATTGCATAGTTACATGATCAAATATCAGTATGTCCACGTCATGCTCATGTTTTATTCCTGGATTAATATAATTTAAAAATGGCCTAGATACTTAACAATCCAAAATCCTAATCTGTGTAGGCAATTTTTGATCCAAGGTTTTGTTGCTGCACTGAAACCTGCCCCGTTTACGGGGACGTACTTTAAGCATTGCACTACTAGGAGAAACCCTATCTGTGGAGCACCATTTTGGGGCTGTTATCGCCACATTTTGGCCAAATGAGGAGATGGGCCGTAATCAAGATGGGCTTGGAGGCTGGATCGGCCTTGCGCGTGGATTTGGGCTAATTGCCCGTGTATCTGTATATTATGATAGAGTACGTTTCGGTTTAAACAAGAGATAGAGTTGTTAGGTTTATTCCAAAGATAGAAAGTCTCCGGACTATAAATATGTATCTAGGGTTATTGAGAAAGGAGGACGACCACGTTCACAACAAACACAATCTCGGCGCATCGCCACCCCTTGTTTCGAGGGTTTCTTTCAGGTAAGCGTCGTGCTGCCTAGATCGCATCTCGCGATCTAGGCAGCATCTGCTTATGTGTTATTGGTGTTGCTCGTACTGAAGCCTTGTTGATGGCGAGTAATACTGTTATCATAGATCTGTTTGGGCTAGCATCGGTGCTTTCGGTTATGTTTGCTTAGTCATGCTGCCCCTAGAGATCTCGCTGCCTTTGCACCTATTTTGGGTGTAAGGGCAGCATCTTGCTTGATCTTTATTCAGTTGATTCAATCTGTCATAGTTGTTCCTTGTTCTCCAAGGATTAGTTTGATATCCGCATGGTTAGGCCTCACAAACGGGTTGAACGATCCAGTAGTACGTAAGGATATGGTTTGCCAATTCGAGAGGAGTTGTTCCGGGAATTGACTCTACGTTGGTTTTTTGGCCTCCTCTAGGGTTAGTTTTCTGTTATCTTTCGTATCTACCAGGCTCAATTACGTGTGGGATGTTCCAATTATGTGGTGGAATCGTTAAACTGTCGTAGATCGATTTGACTTGTATTGATAAAGCAAAACCCCATGTTATCGTAGATCCAATGCAGATCCATGGGACAATCGGCTACATGAGCCGATTCACAGGGAAACCTGAGAGCCGATCGAGGCTCGTATTTAATGTTTACGTGTCTGCCATGCAGGAAACTAATCGAAGCAATCCATCACCTTCCTGATCAGGTATAGGTCAGGTGGCACGCCCTTGCATCAGCCAGGACGTGTGCCGGAGTTTTGCGGGCCGTTGCCCGAGGGACCAGGGCCCACCAGCAGTTCTGGGAGCCTCCCGGCTCTTCGTGTTGCTCGTCGCTGCTCGCCGGTGGGTTTTGACAGGCAACACATTCTGGCACGCCCGGTGGGACACTCAACAACATCTGCATCAACATCTGACGCTGCGATGGGGGACAGACCAATCACGTACGACGATCTGCCTGATGAGCACAAGAAGAGGTATGATGATATCAAAGCTCTCTTCGAAGCCGATCTCCTCGGCTCTTTTGAGAGGACCCGTAAGCATGGCATCAGGTGGAAAGGGTTCTCACCCGAAGGCGCTCTCGATGAGGTGGATCTGTCTGTTCCTTCAGAGGATCGCACCAGAGCCCTGCGACAGGAAGTCAATTACATGGTGGCTCATTCTCTTCACCGCCATTCTGAGAGCCTGGTGAACGCTTTCGAGCGCGTCGCGGTTCGCGTGGTTCAGGAGATCATGAAACATCAGTACTCTCCGTCGGGGCCTACCCTAGGGACTCACCAGGGAGAAAGACCGCTCCAGACCAGGCCACAGCTACCATTCACGCTTGCAGCTCCGGAGCCACCGGGGTCACCGGCGTACGTCGTCTACAAGATTGGAGGTGATCCTGGCGATTACCAATTCCTGTTGGAACCACCTAAAGAAATCCCACATGGATATGTGTGCACATACGTGCCGGACTGCAACAGCCGGACGCGCACGAACCAGATTGCAACCGCAGGGATTTCTGGGGCAGGTGTTTCTGGAGTAGGGATTTCGGGAGCAGTGATGTCCGGGATGGACGCTGATAAACAGGCGTGGCTAGCTAAGTATGCCACCGGAACGAGTCATGAGAATTTAGCCCCTGCAGCTCAAACGGTGGAGCAAATCAGTACCATCTTGAGAGACCAGTTCGGCTTCGTGCCGAAGAGGAGAACAATCGGCTATTCCAAGCCGTACCCCAACGAGTATGATCTGATTCCGCTTCCGCCCAAGTATCGGCTCCCTGAGTTCTCAAAATTTAATGGTTCAGAAGGGTCTAGCTCGATCGAGCACGTGAGCCGATATTTGGCACAGTTAGGCATGATTTCAGCATCGGATCAGTTACGCGTAAGGTTCTTTGCGCAATCTCTGACAGGACCAGCTTTTGGGTGGTACACCTCATTGCCACCAGACTCGATCCGGACCTGGAAGCAGCTGGAAGAACAGTTCCATATTCAGTATCATTCAGAAGCTACCGAGGCTGGCATTGCCGATCTGGCGCAGGTGCGGCAGAAGCGGGGAGAAACGGTAGCCGAGTATATTCAGCGTTTCAGGACTGTCAAGAACTGATGTTATTCGGCTCGTTTAACTGAGAAAGAAGCAGTCGAGCTGGCCGTGTTGGGTCTCTCAGCACCGGTCAAGGATCTGGCTTTCCAAGTAGAATACAATTCACTGGCGCACATGGTCCAGAAACTGACAATGTATGAGCAGCGCCACCCTGAGTTGTACCAAGACAAGTTCAAACGTCCGATAGGCCTGGTCGATACAGAAGAAGAGGATCTTGTAGAAGACCAAGAGATAGCCGTGGCTGAATGGGCTCGGGGAGCAGATCCTGTGTCCTGCAAATGGGTGAAACAGCAAGGGCCTGCAAAAGGGTTCGACTTCGATGTAAGCAAAGCTGAGCAGATATTCGATTTACCGCTGAAGGAAAAGCAGCTGAAGTTACCCGAAGGCCATAAAATCCCTACGGCGCAAGAGATGAACGGGAGATCATACTGCAAGTGGCATCACTCGTTCACCCACACCACCAATGATTGCAAAGAGCTACGTCGGCAGATCCAAACGGCGATGGAACAGGGCCGTCTGATCCTTGGGCAGTTCGCCATGAAAGTGGACACAAACCCGTTTCCTGGCATCAACATGGTAGAGCACAGGCACTCCACGAGGCGTCAGCTAGATTTCTCGTTCGATATTAACATGGCAGGGCCTGTGTACCACCATGGCAAGTATAAGGAGGAAAGCGGCCACTCCCGGAGCAAAGAAAAGGAAGAGGCCGGTCCACGCGACCGGCCCCGTTATGATGATAGGCGGTATATAACCGAGGAACAAGTGAGAAGCGTGCGATATCAGAAGCCACACTCCACGCATCTCCTTAACAAGTATGAGTGTCAGTATGACCGACGTCGGCAGTACGACAGAGATGATGAAAGAGATCGTCGCACCGACGCATACGTTGGGAGATACCGTCGGCATGATAGAGATGATGAAGGATATGAGCACCGCACTAGGGGAAGGTCAAAGGAAAAGGAAGGCGTGGATAAACATTGGGATTGTCCTTTCTTCAAATACTGTTGGGATGCGGGAATGAGCCGATTGCCTACAGTCGACAACTGCCCGGAATGTGGACAGCAGGAGGATGACACAGGTCCAGTTTCAGTGTTCAAGCGTCTAGGGCCTCTCCGGCCTCAGAACAGACAAGAGGAGTCATCTCGAGCAAAAGATCTCGAGGAGTCAGAGGATGAAGAAGAAGATAGATATCACCGGCCAAGGTGGTGTCCCGATGGACTCAGACACACCCAAAAGCGTAGAGTTCAGCGGCTACGTAGCTTGGAGGAAGCCGAAGCGCAGTACCTCCACACTTTAAGGAAAGCCCGGCCTGATCTGGCCGTGAAAATTCAGCAAACCTTGGAGACGGAGGCCCGTCCAAAAAAGAAAGAGTGGCGCCCCAAACCAGTAAAAGCCGATGCGAAGACATCGGCTGGCACAAACATGGTGTTCATACTTCCTTCAGAGTTTTGCGCTCCAAGAACCGAAGAACTACCAGTGGCACAGTTTGACTGCGGCCCACGGCCGGTTATCTTTGAAAAGCCACGGGAGAAGGGCTACAAACATCTGAAAGCCCTGTACCTGAGAGGTTATATCAATGGGCAGCCTGTCCGCAAGATGTTGGTTGACACCGGAGCGGCAGTCAATATAATGCCATACGCCATGCTGCGGCGTTTGGGACGCTCCACTGCAGATCTGATCAAAACCAACGTCACGCTAAGCGACTTCAACGGCCAAGCTTCAGAAACGCAAGGCGTTCTGAACGTGGATCTGACCGTGGGTAGAAAAACCATCCCTACGTCGTTCTTCATTGTTGACAGCAAAAGCACCTACGCTGTCTTGCTGGGAAGGGATTGGATTCACGCTAACTGCTGCATTCCATCCACGATGCACCAATGCCTGATACAGTGGGATGGAGATGAAGTGGAGGTCATTCATGCAGATGATTCGATCGAGATCTCAATAGCTGGCATGAACATTTGGGACGCAGAAGACCAAGAGCCGATCTCTGGAGTCAGTCTAGACGGCTGTGAGCGCATTGAAGCTACAAAAAACGGGGTGAGGCTGGTCTTATCCACTGGCCTGACAGAGTAGCAAAGCCCACGATTGTGCGTGGTAAGGCCGATCCCTGCGATCGGCCACAAAAAATAAAAAGCAGTGATCTTACGACAAGCATGTCATGTAGTCGTAGTAGGGAGATTCCCTACCATTGTAGAGCACAAATAGGTTGTAAACCTTCCTTGAGTAATGCAATCAAAAAGGGGGCCGATTCCGGCAATCGGCCCAAATTATCTTTGTTATCCTCACCAAACTTTTGGCCTGTGTTTAGCATCGATTTAGCAGGTGACGGAAAGCTGGGGTATGGGTTTACATCCGCTGATGAGCTAGAGGAGATTGACATCGGTCCTGGGGATAAGCCACGACCGACATTTATCAGCAAAAAGTTAGATCCGAATCTGCGGGGTCCGATGATAGCTTTGTTGAAAGAATATCCAGATTGCTTTGCCTGGGACTATACGGAGATGCCCGGGTTAGACAGGAGCATCATTGAGCATCGGCTCCCGCTTAAAAAAGGGTTTCGGCCATTCCAGCAGCGAGCACGACAGATGAAGGCCGAAATTTTAGAGGAAGTCAAGAAAGAGATCGAGAAAATGTTGAAAGCTGGGTTCATCAGGCCATGCAGGTATGCTGAGTGGATTTCTAGTATCGTACCTGTAGAGAAAAAGGATGGCCGATGGCGTGTTGCCATAGATTTTCGGGATCTCAATAGAGCCACTCCAAAGGATGAGTATCCGATGCCGGTAGCAGAGACATTGATCAACGCAGCTGCTGGTCATAAGGTCTTGAGCTTTATGGATGGCAATGCCGGTTACAATCAAATTTTTATGGCTCCAGAAGATATACACAAGACTGCGTTCAGAGTCCCAGGTTCGGTGGGGTTGTTCGAATATGTAGTCATGACATTTGGACTGAAGAATGCCGGCGCCACATACCAAAGAGCCATGAATTACATTTTCCATGATCTGATCGGCAAGCTGGTGGAGATTTATATCGATGACGTGGTAGTCAAGTCTGCTTCAGTACAAGGACACTTGGACGATCTGCGACGCGTCCTGGACAAGTGTGAGAGCGAGTCACTCTTCCCATTATGGTTGCAATGCCGTGAGCTGATGGCACAGTTCAGGTATCTAAACTTTAACTGGATCCCGCGGTCGCAGAATACCGAGGCGAATGATCTTGCACAGATGGCTTCAGGCTACAAGGACATAGCAGATGGAACTGATGTTCAGGTACAGTTCCCGGAGGCGGACGACTGGAGAGCCGATATCTTCAATTACTTGAAAGATTCGGCTCGGGGGGCACCTAAACGGATAAGGTACAAGGCCATGAAGTATGTGCTTATTGGGGATGACATGTTCTACAGGACTCTGGAAGGGCTATTGCTCAAATGTCTAGGGCCAACCGAGGCGAATCGGCTCCTACACGAGGTACACGAAGGCGCCTGTGGAACTCACCAATCGGCTCACAAGATGAAATGGTTGATCAGGCGATCAGGGTTTTATTGGCCCACCATGCTTGAGGACTGTTTTAAGTACTATAAAGGGTGTCAAGCATGTCAGAAATTCGGGAAGATTCAGATGGTACCTGCATCAGCGATGAACCCCATCATCAAGCCTTGGCCATTCCGAGGTTGGGGCATGGATATGATTGGCAAGATCAATCCTCCATCAAGCAAAGGCCACATGTGGATTTTGGCCATTACGAATTATTTCACTAAATGGGTGGAAGCCGTCCCTATGAAGTCAGTAAACTCGAAGGATGTTATCAATTTTGTGAAAGAACATGTCATTCATAGATTCGGGATTCCCCAAACTATCACGACCGATGGAGGTTCGGTCTTCATTTCTCACGAGTTTAGAGAGTTCTGCGAGGACACGGGAATTAAGCTGATCCGATCATCTCCATATTATGCTCAAGCAAATGGGCAAGCTGAAGCGTCCAATCAGAGCCTTATCAAGCTGATCAAGAGAAAAATCGACGAGCACCCTAGGCGTTGGCACGAGGTTTTGTCAGAAGCTTTGTGGGCTTATCGCATGTCATGTCATGGAGCGATAAAAACCTCGCCATACCATCTAGTCTATGGACAAGAAGCCGTATTGCCATGGGAGATTACGGCTGGATCGAGACGTGTCACTTTTCAGAACGATCTAACAACTGAAGAATATGCAGCCCTGATGAGTGACAGTGTTGAGGATTTAACTGAACTTAGGCTGTGGTCGCTTGAGAAAATTAAAGAGAACAAAGCCAAGGTAGCTCGTGCATATAATAAGAAGGTGAGACCAAAGGAGTTCCACGTTCGTGATCTGGTATGGGAAGCTGTATTGCCATTGGGAACTAAGGATGCAGCATACGGTAAATGGTCTCCAAATTGGCACGGGCCATACAGGGTCGACCAAGTTTTAAGGGGCAACGCGTACATGCTTGAGGAGCTGGACGGTGTGAAATTCCCAGTGGCTGTCAACGGTCAGCATCTCAAGAAATATTTCCCAAGCATGTGGGATGATGGACAGTGAAATATGGGGGCCGACACATTCTACGCGGAAATCGGCCAGTAAAAAAAGATGATGAACAGTGAAATATGGGGGCCGATACATGAAATCGGCCAAAAAAAAAAAAACAATGCACAGCCATCGACTCTCGAGGTTCAAACTGTTACGAGCAGGTGTCAGGTTACATGAATAAGCTACTGAAGGAATGCCTCGAAGGCACGGAGGGCGTCAGCACGGACACGATCTACCTCGGCGATCTCGGCTACGTCATCATCGTCCTTGCCCGTCACTAGCTGCTTGCTCAGGGCACGCATTTCTGCCAGATCAGTCTTCAGTTGAGCTTTGAGGCCTTCTGCTTCGTCTTGGGAGCGGGCGATGAATGCTTCCTTGTCATGAATGAGATTTTTAGTCGCCCGGACCTTCTCTTCGAGATCTTCCAATTCCTTTTTTAAGGATGCAAGCTCGGCGGTGCTGACAGAGGTGTCAGTTTTGGCATCCAGAGACGCCTTTTTCTCATTAAGCCGCTGACATTTGGCTGCAATATCGGCCTTCAGTGGGAGTTGGGCATGGCGTAGATTGATCCTCTCACGAGCTAACTTCACCCTTGACCCGTAGAAAGACAGAGTCACAACTGGCCAAAGCTTCACCTGCAATGCTACCGGGAGTTGGTCCTTGATTTCGTCAAGAACACTCTTCACCTCTTCAGAACCCTCGACCAACCTCTCGATTGGGGAGGACAGTAAGGCTTTGAGACGCTGGAATTGAGGTAGAACAGCGCTTGCTCGTGGTTCATCGTTGGCGGCAGAGGGAGCTGGTTCGATGGATTCAGGGTCAAACGTCAGCAAGCCTGAGATATCACAACCCTGGCAGGCAGAAGTGGCGTCAGTATGCGTCAAACAGGGAAGGATGAGTCGAAAGAAGCGAACATACCTCTCCTGAGATCAGGGGGAGAGCCGACGGCGAAACAATCGGCTCGTGTGTTGTTGCTGAGGGCTTGGCCAGATTGGCAAC
Organism: Dactylis glomerata; assembly: GCA_007115705.1. NCBI lineage: Eukaryota > Viridiplantae > Streptophyta > Magnoliopsida > Poales > Poaceae > Dactylis > Dactylis glomerata. The sequence continues at coordinate 1,274,372 of QXEO01001691.1, read as the reverse complement.
CGTTTCATCTACACCTTCAGGGATTACTAGATCCAGGCTTGCGGAAGACATCAGCACTTCCCCGACTTTCCCACTAGGAGTGTCCTTCGTCTGCATGAAAGGTGCTTAGCCGATGTGAATAGCAATGAATCGGCATAAAAAAGGAGTGGTAAGAGTATGGAGGATAATTACTTTCGAAGCCTCCTGGCTCGAAGAAGAAGTTTGCAGTCCCTTGCGAGCCCTCTTGGGGCTCACAGCTTGCCCCGCCTCGACTGCTGCTCGGGGGGCAACAGGTTCAGGAACAGGCCTTTTCCTGGAAGCCGATGGTGGCACATCTGGCTGGCTCGGTGTGGTGGTTCTCTCAGAGTCTGCTGAGCTCGAATCTCCTCGATTGAATTGTGTTTCCTCGCTGGAGGTGTCTTCGATGGAGACCTGTAAGAAAGGGAGAGTTGGTAAGCACGAGCATGTTTACAAAGATAAATGAGATCAACCAAGGCATGAATCAGCGTACGTGCGAGCTTTCCGGAGAAGGGCTCCGGCGCCTCAAAGTTTTCTTGGCCACTATCTTCCTCACCGCCGTTCTTGTTTTAGTTGGAACTCGGGGGGCAGCTGACCCGGAAGTTGCTTGGCTCTTGGAAGCCGATTTTGGTGATATCGGTTGGTTCTGCATCACGACCTGTTCCAAAGGTGGCGAGTTTTTGCAGAAAAGGACCACAGGAGCTGGTGGGAGGAATTCGAAGGGGGAGCCATCCTCGTTGGTAGGTTCTGGACTATCTTGTTGCTGCAAGGAGACAGAGCAGGATATTAAAAGCATCGTCGTGAGCTGCATCAAGAAAATTTACCAGTAGCAGTACCTGTTCTACGGGGATGTCATATTCAGCATCGAGCTGTTCCAGCAATGGTCCCAGAGCTCTTCTGAAGGCATGAGTCTTCCACATCGACCACCAGTTCTCAAAACCATCGGTTGATGAAGCGAAGGTGAGGTTGTTAGGAATTGGGATGGTCAGAGCATCGAAGAAAGAATAACACCTCTGACTGGTGAGAGAATCGGGCAGGTCAGCTCTGCTCTCTGTGAGGTGGTGGAGAAAGAAATGAGGAGGTACTTGCCCAAGGCCAAATTGCCGAGCTGCTACGACCGGCTGGTAGAACTCGTATCCAGGCTTGATTATTCTGTTGGATGTGCTCATGCCAACTGGGAGGAAGCAGGGACGGATCACGGTGGAGAATAGCTGCCGAGTGCTAGTGTCATCGGCAAAGTTGTCCAGCCTGAAGGAGATTGGATTTTCAAAATTTTCCGATTCCTCCGTGTAAGGAAAGAAGATAGGATTGTCCAGGCCTTGGAAGAAAATGCTGAACCACGTGGATGCTTCATGAGGGATCAGTTTACTACCTGGCAGGCTATACAGAGCTTGGCCGTAGCTGGTGCATCAGATCTGCTTCCCTTTGGCATCTGGAAAGGTGCAACTTGCCAAAAGGGGGAAGTTTGGGATATGGTTTTGAAAGTACAGCTGAGCCCATAGTTGAATAAACCACCAAGGACCTCCTGTTTTGACTGCTATGTGGGAGGATAGTTTGACAGACATCAACTGGAGATATCGATAGACTTCTCCAAGGAACAGTTTGCCGATGCCAAGTTGAGTGCCTCTGGCAAGTTCGTAGGCCAAGGGAAGATAATTCTTGGTTGGAGCAAGGGAAGGGCCACAGAATATGAAGTGTTCCAGCCAGAAATTGAGGAAGGCCGTGTGTTCTTTCTCTGTGACAGGGCCCTTAGTTTTCATGTGGCTTCGAAGATAAGCACCCCAGTTCGTGCAATCTGTTTTGGAAGAAAGCTTGAAGGGGACTTTTGGCAGCATAAAAGCAGAGGGGCTGGGTGATGTGACGTCTAGACCAGTAATCATCACCATGTCTAACAGAGTTGGTGTCATGGGGCCATGGCCGAACATGAAGCAATTCAGAGCATCAGACCAGAAATAGCCGATGGTTTTTAGAAGATTTTCATGTTTCTCAAGGGGAGACAATGACAAAGTCAAGGCATCGGCTATTCCCGTGGTTTCCCATTGGGATTGGTAAGTTTTGGCTACCCTACTGTACCAAGAAACCCAATATTCGGGAGGATTAGGCCAGGCTCGTAAGCAGTCGGCCCAAGAATCCAAATCTAAGTTTTGGCTTACGAAGGGGATTCTGTTTGCCTCGCAAGAGATCAGATGGGCAGGACTAGATTCTGTACGGGGGCCAAGGCAGAGAGAATTTGGGAGAAAAGGATGCGGCAGCAGAATGTCTGAAACCTAAAATTTCAATGATGGGATAAAGCATTAATTCAGGTGTTTGCTATTAATTCTAGCACCGTGCTCGGATTGCGAGGAACAGTTAAGGATTACCTTCAGACCGGAGACCGCTGTGTTGGCGCTGGACGATTCCGCCATCTAATTTGCCGGCGGAGATGGATCTATGCGGTGGGGAATCTAGGGTTCGTGTCGCCGTGAGCCCGATTTGTTCAATGAGGCAATTGGAGATCTGAGTTAGCCTTTTTTGAAGATGGTTGCAGGTTACCGTTGAAATTGGAAAGTGACCGCTCAGACTTGTCTAAATAAGCGACCGAGTTTGACCTTGCCAACGTTTGTGGGAAAAGCCGATGTGTTGCCATCGGCTCTTTGGGCTTTGACTTGGTTGATCATATCAAGCGTGGTATGGTGAAAGCCGATTCGTTACTCTCGGCTTTTGGAACGTTGACCTATTTGACTATCGGCAAAATCAAATTGGGAAAAGCAAGCTTTGTTGATTCCAAAGACGGTTGTTTACAATGAAGCCGATTGCTTACAAAATGGAGATCTACTACTAGTACTACTACTAGTTCCTAATCTAGAAGGCGGCGTCGTCGTCGTCGCCGTTGCCATTGCCGCCGCCGTCTTCGCTGTCATCGGCGCTGCTGCCGGCGTAGTCCTCACCGCTGCTGCTGAAGTTGTCAGCGGGGGCCTCCTCGTCCTCGTCGTCGTCGTCGGTGTCTTCGCTGGACCCGGCGCGGAAGCGCTTCACCGGCGGGTATTCGTCGGAGGAGGTGTCCTCCTCTGCTTCTTCCTCCTCATCGGAAGAGCCGATGTCCTCGCCCCAGGACATGGCGTCGTCGGCGCTCTCCGCCTCCAGTTCCCCGTCGACGAGGAGTTGGAAGTCCTCCTCGCCGTCGGTCAGGGACTCGTCGTCCTCTGACTGGGCGGCGAAGTCCCAGTCTCTCTCGTCCCACCATTGTGGGGCGAGAGCTTCGTACGCCGCCATTGGCGGGTGCTCCGGCGTCGGCTCCCAGTTGACGGAGTCGGAGGATTGGAAGGAAAGGCCGGATGTGTTGGAGGAAGAAGAGGAGGCCATTGCGGAGGAAGAGAGTTTTTTGGCTATTGGAGAAGAATGAGGATGCAAATGGTTCGGATAGATTTAAATAAGGGGAATAGTGGAAGATGGTTTAATGCCATAGCGGTTTTCGAGAATGTGATGCCAGAGTTGTCAAATCGTGTACTGCGGAGAAGTTGAGAAGGCGAGGCATCATGATGAGGAGGCGATATGACGGTTCTGCTCTGCAACGCGTGACCCGATGAAGAAAAAACAGAGTGGTTTTGGAATTATTATTGCCAAAACCAGGGGGGCATGTGTTATCGCCACATTTTGGCCAAATGAGGAGATGGGCCGTAATCAAGATGGGCTTGGAGGCTGGATCGGCCTTGCGCGTGGATTTGGGCTAATTGCCCGTGTATCTGTATATTATGATAGAGTACGTTTCGGTTTAAACAAGAGATAGAGTTGTTAGGTTTATTCCAAAGATAGAAAGTCTCCGGACTATAAATATGTATCTAGGGTTATTGAGAAAGGAGGACGACCACGTTCACAACAAACACAATCTCGGCGCATCGCCACCCCTTGTTTCGAGGGTTTCTTTCAGGTAAGCGTCGTGCTGCCTAGATCGCATCTCGCGATCTAGGCAGCATCTGCTTATGTGTTATTGGTGTTGCTCGTACTGAAGCCTTGTTGATGGCGAGTAATACTGTTATCATAGATCTGTTTGGGCTAGCATCGGTGCTTTCGGTTATGTTTGCTTAGTCATGCTGCCCCTAGAGATCTCGCTGCCTTTGCACCTATTTTGGGTGTAAGGGCAGCATCTTGCTTGATCTTTATTCAGTTGATTCAATCTGTCATAGTTGTTCCTTGTTCTCCAAGGATTAGTTTGATATCCGCATGGTTAGGCCTCACAAACGGGTTGAACGATCCAGTAGTACGTAAGGATATGGTTTGCCAATTCGAGAGGAGTTGTTCCGGGAATTGACTCTACGTTGGTTTTTTGGCCTCCTCTAGGGTTAGTTTTCTGTTATCTTTCGTATCTACCAGGCTCAATTACGTGTGGGATGTTCCAATTATGTGGTGGAAGCGTTAAACTGTCGTAGATCGATTTGACTTGTATTGATAAAGCAAAACCCCATGTTATCGTAGATCCAATGCAGATCCATGGGACAATCGGCTACATGAGCCGATTCACAGGGAAACCTGAGAGCCGATCGAGGCTCGTATTTAATGTTTACGTGTCTGCCATGCAGGAAACTAATCGAAGCAATCCATCACCTTCCTGATCAGGTATAGGTCAGGTGGCACGCCCTTGCATCAGCCAGGACGTGTGCCGGAGTTTTGCGGGCCGTTGCCCGAGGGACCAGGGCCCACCAGCAGTTCTGGGAGCCTCCCGGCTCTTCGTGTTGCTCGTCGCTGCTCGCCGGTGGGTTTTGACAGGCAACAGGGGCTTAGTGGCGCACCTTTGGTGCGCCACGCATATCAAGCCACTGGTATTTATTATCAATGGCGCACGGCTATATGCGCCACGGTTATGTGTCCTATCCATGGCGCACCTAAGTAGGGTGCGCCACGCATAACATCTGCGGCGCACCCAATTTAGGTGCACCACGGATAGGGTGCGCCACTGACATGTAAAAAGGGTGCTCCACTGATATGTTTTCTATTTATATTTTTTTCGAGAATACAGCAGAAATACAGAGTATACAACACAAAAATATACAGTATACAACAGAAATGCAAAGATATACACATCAGTAACACAGGAATTCACCAAAATACATCAATATGAAGTCAAGTGTCGAAAGACATCAATATGAAGTCAAGTGTCGAAATACATCAATATGAAGTCAAGTGGCGAATCATTAGACAAGTTAAGTACAACTTTGATCATTACATATTATATATGGAGTTACATATCACCTAGACTACTATATGAACGAATAGATCACACCGGCGACGACGATGAGCAAGATCAAGACCATGATCAAGAACTTCATCCGATTCTTCTTCCACACGTGTCTCCTCCACTTGGAGACCGCGAGCTCTCTTGTCTTGTACCCTTTGTAGCAGTTGCCGCTGAAGTTGGTCACCTGTGCCTGGCAGTCCTCCCACTCCTCGTAGACTCCTGGAACCCGACCACTGTACACCACGTACCACTTTGCCATCTCTCTATAGACATGTAGTATATATGTTATGCAACGAAAGGAATGACAAAGTGCAAAAACATGCTTGCATGATCACAAATACTATGGCAAGGATTCATAAGCCTAGAATAAAACATAGCATGGATGACGATCGATCATATATAAGCAAGTCCAACATCGATCGTCAAGGAATTACAAGCCTCGGCAAGTTAAGCTTTACACACACATGTCCAACAATAGTTTGGAAACAACACTAGGATAGTAAAGTTTACGATACATCGACCCAACACCGCTAGCTAGCCACAGACATCATGTAGTGCTCACCGGGAATGGGCGCACGCCCTCTCTCATCATGAACGTCCTTGTGTCGCGCTGCCTGTCGAGGCGTCCTTCGATCTCGCGGTTAGTCAACGCTACACCACAATGCATGACCCCGCCGGTTGAGTCGACATCTTCATGAAGGACTTGCGTGATCTGAGTCTGGATGCGCCAGAAATCTTCCATAAGGTCCGCATCATCGATCGCCGCAAACTTTTCGGCCCATGGTCGAAGATTAGCTGGTAGCGCCCTGATCCGCGAATCCCGGACGATCCCCTTCAGGTGATGGAGGGCATAGAAGGCCTCCTTCACACTGCCAGGCGGCTGCTTGACGCATGAAAACTTTGTCTGGTGCATGAAGATATGCTTGCCATTCTTGACTCTCTCACCACCCTTGGTGAATTTGCCCCCCTTGTCGGCGTAGAATTTTAGAGCATCATCGAGCACACACTTAATTCGGCCATAGTTCTTCATCGGCTTCGTGTCACTCGATGAGTCAAAGTATGTCGCTTGCAACCACCTTGGGTAAATGGATATGAGTGAGCAGTATATGCCTCTGCGCAGCACAATTGAAAAATAAATTGTTGTAAGAGGACCAACTGGAGAATCTAAGAAAGAAGTTTTCACGGCGGTGTTCACTTACTCGGGAAAGCAAGGCAGAAGAAGGGAGTCAATGGTCGGGTTCTCCACAAAGATATTCCCAAGGTACTCCTTCACTGTTGCCCGGTCCGCCTCGTTCACCAAGGCAACGTCACGCATGAAGTAGGGGTCTACTATCACGATGCCCTTGGTCTTCTCCCTCTTCGCCTTCAATGCCATATGAAGCGTGTATAGACGGACCAAGTTATAGTCTAGGCGGTTGGCGTGTAGCAGATTGTAGATGTCCTCGTACCGCACAAAGAAGATTTCAGTGGGTGATGTATCGACGAAGCCATGGCACTCCGGCACCTTGATTGTGTAGACCGGGTACCCGGGATTCTTTTCTTGGAGAAGGCGCTCCTCGAGATACTGGATGCTGTCATGCAAATTCACGATCGCTCCACCCGCATTGGCGAGCATCTCCTTTGTCAACCCGCTATGTGCATGGGGAAATCATGGGGCTCTTCTCGCACGCCGTCCTCAGCCCAGAGTATCTTCCTCGGAGACGGCTGGCTCGAAGCCTTCTTGCTCCGGCTATGCTTCCGGCCCTTCTTCTTCTCCTCGACAGGAGCTGTGGATTGCAAGTTATCCGGCACGGGAGCAGCAGATTTCAACTGCTCATCGACTGCCTTGTGGAGTGTGGTGGGGCTGATAACATTGGCCGGATTGGGTTGTGTGGCTGCGGCTTCCGGAGGCGTCTCTTGAGAACCATCGCCGAACCGCAGACGCTGCGTGCATGACAGGGGACGACCGGCTTGTTGACCACGGGAGGCTGGATCTCCAAGAGGAGGCATGTAGATTCCTTCGTTGGCCTCGGTGTCGAGGAAGCCGTCAATTTCATCACCCTGATCATCGCCGCGGTTAGGTGCAGCATCCACATGCTCGGGTGGAGGCGACGGCGTGTGCGCGGCTAGCTGCTGATGCCTCTTGGTGGAGGGGACGAACACCGGTGGCCATGTCTTTTTAGCGGGGGCAGCCGCGGGGCGCTGATCATCCTTTGCAAGGCGAATCTGTGACTTCGGCCATAGCAAGGGCCAGCCGACGCAACCTCCGAGAGAGTAATGCTCATCGGCTCCATGAGGTTGCATGGGAGGATCAATGCCTTCGCAACCCTTCAAAGGACGCACCAGGGTGACCCTGAACATGCCAGCAGGGATGGGCAAGTTGTGCATCAGGGGGTTCTTCGGTTGGCATATGGTACCCTTGCCTACATCCTTCAGCACGCCGTTCACATAGTGTAGCAAGGTGCAACTAGTGTCCTGCGGGAGAACATGTTGGGCATCATTATCAGATGGTACTCATCAAAAAGGACGACAGAGTATGAAGTTGAGCCTACGATTGGTTACCTTGGTAAGGGCGTCGAGGTCGGCTAAGGTGGACACGCGAGGCTGCGTGGGCTGCGGTGGAGGCGGCGGCTGTACGTTGGTGTTGGGCTGCGGCGGAGGCGGCGGCCGCGTGTTGGTGTTGGGCTGCGGTGGAGGCGGCGGCCGCGTGTTGGTGTTGGGTACCGGCGCCGGCTGCGCGTTGTTGGTGTCGGCGGCCAGCGGGCTCAGCCCCGCGAATGGGTCTGCCGATGGGTAGGAGGGCGGGGTCACCATGTTCGGCGACACGTGTTGGGCTGAGTTGCTGCCGGACACAGATACTTATCTGTGGAGCACCAAAACGTAGTGCTCCACAGATAATGGGCCCATGGATAAGGGTTTTCCTAGTAGTGTTGGCAGACCAAAACCATCTTATGGCTCATGGCGATGAACGTGTTCTGGGTTGCCAGTGTCACTCCCACTGGAACGATTGCTCCAGAACAGGAGAAGGTGTTCAGGGAGGCCACTATCGTCTTTGTTGGAGCAGTTCTGAGCGTGATCAGAGATAAGTTGGTTGATACATATTTACATGTGCGGGTTGCCAAGGATTTGTGGGAGGCACTCGAATCTAAATTCGGTGCAACTGATGCTGGAAGCGAGATGTATATTATTGAGCAGTTCCACGATTACAGAATGGTTGAAAAACATTATGTTTTGGAACAGGCTCATGAAATACAGTGCATCGCCAAGGAGCTTGAGCTCCTGAAGTGTGAATTACCGGGCAAATTTGTCGCGGGATGCATAATCGCTTAGCTGCCAAATTCCTGGAGGAACTTTGCCACCACTCTGAAACATCAGAGGCATGAATTCTCAGTAGAGGATGTCATCGGTCATCTGAGTGTTGAGCAGAATTTGAGAGCAAAGGACTCGCATGGAAAAGAAGAAGGGACTTCAGTCTCCAATGTGGTACAGAAGAACTTCAACTCCTACAAGTCTAGAGGGAAGATGGGTGTCCAACAGAATACCGACTTCAAGAAGAAGGGCAACAAGACCTTCAAGAAGGATAAGAAGAAGAGTGGTTGTTTCACTTGTGGTTCGGAGGAACATTGGGCTAACAAGTGCCCAAACAAGTTTAAGAAGCCAGGGCAGGACTCCAAGACTGCCAACATGATTGATACGTCTCAAACGTATCTATAATTTTTGATGCTCCATGCTTGTTTTTACACCATTTGCCTATTGTTTCGTTACACTTAGTGGCATTTTTATGCATTTTCCGGAACTAACCTATTAACGAAGTGCCACAGTGCCAGTTTCCTATTTTCTGCTGTTTTTGTGTTTCAGAAGTGATACACAGGAAATATTCTCGGAATTGGACGAAACAAGTTCCTGAAGTCATATTTTACCCGGAAGCTTCCAGAGATCCGAAGAAGTGTCGGAGGGGGGCCACCAGGGCCCCACACAAGGGGGCGGCGCGGCCTGGCCCCTGGCCACGCCACCCCTGTGTGAGAGCCCCTGGCTCCACCTATGACATCGCCCCTTCGCCTATAAGTACCCCCCGACGAGAAAAACCTAAGGACCCGATCAGTTTTCCAGAATACATCACGATCCGCCGCCGCCATCGACCCGAAGATCGGGAGGGTCTAGAAGCTCTTCCCGGCACCCTGCCGGAGAGGGGAATCGCCACCGGAGGTCTTCTTCATCGCCATGCTTGCCTCCGGAGCGATGAGTGAGTAGTCTACCTTGGACTATGGGTCCATAGCAGTAGCTAGATGGTTGTCCTCTCCACCATGTGCTTCATGTTTAGATCTCATGAGCTGCCCTACATGATTGAGATCACCGTTATGTAATTCTATGATGTTGGTTTGTTGGGATCCGATGAATATTGGTGTTTATGATTAAGTTGCTGTACTGAATTATATCTTTTGTTATCTCTATGTTGTTTATGATCTTGCATGCTCTCCGTTGTTAGTAGCTATCTTGGCCGAGTAGTTGCTAGTGACTCCAAGAGGGGGTATTTATGCTCGATAGTGGGTTCATGTCTCTATTTCACCTGGGGGAGTGACAGAAACCTCTAAGGTGGTAGATGTGCTGTTGCTACTAGGGAGAAAACAACATTCATATGCTCAAGGGCATATGCTTTGTTTACATTACACACTTTGCTTAATGCAATTATCTGTTGTTCGCAACTTAATACTTCTAGGGTGTTCGGATGATATCCCCGGGGGTGGATTATTAGTCATAGATGCAGTTGGATGGCGGTCTATGTATTTTGTTGTAATGCCCAGAGTAAATCTCATAGTGATCTTCTTGACATATCACGTTATCTTTATTCTATCAATTGCCCAACTGTAATTTGTTTACCCAGCATGTTATTTTATCTATGGAGAGACACCACTAGTGAACTGTGGACCCCGGTCCTATTTTAATCATATTGCAATCACCTGTTTACTTTTCCCGCACTGTTTACTTTACTAGCATACTCTACTGTTTTCCACTCGATACACTCATAACCTTTGTTTCAAGCAAACCGGTGAGATTGACAACCTCATCGCAAGTTGGGAACAAAGTATTTGTTTGTGTGTGTGCAGGTTCCGCAAACACCTTCAGTCGTCATCGTCTCTCTTCTCCTGTTCGATATACCTTGGTTTCTTAACTGAGGGAAAACTAGCCGCTACACTCATCATACCTTCCTCTTGGGGTTCCCAACGGGCTGGTCATCACAACGCACAAGGACTTACTGCTCCCACGTCAACTACACGCCACAGCTATTTTCTGGCGCCATCACCGAGTAGCAATGATCATGAGCAACAATGAAAGAGGGGCATCTGGGTATGGTAATCTACTTACAGCATTTTCAGTAATTCAATCTACCGATTGGTGGATTGACACAGGTGCAAATATTCATGTGTGTGCTGACATCTCATTGTTTTCTTCTTATCAGGCCACAAGGAAAGGCTCCATACTGATGGGGAACGGTGCGCGTGCTTCTGTTCATGGTGTTGGCATGGTCGATCTGAAGTTTACTTCGGGAAGGATCATGCGGCTCACAAATGTGCAGCATGTCCCCGCCATCAAGAACCTAGTTAGTGGCTCCCTTCTCTGCAGAGAAGGATTTAAGTTAGTCTTTGAGTCTAATAAAGTAGTTGTTACGAAATATGGACTGTTTGTTGGAAAAGGTTATGAATACGGAGGTCTGTTCCGCTTTTCCCTTGCTGATTTTTGTAATAAGGTCATGAACAATATTCATTCGAATGTTAATGAAACAGAAGTTTGGCATTCACGTCTTTGCCACATTGTTTTTGGTTCTATGACGCGGTTAGCAAAACTGAATTTAATCCCAAGTTTCACTTTAGCCAAAGGTTCTAAGTGCCATTCGTGTGTGCAAGCAAAGCAACCTCGCAAGCCCCATAAGCTGCGGAGGAGAGACACTTGGCACCATTAGAACTCATACATTCTGATCTTAGTGAGATGAATGGTGTGTTGACTAAAGCTGGAAAAAGATACTTCATGATGCTGATAGATGATTCCACTAGATTTTGCTATGTATATCTATTAACCACTAAAAATGAGGCTCTACACTACTTTAAAATCTATAAAGCAGAAGTTGAGAATCAACTTGAAAAGAAGATTAAACGAATCCGGTCAGATCATGGTGGGGAATATTTCTCTAATGAGTTTGATTCTTTTTGTGCGGAACATGGTATTATTCATGAGAGGACGCCTCCCTATTCACCTCAGTCAAATGGGGTTGCCGAACAGAAAAACCGTACTCTAACAGACTTGGTTAACGCCCATGTTAGATACAGCGGGTTTATCCAAGGCATGGTGGGGGGAGGCTATATTGACATCATGTCATGTCCTGAATAAAGTTCTGACAAAAGACAATGAGACCACTCCTTATGAGCAGTGGGAGAAGAGAAGAACAACACTCTCATACTTACGTACATGGGGCTGTTTGGCGAAAGTCAATGTGCTGATCCCCAAAAAGCGTAAGCTTGGACCAAAGACTGTGGATTGCGTTAATTTGGGCTACGCTAAGAATAGCGTCGGCTATAGATTTCTAGTAGTGAAATCTGAGGTACCTGCCCAGTCGTTCTCTCCACTGTTGCTACCTCCGGTGATCCCATCCCATCCACTGCATACATGGTTGGCGGGAGAGCGGGCCTCCGAAACCCCGTGTAACATCCCAAGTTTTTATCAAATTTTTTGGATAAAAATAAATTGTTTTATTTGTATTGTGTGAAAAATCACAGGGAATTAAAACTTTTTGATGTTTAACTAAATGCCTTTCCCTGAAGTATTTCTTAAACTTCCAAATCAAACTATTTTAGCACCAAGGTTTCCAATTTATAAAATAGTTTCTTATAAGTTTTTCCCAATTCAAATGTTAGTTAGAAAAAAAAACTATTTCAACCTTATATTAGTCCTTGAAGAACTCTTTGAGGAAATAGAAATCTCAAGTTGCCTTTTTGCTTTCATACATTTTCCATGCAAGCATTTTTGCTAAGGAAATCTTTCTCAAAAGGATTCAAAAGTTACATTGTTAAAATGTGTTTGAAAATGAGTTTCAAAATATTATTTTATAAAGTATTATCCCTGAGTTTAGGCAGTTATTTTAAAACCCTAATTCTAGGTTTACCATATGCAAGTAAAGCCCTTTTGACAAATTATTGAAGTTCTAATGAAGTCTTATTTATTTTGAAAAACATGCTTCTTACTGTTTTACACTGTTGTGTTGAATTTTAGAAAATGATAGAAATTGATTTGACCTTGTTTGAAGAATTTATGCAAAATTTATAAAGAAAAAGAGAAAACAAAAAAGAATAAAAGAAAGGAAAAAAAGAAAAGGTTTTGGACCGAGCAGCCCAGGCCAGCCAGCCCAGTCCGGCCCATCAGTGCGGCCCAACTCCTTCCCGAACGGTTTTTCCCCCTCTCCCCCTGACAAGTGGGACCCGCATGTCGGGTGCGTCTTCAACCCAGGAACCGTTTCTGCTGAGATCCCCGTGCCCATTTCCACTCCTTCTCCCACTCCTCTAGAGATCGAAACGGCCCCCGTATTGACGCCCTCTATTCCCCTCCTTCTCCTCTCTGATCTCCCTCTCTCGCCTCCCTCGATTACGCATCCATCCCAGAGTATTTGCTCACCGGAGTCCGCAGACCCCGACAGCTTTCACCATCGATTCCGACGACAAAAGGTGACCTGGATACCGCAAATAGTGTCCCTCGACTCCCCGTGATTTTGTGGACCTCCTGACATCCCCGCTTGCTTCCGTTTGCCCTAGATCGACGCCTTCATCTTCGAACGGATCTCTCCGTCCGCCGGCCGAACTTCGGTGGGGGATTCCCACCGACTCCGACCAACTAGACCCCACAAACTTCGCCACAGATTCTGCCTCATCTCCCTCTACCCACTGGTAAGTGCGCAGCCCTTCTTTTCCTCTGTATCTCATGTTTTCGAGCGTGCCCACAACCTCACCGACGCGCCTTGAACCTCTAGCCGCGCGCCACCGTTGCTGCAGGAAACCCCCGAGTACCTTGCCTCACCATCGTCTTCACCTCGATGCCCTGCTCACTGTCCACTCCTCGACGGTTGCCAAGGACCTCAGAAACGCCGTCGCCGTCAACCTCCAGTGCGCGCCTCGCTGGAGAGCTCACCAGAGACCTAGCCCGGTGAGTCTATTTCCCCTCTGTCCTTTTCGCCCGTTGGATCGTGATCCTGCGGCCTCGAACGAACCGCTTAAGCGAAGCGGTATTGGATGATCTGGTGCGTCCATGCTTCTTAAAATCCAGCGGCTAACAGAGACGATCCAGCCGAACCGGTACCGCCCAATTAAAACACGCCACGTGGCCTATCCCGAATCAAAACATTTTAAAACACATTCAAATCTATTCAAATTGTGCTGAAACTTGTAAAATGCATAGAAAATCTTCTGTAAGTCCAAAAATTGAAAATAACATATCATTGGAATGCTTGAAAAGTGTAGAACCCAATTATGCAATAAAATCATGGTGCTACTGTATAAATTTAAGAAGTGAATTTCAAATAGTTTAAGCATCACTTTAATACCAAATAATTCATATATTTTTCTCTGGTTGTCCAAAAATCATAAATTGGTAGTCTATGGAATCCTCTAAACATGTAGAACATCATAGAATCAAGAAACACCAAATTTGATACGTGCACAAACTTGGTGCATTTAAATTTATCCAAATCACCATTTTCATCATCATTTGAATTCTGAAATTGATTTTGGAGTGAAACCACTTGCAGTAGCTTTGTGTTACTGTCCTCTGTGACGCCCCGAAATCGGTACCTTGCAGATCGTAGCGATCACGCCACAACACGCACGGTGTCGCTTTGGAAATGCCCACCAGGCATAATGTGCACATCGAAACTTACACATTATGCGGGTGGAATTATAGTAGCAACAGTTACACAAGTTCACGATGGAACCCACAAAAGAATATATAACCACAAAGACTCCACGAGTCAAGAATCCAAATATACATACAAAGATCCCAAATCATACATAAAGCAAATAGCATCCGAGTACGGACAAGAATACAAATGGGCCTAAGAGGCCTGAAGATAAACAATGGCGTCCATAACCCTGCCCAGGCCAAGCCGGAAGGGTAACCTTGCTAACGTCGTCGCTCCCATACCTGTCAAAATCGTCGGGCCAATGGTTGCCGAACAAGGAGGGAGAGAGAGAAAAAGGGAAAAAAAACGAGGGTGAGTACCGAGGCACGTACTCGCGAGACTGGAATTCAGCTGTGCTCGCCTACAGGCTATATGGTGGACTTAGCGGCAACAAAAGAACTTTACTACAGAGACAATACAACTTTCATCTAGATAGAATAAGATAAGAGAGCGCATATAAGAACCAACTAGAATACTACAACAAACATAACCCAGCCGATGAATCACCTCCTCGTGACCAAATGAAGAAGCAAGTATCAAAGGCACTCACACGGTTACCAAGTTTTATTGCAGGTTTATTGTTATAGTTGTGCTAGCTTACTACACAAGTTTATTAGTATTGAAATAGCAGGTGCAAGTTGTTCTATGATCGAGTAGTGCAGCTCCAAGTCGTCCATTACCGCGGACACGGCTTTTCGAAAAGATTTAACCCTGCAGGGGTGCCCAAATGTACCCAAACGTTCGATCAATCCTTCCGGCAAATCTCGCACCCTTAATAAAAACAGGTGCGCCATCAGGATAGTCACGACTCGCACTCTCCTTCACTACAAACAAGTCCAGGAAGCCACCTGACTAAGTTTAACCCGTATCAAGAGTCCGGCCGAATCTCCGAGACGGACTTAGCTGATGCGTGTACGACTTTAGAAGGGAACAGTGCCTGCAGGATGATCCCAACTTCAGCACTCGATAAACGAACGTACCGCGCCTAGACGGGCGTGCAGAACAAGGGGTTACAAGGCACACACCGCTTCCCCAAAAGTAAAATCGGTCCAAAAGATACAAGCTGCACGCCCGATAAGAACCAAATGGAAATACCGCGAACTAGTTGTGGCCACTGGACAAGTGTGTAGATTCCGGCAGTGATCGAGGGGAGGCCCGTAAACGTACCCACGTCTGGTTAGAGCGCTTAGTCTCAGAACAGTTCATGCGATCTCGGGGTCCTAGGGGACACAAGTGAGCCGTCGGAAAACTGGCAAAATGACTCACCGATGCCTCTGCTTAATTCAATTTTAAGTATTAACATTAAAGTAAGCCAGGATTATCTCCAACATCATATATTAAAAAAGTAGAGCATGTGATAACTTTCCCAACCCAATAAGATAAAATAAGACGAACAACCTGAAGATGCCTACGACTCGCAAGGCTAACTCAAACAACAAGCACATGGTTAGGACACGTGACTTGAACAAAAGCATCGCGACACAAGGCTAGAAGATAGAGCTAGCGAGAGCAAAAGTATTAAATGGGTAGAGAGAAAAGGGCTCGCCTGAAAAGATGGTCGAAGAACACCCGAAGAACTTGTCGTTGCTCACATCAACACGAATCGGCCTATCCGAGAAGAAGCAAAACGCTACAACAAACAACGGATGCAACATTTACTACTACGGTAAAAGAATCGGCATGCTTATGTGAATGCATGCATGACATGGCAATTATGATGCAATGCAACTTAACAAAATTAAGCGGGATCGGAATCCCGACGCACACATATATGGTTCAAGTTGTTTTTCTACCGCGCAAATTAAATGTTGATTAGCATGGCAAAGACAAGGCATGGGTGAGCTACGCAAAATTAAATGGAACCGGGACAATGTAATAACAATCCCGCACATATTCCATATATAGTTATTTAAGTGATATGCAAACTACCACGTGGCTACATGATGCGAGATGCAAACAGGTATATGAATGTCATATTCATATTCTACACATTTTTCTGATAAACTTTCATATAAAATACTTTGTATTCCGAGTTACGGATTAAAAGATGTGAATTTAGCAAGATTCAAACTCTTGCAGCAATTTTATTTGAAAACAGAAAACAGCTGAAACTTATGAAACCGAGGCTCACCTAGCCTGGGACACTGACTTGCGGGGTCGAACTTGCTTACTGAGCGCTGACGAGGATGAGTAGCGCAGGGACGTTTTACACCGGAGGAAGATCCAGATCAAGCCAATGACAAATGGGCCCGGTCTGTCAGCACGGATCTGCAAAATGGAGAATTTAATCCCGTGGAGCAGAGGACTTGATCACACGATCTCCAGATATGAAACAAAGGAACAGACCAGCTGGTCTACCGATCGGATCTGAACAGAATTAGATGTGGACGTTTAAGATGTGAGTAAGGAGGACGTTAACTTGACGAAGCTAAATCTGATCGAGAGACAGAGACGGGAAACCGAAGACGACCTTCGCATCGGGGACAGAACGCCTCGTGCTAGGGGCGCGCTCGTGCTGGTCGAGGTGGAAGTAAAAGAGGCTCGAGCAGCCACACGGGTGTGCGCTGCAAGCAAGGAATCAGACCAGATGCGATACAGATTGTTGTTGAAAGAATGAGATAGCTTGCAGTTTGACGCAACCTGCAGGGTGCAACGACGAGATCAGAGGAAGACGAGGACAGGAGTCACGGGCGTGGCAGCCGGAGGACGAGGAGGTGGTCGACAGAGAAAAGCGCGTGGGGATGCAGGACAAGGTCGAGGACGTGGTCGCCCTGGTGACCAGCGAACGGAGGCCCGCACACACGGGCGTCGGTGACGAGGAAGTCTCGGAACCGGACGCGGCGACTGCGACAGAGATGAGGAGGCCGGCCTACGGATGAGCACCAGGATGGCGCGGTCGCGAGTGAGCACCTGAGCGACGCTACTTGCAGTAGACGGTGATGACTGACGAGGCGCTCGCGGATGACGGACATACTTGGACGGCGCGACAAGGACGGAGCCGAGCTAGAAGGCTTGCTGGCGACGAGAGGAAGCAGGAGGCGGACGGCGTGCTTGGATGGCGTTGGTGTCCTGCGGTGACGCATGGCCGGAGGAGGACATGACCGCGAGGACGCGCAGGAGGTAAGGTGCCTGGAGACGAATAGGAGAAGCCGGAGGTTGCAGGGGACCTTGATGGCGCTTGGCGTCGGGGACGGCGATGTTGGGGTAGAGCCGCGGACGGTAACATGCTGATGCACTGAGGCTTCACCGAGAGGGAAGGAACCAGGACATGGTCGTCATAGGCGTGGCGGACAGGGAGGAAGAAGAGGACCTCCGGGTTGGGGAGAGGAAGAAAGATCAGCGGCGGCGCGAGGATGGAGTAGGTGAGCTAGGGTTAGCAGGCTAGAAGCACCTGGGGGTTTTATAGAGAGGGGGAAGAAGGGGACAGCCGTCCCATCAAGCACAGGGGAGACATGGACATGTTCGATGCACTGCCGTACGAGCAAGAAGAAGGCAAAGAAGAGAAGGTTCAGTGGGCTATTTTTCTGAAGGGATTGATGGGCCGCAACGCCAGGCTTCTTTTTGTTCTTCTATTCTAATTCTTCTGAATCTCCATCTCCCTTCTGCTGTTTTGATTGAGGAGAGAAACGAGAGAAAAAGAGAGAGGTTTGAAAAGATTTGCAAAAAATCATTTTCAGAAACTTAGATTATGTCTCTAAACCATTTTTAAAAGGTTTGCGAAACTTATAATTTTACTTGAATTTGAAATAAGAAAAGAGAGGGAGGGTTTATTATAAAACCTTAGGAGCAAATAAAATAGAGTTTAGTCCAAATAATTTTTAGTTTAACAAAAATATACAAGATCATAGATGCATGGATATGATGCATGACGTCAAGATGACGCGAAAAAGAAATAACAAGCAATTCTAATATTGGGGATTTTTCCGGGTCGTTACAATCGACACCACTAACAAGGGATCTCGCCCCGAGATCCACGTTAAGGCGGGGGAGGAGTTGGCAAACTATCGGATCTTCTTCCACCGTGTTGATCTTCGCGACACCACTATCAAGAGGTTTCTTCTCAACACCACCAACAATGGGCTCTTGCTCATGTTGACGATGATGACCATCTGAATAACAAACCTATTAGGATAAAAGGCAAGAAATCGTCCACCCACGTGGGAACCTAACACTTGAAGAAGAAGGCAAGAGAGAACTCAAAACTCGTAAAGGTAAGAGAAGAAAGAAAAGAAGGTAAGGAGTAAAATGCAGAGCTACTCAGATCTATCCAACTCATTTTTAGCAAAATAGTTTGACACTAGACACAACAACGTCCGTTGGCAAGGTTATCCTACAGGCAAACTGGACCCGTGGGTATCGACAAAACCTAGGCTCTGATACCACTTCTGACGCCCCGAAATCAGTACCTTGCAGATCGTAGCGATCACGCCACAACACGCACGGTGTCGCTTTGGAAACGCCCACCAGGCATAATGTGCACATCGAAACTTACACATTATGCGGGTGGAATTATAGTAGCAATAGTTACACAAGTTCACGATGGAACCCACAAAAGAATATATAACCACAAAGACTCCACGAGTCAAGAATCCAAATATACATACAAAGATCCCAAATCATACATAAAGCAAATAGCATCCGAGTACGGACAAGAATACAAATGGGCCTAAGAGGCCTGAAGATAAACGATGGCGTCCATAACCCTGCCCAGGCCAAGCCGGAAGGGTAACCTTGCTAACGCCGTCGCTCCCATACCTATCAAAATCGTCGGGCCAATGGTTGCCGAACAAGGAGGGAGAGAGAGAAAAAGGGAAAAAAAACGAGGGTGAGTACCGAGGCACGTACTCGCGAGACTGGAATTCAGCTGTGCTCGCCTACAGGCTATATGGTGGACTTAGCGGCAACAAAAGAACTTTACTACAGAGACAATACAACTTTCGTCTAGATAGAATAAGATAAGAGAGCGCATAAAAGAACCAACTAGAATACTACAACAAACATAACCCAGCCGATGAATCACCTCCTCGTGACCAAACGAAGAAGCAAGTATCAAAGGCACTCACACGGTTACCAAGTTTTATTGCAGGTTTATTGTTGTAGTTGTGCTAGCTTACTACACAAGTTTATTAGTATTGAAATAGCAGGTACAAGTTGTTCTATGATCGAGTAGTGCAGCTCCAAGTCGTCCATAACCGCGGACACGGCTTTTCAAAAAGATTTAACCCTGCAGGGGTGCCCAAATGTACCCAAACGTTCGATCAATCCTTCCGGCAAATCTCGCACCCTTAATAAAAATAGGTGCGCCATCAGGATAGTCACGACTCGCACTCTCCTTCACTACAAACAAGTCCAGGAAGCCACCTGACTAAGTTTAACCCGTATCAAGAGTCCGGCCGAATCTCCGAGACGGACTTAGCTGATGCGTGTACGACTTTAGAAGGGAACAGTGCCCGCAGGATGATCCCAACTTCAGCACTCGATAAATGAACGTACCACGCCTAGACGAGCGTGCAGAACAAGGGGTTACAAGGCACACACGGCTTCCCCAAAAGTAAAATCGGTCCAAAAGATACAAGCTGCACGCCCGATAAGAACCAAATGGAAACACCGCAAACTAGTTGTGGCCACTGGACAAGTGTGTAGATTCCGGCAGTGATCGAGGGGAGGCCCGTAAACGTACCCACGTCTGGTTAGAGCGCTTAGTCTCAGAACAGTTCATGCGATCTCGGGGTCCTAGGGGACACAAGTGAGCCGTCGGAAAACTGGAAAAATGACTCACCGATGCCTCTGCTTAATTCAATTTTAAGTATTAACATTAAAGTAAGCCAGGATTATCTCCAACATCATATATCAAAAAAGTAGAGCATGTGATAACTTTCCCAACCCAATAAGATAAAATAAGTCGAACAACCTGAAGATGCCTACGACTCGCAAGGCTAACTCAAACAACAAGCACATGGTTAATAGGAGGTATGGAAGGTTCTATGGCTTTGCTTTGGATAAACAGGTGGATAGGACTCGTGACTTGAACAAAAGCATCGCGACACAAGGCTAGAAGATAGAGCTAGCGAGAGCAAAAGTATTAAATGGGTAGAGAGAAAAGGGCTCGCCTGAAAAGATGGTCGAAGGACACCCGAAGAACTTGTCGTTGCTCACATCACCACGAATCGGCCTATCCGAGAAGAAGCAAAACGCTACAACAAACAACGGATGCAACATTTACTACTACGGTAAAAGAATCGGCATGCTTATGTGAATGCATGCATGACATGGCAATTATGATGCAATGCAACTTAACAAAATTAAGCGGGATCGGAATCCCGACGCACACATATATGGTTCAAGTTGTTTTTCTACCGCGCAAATTAACTGTTGATTAGCATGGCAAAGACAAGGCATGGGTGAGCTACGCAAAATAAAATGGAACCGGGACAATGTAATAACAATCCCGCACATATTCCATATATAGTTATTTAAGTGATATGCAAACTACCACGTGGATACATGATGCGAGATGCAAACAGGTATATGAATGTCATATTCATATTCTACACATTTTTCTGATAAACTTTCATATAAAATACTTTGTATTCCGAGTTACGGATTAAAAGATGTGAATTTAGCAAGATTCAAACTCTTGCAGCAATTTTATTTGAAAACAGAAAACAGCTGAAACTTATGAAACCGAGGCTCACCTAGCCTGGGACACTGACTTGCGGGGTCGAACTTGCTTACTGAGCGCTGACGAGGATGAGCAGCGCAGGGACGTTTTACACCGGAGGAAGATCCAGATCAAGCCAATGACAAATGGGCCCGGTCTGTCAGCACGGATCTGCAAAATGGAGAATTTAATCCTGTGGAGCAGAGGACTTGATCACACGATCTCCAGATATGAAACAAAGGAACAGACCAGCTGGTCTACCGATCGGATCTGAACAGAATTAGATGTGGAGGTTTAAGATGTGAGTAAGGCGGACGTTAACCTGACGAAACTAAATCTGATCGAGAGACAGAGATGGGAAACCGAAGACGACCTTCACGTCGGGGATGGAACGCCTCGTGCTAGGGGCGTGCTCGTGGTGGTCGAGGTGGAAGTAAAAGAGGCTCGAGCAGCCACACGGGTGTGCGCTGCAAGCAAGGAATCAGACCAGATGCGATACAGATTGTTGTTGAAAGAATGAGATAGCTTGCAGTTTGACGCAACCTGCAGGGTGCAACGACGAGATCAGAGGAAGACGAGGACGGGAGTCACGGGCGTGGCAGCCGGAGGACGAGGAGGTGGTCGACAGAGAAAAGCGCGTGGGGATGCAGGACAAGGTCGAGGACGTGGTCGCCCTGGTGACCAGCGAACGGAGTCCCGCACACACGGGCGTCGGTGACGAGGAAGTCTCGGAACCGGACGCGGTGACTGCGACAGAGACGAGGAGGCCGGCCTGCGGATGAGCACCAGGATGGCGCGGTCGCGAGCGAGCACCTGAGCGACGCTGCTTGCAGTAGACGGTGACGACTGATGAGGCGCTCGTGGATGACGGACATACTTGGACGGCGTGACAAGGACGGAGCCGAGCTGGAAGGCTTGCTGGCGACGAGAGGAAGTAGGAGGCGGACGGCATGCTTGGATGGCGTTGGTGTCCTGCGGTGACGCACGGCCGGAGGAGGACACGACCGCGAGGACACGCAGGAGGTAAGGTGCCTGGAGACGAATAGGAGAAGCCGGAGGTTGCGGGGGACCTTGATGGCGCTTGGCATCGGGGACGGCGATGTTGGGGTAGAGCCGCGGACGATAACATGCTGATGCACAGAGGCTTCACCGAGAGGGAAGGAACCAGGACATGGTCGTCACAGGCGTGGCGGACAGGGAGGAAGAAGAGGACCTCCGGGTTGGGGAGAGGAAGAAAGATCAGCGGCGGTGCGAGGATGGAGTAGGTGAGCTAGGGTTAGCAGGCTAGAAGCACCTGGGGGTTTTATAGAGAGGGGGAAGAAGGGGACAGCCGTCCCATCAAGCACAGGGGAGACGTGGACATGTTCGATGCACTACCGTACGAGCAAGAAGAAGGCAAAGAAGAGAAGGTTCAGTGGGCTATTTTTCTGAAGGGGTTGATGGGCCGCAACGCCAGGCTTCTTTTTCTTCTTCTATTCTAATTCTTCTGAATCTCCATCTCCCTTCTGCTGTTTTGATTGAGGAGAGAAACGAGAGAAAAAGAGAGAGGTTTGAAAAGATTTGCAAAAAATCATTTTCAGAAACTTAGATTATGTCTCTAAACCATTTTTAAAAGGTTTGCGAAACTTATAATTTTACTTGAATTTGAAATAAGAAAAGAGAGGGAGGGTTTATTATAAAACCTTAGGAGCAAATAAAATAGAGTTTAGTCCAAATAATTTTTAGTTTAACAAAAATATACAAGATCATAGATGCATGGATATGATGCATGACGTCAAGATGACGCGAAAAGAAATAACAAGCAATTCTAATATTGGGGATTTTTCCGGGTCGTTACAATCGACACCACTAACAAGGGATCTCGCCCCGAGATCCACGTTAAGGCGGGGGAGGAGTTGGCAAACTATCGGATCTTCTTCCACCGTGTTGATCTTCGCGACACCACTAACAAGAGGTTTCTTCTCAACACCACCAACAAGGGGCTCTTGCTCATGTTGACGATGATGACCATCTGAATAACAGACCTATTAGGATAAAAGGCAAGAAATCGTCCACCCACGTGGGAACCTAACACTTGAAGAAGAAGGCAAGAGAGAACTCAAAACTCGTAAAGGTAAGAGAAGAAAGCAAAGAAGGTAAGGAGTAAAATGCAGAGCTACTCAGATCTATCCAACTCATTTTTAGCAAAATAGTTTGACACTAGACACAACAACGTCCGTTGGCAAGGTTATCCTACAGGCAAACTGGACCCGTGGGTATCGACAAAACCTGGGCTCTGATACCACTTGTGACGCCCCGAAATCGGTACCTTGCAGATCGTAGCGATCACGCCACAACACGCACGGTGTCGCTTTAGAAACGCCCACCAGGCATAATGTGCACATCGAAACTTACACATTATGCGGGTGGAATTATAGTAGCAACAGTTACACAAGTTCACGATGGAACCCACAAAAGAATATATAACCACAAAGACTCCACGAGTCAAGAATCCAAATATACATACAAAGATCCCAAATCATACATAAAGCAAATAGCATCCGAGTACGGACAAGAATACAAATGGGCCTAAGAGGCCTGAAGATAAACGATGGCGTCCATAACCCTGCCCAGGCCAAGCCGGAAGGGTAACCTTGCTAACGTCGTCGCTCCCATACCTGTCAAAATCGTCGGGCCAATGGTTGCCAAACAAGGAGGGAGAGAGAGAAAAAGGGAAAAAAACGAGGGTGAGTACCGAGGCACGTACTCGTGAGACTGGAATTCAGCTATGCTCGCCTACAGGCTATATGGTGGACTTAGCGGCAACAAAAGAACTTTACTACAGAGACAATACAACTTTCGTCTAGATAGAATAAGATAAGAGAGCGCATAAAAGAACCAACTAGAATACTACAACAAACATAACCCAGCCGATGAATCACCTCCTTGTGACCAAACGAAGAAGCAAGTATCAAAGGCACTCACACGGTTACCAAGTTTTATTGCAGGTTTATTGTTGTAGTTGTGCTAGCTTACTACACAAGTTTATTAGTATTGAAATAGCAGGTGCAAGTTGTTCTATGATCGAGTAGTGCAGCTCCAAGTTGTCCATAACCGCGGACACGGCTTTTCGAAAAGATTTAACCCTGCAGGGGTGCCCAAATGTACCCAAACGTTCAATCAATCCTTCCGGCAAATCTTGCACCCTTAATAAAAACAGGTGCGCCATCAGGATAGTCACGACTCGCACTCTCCTTCACTACAAACAAGTCCAGGAAGCCACCTGACTAAGTTTAACCCGTATCAAGAGTCCGGCCGAATCTCCGAGACGGACTTAGCTGATGCGTGTACGACTTTAGAAGGGAACAGTGCCCGCAGGATGATCCCAACTTCAGCACTCGCTAAACGAACGTACCGTGCCTGGACGGACGTGCAGAACAAGGGGTTACAAGGCACACACGGCTTCCCCAAAAGTAAAATCGGTCCAAAAGATACAAGCTGCACGCCCGATAAGAACCAAATGGAAACACCGCGAACTAGTTGTGGCCACTGGACAAGTGTGTAGATTCCGGCAGTGATCGAGGGGAGGCCCGTAAACGTACCCACGACTGGTTAGAGCGCTTAGTCTCAAAACAGTTCATGCGATCTCGGGGTCCTAGGGGACACAAGTGAGCCGTCGGAAAACTGGCAAAATGACTCACCGATGCCTCTGCTTAATTCAATTTTAAGTATTAACATTAAAGTAAGCCAGGATTATCTCCAACATCATATATCCAAAAAGTAGAGCATGTGATAACTTTCCCAACCCAATAAGATAAAATAAGTCGAACAACCTGAAGATGCCTACGACTCGCAAGGCTAACTCAAACAACAAGCACATGGTTAATAGGAGGTATGGAAGGTTCTACGGCTTTGCTTTGGATAAACAGGTGGATAGGACACGTGACTTGAACAAAAGCATCGCGACACAAGGCTAGAAGATAGAGCTAGCGAGAGCAAAAGTATTAAATGGGTAGAGAGAAAAGGGCTCGCCTGAAAAGATGGTCGAAGAACACCCGAAGAACTTGTCGTTGCTCACATCACCACGAACGGCCTATCCGAGAAGAAGCAAAACGCTACAACAAACAACGGATGCAACATTTACTACTACGGTAAAAGAATCGGCATGCTTATGTGAATGCATGCATGACATGGCAATTATGATGCAATGCAACTTAACAAAATTAAGCGGGATCGGAATCCCGACGCACACATATATGGTTCAAGTTGTTTTTCTACCACGCAAATTAAATGTTGATTAGCATGGCAAAGACAAGGCATGGGTGAGCTACGCAAAATAAAATGGAACCGGGACAATGTAATAACAATCCCGCACATATTCCATATATAGTTATTTAAGTGATATGCAAACTACCACGTGGCTACATGACGCGAGATGCAGACAGGTATATGAATGTCATATTCATATTCTACACATTTTTCTGATAAACTTTCATATAAAATACTTTGTATTCCGAGTTACGGATTAAAAGATGTGAATTTAGCAAGATTCAAACTCTTGCAGCAATTTTATTTGAAAACAGAAAACAGCTGAAACTTATGAAACCGAGGCTCACCTAGCCTGGGACACTGACTTGCGGGGTCGAACTTGCTTACTGAGCGCTGACGAGGATGAGCAGCGCAGGGACGTTTAACACCGGAGGAAGATCCAGATCAAGCCAATGACAAATGGGCCCGGTCTGTCAGCACGGATCTGCAAAATGGAGAATTTAATCCCGTGGAGCAGAGGACTTGATCACACGATCTCCAGATATGAAACAAAGGAACAGACCAGCTGGTCTACCGATCGGATCTGAACAAAATTAGATGTGGAGGTTTAAGATGTGAGTAAGGAGGACATTAACCTGACGAAACTAAATCTGATCGAGAGACAGAGACGGGAAACCGAAGACGACCTTCGCGTCGGGGACGGAACGCCTCATGCTAGGGGCGCGCTCGTGCTGGTCGAGGTGGAAGTAAAAGAGGCTCGAGCAGCCACACGGGTGTGCGCTGCAAGCAAGGACTCAGACCAGATGCGATACAGATTGTTGTTGAAAGAATGAGATAGCTTGCAGTTTGACGCAACCTGCAGGGTGCAACGACGAGATCAGAGGAAGACGAGGACGGGAGTCACGGGCGTGGCAGCCGGAGGACGAGGAGGTGGTCGACAGAGAAAAGCGCGTGGGGATGCAGGACAAGGTCGAGGACGTGGTCGCCCTGGTGACCAGCGAACGGAGGCCCGCACACACGGGCGTCGGTGACGAGGAAGTCTCGGAACCGGATGCGGCGACTGCGACAGAGACGAGGAGGCTGGCCTGCGGATGAGCACCAGGATGGCGCGGTCACGAGCGAGCACCTGAGCGACGCTGCTTGCAGTTGACGGTGACGACTGACGAGGCGCTCGCGGATGACGGACATACTTGGACGGCGCGACAAGGACGGAGCCGAGCTGGAAGGCTTGCTGGCGACGAGAGGAAGCAGGAGGCGGACGGCGTGCTTGGATGGCGTTGGTGTCCTGCGGTGACGCACGGCCGGAGGAGGACACGACCGCGAGGACGCGCAGGAGGTAAGGTGCCTGGAGACGAATAGGAGAAGCCGGAGGTTGCAGGGGACCTTGATGGCGCTTGGCGCCGGGGACGGCGATGTTGGGGTAGAGCCGCGGACGGTAACATGCTGATGCACAGAGGCTTCACCGAGAGGGAAGGAACCAGGACATGGTCGTCACAGGCGTGGCGGACAGGGAGGAAGAAGAGGACCTCCGGGTTGGGGAGAGGAAGAAAGATCAGCGGCGGCGCGAGGATGGAGTAGGTGAGCTAGGGTTAGCAGGCTAGAAGCACCTGGGGGTTTTATAGAGAGGGGGAAGAAGGGGACAGCCATCCCATCAAGCACAGGGGAGACGTGGACATGTTCGATGCACTGCCGTACGAGCAAGAAGAAGGCAAAGAAGAGAAGGTTCAGTGGGCTATTTTTCTGAAGGGATTGATGGGCCGCAACGCCAGGCTTCTTTTTCTTCTTCTATTCTAATTCTTCTGAATCTCCATCTCCCTTCTGCTATTTTGATTGAGGAGAGAAACGAGAGAAAAAGAGAGAGGTTTGAAAAGATTTGCAAAAAATCATTTTCAGAAACTTAGATTATGTCTCTAAACCATTTTTAAAAGGTTTGCGAAACTTATAATTTTACTTGAATTTGAAATAAGAAAAGAGAGGGAGGGTTTATTATAAAACCTTAGGAGCAAATAAAATAGAGTTTAGTCCAAATAATTTTTAGTTTAACAAAAATATACAAGATCATAGATGCATGGATATGATGCATGACGTCAAGATGACGCGAAAAATAAATAACAAGCAATTCTAATATTGGGGATTTTTCCGGGTCGTTACATCATCTATCCATTAGCATCACTGTCCAAAATATTTGAATCACCTTGCAAATATTCAAATTTAATTATGAGAATTTGAGTATTTTCATTATAGAATTAATTCTATAATTCTTTTCAATATGATTCCTTTTACAAAAATGATTCATATGACCATACCTATCAATCCCTATCAAGGTTCATCTTGATCATCACCCAACATCATGCCAATCCTATTCTTGTGGACCTAGTTCATAACATTCAATTTACACTTGAGTAAATTGAATAAGTTGTGATGCATTTTGTTTAGGCTCTCCTTTGATATTGGGGTGATATACTCTTCCCCATGCCACACATATCATAAATCATTCAAATCAAATACTATTCTTGAACTATAACCAAAATTAGTTTGAGTCCTTCAAAGAAGAATTTAAAAATCTGACTTAGACTGTAGCGCCCCGCCTTTTGCTAAAGGCAGAACTCCTGTGTATCTGTGCCATTCCCTGGATCAGTAGATAGCACCACAGTACAAAATGAGAAATCATTGCAATAGCATCAATATTACAACGTAAATCCAGTTACATAGGTATTCAACCTTACGAGTACACAGCATAAAGCATAGATTGCAGTGAGCCTCCATTCTTCATCACGTGCCACATGCAGACATGTTGGAATGTAAGCTCGAGATCCTACTCCTGGTTCCTTACTCGAAATAAAACCTGCACGTTTGAATATGCAGCCCCAGAGGGGTCAGTACAACAACGTACTGGCAAATGACACATATTTGGTGGCATTTTTGTGGAAAGACTATACTACATGACATTTGGCTGGTGGATCTCATAGGCTGATTGCATAAAGCCAATTTTATCCTATAATCCATTTTAATACTTTCTTACAAAATTTTATTTTCAAGGGTCAAGACTACCCCCATACATTACATACTGGCCGGTATGTAGTTCTGGGCGTAACTCAACAAAGTTTGGAACCTCAGGCACCATCACCCCTCGGAGTGTATGGTCCTTAGTTCCCACCTAGGGGTTTCTAGACAGATTTTAGTCATTCCGAAACGGTGATGAGATTCTTCCGTACATTCCATGTCTAGAGACTCAATTGTCCATAACCGAGGACACGGCTAATCGATTAGTTTAAACACCTTGCAAGGGTTGTGCACTTTCACCTTACGATTCATTTTATGCCCATACATAAAATGAAATGAGACCTTTTAGAAGGAGAGGGCAACTAACTTGGCAAGCTCCGTTCTCAACCTACAATTCAACTACCACCACTTCTTGCCTACAAGTTGCGCTCCCACATCTAATCAGTCAAGACAGAGCCCATAATGTCATAAGGCTGCACTGGAAGCACACTAAGCATGGAAGACATAGTAACCTCTTTGTTCCTGGATGGCCATCCCGAGCGGCATTCTGAACCCACATCCTCTTGACGAGGTATGCGTCCCAGAACCCACCTACTTCGCCGCCTCTTATCAAACCAATCCACCCAGGTGTTTCATTTTAGTTGAAGTTCTTAATTTGTTCACAAAACACTTTTAACAAGTGATCTTAGCATGGCATCAATATTATCAAAGTATTTAGCATCCTAACAGGTGGGATTTAAGGATAGCTACACACTACTAGGATCTAAGCATTTTATAAAACAGTTGAATATTCCACCTATCATGCATACTACTGAGTCACACTAATGCAGTAGTAAAAAAATAGGTAGGGGATATGTGTGTCACTTGCCTTTTGAAGATCACGATCCTTCACTTCTCTCAACTAACCACGTAGCTCTTCGCAAAAACTATAGCGCAGGAAATAGCATCGCATAAGCAAATCATTCAAACCCAAGCAAGCTAATCAGATAAAAGAAAGGTGTTTATTTAACAATTTAGATTTATTGAGATGTTATGATGGAAAGATATGGCAAGGGATCATGATTTGTGGGATATGGATTTGAGAGCTTAGTTGGGAAGGATCAATATGATTGGAGAGATGATTGGACTAGGCAAAATATAATTGATGAAGTCTTTATGCTTTATCAAAGCATGAATGAGTTTTAGAAAAGCTCGTGTGAAATAGATCACATAGGTGTGGGATAGTGCAACCACAATACTATTTGAATAAGTGTAACAACATTTATTCTTTAAATAGCATATATCACACTTAGGCACTAGGCTAGGTTTTAAGAATGCTTGAAGTACTCAATTAGCACAGTTGCAAGTTGAATAGTTCAATACATGTGAACAAAACTAAGTAGGCATTGGATTGGGATGGTCAAGTGATTGGAAAAGATTGATCCTCCAAGATTACAATGTAATGATAATAATCCTGGGCTTGGCATAGGCATGTATAGAGTTTAGAATAACTCATGTGAATATATTCACATAGGTATAGAATAGTGCAACAGAACACTACTGAATAAAGTGTGACAACACTTATTCATAATAGTATAAGTTACACATAGGATTGGGTGTGAATGATTGATATTCGAGGACATGGCTCAAATGGTTCTTTGTTCAACATGGTGTATAACACATACTATGGTATGGGTTATAACAACTCCACATTAATAGAACCCAAGTTTGAGATGAGTTCATATTCTACTCAAGTAGCACAATTGCAATTTGAATATATATGAATTAGACAAAAATATGATGAGTGAGGTCTTTATGCTTTATTAAAGCATATTGAATCTTGGGATATCTCATGTGGGTAAATCACATAAGAGACAAAATAGTGCAATAGCAATACTACTGAATAAGTGTAACAACAATTATTCTTAAATAGTATATATTACACTTAGGCAATGGGCTAGGATTCATGAAGCATAGAGTTACTCAATTAACTCATTTGTTAATTGAATAGTTCTATACATGAAATTGGGATCAAGTGGACAGAGATTTGAGTAGGGGTAGATAACATTTGAGATTATGGTTTAAGGTTTCTATTGGGTACATGGAGTATTGGATAGGTGCTATAGTGTTGATTAAATCAACATCACAAAAGATAGCAAGAATAGAATCTATGATTGAGGGGTATCACACTTTACTCAAACAACACAATTGTAATTTGAATATGTGTGAACTAGACATGATAGGTCTGAGTAGATATGATCTTGATCAAGATGTTGTTTAGATAACATTGATGACTAGGTATGAATATAGGATTCACTAAAGTAGAAAGGAACATTGCTAAAAGAAATAGTTTTATTCCTATAGTAGAATTTACTCAAATTACTCAGCTGTAATTTGAATACTATGAACTTAAGCTCATAAGAGTAAGATGGTATGATATTGGGTCAAAGTGATCTCAAGATGATATTTGATATCTAGGTATGATCGTAGGGTTTTCTAAAGTAGAAGGAATCATTGATTGAAATAGAAATAGAATTAATCTATATAGGAATACTCAAATTCTCATGTTAGAATTTTGAATAACTGTGACATGGTTCAAGAAATTATGGGAGTGATGCTACTGGATAGCTTGCAGTAAAACAAAGCTACTGCAATTGGAATCATTCTAAAATAAGTTATAGAAATTTAATTATCACCAAAATAGTGATTTGGACAAATTTGAATGCACAAAGTGTGTGCACGTATCAAATTTGGATTTTCTTGATCCTATGATGTTCTACAAGGTCAGAGGATTCTAGAGACTACAAATTTGTAATTTTTGGATTAACAGAACAAAAGATATGAGTTAAACGGGTTAACGGAAGGTCAGATTCCAATTTGAAAATAGATTCAAATTGAACCCATAAAATATAGGATATTGTTGTACTACTGGATTCTAGAAGTCTCAAGGATTCCAACAGTATCTTATTTGCAAATTTTGGACTTACAGAAGATTTTATATTGATTTTACAAGATCTGTACAGAATCTAACATTTGAATTCGAAATCAAACACGAGTTTTGACTCGGTTGACCAGGGGGGCTGACGAGGCAAGCTACGTGGCGGCTTTTCACTGGAGGATACCGATTCGGTAATTGGACGGATGGAGGCCGTTGGATATTCATAACATGAACGGCTCAGATCAAATCTGGGAGGGGTCCTTACCTAGGGTTCCGGTGGTCAACTCCGGTGAGGTAGCGGCCCAGGTGGTGGACGCCGGCGATGCTCCGGGGGTCTCCGGTGGTGATGGAGTCGCGGACGAGAAGCAGAAGGGCTCGGAATCTTGGTCGGTGATGACGTGAGCTTCCCGAGGCGACGTCAAACTGCGGCTGGAATTCCAGAGCGGCTCGGTGGTAGATGATTCCGTCGTTGTGCTGCAAGATTGGACAAAACAGAAGCGTCACGACATGCGCCTGAGAGAGAGGAAGGGAATGGTACAGGAGAGAGGACGCGGCGAGGATTCGACGCACTGGAATCGACGAGATTTGGCTGCTGCCCTGCGGAGCTCCGGCGAGGGATTCACGCAGCCTGGCGGCGCTGTTGGCTCGGGAACAGAAGGAGAATTGGAGAGAAGGGGTAGGGCTTTTATAGGCGCAGGGGAGAGCGACGAAACGGGCGGGCAATTAATCGAATTGAAGAGGAGAATTTACAGGGAGGAAACGGTCTCCGGCGAGTTTTCTGGTCCAAGCTTGAAGACGACTTCGCCCTGACGTGTGGGACCCGGCGTCAGCGAGAGAAGGAGGTTTTAGGAGCATACCGGTTCGGGATTTGCCGATGGGCCGTGGGCGGATTCTGTTATCGGGCCGAGGGGGTTCCCGGGGTCCAATTTCATATTTTTCTCTTCTTTGCTTCTTTTCCTTTTCTGTTTTTCTTATTTCTTTCATAGATTTTGCAAAAAGGCTTCAATTCAATTCAAACCACTTTCACAAATTTTCTAAAAATCAATGCAATGATTTAACACTGCAAGAAATCTAGCTTTCAGAAATGGGACAAGATTTTCAAAAGGTTTCTTAAACTAAATCAAAAGGGGTTTGCTTACATAAAGCTAAATAGGGTTTGAAAATAATTCCCTTTGAAATAAGAGATAATACTTTATAAAATAATGTTTGAAATTATCTTTCAAACTTAGTTCTTTAAAATACAATATTTACTAAATAAAACACATTTGTGATTGACTCCTTTGCAAGCAAGCTTGCATAGGTTTGAATAAAGGAGGGAAAAATAGTATTTTGATACTTGATCTTTCTAAAAGAAGTTCTTCAAGAAAATAATAGGAAGTTTAAAATAGTTTTCAAATAAAGCTTTCAAATAGACTAAAAAAGTTTTAAATCTTTGTGAAATTCCAATCATCTCAAGCAAAACAAAAGCAAAAAAAAAATTCCCCAAAATTTGATAAAATCTTGGGATGTTACAGACTACCACCCTTAAAAGAAATCTCGTCCTCGAGATTGGAGAAGCTAGAAAGAAAGTAGGCATTAGGTTATTTGGGTTTAGGTATCTGGGTGGCTACCACCCTTAAAAGAAAATTCCTCTTGGTGGTATCTTTATGCTTCCTTAGGCACTTGCATTTTGTTCCCAGCTTGCATTCACTGTTGTGTTATTTTCCCTGAATCGCTCTTCTCATGCATTTTGATGTTCACAACTATGTTCAAAAGTGGGCATACCTAGGGTTCCATCCAATTCTGGTGATAGGCAGATATCATCCATCGCGTTGTCATCAATAAGGTAGTCCACATCTTCATTTACAATAGGTGGGTGTCTATTCACAAATCCGGGCACCAACCTTCCTTATGGGACTGCTTGAGGTAACCTTACTCTATCGTAGAGCTTTCTATCCAACGGGGTAGTTGTTGAACTACTTTGGACACTGAGGAGTCACTCTTTGGTTAAATCAGAGGACCAAGCTGAGTTGTCTCCTCCTTGGGTCATTCAGAAGGCCAAGCTGAGAGGGTATCCTCTCATCATCTCAACTTTCTTATCATCATCCTTAGAGGTTCTTCATCTATTGGTTGCTTCCTTATACCATTCTGCTCTTCAATTTTCCATGATACCATTCTGTTCTGGTAACCTTCCTGGTTGTTGCACATCTTCCAAGAATGTGTATCTAGCCTTTTCTTGGTCGGTCCTCACCAAGGCCAAGACAGCATACAGGCTATCACCATACTCCTTGTTGCTTTTTAGCTGATTTTCATTGCAGAATCTCAAAAGATGACTCAGTGCCAAGTACTGCATGCTTGCCCCACGAACATGATGAGACCACACATCCCAATGAATTAGGATGGCATCTCTCTGTAGTCTTCTCATGCATTTCATAGGGGTAAACAAGGTGGACTCTGTAAGAGGTACTTGCACCTTTAAGGGACGAAAGGTCGCCTTATAACCAGTATTGTTGAATCTCTTCTTGATACCGGTGCTCATCATGCTATCTGCCACTAGTACCAGATGGTCCTTAAGAATTCCTTTCGCAACCATCTTCATAGTCATTGGAAGACGCTGGTCAACTTGATCATATCTCGAAGATGAACTCCTTTGCAAGAATAAGGGATCTAACGAAGCTCTCATGGGCAGGAAGGTAGTTGAACAGGCAGTAGCCGAAGCTGAACAGTCTTCGTCTTCAACGCCCACTGAGCAAAACGTTTCTGATTCGTGTAGCCGTTCAATAAACCAAATCCTCACCGTATTCCTACGTTTTGGCCACACTGGCTCACTATAAGGGGTGTAACATATTATCCTCCTAAGGTTATGGTTTAACGACGTCGTCTCTCATGTAGGTATGTCTCTCTAGATTCACCATTCCTCATACCAAGAGCGAACAATATGAGTAGTCGTCATGGGGGCCAATCCATGTCGCACCCAATCATTACCTTGTATTTGGTTTGGTGCATCTCGCATTCTAACTCTCGGTCAACCTCACTAGCTTTGAAAAAGTTTTCTTGGGTATGGACGTCAAAATTCCAAATCCCATTTTTGAATGTTGATAACAAAATCTATCGTTCCTAGCTAGAGGTTTTCAACAAAGCTCATGGCAATAATCCTTAAGTTGTAGATCCTTTGGTTTGCCATTTAAGAGGAATTAAAATCCTTTCCATTACTCTGTTTGCTCTTTCCATTGCTCTGTTTGCTCTTTCCATTGCTCTGTTTGTCCTTTTCATTGCTCTGTTTGTTATTTCCATTGCTCTGTTTGCTCCTTTCCACCTTTCTCGCGTGAGGTGGTTGAATAGAATTACTTCCACATTAGTTATATCTTGGGGTGTCTTCTTATTGTTTGCGAGGTATCCTCCAGCTATCCTAGCTTACTGGAGTCTTGGGGTATCATCCTTTGTGCAGCCTCTTGCGTAATGTTCCAGTCTCTTGTATTTGAAACACTACCTCTTGTTGTTGTATTCTGTATCCTTATCTCCACTGGGGGTCATTGTAGTTGTTCTGTCGTTGAGAATACTTTGGTTTGGGTTTTGGGACAAGTTTAGGTCTTAGCATAGATGAGAATTAGATAGAAGAGATCTAAAAGAAAATTCCTACCCAAATATAACAGATCAAAACAATTCATCTTACAAACAACATCTAACAAACATTCATCAAATCAAGCAAACTAGTTTTCAAACGAACGGGAAGGTACGATCATCCACAAGTCGGTATGATCATAAACGTCTATTACATGTCGTTGCTTATTAAAATTTCCTAAATGGAGGTCCAACTAAGGCTTCTTGGTACTCTTCTAAGCAGATCCATTGTTCTGGTCCAGCTGCTTCAGTAGATTGATAATTTGCTCATCCTTGGATTTGATGAGGTCTCCTTGAACACTAAGTTCAGATTCCAACTTTTCCATGTCACCTTGAAGTTGGTTCATGGTTTCCTTCAATGCAGTAGTGTCTTCCTTTTCTTCCTTCAGGTCTTGCTGAGTATTATGAAGTCTCCACTTGAGTCTTTCTCCAAGTTCCTTTATAGCGGACCAAGCAGCACATCTTGCTGAGTCAAGGAATGATGGATACATCTCGGAGTTGGTGAACATCCAAAGTCCCATCTTCTTGTGGTCATCTTCTTTATTCTTGTATAGGTGTAGTTGCACCCACCAGTATTCTTCACCTTTATCCATCACGGGAAATCCTTTGTAAACGGCTTCTCCTTGCATTCCCATGCTTAACATGAGGTTCTTCAATGCTTTGGGAAACTCAGTCTCACTCTTTAGGGTCATGATCATCACTGGTCCTTTCTTCAGTGATTCAATGAGGCTGGTCATCTAAATTAGAAAGAAGAGTAGTGTAAAACAAATGAATGGGGTAACTTCTTACAAGAAAATTTCAAACTAAAAGTATATAGATTGATCTCATTTAGAAAACTGAATTGATTTTCTTTTTGAAGAGAGAGGAAAGAATCCTAGGGCTTCCTAGTCTATTCCAAACCTAGGGTCTCGATCCTACAGGCAACACTATGCTCTGATACCATTCTGTAGTGCCCCGCCTTTTGCTAAAGGCAGAACTCCTGTGTATCTGTGCCATTCCCTGGATCAGTAGATAGCACCACAGTAAAAAATGAGAAATCATTGCAATAGCATCAATATTACAACGTAAATCCAGTTACATAGGTATTCAACCTTACGAGTACACAGCATAAAGCATAGATTGCAGTGAGCCTCCATTCTTCATCACGTGCCACAGGCAGACATGTTGGAATGTAAGCTCGAGATCCTACTCCTGGTTCCTTACTCGAAATAAAACCTGCACGTTTGAATATGCAGCCCCAGAGGGGTCAGTACAACAACGTACTGGCAAATGACACATATTTGGTGGCATTTTTGTGGAAAGACTATACTACATGACATTTGGCTGGTGGATCTCATACGCTGATTGCATAAAGCCAATTTTATCCTATAATCCATTTTAATACTTTCTTACAAAATTTTATTTTCAAGGGTCAAGACTACCCCCATACATTACATACTGGCCGGTATGTAGTTCTGGGCGTAACTCAACAAAGTTTGGAACCTCAAGCACCATCACCCCTCGGAGTGTATGGTCCTTAGTTCCCACCTAGGGGTTTCTAGACAGATTTTAGTCATTCCGAAACGGTGATGAGATTCTTCCGTAC
Source organism: Dactylis glomerata (assembly GCA_007115705.1). Taxonomy (NCBI): domain Eukaryota; kingdom Viridiplantae; phylum Streptophyta; class Magnoliopsida; order Poales; family Poaceae; genus Dactylis; species Dactylis glomerata. The sequence continues at coordinate 1,238,232 of QXEO01001691.1, read as the reverse complement.
ATTCCATGTCTAGAGACTCAATTGTCCATAACCGAGGACACGGCTAATCGATTAGTTTAAACACCTTGCAAGGGTTGTGCACTTTCACCTTACGATTCATTTTATGCCCATACATAAAATGAAACGAGACCTTTTAGAAGGAGAGGGCAACTAACTTGGCAAGCTCTGTTCCCAACCTACAATTCAACTACCACCATTTCTTGCCTACAAGTTGCACTCCCACATCTAATCAGTCAAGACAGAGCCCATAATGTCATAAGGCTGCACTGGAAGCACACTAAGCATGGAAGACATAGTAACCTCTTTGTTCCTGGGTGGCCATCCCGAGCGGCATTCTGAACCCACATCCTCTTGACGAGGTATGCGTCCCAGAACCCACCTACTTCGCCGCCTCTTATCAAACCAATCCACCCAGGTGTTTCATTTTAGTTGAAGTTCTTAATTTGTTCACAAAACACTTTTAACAAGTGATCTTAGCATGGCATCAATATTATCAAAGTATTTAGCATCCTAACAGGTGGGGTTTAAGGATAGCTACACACTACTAGGATCTAAGCATTTTATAAAACAGTTGAATATTCCACCTATCATGCATACTACTGAGTCACACTAATGCAGTAGTAAAAAATAGGTAGGGGATATGTGTGTCACTTGCCTTTTGAAGATCACGATCCTTCACTTCTCTCAACTAACCACGTAGCTCTTCGCAAAAACTATAGCGTAGGAAATAGCATCGCATAAGCAAATCATTCAAACCCAAGCAAGCTAATCAGATAAAAGAAAGGTGTTTATTTAACAATTTAGATTTATTGAGATGTTATGATGGAAAGATATGGCAAGGGATCATGATTTGTGGGATATGGATTTGAGAGCTTAGTTGGGAAGGATCAATATGATTGGAGAGATGATTGGACTAGGCAAAATATAATTGATGAAGTCTTTATGCTTTATCAAAGCATGAATGAGTTTTAGAAAAGCTCGTGTGAAATAGATCACATAGGTGTGGGATAGTGCAACCACAATACTATTTGAATAAGTGTAACAACATTTATTCTTTAAATAGCATATATCACACTTAGGCACTAGGCTAGGTTTTAAGAATGCTTGAAGTACTCAATTAGCACAGTTGCAAGTTGAATAGTTCAATACATGTGAACAAAACTAAGTAGGCATTGGATTGGGATGGTCAAGTGATTGGAAAAGATTGATCCTCCAAGATTACAATGTAATGATAATAATCCTGGGCTTGGCATAGGCATGTATAGAGTTTAGAATAACTCATGTGAATATATTCACATAGGTATAGAATAGTGCAACAGAACACTACTGAATAAAGTGTGACAACACTTATTCATAATAGTATAAGTTACACATAGGATTGGGTGTGAATGATTGATATTCGAGGACATGGCTCAAATGGTTCTTTGTTCAACATGGTGTATAACACATACTATGGTATGGGTTATAACAACTCCACATTAATAGAACTCAAGTTTGAGATGAGTTCATATTCTACTCAAGTAGCACAATTGCAATTTGAATATATATATGAATTAGACAAAAATATGATGAGTGAGGTCTTTATGCTTTATTAAAGCATATTGAATCTTGGGATATCTCATGTGGGTAAATCACATAAGAGACAAAATAGTGCAATAGCAATACTACTGAATAAGTGTAACAACAATTATTCTTAAATAGTATATATTACACTTAGGCAATGGGCTAGGATTCATGAAGCATAGAGTTACTCAATTAACTCATTTGTTAATTGAATAGTTCTATACATGAAATCGGGATCAAGTGGACAGAGATTTGAGTAGGGGTAGATAACATTTGAGATTATGGTTTAAGGTTTCTATTGGGTACATGGAGTATTGGATAGGTGCTATAGTGTTGATTAAATCAACATCACAAAAGATAGCAAGAATAGAATCTATGATTGAGGGGTATCACACTTTACTCAAACAACACAATTGTAATTTGAATATGTGTGAACTAGACATGATAGGTCTGAGTAGATATGATCTTGATCAAGATGTTGTTTAGATAACATTGATGACTAGGTATGAATATAGGATTCACTAAAGTAGAAAGGAACATTGCTAAAAGAAATAGTTTTATTCCTATAGTAGAATTTACTCAAATTACTCAGCTATAATTTGAATACTATGAACTTAAGCTCATAAGAGTAAGATGGTATGATATTGGGTCAAAGTGATCTCAAGATGATATTTGATATCTAGGTATGATCGTAGGGTTTTCTAAAGTAGAAGGAATCATTGATTGAAATAGAAATAGAATTAATCTATATAGGAATACTCAAATTCTCATGTTAGAATTTTGAATAACTGTGACATGGTTCAAGAAATTATGGGAGTGATGCTACTGGATAGCTTGCAGTAAAACAAAGCTACTACAATTGGAATCATTCTAAAATAAGTTATAGAAATTTAATTATCACCAAAGTAGTGATTTGGACAAATTTGAATGCACAAAGTGTGTGCACATATCAAATTTGGATTTTCTTGATCCTATGATGTTCTACAAGGTCAGAGGATTCCAGAGACTACAAATTTGTAATTTTTGGATTAACAGAACAAAAGATATGAATTAAACGGGTTAACGGAAGGTCAGATTCCAATTTGAAAATAGATTCAAATTGAACCCATAAAATATAGGATATTATTATACTACTGGATTCTAGAAGTCTCAAGGATTCCAACGGTATCTTATTTGCAAATTTTGGACTTACAGAAGATTTTATATTGATTTTACAAGATCTGTACAGAATCTGACATTTGAATTCGAATTCAAACACGGGTTTTGACTCGGTTGACCAGGGGGGCTGACGAGGCAAGCTACGTGGCGGCTTTTCACTGGAGGATACCGATTCGGTAATTGGACGGATGGAGGCCGTTGGATCTTCATAACATGAACGGCTCAGATCAAATCTGGGAGGGGTCCTCACCTAGGGTTCCGGTGGTCAACTCCGGCGAGGTAGCGGCCCAGGTGGTGGATGCCGGCGATGCTCTGGGGGTCTCCGGTGGTGATGGAGTCGTGGACGAGAAGCAGAAGGGCTCGGAATCTTGGTCGGTGATGACGTGAGCTTCCCGAGGCGACGTCAAACTGCGGCTGGAATTCCACAGCGGCTCGGTGGTAGATGATTCCGTCGTTGTGCTGCAAGATTGGACAAAACAGAAGCGTCACGACGTGCGCCTGCGAGAGAGGAAGGGAATGGTATAGGAGAGAGGACGCGGTGAGGATTCGATGCACCGGAATCGACGAGATTTGGCTGCTGCCCTGCGGAGCTCCGGCGAGGGATTCGCGCAGCCTGGCGGCGCTGTTGGCTCGGGAACAGAAGGAGAATTGGAGAGAAGGGGTAGGGATTTTATAGGCGCAGGGGATAGCGACAAAACGGGCGGGCAATTAATCGAATTGAAGAGGAGAATTTACAGGGAGGAAACGGTCTCCGGCGAGTTTTCCGGTCCAAGCTTGAAGACGACTTCGCCCTGACGTGTGGGACCCGGTGTCAGCGAGAGAAGGAGGTTTTAGGAGCGTACCGGTTCGGGATTTGCCGATGGGCCATGGGCGGATTCTGTCATCGGGCCGAGGGGGTTCCCGGGGTCCAATTTCATATTTTTCTCTTCTTTGCTTCTTTTCCTTTTCTGTTTTTCTTATTTATTTCATAGATTTTACAAAAAGGCTTCAATTCAATTCAAACCACTTTCAGAAATTTTCTAAAAATCAATGCAATGATTTAACACTGCAAGAAATCTAGCTTTCAGAAATGGGACAAGATTTTCAAAAGGTTTCTTAAACTAAATCAAAAGGGGTTTGCTTACATAAAGCTAAATAGGGTTTGAAAATAATTCCCTTTGAAATAAGAGATAATACTTTATAAAATAATGTTTGAAATTATCTTTCAAACTTAGTTCTTTAAAATACAATCTTTGCTAAGTAAAACACATTTGTGATTCACTCCTTTGCAAGCAAGCTTGCATAGGTTTGAATAAAGGAGGGAAAATAGTATTTTGATACTTGATCTTTCTAAAAGAAGTTCTTCAAGAAAATAATAGGAAGTTTAAAATAGTTTTCAAATAAATCTTTCAAATAGACTCAAAAAGTTTTAAATCTTTGTGAAATTCCAATCATCTCAAGCAAAACAAAAGCAAAAAAAAAATTCCCCAAAATTTGATAAAATCTTGGGATGTTACATAGACATATCTTCAAAAGTTAAACCTAGTTTAATTTAAATCTCTTGTTCAAGAAAATCTTGTGGCCAAGAAGCCACCACCACTCTAAATAACTTTCATACCTATTCAACCCCAAGCCAACTTAGCCCTTGGCCTATATGTAACTACTCAATTCACAAATGAGTTAATTGAGTAATTCAATGTATCACCAATACATACCCAAGCCTATGTGTAACCTATACTATTATGAATAAGTGTTGTCACACTTTATTCAGTAGTGTTTTGTTGCACCATTATATACTTATGTGAATCTATTCACATGAGTCATCTCTAAACTCTAACCATGCTTATACCAAGCATAAGGTTCTATCCCTTCATTGTAATCTTGGAGGACCAATCCTTTCCAATCCTTTCCAACCATTACACCTTGCCATCCAAACTCTCAATCCATATCTTGTAAGCCAAGGTTCTAGCCATATCTCTCTCATCACAGAAATCATAAGAACTTTAAAATGTTAAACCAATCCTTTTCATTTGCTTGTCTTGCTTGATTTGTTGCTTTTGGTGTGGTGTGTTTACTTTGTATATCTCTATATTATAGATTGGTTTGGAGATCCCTACATTTTGTTGAGAGAAGAGAAAGGGATTTAAGCTTCAAAAGGCAAGTGACACACATACTTCCACCTATCTTTTATTATATGCATTAGTGGTTTCAATACTGTGCATGGTATGAAATTTTTCAAAGTGGTTATGAAATGCTTAGCTCCTAGTAGTGGTAGCTATCCCTTAAACCCCACTTGCTAGGATTGCAAACTTACTATGGAAAATGATGCCATGCCTTGTTTTCAAATTGTTATGAAAATTAAAATACAATCCCAATGAAACACCTGGGTGGAAATGGCATTGCTTGGTTTATGTTGAGTGGCTACCCAGGGCTATACACTTGGCTATCAACCCAGGATTTGTGTGGTTGTCATCGACTGGGGGTACACTTGTGGATGGCCACCCAGGAACAAAGAGACTACCATGTCTTCCATGCTTAGTGAGCTTCCAGTGCAGCCTTATGACAATATGGGCTCTGTCTTGATTGAGTATGTTGTGAGGGTTCATCCATGGGTACTGACAGAGGGTGGTATTTTGGGCACGGTCATATCCGGATGGTTGAATGCTCCTTCTGAAAGGTCTTGTCTCATTCTTCTCTCTGGGTAGAATGGGTCTTAAGGTGAAAGTGCACAACCCCTGTAGGGTGTCAAACTAATCGATTAGCCGTGTCCCCGGTTACGGACAACTTGAGTTCCTAGACATGGATGTACGGAAGAGTCTCATCACCATTTCTAAATAAAATAAAATTGTTTAGAAACACTCAGGACAGGGACTACTCAGGGCTACACACCTGGCTATCAACCCAGGACTTGTGTGGTGGTTTTCACCTGAGGGTTATCCTGGTTTTGTTGAGTAACTACTCAGGGCTGCACACCTGGCTATCAACCCAGGATTTGTGTAGTGGTTTTCACCTGGGCGTTATCTTGACCCTTAAAGTTTTCAAAGGATAAAAAAAGAAATGTTTTGATTTGGAAAATATAGGATAAAATTTGTTTTGTGCATATTAGCCCAAAACTCCACCAGCCAAATATCATGTAGATAGCTATTTCACAATAGCCACCAAATAAGTGTCATTTGCCAGTACATCATTGTACTGACCCCCATTTATGGGGCTGCATATTCAAATGTGCAGGTTTTCAGATAAAGATCATTTAGTAGGATCTCAAGACTGCATCCCAACATGTCTGCCTGTGGCACATGATGAAGATGGAGACTCATTGCCACTTTGTTTTCCGCTGTGTTTCTGTAAGGTTTGAGACTTATGTAACTGGATCTGCGAGATAATATTTGATACTATTGCAATGATCACTATATTTTGTACTGTGGTGCTATCAGTGATCCAGGGAATAGCACTTAACACAGGTGTTCCACCTTAAATCAAAGGTGGGGCATTACAAAATGGTATCAGAGCATAGTCTTGCCTGTAGGATCGAGACCCTAGGTTTGGATTAGACTAGGAAACCCCAGAATGATATCACAGGAGTATCATTGCAATTAGGATGTTTGTTAAAAAAATTATTGCTTTACAAATACTATTTGTTTCATTCCCTCGTAAGACTTGTCACATTCATTTACTTACACTGTCCTTCTTTCAAAATTTTAGATGACGTTCACCAAGTTGAAGATTCCCTTTGACGATGACACAAAGTGCTTTAGCGATCAGCTTTCCCGCCTCTCTCGAATGCTGAACTTGACCCCTCCCACTTTTCAGGGTAGAGTGATACCCTGCGTGGTTCCAGAGATCGTCCGCTGGGAGATCGAGACTAGGATCGAAGGACATACCATTGATACCCCCACAGAGACAGTGGTGTACTCGAGGATGTACCCAGGTTGGGAGACTGGTGTCTTGATGGCCATGGAGGAGGCATTAGCTCGCATATGTGGATGTACGTCCAGGAGATATCAGAGTTGGGCAACTCTATCCATCAGTTTGGGAGGCGCAACCCTGATGGATGGGCCTTGAGGACTCCAGGGCGTCTGATACATCTCAAACGTATCTATAATTTTTGATGCTCCATGCTTGTTTTTGCACCATTTTCCTTGTGTTTTGTTACACTTCATGGCGTTTTTATGCAATTTCCGGAACTAACCTATTGACAAGATGCCACAGTGCCAGTTCCCTGTTTTCTGCTGTTTTTGTGTTTTAGAAAAGCTACACAGGAAATATTCTCGGAATTGGACGAAACAAAAGCCAGAAGTCTTATTTTTCCCGGAAGCTTCCCGAAGACCGAAAGAGAGCCGGAGGGGGGCCAGAGGCCGCCCTCACACATAGGTGGCGCGACCCAGGCCCTGGCCGCGCCACCCTGGTGTGAGGAGCCCCTGGCTGCCCCCTGATGACGCCCCTTCGCCTATAAGAAGCCTCGGGACGGAAAACCCTAAAGGAGTCGGCGAAATTTCCAGAACAGTTCCACAACGCCGCCGCCGTCGTCGACAAATTTTGGGGGACAGAAGTCTCTGTTCCGGCACCCTGCCGGGACGGGGAAGTGCCCCCGGAGCCATCTCCATCGGTCTCCATCGCCGTCTCCGCCATCTCCATCGACCTCACCGCCATCTCCATCAACCTTGCTGTCTCCTATGATGAGGAGGGAGTAGTTCACCCTCGGGGCTGAGGGCTCTACCGGTAGCTATGTGGTTCACCTCTCTCTCTCTCCCATGATGTGATCTTTATGTGATCATGAGCTTTGTATCATGTTGAATAAGTAGATGTTACTCTTCTTCATTATGTGTACTCTAGTGTGTTATTAAAGTAATCTATTCCTCCTGCCATGGTGTAATTGTGACAGTGCGTGCATCATGGTGGTACTTGGTCTAGGCTACGATTGTGATCTTTTATGGATTGTGAGAATAATTATCACTATGATAGTATTGAAGTGATCTATTCCTCCTTTCATGGTGTAATGTTGACAGTGTGTGCACCGTGTTAGTACTTGGTCTAAGTTGCAATAATATCTATCTTGAGTTGTGATTTAATTTGGATATCTCTATGAGTGGTGTTTGTCAAGTACTTGATGAACTTTGAGGAGTGCTTCGTAGCCCTACGCAATGATTAGTGTTATTCAATAGGAGAGTAATTCAGAGTACCATAGTGAAGAGAAGTTATTTATTTGCTCAATTATGTTATATTTGTTGGGAGTGTGTCCACTAGTGAAAGTATGATCCCTAGGCCTTGTTTCCAAGCTTTGCACACCGTTTACTTGCTGTTTTGTTACTTGTTTGCTTGCTGCCTTTTTTATTCCAGATTGTATTTACTACTTATAATCATCCATACCACTTGTATTTCACTATCTCTTCGCCGAACTAGTGCACCTATACATCTGACAAGTGTATTGGGTGTGTTGGGGACACAAGAGACTATCGGTATCGTAATTGCAGGGTTACTTGAGAAGAATAGCTTTGCCCTCTTCCTCCCTGAGTTCGATAAACCTTGGGTGATCCACTTAAGGGAAACTTGCTGTTGTTCTACAAACCTCTGCACTTGGAGGCCCAACACTGTCTACAAGAACAGACGCGTGTGTAGACATCAAGCTCTTTTCTGGCGCCGTTGCCGGGGAGGTAAGGTAAAAGGTACTCACATTCTTTGGCTACTAAGTCTTTTAGTTGCTGGTGAGTGCTCGAAGTTATTTCCTTTAGATTCTGCAATTACATCTTTTTGTTTCTTGTTTTTATTTTCACTAGTTAGGCTTGATGGAAAACAAAGAGTTCTTTAGTCTTTTTCCTGAGTTTAGATATGAAGTGTTTGATGAGAAAATTGAAAAACCTTTGGAGCTTAATTTGCATGCTAATAGTGTTGTTAGTATGAATGTTTCGAACACTGTTATTACTAATGCTATAGAAAAGTCTAAGCTTGGGGAAGCTGGTTTTGTTAAGCATGATATTTTTAGTTTCCCAGCTTTAGTGGAGAAAATTTGCTCTGATGATATTTTATCTCCCATATGTGATGTTCCTTCTTATGATGATATGTTTGAAGAATATGCTTTGCGAAATAGTTGTTCTTTAGCTTGTGATGATGAGTATAATATTTTCAGTTCACCTACTTTTGAGGAGAAAACTAGTTATGATTACAATATGCCTCCTATTTTTGATGATTATGGTGATGAGAATAATTATTCTGTTGAATCTGCTCCTACTACGATTGTTCATGTGGGGAGTATTAATCATTTTATGTGTGTGGCTCATGATAGAGATGCTTTATGTGATAGTTATATTATTAGTTCTATTCATGATGCTACTGAAATTTATTATGAGAGAGGGAAACATGGTTTGATGGATCTCAACAATATTGAGTTTCCCCTCTTTATGTTGCAATTCTTGAAGTTGTACTTATTTTGCCTTCCTATGCTTTTTGCTTTGCGCTTTTATGACTTGTCTCTTTACAAGACTATTTTTCATAGGAAGTGGTTTAGATTTAAATGTGTTCCATACTTGCTTTTTGATGCTCTCTATTGCTTTAAGTTCCTATATGGCGCATTTGCCTCAAGCTCTTATATGGCGCCCACATGAGCATCTTTGCAAATTACTGCGCCTAGCTCAAAGGCGTTAAAGAAAAGCACTCTTGGGAGATAACCCATTGTTTTATTTTCAGTACTTTTTCTTTTATTTGAGTCTTAGAAGTTATTACTACTGTAATTACCGCTCCTTATCTTGTTTATTTCGTTTTTGTGCCATGAGAAGCCTCTAATTCGAGTGAGGTAAAGATTTGGGGATGTTGCTGTCCTGAAACTGTTTTCGGTGCTGCACCGTAAAAATTCGTATAAATTCTCTGTATATATTTTGGACCTGCGATTTCTTGTGCATATGCCCCAGGTTATATCCAAACTTTCGTTAGTAGAACACTTTTTGATTTGAGCAACAGAAAACCCCTAAAAAATTCGACCTTTGTCAGCTGTTCTGTTTTGACAGATTTCTGCCAATATTTGTGTTTGCCGCTTTATCGCTTTCTTTTGAGTTCTTTTGATCACGGAACTTTTTGGGGAAGTTGCTACAGTAGTATTTGCTATATATGTGGTGGTTTTGAGTTGAAACCTGAAGCAATAAGAGGTTGATTATATGTTATGCTACACTAATGTTGCTAATAGTTTTGTGTTTAGTTTTGTATGAAGTAAGTTTTCAAGTGTAGGGATTGGAGAATGATGAGATGAGTTGAAGAATGGACAAAAGATCAAGCTTGGGGATGCCCATGCATCACCCCAAGAAATATCCAAGAAGTACAAGCGTCAAAGCTTTGGGATGCCCCCGAGGCACCCCTTCTTCATCGGCAAAAATCAGGTCACCTTTCAAGACACTATATTTTTATTGCTTCATGCACTATGCGTTTTTCTTGGAGCGTCAGTTGTTTTTGTTTTCAGTATTAGTTTAGTTTAGTTTGCTGCAATAAATGGTTAGATCACATCATGTTTCTTTTGGAGGAGATGAACTCGCTTTTCATTGCCAAGAACACTCTAGTTTTCACTCTTATCGTTCAACGAGTGTTCTCTTTTTCTGCTACTCCTTTTGGTTTTCATTTTCGCCTTGATTTGTGTTCAAATCTTGTTTTATATTTGCATCAAGGTGTATTTGGGCCTCTGGTCTTTATTGGTTTTCATCAAAAGAGGTGTTTATAAAAAATTTGAATGGTGTTGGAAAAGAGAAAAAGCTTTATGCAAAAAAGTGGTACAAGAAGAAGCTTGTGTAGACTGCGGCCTAGGATTTTGCATGTCGTGCTTGATGTCTTTTTGATAGTATGCTTAGTGGTTTTGCTGTAGCATGACTTGTCTCAAATAACTGAGATTGCTTAATGAGCCTTTGAAAAAATCATGCGTTGTTTTTATCGTTTGGAAGCATTATTTTGGTTTTCTCCTTGATGCTTTATTTGGGTTGACTTGGCGCATGCTCACACATGTTAGACTCATACAAAGTCGCCAATAGCCTCTATGATCATTTAGTTTTTGACTTTTGATGCCATCTTATGCTTCTTTTAATGTTGCTTTGTCGCTTTGCATGATTATGGCCGTTATTGCTCTCTTAGTTGGTCGCTCCCAGTCTTTTGCTAGCCCTCACCTTGTACTGAGTATGAGCTCTACTCATGCATCCAACTCCCAAAAACCAAGTTTGCCATTGTGTCCACTATAAATTCCTATGCATGGTATTTGTAAGCCATTCCAAGTAAATTTTCATGTGCTACCTTTCAAAAAACCTTCAAAATACTTCTCATTTTGTGACACTGTTTTTAGATCATGGGGATGTAGTGGTCGGATTTGCTATCTTCCATATTGCTTATTCCAAAAAGAAAGAAAGAAAGAAAAAAAGGCACTCCTCCATGGTATGTGAATGTTGGTGGGCACCCGATGGAATCGGTTAGCCATGGTTTGAGAAAGGAAAAAAGGTGGGGAGGAGTGCCAAGCTTTATAAAAAGAGCACAAAAAGTGCCAATCTCTCTCTCAAAAACTTGCTTCATTTTTGTATGGAAGATAGTAAGAACCCCATTGCCAGTTGTTGACAAAAGCAACCACCTCTCAAAACCCAATTTTTGTCTCTCTATTTTTCAAATGAAAAGCTCTAGCACATGTTTAATCACTGCTTCCCTCTGCGAAGGGCCTTTCTTTTACTTTTATGTTGAGTCACCACCTTCTATCCTTATGCACCATAAGAGAGCATAGTTGTCATTCTTAGTATAATGTGCATTGTCCCAAAGTTTTCATTGATTGATTCATATTGTTGGTTTCACTTGTTCTCAAATTATTTGTATCTAGTCGCCCTCTTAAACTTGAAGGTGTCCTATGCATTTATGTTTTGCTACTCCATGAGGGACAAGCTGAAAACCATTTACTATGTTTTTCCATATGATTTGAACACACATTTGACTTTCATTGTTTCATTATTCATGATCTTTTGTTTGTGTTCATTTTCATGTTTATAACATGGTTGCTAAGTTCCTATTGTCAAGATTATATCTTCATGCCCATGTTTTAAGTTCTTATGATCCCAGCTCACAACGCTTACATATATGATCAAGATTGTGATGGTGCATGTCACCTCAAAAATTATTCTTTTGTTATCACTTACCTACTCGAGGACGAGCAGGAGTTAAGCTTGGGGATGCTGATATGTCTCAAACGTATCTGTAACGCCCCACCTTTAGATTAAGGTGGAACACCTGTGTTATGTGCTATTCCCTGGATCAATGATAGCACCACAGAACAAAATATAGTAATCATCGCATAGTATCAAGATTACACGCAGATCCAGATACATAAGTCTCACAAATTATTACAAATCTTCAGTCTCAAAGACCGACAAGGAAAACAGAGTTCAACTTAAGCACAACGGAACTAGAATAGTAACGAGCCTCCATCTTCAGCATGCGCCACAGGCAGTCATGTTGGTATGTAGACTCGAGATCCTAACACTTCATTCCTCATCAGACGAACCTCCACATTTGATTATGCAGCCCCATGAATTGGGGTCAGTACAATGATGTACTGGCAAATGACACATATTTGGTGGCAGTTGTGAAAGAACTAGCTACATGCTATTTGGCTGGTGGATCTCTGGGCTAGTTTGCATAAAGCCAATTTTGTCCTATTTTAAAGTCAAGATTTTATTTCGAAGATTTTATTTTCAAAGGGTCGAAATAACCCCCAAATACTACATAGTTGCAAGTTATGTAGCACTGGGCGCAATTCAACAAAGTTGGAACCTCAGGCACCACCACCCCTCGGAGTGTATGGTCCTTAGTTCCTACCTAGGAGTTTCTAGACAGATTTTAGTCATTTAGAATCGGTGATGAGATTCTTCCGTACATTCCATGTCTAGAGACTCAATTGTCCATAACCGAGGACACGACTAATCGATTAGTTTTTGACACCTTGCAAGGGTTGTGCACTTTCACCTTACGATTCATTTTATGCCCATACATAAAATGAAACGAGACCTTTTAGAGGAGAGAGCAACTAACCGGCAAGATCCGTTCCCAACCTATAATTCAACTACCACCATCTCCTTGCACACAAGTTGCACTCCCACATCTAATCAGTCAAGACAGAGCCCATAATGTTATAAGGCTGCACTGGAAGCACTCTAAGCATGGAAGACATAGTAACCTCTTTGTTCCTGGGTGGCAATCCACAAGTGAACGCCTAGGCAACAACTACACAATGCGTAGCCCCAGGTCGCGCCCAGGCAGCAACTACACAATGTGCAGCCCCAGGTCGCCACTCAACATCGTCTCCATCATCAAACCAATCCACCCAGGTGTTTCATTTTAGTTGAAGTTCTTAATTTGTTCACAAAACACTTTTCAAGTGATCAAAGCATGGCATCAATATTTTTCAAAGTATTTAGCATCCTAACAGGTGGAGTTTGAGGGATTGCTACACACTACTAGGATCTAAGCATTTGATAAAATAGTTGAACATTTCACCTATCATGCATACTACTGAATCACACTAATGCATAAGTAAAATGGGTAAAGGGATATGTGTGTCACTTGCCTTGGTAACAGCTTGCACACTCACAACAGTTACAATAGTTGTCTTGCTCCTCTTCACAATCTATTCAAACCAAACATTCAAGCATTCAATAATCTATTTCTAAAGGCAAACATAAACATGTATGAATGTATGCATGTATGCAAATGTCATTTTAATTTCACACACTAATTGAGTGTGTAAAAATGTTGTGTAAGATGGAACATGATGCTTTTGAAATCAAGTGTGGTGTTAGAAAGGATTTTATTTAATAATTAACAAGGCATTAACAAAAATGTTCATTTGATAAAATAGGATAAAACTTCTAAAAATAGGTTCTGGTTTGGTACTGTACTGCAAAAATAAGTTGGAGCTACCACTGGTTAGGTGACAGTAACTTGAAGCCACTGCAAGTGGTTTCACTCAAAAAATAGTTTTTAGAAATCAAATGGTAATGAAAATAGTGATTTGAACATATTTAACAGTAGCAAGTTTGTGCACGTATTAACTTTGAAAACTTTTGCTTCTGGAGTGTTCTATATGTTCCAAGGATTCCATAGACTACAAAATGTAGCATTTGGACTCACAGAACAAAAGTTATGAATTTATTAAGCTAACCAAGGTTTGATTCAGATCTGATGATGGATTCAAAATGAACCCATAAAATAACAAGTTTTATTGCACTACTGGATTCTACACATTCTAAGGATTCCAACGAGGTATTATTTGTAATTTTTGGCTAAGTATTTTTTTTTCTATCGATTTTACAAGATCTGTATCAAATCTGAGATTTGAATTCGAAATTGAAAAGAGTTTGACTGAAATGACCGGGGGCTGACTGGTCTTGCCGACATGGCGCAGCCCTATTGGCCGATACCATTTCGGTAAAGGGATTCTAATTTCGGCCGTGCGATCAGGATCCAAGGGCAGCAAGGAAAAGGAGCAGGGGAGGCTCACCGGCGTGGAAAGTTTTCCGGCGAGGCGCCCAGATGGTCGACGGCGGCGAGCTCCTGGTGATGAATGTCGGCGATGGAGTGGTGGACGATGTTCAGCAGATGACGGCGACCTCGAATCCGTGGTCGTCGACGACTGGCGCTTCGCGAGGCGACGGCGAGAGGTGGCTGGAGTCGACGGCGGCCTCGGTAGTCGTCGGAGGGCTCGAAAAATTGCGAGAAAAAGTGGGGCAAGCTATCAATCGATGCTCCAGAGAGAGGGGAGAAGGAGGGGGAGCTCGAGGGGAGAAGGGGGGGCTTCACCGCGTCGGAATCGACGATGATTGGCGGCGGGAACTGCAAGCTCCGGCGAGCGATTTGAGCAGCCCGACGGCGTCTTTTTAGAGGGGAAAGGGAGGAGCGAGAGGGGGAGTGCGGGGGCTTTATAGTAGAGGTCTTCATGACCAATTAAACCGCGAGTAAATGCCGGGGGAGTAACGCCGGCGAGCGTTACTGGGAGGGAGAGGGGATTGCGGGGAGAGGGTGATGATAGGTGGGGCCGGGCGGTCGGTGAGAGAGAGGGGGAAAGGGGTAGCTGGGTTGGGCTGGCTCGGGGTGAGTTGGGCCGGCTGGCTCCCGGGGCCCAAGTGGCTGCTGGGTCTCTTCCTTTTTATTTTTTTCTTTCTGTTTTTTTTCCTTTGTTTCAGAAATCTGTTTTGAGTTTTGAAAAGGCTATTATATTCAGATTTGAATAAAAGCCAAGCTGACCACTTTTGGTCTTTAAAAAGTGTGTTCACAACCTAAAAACCAGAGGTTTAGTGACATGATGGAAAAATAAATAATTTGTAAGAACTTTAAATATAGAGTCCAATAACTAGAAAGTTAAGTTTAATAACTTCCCAATATTTGGTTTTCAAAGTTCACTAAAGGAAAAATAAAATAGCTCCATAACTAATGGAACTCATTTTCTTTTTTTAAAAAAATACTTTCTTTATGAAACCTTTTTGTTTCTAAAATTTGGGGAAAAAGGCATTTTGAAACAATATTCTTTGGAGAATAAGATTCAAAACTTTGGAAATGACCTTGAAATGCAATATGCCATGAATGCATGATGAAAATTTTATATTTGAAAATTTGGGATGTTACAGACTAACCCCCTTAAGATGAAGCTCGCCCTCGAGCTTCGGAAAGGCTAGCAAATAGGTGTGGGTGATCTTCTCGAAGGGTATCTTCACGCTCCCAAGTGGCTTCCTCTTCAGTGTGGTGACTCCACTGTACTTTGCAGAACTTGATGGTTTTGGTGCATGTAGTTCTTTCTGCTGTCTCGAGTATCTTAATGGGTTTCTCCTCATAAGTCAAGTCACTTTCTAGTTGAACTTCCTCAAGGGGTACCGTATCGTTCAACGGTGTTTCTGACATCTCTGGATGGCATTTCTTTAGCTGGCTCACGTGGAACACGTTGTGTACAGCTGAAAGAATTTCGGGTAGTTCCAATTCATAGGCTACTTCTCCCTTACGGGATAAGACTTTGAATGGTCCTATAAATCGGGGTGCTAACTTACCCTTAATACCAATCCTCTTAACACCACGAAGCGGTGACACTCGGAGATAAGCTCTATCTCCTACTTCATAGGTGATCTCTTTACGCTTGTTATCCGCGTAGCTCTTCTGACGAGATTGGGCTATCTTCAGCCTATCCTTGATCAATCTAACCTTTTCTTCAGCTTCTTGAATGATATCAGGTCCGAAGAAACTTCGTTCTCCTACACCACTCCATAGTAGAGGTGTAGTACATTTCTTGCCGTACAAGGCTTCAAATGGTGCCATCTTAATACTGGCTTGATAGCTGTTGTTGTAGGAAAACTCTGCGTAAGGTAGGTTGTCATCCCAACTAGACCCATAGTCTAGAGCACATGCTCTTAGCATATCTTCCAAAATCTGGTTTACTCTTTCTGTTTGTCCATCTGTCTGTGGGTGGAATGCTGTGCTGAATTCCAACCTAGTTCCTAGGGATTCATGAAGTTGTTTCCAGAAGTGAGAGGTAAATTGAGTTCCTCTATCTGACACAATACTCTTGGGAACACCATGAAGGCTTACAATCCTCTTCATGTAGATATCAGCTAACTTTGCACTAGTGTAAGTGGTCTTCACTGGTATGAAATGAGCTACCTTGGTCAAACGATCGACTATAACCCAGATTGAGTCATACCCTGATTTTGTGCGGGGTAACCCAGTGATGAAGTCCATAGCAATTTGATCCCATTTCCAATCCGGTACCTTCAGTGGTTGAAGTAATCCGGCTGGCTTCTGATGTTCCACTTTGACTCTACTGCACACATCACATTTGGCTATATATTCGGCAATGTCTCCCTTCATATTGCTCCACCAGAATCTTTCTTTCAAGTCTATGTACATCTTGGTATTACCACGGTGAATTGAGTATGGGGTTTCATGGGCTTCTTGGAATATCAATTTCCTAATATCGGGGTCATCGGGTACATAGATACGTTTCTCAAACCAGATAGTTCCTTGTTCATCTTCGCTAAAGCCTTTAGCTTTGTCCTTCCTCATGTTTTCTTTGATCTTCTCTATTTCTTTATCTCCTTTTTGAGCTTGGCGTATTCTGTCTATCAGGGTTGGTTGCACTACCAGCGATGCTACGTAACCTTGTGGTACTACCTCCAGGCTGAGGTCTCTCAGACCCCTACACAGATCTTCTGGCAACACTTCTGTAGATAGACAGTTCACATAGGCTTTACGGCTCAAGGCATCAGCTACCACATTCGCTTTACCAGGATGGTATTGTAAACTCAAATCGTAATCCTTGATGAGTTCTAACCATCTTCTTTGTCTCATATTGAGGTCTTTCTGAGTAAAGATGTACTTCAAACTTTTGTGGTCGGTAAATACTTCACAACTCTTTCCCATCAAATAGTGTCTCCAAGTCTTCAAGGCGTGAACTACTGAAGCTAACTCAAGGTCATGAGTTGGATAGTTGAGTTCATGTTTCTTGAGTTGTCTAGAAGCATAGGCTGCTACTTTGCCTCCTTGCATCAACACACTTCCTAGACCTTGATGAGAAGCGTCGCAATACACCTGAAATTCTTTCTCTATATCCGGTAAGCACAGGACGGGTGCGGACACCAATCTCCTTTTCAACTCTTGAAAGCTATTTTCACAAGCTTCAGTCCACTCAAACTTCTTTTCTTTCTTCAATAACTCGGTCATTGGTTTACCTATCTTTGAAAAGTTCTCAATAAATCTCCGGTAATATCCGGCCAATCCTAAGAAACTACGAATTTCCCCAACATTCTTGGGTGGTTCCCATTCCGTTACTGCGGTCACTTTGGCTGGGTCGACTGCAATTCCCTCCTTGGTTATGATGTGTCCAAGGAATCCTACTTCATTGAGCCAAAACTCACATTTGTTGAATTTAGCATATAACTTGTGCTCTCGGAGTTTCTCCAATATTGCACGTAGATGCTTTTCATGATCTTCTTTGCTTTTTGAGTAGACCAGTATGTCGTCAATGAAGACAACGACAAACTTATCTAGAAATTCCATGAACACTTTGTTCATCATGCTCATGAAGTATGACGGTGCATTGGTTAAACCAAAAGGCATCACCGTATATTCATATGAGCCATATCTAGTGACAAAGGCTGTCTTGGGAATGTCATGTTCTCTAATCTTGAGCTGAAAGTATCCAGATCTAAGATCTATCTTAGAAAACACGCTAGCTCCTTCCAACTGATCAAACAAGTCATTGATTCTCAGTAGTGGATATTTGTTTTTGATGGTCACTTCATTCAACGAACGATAGTCCATCACTAAACGCTGACTCTTATCCTTCTTCTCAACAAACAGAACTGACGCTCCCCATGATGATGAACTTTCTCTAATGAATCCCTTTCCTAACTGTTCTGCTAGTTGTTTCTTGAGTTCTTTCAACTCATCAGTGGACATAGGATAGGGTCTCTTCGCTATTGGGCTAGTGCCCGGTAGTAGATCAATGAGAAACTCTACATCTCTATCAGGTGGCATTCCTGGTAGCTCATCAGGGAACACGTCGGGGTATTCATTTACTATGTGCACTTCATCTAGGCTAACCCCCTTAAGATGGTTTAGCCTAATATCGGTAAAATCCAGTTGGGATTTGTATCTGATTCTTCTCCCTTCTGGGGTGGTGAGTGTAATTGCTCTATTCACACCGTCTATGACTCCTCCATAGGTAGTCATCCAATCCATTCCCAAGATTACATCTAAACCCTGCGAGTCTAGAATTACTAAGTGGGTTGGGAACTTATATTTACCAATTTCCAAAATCAGATCCCTGCAACCAGCGTTGACTATCAATTCTCCACCAGGGGAACTTACTTTAATGGTTTTTCCTATGGTTTCAGTGGGGAATCCATTTTTATTTGCAAAATTTCTTGATATGAATGAATGCGATGCTCCAGTATCAAATAAAACTAATGCTGTAAATGAGTTGAGAGGAAACATACCCATTACTGCATCAGGTTCATTCATCACCTCCTCCACATTGAGGTGGTTCACTTGGCCCTTCTGGAATGGATTGGGCTTAGCAAGCTCAGTGGTCTTGTTCTCCGGGCAGCTGGAGGAATAGTGACCATTCTTCTTGCACTTGAAGCAAGTGATACCAGAGAGGTCCTTCTTGGGTTCAGTGTTGTGGCGATGCTGACCGTTGTGTCCACTGTGATGTCCACTGGAGCTGTTTCCCTTGAATCCTCCATTGTGCTTATGACCGCTGAAGTGATTACCGTTTCCTTTGCTGAAACGATTCCCATGCTTGTGAGAGCTGCCATGACCAATGCTCTCAGATGAGTGGTGCTTCTTGTGGAATGATTCCACATGGCTCTTGCTGATACTGAACTTCCTTTTACGGTTCTCTTCTTTCTTGATGTTATTGTCCAGAGTGATGGCCTGGTCAAGCAGAGACTGATAATTTGGAGCATAGGCCACTGACAGGGGTATTTTGAGTTCTCCCTTGAGCCCACTGAGGAACTTTTCCTTCCTCTTTGCATCAGTATCAATATCTTCAGGTGCATACCTGGACAGAGCACAGAAGTCATCCATGTACTCCTTCAGAGTTCTTCCACCTTGTCGCAGATTGCGGAATTCTTCCTTCTTTACATTTATAGTGCCCGAGGATATGTGGGCTGTACGAAAGCCTTCTCTGAAGGTGTTCCAGTCCAGATCATCTATTGGATGGGTAACCTGGTATGTCTCCCACCACATAGCTGCCGGCCCTTCCAGTAAGTGAGCAGTGAAGCGCACCTTTTCAGCATCAGTGCATTCACAGGTGGTCAGATCCTTGTTGACTGACCGCAGCCAGTCATCTGCTATTATTGGCTCCGTAGCAGATGAGAACTTGTTGGGTCTCAGCCTCAGAAACCTTGCCAATCTATCCACCTGGGGTGGGGGTGGCGGCGGTGGTGGCGGAGGATTGTTATTGTTGTTGTTATTGTTGTTTGCATTTGTCTGGAAGAACTGGGTCATCATTTGCATCAGTTGGGCCTGAGCTGCCACTAGTTGCTGAATCGCTGCATTGGTGTCGTTGTTGTTGTTTCCATCGTTGTCATTGTTGTTTGGTGCACGCCGTGGCGGCATCTGAGGTAAGGTATAGCATAGATGAGTATTAGACAGATAAAGCTAAAGGAGTAAAAATCCTACCCATGCACAATACAACAAGCCAACCACAAACAATAAACAAGCATACAACCTTTGATTTAAAAGCTTTAAAATGCAAAGCACACAACTTGACAAGTTTGGAAGTAAGTACTAAGAGTTCGAAAAAGCAAATGATCGATGGTACTATCATACCAACACGGTAAGACAATACAAACGTGCTATCGCAAATGATACAAGACGATGATGGTGGTCAACTAGCCTCTCTTAACCCTCTTGAGACATGAGAGGGGTAGAGGGTCTCGACGCTCTGCCTTCTTGAGGTCCCTCAGTGCCTTGGCTTCCCATTCCTCATAGGATAGACCATCACTAGAGGAATACACGAGTCTCTCCTCGGGATCCTCTTCTTCCCTGGACTCCTCTTCTTTCTTACTTGCTTCTAACTCAGCAATTCTCATCTTCAGCTTTTCATTTTCAGACTTCAGCTCATTGTTGACATCCTCAACCTGCTTTTTCTCATCTCCCAATTTCTGCAGGTTGTCATACTGCAGCAGTAGGGTCTTCTTCAGAAGATGAGACCAGATGTCATCTTGAAGAATCTTCCCGCCTAACTGCAAGGGTCCTTCAACAATCTTGGGCTTGTTCTCCAGTTGAGTCTTCTTCTCATCCATCATCACGAGAGCAGATTCAGTCTCCATGATCTTTTTGGTGGCAAGATCCATGAGATCTCTGAACTGGTCCTGGTTGATAATCTGCTTCTTCAGCATGTCTTCTAGATTAACTGAGCAGCGCTCCCTCTCAGTGAGGTAGCCTCTCAGAAGGGAGTGGAACTCCTGGCCTCTACGATCCACAACATGTCCTCCAACAAATCGCTCTCCAATCATCCCATAAGCTGAGGGACGTGGAATGAGGGTCCTATACTTGTGGCGAATGCGGGCGATGGCTCCCTGCATGGCAATCTCCACTGAATACCTCCAGTCCACATATGCTTCGGTGTACTCCATTGTGGACTCTCCTTCTTCATCAAGTATTCCTTGGATAGTGGTTTGGATCAACCACTTCTCCATACCATACTCCTTGTACTGCATCTTTCCACAGAAAACCGGAGGTGGTATCTGAAGCTGGGTGGCGAGGTCAAGCAGTACCTCCGAGAAAAGGTAGTCTCCGTCACCAGCTACTACTCTCTCGTCGTAGGTGTCCATCTACAACATTTTTGAAAAGAAGAGGGAACGATCAGAATAAGAAGAGAAATACAAGTAAGAATGAAATGGTTAAGACAATAAGATCATGATCATTTTGCATAGCATTTAGAAATAAAACTTGTGTCCTAAGGTTTTCCAATCCTAGGGTCTCGATCCTACAGGCAACACTATGCTCTGATACCATTTTGTAACGCCCCACCTTTGGATTAAGGTGGAACACCTGTGTTATGTGCTATTCCCTGGATCAATGATAGCACCACAGAATAAAATATAGTAATCATCGCATAGTATCAAGATTACACGCAGATCCAGATACATAAGTCTCACAAATTATTACAAATCTTCAGTCTCAAAGACTGACAAGGAAAACAGAGTTCAACTTAAGCACAACAGAACTAGAATAGTAGCGAGCCTCCATCTTCAGCATGCGCCACAGGCAGTCATGTTGGTATGTAGACTCGAGATCCTAACACTTCACTCCACATCAGACAAACCTGCACATTTGATTATGCAGCCCCATGAATGGGGGTCAGTACAATGATGTACTGGCAAATGACACATATTTGGTGGCAGTTGTGAAAGAACTAGCTACATGCTATTTGGCTGGTGGATCTCTGGGCTAGTTTGCATAAAGCCAATTTTGTCCTATTTTAAAGTCAATATTTTATTTCGAATATTTTATTTTCAAAGGGTCGAAATAACCCCCAAATACTACATAGTTGCAAGTTATGTAGCACTGGGCGCAATTCAACAAAGTTGGAACCTCATGCACCACCACCCCTCGGAGTGTATGGTCCTTAGTTCCTACCTAGGAGTTTCTAGATAGATTTTAGTCATTCAGAATCGGTGATGAGATTCTTCTGTACATTCCATGTCTAGGGACTCAATTGTCCATAACCGAGGACACGACTAATCGATTAGCTTTTGACACCTTGCAAGGGTTGTGCACTTTCACCTTACGATTCATTTTATGCCCATACATAAAATGAAACGAGACCTTTTAGAGGAGAGAGCAACTAACCGGCAAGATCCATTCCCAACCTATAATTCAACTACCACCATCTCCTTGCACACAAGTTGCACTCGCACATCTAATCAGTCAAGACAGAGCCCATAATGTCATAAGGCTGCACTGGAAGCACTCTAAGCATGGAAGACATAGTAACCTCTTTGTTCCTGGGTGGCAATCCACAAGTGAACGCCTAGGTAGCAACTACACATTGCGTAGCCCCAGGTCGCGCCCAGGCAGCAACTACACAATGTGCAGCCCCAGGTCGCCACTCAACATCGCCTCCATCATCAAACCAATCCACCCAGGTGTTTCATTTTAGTTGAAGTTCTTAATTTTTTCACAAAACACTTTTCAAGTGATCAAAGCATGGCATCAATATTTTTCAAAGTATTTAGCATCCTAACAGGTGGAGTTTGAGGGATTGCTACACACTACTAGGATCTAAGCATTTGATAAAACAGTTGAACATTTCACCTATCATGCATACTACTGAATCACACTAATGCATAAGTAAAATGGGTAAAGGGATATGTGTGTCACTTTCCTTGGTAACAGCTTGCACACTCACAACAGTTACAATAGTTGTCTTGCTCCTCTTCACAATCTATTCAAACCAAACATTCAAGCATTCAATAATCTATTTCTAAAGGCAAACATAAACATGTATGCATGTATGCATGTATGCAAATGTCATTTTAATATCACACACTAATTGAGTGTGTGAAAATGTTGTGTAAGATGGAACATGATGCTTTTGAAATCAAGTGTGGTGTTAGAAAGGATTTTATTTAATAATTAACAAGGCATTAACAAAAATGTTCATTTGATAAAATAGGATAACACTTCTAAAAATAGGTTCTGGTTTGGTACTATACTGCAAAAATAAGTTGGAGCTACCACTGGTTAGGTGACAGTAACTTGAAGCCACTGCAAGTGGTTTCACTCAAAAAATAGTTTTTAGAAATCAAATGGTAATGAAAATAGTGATTTGAACATATTTAACAGTAGCAAGTTTGTGCACGTATTAACTTTGAAAACTTTTGCTTCTGGAGTGTTCTATATGTTCCAAGGATTCCATAGACTAAAAAAATGTAGTATTTGGACTCACAGAACAAAAGTTATGAATTTATTAAGCTAACCAAGGTTTGATTCAGATCTGATGATGGATTCAAAATGAACCCATAAAATAACAAGTTTTATTGCACTACTGGATTCTACACATTCTATGGATTCCAACGAGGTATTATTTGTAATTTTTGGCTAAGTATTTTTTTTTCTATCGATTTTACAAGATCTGTATCAAATCTGAGATTTGAATTCGAAATTGAAAAGAGTTTGACTGAAATGACCGGGGGCTGACTGGTCTTGCCGACGTGGCGCAGCCCTATTGGCCGATACCATTTCGGTAAAGGGATTCTAATTTCGGCCGTGCGATCAGGATCCAAGGGCAGCAAGGAAAAGGAGCAGGGGAGGCTCACCGGCGTGGAAAGTTTTCCGGCGAGGCGCCCAGATGGTCGACGGCGGCGAGCTCCTGGTGATGAACGTCGGCGATGGAGTGGTGGACGATGTTCAGCAGACGACGGCGACCTCGAATCCGTGGTCGTCGACGACTGGCGCTTCCCGAGGCGACGGCGAGAGGTGGCTGGAGTCGACGGCGGCCTCGGTAGTCGTCGGAGGGCTCGAAAAACTGCGAGAAAGAGTGGGGCAAGCTATCAATCGACGCTCCAGAGAGAGGGGAGAAGGAGGGGGAGCTCGAGGGGAGAAGGGGGGGCTTCACCGCGTCGGAATCGACGATGACTGGCGGCGGGAACTGCGAGCTCCGGCGAGCGATTTGAGCAGCCCGGCGGCGTCTTTTCAGAGGGGAAAGGGAGGAGCGAGAGGGGGAGTGCGGGGGCTTTATAGTAGAGGTCTTCATGACCAATTAAACCGCGAGTAAACGCCGGGGGAGTAACGCCAGCGAGCGTTACTGGGAGGGAGAGGGGATTGCGGGGAGAGGGTGATGACAGGTGGGGCCGGGCGGTCGGTGAGAGAGAGGGGGAAAGGGGTAGCTGGGTTGGGCTGGCTCGGGGTGAGTTGGGCCGGCTGGCTCCCGGGGCCCAAGTGGCTGCTGGGTCTCTTCCTTTTTATTTTTTTCTTTCTGTTTTTTTTCCTTTGTTTCAGAAATCTGTTTTGAGTTTTGAAAAGGCTATTATATTCAGATTTGAATAAAAGCCAAGCTGACCACTTTTGGTCTTTAAAAAGTGTGTTCACAACCTAGAAACTAGAGGTTTAGTGACATGATGGAAAAAGAAATAATTTGTAAGAACTTTAAATATAGAGTCAACTTCCCAATATTTGGTTTTCAAAGTTCACTAAAGGAAAAATAAAATAGCTCCAGAACTAATGGAACTCATTTTCTTTTTTTTAAAAAATACTTTCTTTCTGAAACCTTTTTGTTTCTAAAATTTTGGGAAAAAGGCATTTTGAAACAATATTCTTTGGAGAATAAGATTCAAAACTTTGGAAATGACCTTGATATGCAATATGCCTTGAATGCATGATGAAAATTTTATATTTGAAAATTTGGGATGTTACAGTATCTATAATTTTTGATGCTCCATGCTTGTTTTTGCACCATTTGCCTTGTGTTTTGTTACACTTCGTGGCGTTTTTATGCGATTTCCGGAACTAACCTATTGACAAGATGCCACAGTGCCAGTTCCCTGTTTTCTGTTGTTTTTGTGTTTCAGAAAAGCTACACAGGAAATATTCTCGGAATTGGATGAAACAAAAGCCAGAAGTCTTATTTTTCCCGGAAGCTTCCCGAAGACCGAAAGAGAGACGGAGGGGGGCCAAAGGCCGCCCTCACACATAGGTGGCATGGCCCTGGCCCTGGCCGCGCCACCCTGGTGTGAGGAGCCCCTGGCTGCCCCCTGATGATGCCCCTTCGCCTATAAGAAGCCTCGGGACGGAAAACCCTAAAGGAGTCGGCGAAATTTCCAGAACAGTTCCACAATGCCGCCGCCGTCGTCGACGAATTTCGGGGGATAGAAGTCTCTGTTCCGGCACCCTGCCGGGATGGGGAAGTGCCCCCGGAGCCATCTCCATCGGTCTCCATCGCCGTCTCCGCCGTCTCCCTCGACCTCACCGCCATCTCCATCAACCTTGCTGTCTCCTATGATGAGGAGGGAGTAGTTCACCCCCGGGGCTGAGGGCTCTACCGGTAGCTATGTGGTTCAGCTCTCTCTCTCCCATGATGTGATCTTTATGTGATCGTGAGCTTTTGTATCATGTTGAATAAGTAGATGTTACTCTTCTTCATTATGTGTACTCTAGTGTGTTATTAAAGTAATCTATTCCTCCTGCCATGGTGTAACGGTGACAGTGCGTGCATCATGGTGGTACTTGGTCTAGGCTACGACTGTGATCTTTTATGGATTATGAGAATAATTATCACTATGATAGTATTGAAGTGATCTATTCCTCCTTTTATGGTGTAATGTTGACAGTGTGTGCACCGTGTTAGTACTTGGTCTAAGTTGCAATAATATCTATCTTGAGTTGTGATTTGATTTGGATATCTCTATGAGTGGTGTTTGTCAAGTACTTGATGAACTTTGAGGAGTGCTTCGTAGCCCTACGCAATGATTAGTGTTATTCAATAGGAGAGTAATTCAGAGTACCATAGTGAAGAGAAGTTATTTATTTGCTCAATTATGTTATATTTGTTGGGAGTGTGTCCACTAGTGAAAGTATGATCCCTAGGCCTTGTTTCCAAGCTTTGCACACCGTTTACTTGCTGTTTTGTTACTTGTTTGCTTGCTGCCTTTTTTATTCAGATTGTATTTACTACTTATAATCATCCATACCACTTGTATTTCACTATCTCTTCGCCGAACTAGTGCACCTATACATCTGACAAGTGTATTGGGTGTGTTGGGGACACAAGAGACTTTCTGTATCATAATTGCAGGGTTGCTTGAGAGGAATAGCTTTGACCTCTTCCTCCCTGAGTTCGATAAACCTTGAGTGATCCACTTAAGGGAAACTTGCTACTGTTCTAAAAACCTCTGCACTTGGAGGCCCAACACTGTCTACAAGAACAGACGCGTGCGTAGACATCAAGCTCTTTTCTGGCGCCGTTGCCGGGGAGGTAAGGTAAAAGGTACTCACATTCTTTGGCTACTAAGTCTTTTAGTTGCTGGTGAGTGCTCGAAGTTATTTCCTTTAGATTCTGCAATTACATCTTTTTGTTTATTGTTTTTATTTTCACTAGTTAGGCTTAATGGAAAACAAAGAGTTCTTTAGTGTTTTTCCTGAGTTTAGATATGAAGTGTTTGATGAGAAAATTGAAAAACCTTTGGAGCTTAATTTGCATGCTAATAGTGTTGTTAGTATGAATGTTTCAAACACTGTTATTACTAATGCTATAGAAAAGTCTAAGCTTGGGGAAGCTGGTTTTGTTAAGCATGATATTTTTAGTTTCCCAGCTTTAGTGGAGAAAATTTGCTCTGATGATATTTTATCTCCCATATGTGATGTTCCTTCTTATGATGATATGTTTGAAGAATATGCTTTGCGAAATAGTTGTTCTTTAGCTTGTGATGATGAGTATAATATTTTCATTTCACCTACTTTTGAGGAGAAAACTAGTTATGATTACAATATGCCTCCTATTTTTGATGATTATGGTGATGAGAATAATTATTCTGTTGAATCTGCTCCTACTACGATTGTTCATGTGGGGAGTATTAATCCTTTTATGCGTGTGGCTCATGATAGAGATGCTTTATGTGATAGTTATATTATTAGTTCTATTCATGATGCTACTGAAAGTTATTATGAGAGAGGGAAACATGGTTTGATGGATCTCAACAATATTGAGTTTCCCCTCTTTATGTTGCAATTCTTGAAGTTGTACTTATTTTGCCTTGCTATGCTTTTTTGCTTTGCGCTTTTATGACTTGTCTCTTTATAAGACTATTTTTCATAGGAAGTGGTTTAGATTTAAATGTGTTCCATACTTGCTTTTTGATGCTCTCTATTGCTTTAAGTTCCTATATGGCGCCTTTGCCTCAAGCTCTTATATGGCTCCCACATGAGCATCTTTGCAAATTACTGCGCCTAGCTCAAAGGCGTTAAAGAAAAGCACTCTTGGGAGATAACCCATTGTTTTATTTTCAGTACTTTTTCTTTTATTTGAGTCTTGGAAGTTATTACTACTGTAATGACCGCTCCTTATCTTGTTTATTTCGTTTTTGTGCCAAGAGAAGCCTCTAATTCGAGTGAGGTAAAGATTTGGGGATGTTGCTGTCCTGAAACTGTTTTCGGTGCTGCACCGTAAAAATTCTTATAAATTGTTTGTATATCTTTTGGACCTGCGATTTCTTGTGCATATGCCCCAGGTTATATCAAAACTTTCGTTAGTTGAACACTTTTTGATTTGAGCAACATAAAACCCCTCAAAAATTCGACCTTTGTCAGCTGTTCTGTTTTGACAGATTTCTGCCAATATTTGTGTTTGCCGCTTTATCGCTTTCTTTTGAGTTCTTTTGATCACGGAACTTTTTGGGGAAGTTGCTACAGTAGTATTTGCTATATATGTGGTGGTTTTGAGTTGAAACCTGAAGCAAGAAGAGGTTGATTATATGTTATGCTACACTAATGTTGCTAATAGATTTGTGTTTAGTTTTGTATGAAGGAAGTTTTCAAGTGTAGGGATTGGAGAATGATGAGATGAGTTGAAGAATGGACAAAAGCTCAAGCTTGGGGATTCCCATGCATCACCCCAAGAAATATCCAAGAAGTACAAGCGTCAAAGCTTGGGGATGCCCCCGAGGCACCCCTTCTTCATCGGCAAAAATCAGGTCACCTTTCAAGACACTATATTTTTATTGCTTCATGCACTATGCGTTTTTCTTGGAGCGTCAGTTGTTTTTGTTTTCAGTATTAGTTTAGTTTAGTTTGCTGCAATAAATGGTTAGATCACATCATGTTTCTTTTGGAGGAGATGAACTCGCTTTTCATTGCCAAGAACACTCTAGTTTTCACTCTTATCGTTCAACGAGTGTTCTCTTTTTTTGCTACTGCTTTTGGTTTTCATTTTCGTCTTGATTTGTGTTCAGATCTTGTTTTATATTTGCATCAAGGTGTATTTGGGCCTCTGGTCTTTATTGGTTTTCATCAAAAGAGGTGTTTATAAATTTTTTGAATGGTGTTGGAAAAGAGAAAAAGCTTTATGCAAAAAAGTGGTACAAGAAGAAGCTTGTGTAGACTGCGGCCTAGGCTTTTGCATGTCGTGCTTGATGTCTTTTTGATAGTATGCTTAGTGGTTTTGCTGTAGCATGACTTGTCTCAAATAACTGAGATTGCTTAATGAGCCTTTGAAAAAATCATGCGTTGTTTTTATCGTTTGGAAGCATTATTTTGGTTTTCTCCTTGATGCTTTATTTGGGTTGACTTGGCGCATGCTCATACATGTTAGACTCATACAAAGTCGCCAATAGCCTCTATGATCATTTAGTTTTTGACTTTTGATGCCATCTTATGCTTCTTTTAATGTTGTTTTGTCGCTTTGCATGATTATGGCCGTTATTGCTCTCTTAGTTGGTCGCTCCCAGTCTTTTGCTAGCCCTCACCTTGTACTGAGTATGAGCTCTACTCGTGCATCCAACTCCCAAAAACCAAGTTTGCCATTGTGTCCACTATAAATTCCTATGCATGGTATTTGTAAGCCATTCCAAGTAAATTTTCATGTGCTACCTTTCAAAAAACCTTCAAAATACTTCTCATTTTGTGACACTGTTTTTAGCTCATGGGGATGTAGTGGTTGGATTTGCTATCTTCCATATTGCTTATTCCAAAAAGAAAGAAAGAAAGAAAGAAAAAAAGGCACTCCTCCATGGTATGTGAATGTTGGTGGGCACCCGATGGAATCGGTTAGCCATGGTTTGAGAAAGGAAAAAAGGTGGGGAGGAGTGCCAAGCTTTATAAAAAGAGCACAAAAAGTGCCAATCTCTCTCTCAAAAAATGCTTCATTTTTGTATGGAAGATAGTAAGAACCCCATTGCTAGTCGTTGACAAAAGCAACCACCTCTCAAAACCCAATTTTTGTCTCTCTGTTTTTCAAATGAAAAGCTCTAGCACATGTTTAATCACTGCTTCCCTCTGCGAAGGGCCTTTCTTTTACTTTTATGTTGAGTCACCACCTTCTATCCTTATGCACCATAAGAGAGCATAGTTGTCATTCTTAGTATAATGTGCATTGTCCCAAAGTTTTCATTGATTGATTCATATTGTTGGTTTCACTTGTTCTCAAATTATTTGTATCTAGTCGCCCTCTTAAACTTGAAGGTGTCCTATGCATTTATGTTTTGCTACTCCATGAAGGACAAGCTGAAAACCATTTACTATGTTTTTCCATCTGATTTGAACTTACGTTTGACTTTCATTGTTTCATTATTCATGATCTTTTGTTTGTGTTCATTTTCATGTTTATAACATGGTTGCTAAGTTCCTATTGTCAAGATTATATCTTCATGCCCATGTTTTAAGTTCTTATGATCCCAGCTCACAACGCTTACATATATGATCAAGATTGTGATGGTGCATGTCACCTCAAAAATTATTCTTTTGTTATCACTTACCTACTCGAGGACGAGCAGGAGTTAAGCTTGGGGATGCTGATACGTCTCAAACGTATCTATAATTTTTGATGCTCCATGCTTGTTTTTGCACCATTTGCCTTGTGTTTTGTTACACTTTGTGGCGTTTTTATGCGATTTCCGGAACTAACCTATTGACAAGATGCCACAGTGCCAGTTCACTGTTTTCTGCTATTTTTGTGTTTCAGAAAAGCTACACAGGAAATATTCTCGGAATTGGACGAAACAAAAGCCAGAAGTCTTATTTTTCCCGGAAGCTTCCCGAAGACCGAAAGAGAGCCGAAGGGGGGCCAGAGGCCGCCCTCACACATAGGTGGCGGGCCCAGGCCCTGGCCGCGCCACCCTGGTGTGAGGAGCCCCTGGCTGCCCCTGATGACGCCCCTTCGCCTATAAGAAGCCTCGGGACGGAAAACCCTAAAGGAGTCGGCAAAATTTCCAGAACAGTTCCACAACGCCGTCGTCGACGAATTTTGGGGGGACAGAAGTCTCTGTTCCGGCACCCTGCCGGGACGGGAAAGTGCCCCCGGAGCCATCTCCATCGGTCTCCATCACCGTCTCCGCTGTCTCCATTGACCTTACCGCCATCTCCATCAACCTTGCTATCTCCTATGATGAGGAGGGAGTAGTTCACCCCCGGGGCTGAGGGCTCTACCGGTAGCTATGTGGTTCAGCTCTCTCTCTCCCATGATGTGATCTTTATGTGATCATGAGCTTTGTATCATGTTGAATAAGTAGATGTTACTCTTCTTCATTATGTGTACTCTAGTGTGTTATTAAAGTAATCTATTCCTCCTGCCATGGTGTAACGGTGACAGTGCGTGCATCATGGTGGTACTTGGTCTAGGCTACGACTGTGATCTTTTATGGATTATGAGAATAATTATCACTATGATAGTATTGAAGTGATCTATTCCTCCTTTTATGGTGTAATGTTGACAGTGTGTGCACCGTGTTAGTACTTGGTCTAAGTTGCAATAATATCTATCTTGAGTTGTGATTTGATTTGGATATCTCTATGAATGGTGTTTGTCAAGTACTTGATGAACTTTGAGGAGTGCTTCGTAGCCCTACGCAATGATTAGTGTTATTCAATAGGAGAGTAATTCAGAGTACCATAGTGAAGAGAAGTTATTTATTTGCTCAATTATGTTATATTAGTTGGGAGTGTGTCCACTAGTGAAAGTATGATCCCTAGGCCTTGTTTCCAAGCTTTGCACACCGTTTACTTGCTGTTTTGTTACTTGTTTGCTTGCTGCCTTTTTTATTCCAGATTGTATTTACTACTTATAATCATCCATACCACTTGTATTTCACTATCTCTTCGCCGAACTAGTGCACCTATACATCTGACAAGTGTATTGGGTGTGCTGGGGACACAAGAGACTTTCTGTATCGTAATTGCAGGGTTGCTTGAGAGGAATAGCTTTGACCTCTTCCTCCCTGAGTTCGATAAACCTTGGGTGATCCACTTAAGGGAAACTTGCTGATGTTCTACAAACCTCTGCACTTGGAGGCCCAACACTGTCTACAAGAACAGACGTGTGCGTAGACATCAGCGTCGTGAGGATTTACCATGGACTGAGATCCAGTTAGAGGACATGGAGACCTATGCTTTCAATATGGAGCACATGCTTCGCAGTGAGATGGATGCCACGGATGATGCCAAGTATCAACTCCAGGAGAAAGATGAGAGGATTGAGCAACTGGAGAATACCATACTGAAGCTGAAGGAAAAGAATAAATCACTTGAGGTGGCCAATGATAAGCTATCAGGCAAGGTTGAAGATCAAGAGGCGCAGATTGTAGGCTTTCGAGGATAGTGTATTTATCTTCACCAGAACTTGATGAAGTATAATCCATGGCCGACCAAGAAAGGAGCATCACTCGCCGTGGAGAGTAAGGAGTCAACCCCAGAGAAGGTTGAAGCAGACCCCAAGAAGTTAGAGACTTGCCAGCCCACTGTAGAGGGAGCTCCTATCAAGAAGGGCCAGGAGGCGCCACCGAGCCCTGAGGTGAAGCGCCGCAAGACAGGAAACACCAAGGCATATCTTGCGCAGTTCAAGTAGTAAGACCACCATATCATGTAATAAATCGATGATCGTGTAGTGTTTAGTCGTGCCAATTAGTGGTATGACTTTACTAGCCCTTTGCTTTACAAAAACTTGTAGTACAACTCGATTTGTGTTTGAGGATCCATATTTGGTGTGTTGATCTATGCTTTGAAATGGTTGTTGCATGATAATAATGAATGTTAAGACTTTGTTTGTAAGATGAATTCTTTTGTTTTGCTGTGTTTGGGTAGGAATCTTCTTTAGATCCCTTCCATCTATTTATCAACTAATGCTAAGACCTAAACCTGCCCTAAACCTCAAACAGATGCATACTCAACCCCAAGACAATCACAACAACCCTCAGTTGGAGATAGCAATGCAACAGTTGGTTGAAGCTCACACAGGAATGATGCGGGTGTTGACTCAGAATCTGGTTAATCGTGATAGCAAAGATTTACCTCTAGGAGTGCAGCAAGTACTAGATGATCATTCATGAATAGTACAAATGATGTCCCAGATGGTGGCTAGTACCAATAATAGCCTGCCACAAAATGATCATGGTGGAAAGACAACAAGAGGTGATGTTGAGATGACACTGCAAGCCTGTAAGAGATGTGGAGAAATAGGACACACGTCTAAGGACTGTCATGAAAAGTGTCCTTACTGTGATACGAGTCACCCAATTGGAGAATGTCCCATGACCCAGGTCACTTGTTTTCTATGCGAAGGAATCAATCATGTTCCTGTTGAATGTGAGTTTTACCTCATGGTGCAACAAATGAAACAACAAGCCAAGGATGGACCATGTCAGCTGCTTGGGAAGACCCCAGAAGATGGAAGATCCAAGATGAAGGTAGAAGATAAAGTCCCAGAAACAACACCCAACCATATCACCAAGTGTTGCTGTTTATGTGAAGAAGAAGGACACATATCTAGAGATTGCTTGAAGAAACAAGAAAGGTTTCCCACAACTATAGTGGAGTATGAAGAATTAGAACTAAGAGATCTCCTAGCCTTAGAGAGACCTCAAAAGAAGAAGGACAACAGCAATCTAATGTGTTTCAATTGCAAGGAGCTAGGACATTATGCGAACAAATGTCCAGAAAAGGACAACAAAGCAAACAGTCCAGTTAGCGTGAAGAAGAACCTCAACCATATCACCTGTTACACATGCAAGCAAAAAGGACACTATCCGTATCAATGCACAGAGGAAAATACTTCAAGACCTCAGTGAACTGGGATAACAGAAGGATGCCACCAATACAAGGAGAAGACACAACAAAGTGTGGCCAACTTAGAAGCATTTATATTCGGTTACTACTTGTAATAAATGTTGAATGGACAAGTGAGATCAATGAGTGACTTTATTGTATGGATAATATTTTCCCATGAAATGGCAAGATGATGGATTTGTAACTCAAGAGTTAACGCCATACGACGGAGTTGCGCAAAACCCTAGTTAAGGAACGATAGATTTGTTTAAAAAAATAGATTTGGAACACAGGTTCTCATTTCAAGAAAATTTTGTCAAAGCAAGTGAGGTTGACCTAGAGTTAGAATACGAGGTTTAACAAACCATGTATGAAGTAATGATTTGGGTGCAGGATGGATTGATCACCATTCCTACTACTCTCATTATTCGCTCTCATAATGTTGGCTTTAAACACCTAGAGAGACATACCTACATGAGAGACGACGTTGTTAAACATTAACCTTAGGAGGATAATATATTAGACCCCTTATAGTGAGCCAATGTGGCCAAAACGTAGGATTTTGGTGAGTATGGATCACAAGCAACCGTTGAAGAAGACACGTGATGGAAGGAGTCCTACCAATCTGAAGAACTTTGTTTGACCCCAAAAGTGCTTACCAAGGAAGCAACCATAAGATAAAAGAACTTCAAGGATGTCAGCGAAGAGGATGAAATGAAGATACGAGATCATCTTAACTTGATCTTCTGATTGACCCAAAGAGTGACCCACCAGTGTGCAAAGCAGTTCAACAAACTACATTGCTGGATAGAAGCTCCACGATAGAGCAAAGTTATACTCAAGCCTCCTTGAAAAATACTGGAAATCCAAGTTTGTGAATAGACACCCACCTATTGGAATTGAAGACAAAATTTGACCATAGATTCCAAAGATGACCTAGTGCCAGGTCAAACCAAGGATGCCCTATCGGAGTTCAAAGACCTAGACTACCCACAAAAGTTTCTTTTAAGGGTGGTAGCCACCTAAGTACCCCAAGCCCTTCTACCTTTCTAGCCTCTTCAAATCTCGGGGACGAGATTTCTTTTAAGGGTGGTAGTCTGTAACATCCCAAGTTTTATCAAATTTTTTCGATAAAAAAAATTGTTTTATTTGTATTGTGTGAAAAATCACAGGGAATTAAAACTTTTTGATGTTTAACTAAATGCCTTTCCCTGAAGTATTTCTTAAACTTCCAAATCAAACTATTTTACCACCAAGGTTTCCAATTTATAAAATAGTTTCTTATAAGTTTTTCCCAATTCAAATGTTAGTTAGAAAAAAAACTATTTCAACCTTATATTAGTCCTTGAAGAACTCTTTGAGGAAATAGAAATCTCAAGTTGCCTTTTTTGCTTTCATACATTTTCCATGCAAGCATTTTTGCTAAGGAAATCTTTCTCAAAAGGATTCAAAAGTTACATTGTTAAAATGTGTTTGAAAATGAGTTTCAAAATATTATTTTATAAAGTATTATCCCTGAGTTTAGGCAATTATTTTAAAACCCTAATTCTAGGTTTACCATATGCAAGTAAAGCCCTTTTGACAAATTATTAAAGTTCTAATGAAGTCTTATTTATTTTGAAAAACATGCTTCTTACTGTTTTACACTATTGTGTTGAATTTTAGAAAATGATAGAAATTGATTTGACCTTGTTTGAAGAATTTATGCAAAAGTTATAAAGAAAAAGAGAAAACAGAAAAGAATAAAAGAAAGGAAAAAAAGGAAAAAAAAGAAAAGGTTTCAGACCGAGCAGCCCAGGCCAGCCAGCCCAGTCCGGCCCATCAGTGCGGCCCAACTCCTTCCCGAACGGTTTTTCCCCCTCTCCCCCTGACAAGTGGGACCCACATGTCGGGTGCGTCTTCAACCCAGGAACCGTTTCTGTCGAGATCCCCGCGCCCGTTTCCACTCCTTCTCCCACTCCTCTAGAGATCAAATTGGCCCCCGTATCGACGCCCTCTATTCCCCTCCTTCTCCTCTCTGATCTCCCTCTCTCGCCTCCCTCCATTACGCATCCATCCCAGAGTATTTGCTTGCCGGAGTCCGTAGACCCCGACGGCTTTCACTATCGATTCCGACGACAAAAGGTAACCTGGACGCCGCAAATAGTGTCCCTCGACTCCCCATGATTTTGCGGACCTCCCTGACATCCCCGCTTGCTTCCGTTTGCCCCAGATCGACGCCTTCGTCTTCGAACTGATCTCTCCGTCCACCGGCCGAACTTTGGTGGGAGATTCCCACCGACTCTGACCAACTAGACCCCACAAACTTCGCCACAGATTCCGCCTCATCTCCCTCTACCCACTGGTAAGTGCACAGCCCTTATTTTCCTCTGTATCTGATGTTTTCGAGTGTGCCCACAACCTCACCGACGCGCCTTGAACCTCCAGCCGTGCGCCACCGTTGCTGCAGGAAACCCCCGAGTACCTTGCCTCGCCATCGTCTTCGCCTCGACGCCTTGCTCACTGTCCACTCCTCCATGATTGCCAAGGACCTTAGAAATGCCATCGCCGTCAACCTCCAGTGCGCGCCTCGCCAGAGAGCTCACCGGAACCCTAGCCCGGTGAGTCTATTTCCCCTCTGTCCTTTTCGCCCGTTGGATCGTGATCCTGCGGCCTCGAACGAACCACTTAAACGAAGCGGTATTGGATGATCTGGTGCGTCCATGCTTCTTAAAATCCAGTGGCTAACAGAGACGATCCAGCCGAACCAATACCGCCCAATTAAAACACGCCACGTGGCCTGTCCCGAATCAAAACATTTTTAAACAGATTCAAATCTATTCAAATTGTGCTGAAACTTGTAAAATGCATAGAAAATCTTCGGTAAGTCCAAAAATTGAAAATAACATATCATTGGAATCTTTGAAAAGTGTAGAACCCAATTATGCAATAAAATCATAGTGTTACTGTATAAATTTATGAAGTGAATTTCAAATAGTTTAAACATCACTTTAATACCAAATAATTCATATCTTTTTCTCTGGTTGTCCAAAAATCATAAATTGGTAGTCTATGGAATCCTCTAAATATGTAGAACATCGTAGAATCAAGAAACACCAAATTTGATACGTGCACAAACTTGGTGCATTCAAATTTATCCAAATCACCATTTTATTTATTATTTGAATTCTAAAATTGATTTTGGAGTGAAACCACTTGCAGTAGCTTTGTGTTACTGTCCTCTATCCATTAGCATCACTGTCCAAAATATTTGAATCACCTTGCAAATATTCAAATTTAATTATGAGAATTTGAGTATTTTCATTATAGAATTAATTCTATAATTCTTTTCAATATGATTCCTTTTACAAAAATGAATCATATGACCATACCTATCAATCCCTATCAAGGTTCATCTTGATCATCACCCAACATCATGCCAATCCTATTCTTGTGAACCTAGTTCATAACATTCAATTTACACTTGAGTAAATTGAATAAGTTGTGATGCATTTTGTTTAGGCTCTCCTTTGATATTGGGGTGATATACTCTACCCCATGCCACACATATCATAAACCATTCAAATCAAATACTATTCTTGAACTATAATCAAAATTAGTTTGAGTCCTTCAAAGAAGAATTTAAAACTCTGACTTAGACATATCTTCAAAAGTTAAACCTAGTTTAATTTAAATCTCTTGTTCAAGAAAATCTTATGGCCAAGAAGCCACCACCACTCTAAATAACTTTCATACCTGTTCAACCCCAAGCCAACTTAGCCCTTGGCCTATATTGAACTACTCAATTCACAAATGAGTTAATTGAGTAATTCAATGTATCACCAATACATACCCAAGCCTATGTGTAACCTATACTATTATGAATAAGTGTTGTCACACTTTATTCAGTAGTGTTTTGTTGCACCATTATATACTTATGTGAATCTATTCACATGAGTCATCTCTAAACTCTAACCATGCTTATACCAAGCATAAGGTTCTATCCCTTCATTGTAATCTTGGAGGACCAATCCTTTCCAACCATTACACCTTGCCATCCAAACTCTCAATCCATATCTTGTAAGCCAAGCTTCTAGCCATATCTCTCCCATCACAGAAATCATAAGAACTTTAAAATGTTAAACCAATCCTTTTCATTTGCTTGTCTTGCTTGATTTGTTGCTTTTGGTGTCATGTGTTTACTTTGTGTATCTCTATATTATAGATTGGTTTGGAGATCCCTACATTTTGTTGAGAGAAGAGAAAGGGATTTAAGCTTCAAAAGGCAAGTGACACACATACTTCCACCTATCTTTTATTATATGCATTAGTGGTTTCAATACTGTGCATGGTATGAAATTTTTCAAAGTGGTTATGAAATGCTTAGCTCCTAGTAGTGGTAGCTATCCCTTAAACCCCACTTGCTAGGATTGCAAACTTACTATGGAAAATGATGCCATGCCTTGTTTTCAAATTGTTATGAAAATTAAAATACAACCCCAATGAAACACCTAGGTGGAAATGGCATTGCTTGGTTTATGTTGAGTGGCTACCTAG
This sequence comes from Dactylis glomerata, assembly GCA_007115705.1. Classification (NCBI taxonomy): domain Eukaryota; kingdom Viridiplantae; phylum Streptophyta; class Magnoliopsida; order Poales; family Poaceae; genus Dactylis; species Dactylis glomerata. The sequence continues at coordinate 1,200,753 of QXEO01001691.1, read as the reverse complement.
GGCTACACACCTGGTTATCAACCCAGGATTTGTGTGGTTGTCGTCGCCTGGGGGTACACTTGTGGATAGCCACCTGGTTGCTGTTTGATGGAGCCAAGTTGACGTGGGAAAATGTAGTTCAATCCCCGGCAACGGCGCCAGAAAACTTGTTGATGGCGCGGTGATGATGGTGCCAGAAAACTTGTTGGCGTGTAGTTGATGAAGTAAATGACCGGCCAGTTGGAAACCCCAAGAGAAGGTTTGATGAATATAGCAGCAAGTTTTCCCTCAGTTATGAAACCAAGGTTATCAATCCAGTAGGAAAAAGCCAAATGACTGAAGGTGATGCCCGCTAGCTTCGCGATAGCTCCGGACAATTTATAGGGTGCCTCGTTGGGACGCCCCAAAACCGGCACCTTGCAGATTATAGCGATCAAGCCACAATCTACATGATGTCGCTTTGGAAACGCACCACCAAGCGCCTCGTGCACGTTGCAGCGTGCACGTGATGCGGGTGGAATCAAGGTAGCAACAGTTACACAAGTTCACGATGGAACCCACAAAAGAATATATAATATAACCACGAAGACTCCACGAGTCAAAATATCCAAATATACATACAAAGATCCAAATCATACATAAAGCAAATAGCATCCGAGTACGGACAAGAATACAAATGGGCCTAAGAGGCCTGAAGATAAACGATGGCGTCCAAACCCTGCCCAGGCCAAGCCGGAAGGGTAACCTCGCTAACGTCGGTGCTCCCATACCTGTCAAAATCGTCGGGCCAATGGTTGCCGAACAAGGAGGGAGAAAGAGAAAAAGGAAAAAAAACGAGGGTGAGTACCGAGGCACGTACTCGTGAGACTGGAATTCAGCTTTGCTCGCCTACGGGCTATATGGTGGACTTAGCGGCAACAAAAGAAATATACTACAGAGACACTAAAACTTCCGTCTAAATAGAATAAGATAAGAGAGCGCATAAAAGAACCAACTAGATACTAACACCAAACATAACCCAGCCGATGAATCACCTCCTCGTGACCAAACGAAGAAGCAAGTATCAAAGGCACTCACACGGTTACCAAGTTTTATTGCAGGTTTATTGTTGTAGTGGTGCTAGCTTACTACACAAGTTTATTAGTATTGAAATAGCAGGTGTAAGTTGTTCTATGATCGAGTAGTGCAGCTCCAAGTCGTCCATAACCGTGGACACGGCTTTTCGAAAAGATTTAACCCTGCAGGGGTGCCCAAATGTACCCAAACGCACGATCAATCCTTCAGGCAGGTCTCGCACCCTTAATAAAAACAGGTGCGCCATTAGGATAGTCACGACTCGCACTCTCCTTCACTACAAACAAGTCCAGGAAGCCACCTAACTAAGTTGAACCCGTATCGAGAGTTCGGCCGAATCTCTGAGACGGACCTAGTTGTTTGTGTCTACGGCTTCCGAGGCCCGGCTCCACTCTGGGGAGACGACCCGCTTCAGCAGCGATAAACGCACATACCACATCTTATGCGTGCATGCAGAAGCAAAACAAGGGGTTACAAGGCACTCTTGGGCTTCCCCCAAAATAAATTGGACCATTAAGATACAAGAGCTGCATGCACGCAAAACCCAAATGGAAAACCTCAAACTTGTTGTGGCCACTGGACAAGTGTGTAGATTCCGGCAGTGATCGAGGGGAGGCCCGTAAACGTACCCACGTCTGGTTAGAGCGCTCAGTCTCAGAACAGTTCATGCGATCTCGGGGTCCTAGGGGACACAAGTGAGCCGTCGTAAAACTGGCAAAATGACTCACCGATGCCTCTGCTTAATTCAATTTTTAAGTATTAACATTAAAGTAAGCCATAATTATCTCCAACAACATATAACCATAAAGTAGAGCATGTGATAACTTTCCCAACCCAATAAGATAAAACAACTCCAACAACCTGAAGATGCCTACGACTCGCAAGGCCAACTCGAACAACAAGCACACGGGGTAATAGGATGTATGGATGGTTCTATGGCTTTGCTTTGAATAAACAAGTGGATAGGACACGTGACTTGAACAAAAGCATCGTGACACAAGGCTAGAATATAGAGCTAGCGAGAGCAAAAGTATTAAATGGGTAGAGAGAAAAGGGCTCGCCTGAAAAGAAGGTCGAAGAACACCCGAAGAACTTGTCGTTGCTCACATCACCACGAGACGTCCTATTCGCGAAGAAGAAAATCGCTACAACAAACAATGGATGCAACACTTACTACTACAGCAAAAGAATCGGCATGATCATGTGAAGCATGTATGCATGACATGGCAATTATGATGCAATGCAACTATTCTAAATTAAGCGGAATAGGAATTCCATTACACACATATTAGGTTGAAGTTGTTTTACTACCCGACAATTTAAATGTTTATTAGCATGACAAAGGCAAGATATGGGTGATCTACACAAAATTAAATGAAGTGGTGAAACCATAATTGGTATCTCACAATTACTTCATATGTTACTTAATAGTTATAATGCAAACTATCACGGCATGACATGATGCGATATGCAAACAAGCATATGGATGACAAATTCAGATTAGTCACATTTTTCTGATAAAGTTTCATATAAAATACTTTTTATTTCGAGTTATAGATTAAAAGATATGAATTTAGCAAGATTTGCATATCTGCAGGAATTTTAGAAAACAGAGGGAAAAAAAACTGCACGGGCTGAATTTGGTCCGGACCTGAGGCGCCGGATAGAAATTGTCGCGCGGGGCGACAGATCAGCGCACCTGCAGCTGGGCCGAGGCCCATCAGCGTCGGATCTGAACAAAAAGGTGGAAAAAGGTTGGCTTTATTTGCCAGAAATAGGAATCGAACTCGTGATCTCTTGATTGGAGACAAAGGAACGAACCAGCTGGAGAGAAGGAAGATCTTGTTAATGAAGAGGACCGGTCCTTTTTGAGGTAGACCTTGGCGGAGACCTGGGCCATGGCCGCCGGCCGGCAAGCATGGAAGGGACCGCAGAGGTCGAACCGGGACGCCGGAGTGGGCGCAGAAGAGGCGCGCCGGTGCGGGGAACCAATTCCCTGCGGCGGAGGAAGATGGGAGCCACCCGAGAGAGCCGGCGGCGAGTACCTGCGGAGGGAGTCGGTGGTCAACGTCGGCAGAGCATCTGGGAAGGAGAGGGAGCCTGAGGAGAGGTCGAGGAGGACAGCAAGCTCACCAGGGAGCTTTCTGAAGGGTCGGGGAAGCCGGAGGAGCACGAGGAGGGCCGGAACCATCGCCGGAGTGGGCAGACGGAGAACACTGGACGGAGAAGCTGTCGAGGAGGGAGAGTCCCTGCTTCGGTCGGCGAAGCGAAACAGAGAGCGAGGGTGGAGGAAGGGGCGGCTAGGGTTCCTAGGAGGATCTCGATCCGGTCTGGCTTGGGAAGGGGATAAGAGGAGGAGGGAGTGGTTGGCTCGGTGGTGGGTGAAAAAGGTGGAGGGGCTCACGCGTGCTGCGTGCTCCTGCGAGGAAGACGACACAAAAAGGAGCGCATCTCCTCGCTCGGTAAAAGTGGGTCTCTAGGTGGGCTTTTTCCCTCGGGAAGAAAAAGGCCAAGAGAAGGAGGAATTGACCTTTCTAAAAATTTAGAATATTTTCAGAATAGGAAGGGAACGAAAAGATAGTGAAGGGAAAGGACTCTGCAAACATTTTTGAAAACTAGATTTGATTCAAAACAACTTGTGAAGTTTGCAAATATTATACTTTTAGTTTTAATTCGAAATATAAAGAGGAGAGGGGAGTATTTTTATAACCATACGAGCATAACAAAAATATGATTGTTCCACAAAATAATTTAGTTTTTAGAAAAACATGCAAAGTGATAAGATGCATGATGTTGCATGGCGTCACGATGATGCGAAAAAGAAAAGAACAAACAATTATCTAATAGGGTATTTTCCGGGTCGTTACAATCGACACCACTAACAAGGGATCTCGCCCCGAGATCCACGCTCGTGTAGAGGGAAAGAGTTGGTGAAACTATCGAGTCTTCGCGCTTCATGTTGACATTCCCGGACCTGAACATGGATCTATTTTTCTCGACACCACTAACAAGAGGTTTCTTCTCACGTTGACGATGATGGACTTCCGAAGAATGGGCCTAGTAGGATAAAGGCAAGGGATCGTCCACCCACATAGAAACCTAAAACTCAGAGAAGAAGGCAAGAGAGAGAACTCAAAACTCGCAAAGGTAAGAGGAGAGTAGCATAGAAGGTAAGGAGTAAAGTGCAGACCTAATCAGATCTATCCAACGCATTTTTAGCAAAAATAGTTTTGACACTAGACACAACAACGTCCGTTGGCAAGGTTATCCTACAGGCAGACTAGACCCATGGGTATCGACAAAACCTAGGCTCTGATACCACATGTGACGCCCCAAAACCGGCACCTTGCAGATTATAGCGATCAAGCCACAATCTACATGATGTCGCTTTGGAAACGCACCACCAAGCGCCTCGTGCACGTTGCAGCGTGCACGTGATGCGGGTGGAATCAAGGTAGCAACAGTTACACAAGTTCACGATGGAACCCATAAAAGAATATATAATATAACCACGAAGACTCCACGAGTCAAAATATCCAAATATACATACAAAGATCCAAATCATACATAAAGCAAATAGCATCCGAGTACGGACAAGAATACAAATGGGCCTAAGAGGCCTGAAGATAAACGATGGCGTCCAAACCCTGCCCAGGCCAAGCCGGAAGGGTAACCTCGCTAACGTCGGCGCTCCCATACCTGTCAAAATCGTCGGGCCAATGGTTGCCGAACAAGGAGGGAGAAAGAGAAAAAGGAAAAAAAACGAGGGTGAGTACCGAGGCACGTACTCGCGAGACTGGAATTCAGCTGTGCTCGCCTACAGGCTATATGGTGGACTTAGCGGCAACAAAAGAAATATACTACAGAGACACTAAAACTTCCGTCTAAATAGAATAAGATAAGAGAGCGCATAAAAGAACCAACTAGATACTAACACCAAACATAACCCAGCCGATGAATCACCTCCTCGTGACCAAACGAAGAAGCAAGTATCAAAGGCACTCACACGGTTACCAAGTTTTATTGCAGGTTTATTGTTGTAGTGGTGCTAGCTTACTACACAAGTTTATTAGTATTGAAATAGCAGGTGTAAGTTGTTCTATGATCGAGTAGTGCAGCTCCAAGTCGTCCATAACCGCGGACACGACTTTTCGAAAAGATTTAACCCTGCAGGGGTGCCCAAATGTACCCAAACGCACGATCAATCCTTCAGGCAGGTCTCGCACCCTTAATAAAAACAGGTGCGCCATTAGGATAGTCACGACTCGCACTCTCCTTCACAACAAACAAGTCCAGGAAGCCACCTAACTAAGTTGAACCCGTATCGAGAGTTCGGCCGAATCTCTGAGACGGACCTAGTTGTTTGTGTCTACGGCTTCCGAGGCCCGGCTCCACTCTGGGGAGACGACCCGCTTCAGCAGCAATAAATGCACGTACCACATCCTATGCGTGCATGCAGAAGCAAAACAAGGGGTTACAAGGCACTCTTGGGCTTCCCCCAAAATAAATCGGACCATTAAGATACAAGAGCTGCATGCACGCAAAACCCAAATGGAAAACCTCAAACTAGTTGTGGCCACTGGACAAGTGTGTAGATTCCGGCAGTGATCGAGAGGAGGCCCGTAAACGTACCCACGTCTGGTTAGAGCGCTCAGTCTCAGAACAGTTCATGCGATCTCGGGGTCCTAGGGGACACAAGTGAGCCGTCGTAAAACTGGCAAAATGACTCACCGATGCCTCTGCTTAATTCAATTTTTAAGTATTAACATTAAAGTAAGCCATAATTATCTCCAACAACATATAACCATAAAGTAGAGCATGTGATAACTTTCCCAACCGAATAAGATAAAACAACTCCAACAACCTGAAGATGCCTACGACTCGCAAGGCCAACTCGAACAACAAGCACACGGGGTAATAGGATGTATGGATGGTTCTATGGCTTTGCTTTGAATAAACAAGTGGATAGAACACGTGACTTGAACAAAAGCATCGTGACACAAGGCTAGAATATAGAGCTAGCGAGAGCAAAAGTATTAAATGGGTAGAGAGAAAAGGGCTCGCCTGAAAAGAAGGTCGAAGAACACCCGAAGAACTTGTCGTTGCTCACATCACCACGAGACGTCCTATTCGCGAAGAAGCAAATCGCTACAACAAACAACGGATGCAACACTTACTACTATGGCAAAAGAATCGGCATGATCATGTGAAGCATGTATGCATGACATGGCAATTATGATGCAATGCAACTATTCCAAATTAAGCGGAATAGGAATTCCATTACACACATATTAGGTTGAAGTTGTTTTACTACCCGACAATTTAAATGTTTATTAGCATGGCAAAGGCAAGATATGGGTGATCTACACAAAATTAAATGAAGTGGTGAAACCATAATTGGTATCTCACAATTACTTCATATGTTACTTAATAGTTATAATGCAAACTATCATGGCATGACATGATGCGATATGCAAACAAGCATATGGATGACAAATTCAGATTAGTCACATTTTTCTGATAAATTTTCATATAAAATACTTTTTATTTCTAGTTATAGATTAAAAGATATGAATTTAGCAAGATTTGCATATCTGCAGGAATTTTAGAAAACAGAGGGAAAAAAAACTGCGCGGGCTGAATTTGGTCCGGACCTGAGGCGCCGGATAGAAATTGTCGCGCGGGGCGACAGATCAGCGCACCTGCAGCTGGGCCGAGGCCCATCAGCGTCGGATCTGAACAAAAAGGAGGAAAAAGGTTGGCTTTATTTGCTAGAAATAGGAATCGAACTCGTGATCTCTTGATTGGTGACAAAGGAACGAACCAGCTGGAGAGAAGGAAGATCTTGTTAATGAAGAGGACCGGTCCTTTTTGAGGTAGACCTTGGCGGAGACCTGGGCCATGGCCGCTGGCCGGCAAGCATGGAAGGGACCGCAGAGGTCGAACCGGGATGCCGGAGTGGGCGCAGAAGAGGCGCGCCGGTGCGGGGAACCAATTCCCTGCGGCGGAGGAAGATGGGAGCCACCCGAGAGAGCCGGCGGCGAGTACCTGCGGAGGGAGTCGGTGGTCAACGTCGGCAGAGCATCTGGGAAGGAGAGGGAGCCTGAGGAGAGGTCAAGGAGGACGGCAAGCTCACCAGGGAGCTTTCTGAAGGGTCGGGAAAGCCGAAGGAGCACGAGGAGGGCCGGAACCATCGCCGGAGTGGGTAGACGGAGAACACTGGACGGAGAAGCTGTCGAGGAGGGAGAGTCCCTGCTTCGGTCGGCGAAGCGAAACAGAGAGCGAGGGTGGAGGAAGGGGCGGCTAGGGTTCCTAGGAGGATCTCGATCCGGTCTGGCTTGGGAAGGGGATAAGAGGAGGAGGGAGTGGTTGGCTCGGTGGTGGGTGAAAAAGGTGGAGGGGCTCACGCGTGCTGCGTGCTCCTGCGAGGAAGACGACACAAAAAGGAGCGTGTAACGCCCCACCTTTGGATTAAGGTGGAACATCTGTGTTAAGTGCTATTCCCTGGATCACTGATAGCACCACAGAACAAAATAGAGTAATCATTGCATAGTATCAAATATTACAACGGGGATCCAGATACATAAGTCTTTAAATCTTACAAGCCAGCTTAGTCACTTGGACTAGCTCAAATAACAGAGTTCAACACATCACAAACACAACGGAAACTAGGGTAGTAGTGAGCCTCCATCTTCACCATGCGCCACAGGCAGTCATGTTGGTATGTAGACTCGAGATCCTAACACTTACTCCTCATCGGAATATCCTGCACATTTGAATATGCAGCCCCATAAATGGGGGTCAGTACAATGATGTACTGGCAAATGACACATATTTGGTGGCTGTTGTGAGGAAACTAACTACATGACATTTGGCTGGTGGATCTCTTGGCTAGTTTGCATAAAGCCAATTTTGTCCTATTCTTTTCCAAAACTTTCTTTCAAAATTTTATTTTTCAAGGGTCGAGATAACCCCCAAATACTACATACTAGCTAGGTATGTAGCACTGGGTGAAACTCAACAAAGTCGGAACAACAGAAACCATCACCCCTCGGAGTGAATGGCCCTGAGCCCCTAACCTAGGGGTTTCTAGACAAGTTTTAATCATTCAGAAATGGTGATGAGATTCTTCCGTACATTCCATGTATAGAGACTCAAATTGTCCATAACCGGGGACACGGCTAATCGATTAGTTTGACACCCTGCAGGGGTTGTGCACTTTCACCTTAAGACTCATTTTACGCCCATACATAAAATGAGACGAGACCTTTTAGAAGGAGAGAGCAACCAACTGGCAAGATCCATTCCCAACCTACAATTCAACTACCAGCCATCTTCTTGCACACAAGTTGCACCCTCACATCTAATCAGTCAAGAAAGAGCCCATATTGTCATAAGGCTGCACTGGAAGTACTCTAAGCATGGAAGACATGGTAACCTCTTTATTCCTGAGTGGCATTCCACAAGTGTACTCCTGAGGTTCTCCCCATCCTCCAAGAGGCATGAGGCCCCAGGAGACACTCAACTTCGCCTCCATCATCAAACCAATCCACCCAGGTGATTCATTTTAGTTGAAGTTCTTAATTTGTTCATAAAACACTTTAACAAGTGATCATAGCATGGCATCAATATCTTTCAAAGTATTTAGCATCCTAACAGGTGGGGTTTAAAGGATAGCTACACACTACTAGGATCTAAGCATTTTATAAAACAGTTAAATATTCCACCTATCATGCATACTACTGAAAATCACTAATGCAGTAGTAAAAATAGGTAGAAGCATGTGTGTCACTTCCTTGGTAGCAACCAGCACACTCACAGCAGTCACAGGAGTTGTTCAGTTCCTCTTCACAATCTAAACAAGCAACAAGCACACAAGCATAAATACACTATTTCTAAATGGCAATCATAGACATGTATGCATGTATGCAATGTCAATTTAATTTCACACACTAAGTTAGTGTGTGAAAATGTTGTATTTAGTAAACCTTACTATTTAGAAAACAAGTGTGGTGTTGGAAAAGTCTTTTAATTATTTTTGCAAAGCAATAGACAATTTGGCTATTTGGAAATTGAGCAAATGCTTCCCAAAAAAGCTTTTGGTTTGGCATTGCTCTGGAAAATTTGGGTTATGAACCCACTGGATAGAGGACAGCAATATGAAGCTACTGCAAGTAGTTTCTCTCCAAAATAGTTTTTATAATTCAAATGAGGTCCAAAATAGTGATTTGACTAAATTTAACAGTAGCAAGTTTGTGCACGTTTCAAGTTTGAATTTTTTTGATTTCAGAGTGTTCTACAAGTTCTGAGGAATCCATAGACTACAAATTTGTAGCAATTAGATTTACAAAACAAAAGTTATTAAATAAATGGTGTTATTAAGTCATTTATACCATTTTATTTTCACTTCAAAATATTGTACAGAACCACTATGGTTTCTCTGCATAGTTGTGTTGTACACATTTCTAGGATTCCATTGATACCAATTTTGCTAAATTTGGCCATGTAGATTATTTTATATAGATTTTACAAGTTCTGCACATATTCTGTGATTTGAAATCAGATTTGAATTGATTTTGACTCGTTTTTTACCAGTTCTGTCCAAACTGGCTACGTGGCCTGTTTCTATTGGACAAAACCGTTTTGGTGTGGCCTTCTAATTCTGGCCGTGCGATTTAGATCTGATGGACAGAAAGGAACCAGAGAAGATTGCTCACCGGCGTGTCCAACTCCGGCGAGATGCGGCACTGGAGTTCGTCGACGTCGGAGCTCCGGTGATCGGCGGTGGAGAGGAAATAGCGGACGATGTGCAGTGAGGGACGACGAGTCTGTTCGTTTGAACGGCGGCATCAAACTCTCCTGGTGGCGAGGTCGGAGGATGACTGGAGGCGGCGATGACTTCGGGCGTCGTCGGCGACCTCGGTACGTTGCGTTTCTGGACGAAGCCAAGACGTCAGTGGACGCGGAAAAGTGATAGACGAAGAGACAAGCTGATAGGAAATGCGGGGATTTACCACCGTGTTGGTACTGACGAGTTTTCGGCGGCGGACTCCACGGACTCTGGCGAGAAATTGCGATGGTTCGGTGGCGGTTTCTCCAACAGGGAATGAGAGAGGGTAGAGAGGGGGAACGGGGGGTTCTGAGAGGGAGAATGCCGAGGGGGTCTCAAGGAAGGGGGGAGTAGGAGCGGTTCCCTTGTGCTCGGCAGTTTCCAGAGAAGAAGAAAGAAGGGGGCGGTTAGAGGTAGAAGAGAAGACTGACAGGCAGGCCCGGGATGGCAGTAAAAAAAAAAGGCTGCGGGGTGAGGTGTTTCGGGCTGGAAACCTGGGCCGCTGCCTCAGGCCAGCCCAGTTGGGTTCGTTTCCCCTTTTTTTTGTTCTACTGATTTTCTTTATTTACTGTTTCCATTTTTGTGTAGTTTAAAACGGTAAGACTTATTGGAAAAGAAATATTCCAATTCTATCAACTTTGACTATTTGAAATAATGTGTTTGCAACATACAAACCTTGATTTGATAAAATTTTGTGAAAAGAAATATTTGCAAACACAACAAAACTTTTATATGAAAGTTGTGCTATTTAAATAACAACTTTCTGGAAATATTTTGTCTCTCCAATTTTTATTTAAAAGGCAATAAAAACAATATTGCTTTTTATGAAATAAAGAGTTAAGAATAATGTATATTTCCCAATAGTGCAATTTTGGTAAATAAAATATTTGGTAAAAACACAATAGCTTCCATATACAAATGGAGCTATTTAAAACTAAACTTTCTGATTTTTATTTTAGTTCAAAGATTTATAGAAAAAGATTTTTTAAACAGTAGCGTTTGGTGCAAAAACATTTAAACTTATTTTTGATAACTTTTAAATTTGGCTCACATAAGCTTTGAAGCTTAATTTAAAAAAGCAACCTTCTAGTTTTGAAATTTTGTTTCAAATTTAATTCAAAAATGCAGAGATGAGTATGAATGCATGCTGAGTTTGAATTTGAAAAACTTGGGATGTTACAGACTAACCCCCTTAAGATGAAGCTCGCCCTCGAGCTTCGAAAAGGCTAGCAAATAGGTATGGGTGATAGTCTAAAAGATTTTCTCTATGCTCCCAAGTAGTTTCTTCCTCTGTGTGGTGGCTCCACTGTACTTGACAGAACTTGATGGTTTTTGGTGTGAGTATTTCTTTCTACTGCTTCCAAAATCTTGATTTGTTTCTCCTTGTTGGCCAAATCATTCTATTACTATGGTCTTAACTTCTAGGCTAACCCCCTTAAGATTGTTTAGCCTAATATTTTTGAATTCCAAGCGGAATTTGTATCTAATCCTCTTTCCCTTTGGAGTGGTTAGTGTAATTGCTCTTCCTGTGGCTTCAGTGGTAAATGCATGTTTGGCTCTCAATGCTCTTGATGTGAATAAATGCAATGCTCCAGTATCAAATAAAATCCAATGCTGTAAAAGAGTTGAATGGAAGCGTACCCATCACTTCCTCCACATGGATGTGGTTCACATGTCCCTTCTTGAATGGATTGGGCTTGGTAGGTTCTGGGCAGTTTGTGGAATAATGTCCTTTCTTCTTGCAATTGAAGCATGTGATATGTGAGAGATCCTTCTTAGCTTCTGAGTTGTGGTTGTGTTGACCATTGTTTCCATTGTGGTGACCATTGTGACTTCCATTTCCTCCATTCTGGTGACCATTGCCTCCATTGAAATGGTTTCCCTTGTTTCCACCATTGTGCCTATGGCCATTGGAGTTACTACCATTTACATTACCTTCGGAGAAGTGGTGTCTCTTATGGGAAGATCCAGTGTGAGTCTTGCCATTGCTGAACTTCCTCTTGTGGTTCTCTTCCTTCATGATATTATTATCCAGTGTGATAGCCTGATCAAGCAGAGACTGATAGTTTGGAGCATAAGCCACTGACAAGGGTATCTTCAGTTCTCCTTTGAGTCCATTGAGGAATTTTTCCTTCCTCTTAGCATCAGTATCTATGTCATCAGGGGCGTACCTAGATAAAGCACAGAAATCATCCATGTACTCTTTCAACGTCCTTCCACCCTGCTTCAAACTGCGGAATTCATCCTTCTTCATATTCATAATGCCCGAAGATATGTGGGCATTACGAAAGCCTTCTCTGAAGGTATCCCAATCCAGACCTTCTATTGGATGAGTGATCTGGTATGTCTCCCACCACATAGTTGCTGGCCCTTCAAGCAGATGTGCAGTGAATCGCACCTTCTCAGCATCGGTACACTCACATGTGACCAGGTCCTTATTGACTGAACGTAGCCAGTCATCAGCCACTATTGGCTCAGAGGCAGATGAGAACTTGTTGGGCCTAAGCCTCAGAAATCTAGCCAACCTATCCACTTGAGGTGGGGGTGGTGGTGGCGGTGGTGGATGATTGTTATTGTTATTGTTGTTGTTTGCACTAGCCTGGATGAACTGAGTCATCATCTGCATCAGTTGAGCCTGTGCTGCCACTAACTGCTGAATCACGGCGTTGTTGTTGTTGTTGTTTTCATCATTGTCATTGTTGTTTGGTGCACGTCGGGGCGGCATCTGAGGTAGTTTTAGCATAGATGAGTAATAGACAGATAGGACTAAGGAAGAAAATTTTCCTACCCATGCACAATACAACAAGTCACACAACAAACAAGCAAAACAAACAAACTTCAAAAATTCTTTGATAATTTTGAAAACAACCACTAAGGGTTCACAAAACAACTAAGGTAAATGGTACTGCCATACCGACAAAGGTAGGACAATACAAATGTGTATCGAAAACTAATACAAATGAACTAATGGTGGAACACTAATGCCTTTGATCATAGGAGTCCCTCTAAATTTTTGAAAAGAAAACAAGGCAAGATTTGAACAAGGTAAGGATTACAAGTATGAAATGAAATGATTAAGGAAAGTTCAGAACGCAAAAATTTCACAAGCATTTTTTTTAAAAAAAATAAAATTTTGATTCCTATGGTATTCCAATCCTAGGGTCTCGATCCTACAGGCAACACTATGCTCTGATACCATTTTGTAACGCCCCACCTTTGGATTAAGGTGGAACATCTGTGTTAAGTGCTATTCCCTGGATCACTGATAGCACCACAGAACAAAATAGAGTAATCATTGCATAGTATCAAATATTACAACGGGGATCCAGATACATAAGTCTTTAAATCTTACAAGCCAGCTTAGTCACTTGGACTAGCTCAAATAACAGAGTTCAACACATCACAAACACAACGGAAACTAGGGTAGTAGTGAGCCTCCATCTTCACCATGCGCCACAGGCAGTCATGTTGGTATGTAGACTCGAGATCCTAACACTTACTCCTCATCGGAATATCCTGCACATTTGAATATGCAGCCCCATAAATGGGGGTCAGTACAATGATGTATTGGCAAATGACACATATTTGGTGGCTGTTGTGAGGAAACTAACTACATGACATTTGGCTGGTGGATCTCTTGGCTAGTTTGCATAAAGCCAATTTTGTCCTATTCTTTTCCAAAACTTTCTTTCAAAATTTTATTTTTCAAGGGTCGAGATAACCCCCAAATACTACATACTAGCTAGGTATGTAGCACTGGGTGAAACTCAACAAAGTCGGAACAACAGAAACCACCACCCCTCGGAGTGAATGGCCCTGAGCCCCTAACCTAGGGGTTTCTAGACAAGTTTTAATCATTCGGAAATGGTGATGAGATTCTTCCGTACATTCCATGTCTAGAGACTCAAATTGTCCATAACCGGGGACACGGCTAATCGATTAGTTTGACACCCTGCAGGGGTTGTGCACTTTCACCTTAAGACTCATTTTACGCCCATACATAAAATGAGACGAGACCTTTTAGAAGGAGAGAGCAACCAACTGGCAAGATCCGTTCCCAACCTACAATTCAACTACCAGCCATCTTCTTGCACACAAGTTGCACCCTCACATCTAATCAGTCAAGACAGAGCCCATATTGTCATAAGGCTGCACTGGAAGTACTCTAAGCATGGAAGACATGGTAACCTCTTTATTCCTGAGTGGCATTCCACAAGTGTACTCCTGAGGTTCTCCCCATCCTCCAAGAGGCATGAGGCCCCAGGAGACACTCAACTTCGCCTCCATCATCAAACCAATCCACCCAGGTGATTCATTTTAGTTGAAGTTCTTAATTTGTTCATAAAACACTTTAACAAGTGATCATAGCATGGCATCAATATCTTTCAAAGTATTTAGCATCCTAACAGGTGGGGTTTAAAGGATAGCTACACACTACTAGGATCTAAGCATTTTATAAAACAGTTAAATATTCCACCTATCATGCATACTACTGAAAATCACTAATGCAGTAGTAAAAATAGGTAGAAGCATGTGTGTCACTTCCTTGGTAGCAACCAGCACACTCACAGCAGTCACAGGAGTTGTTCAGTTCCTCTTCACAATCTAAACAAGCAACAAGCACACAAGCATAAATACACTATTTCTAAATGGCAATCATAGACATGTATGCATGTATGCAATGTCAATTTAATTTCACACACTAAGTTAGTGTGTGAAAATGTTGTATTTAGTAAACCTTACTATTTAGAAAACAAGTGTGGTGTTGGAAAAGTCTTTTAATTATTTTTGCAAAGCAATAGACAATTTGGCTATTTGGAAATTGAGCAAATGCTTCCCAAAAAAGCTTTTGGTTTGGCATTGCTCTGGAAAATTTGGGTTATGAACCCACTGGATAGAGGACAGCAATATGAAGCTACTGCAAGTAGTTTCTCTCCAAAATAGTTTTTATAATTCAAATGAGGTCCAAAATAGTGATTTGACTAAATTTAACAGTAGCAAGTTTGTGCACGTTTCAAGTTTGAATTTTTTTGATTTCAGAGTGTTCTACAAGTTCTGAGGAATCCATAGACTACAAATTTGTAGCAATTAGATTTACAAAACAAAAGTTATTAAATAAATGGTGTTATTAAGTCATTTATACCATTTTATTTTCACTTCAAAATATTGTACAGAACCACTATGGTTTCTCTGCATAGTTGTGTTGTACACATTTCTAGGATTCCATTGATACCAATTTTGCTAAATTTGGCCATGTAGATTATTTTATATAGATTTTACAAGTTCTGCACATATTCTCTGATTTGAAATC
This sequence comes from Dactylis glomerata, assembly GCA_007115705.1. Classification (NCBI taxonomy): domain Eukaryota; kingdom Viridiplantae; phylum Streptophyta; class Magnoliopsida; order Poales; family Poaceae; genus Dactylis; species Dactylis glomerata. Next base: position 1,185,559 of record QXEO01001691.1, on the reverse strand, counting down.
AGATTTGAATTGATTTTGACTCGTTTTTGACCAGTTCTGTCCAAACTGGCTACGTGGCCTGTTTCTATTGGACAAAACCGTTTTGGTGTGGCCTTCTAATTCTGGCCGTGCGATTTAGATCTGATGGACAGAAAGGAACCAGAGAAGATTGCTCACCGGCGTGTCCAACTCCGGCGAGACGCGGCACTGGAGTTCGTCGACGTCGGAGCTCCGGTGATCGGCGGTGGAGAGGAAATAGCGGACGATGTGCAGTGAGGGACGACGAGTCTGTTCGTTTGAACGGCGGCGTCAAACTCTCCTGGTGGCGAGGTCGGAGGATGACTGGAGGCGGCGATGACTTCGGGCGTCGTCGGCGACCTCGGTACGTTGCGTTTCTGGACGAAGCCAAGACGTCAGTGGACGCGGAAAAGTGATAGACGAAGAGACAAGCTAATAGGAAATGCGGGGATTTACCACCGTGTTGGTACTGACGAGTTTTCGGCGGCGGACTCCACGGACTCCGGCGAGAAATTGCGATGGTTCGGTGGCGGTTTCTCCAACAGGGAATGAGAGAGGATAGAGAGGGGGAACGGGGGGTTCTAAGAGGGAGAATGCCGAGGGGGTCTCGAGGAAGGGGGAAGTAGTAGCGGTTCCCTCGTGCTCGGCGGTTTCTAGAGAAGAAGAAAGAAGGGGGCGGTTGGAGGTAGAAGAGAAGACTGACAGGCAGGCCCGGGATGGCAGTAAAAAAAAGGCTGCGGGGTGAGGTGTTTCGGGCTGGAAACCTGGGCCGCTGCCTCAGGCCAGCCCAGTTGGGTTCGTTTCCCCTTTTTTTTGTTCTACTGATTTTCTTTATTTACTGTTTCCATTTTTGTGTAGTTTAAAACGGTAAGACTTATTGGAAAAGAAATATTCCAATTCTATCAACTTTGACTATTTGAAATAATGTGTTTGCAACATACAAACCTTGATTTGATAAAATTTTGTGAAAAGAAATATTTGCAAACACAACAAAACTTTTATATGAAAGTTGTGCTATTTAAATAACAACTTTCTGGAAATATTTTGTCTCTCCAATTTTTATTTAAAAGGCAATAAAAACAGTATTGCTGTTTATAAAATAAAGAGTTAAGAATAATGTATATTTCCCAATAGTGCAATTTTGGTAAATAAAATATTTGGTAAAAACACAATAGCTTCCATATACAAATGGAGCTATTTAAAACTAAACTTTCTGATTTTTATTTTAGTTAAAAGATTTATAGAAAAAGATTTTTTAAACAGTAGCGTTTGGTGCAAAAACATTTAAACTTATTTTTGATAACTTTTAAATTTGGCTCACATAAGCTTTGAAGCTTAATTTAGAAAAAGCAACCTTCTAGTTTTGAAATTTTGTTTCAAATTTAATTCAAAAATGCAGAGATGAGTATGAATGCAAGCTGAGTTTGAATTTGAAAAACTTGGGATGTTACAGAGCGCATCTCCTCGCTCGGTAAAAGTGGGTCTCCAGGTGGGCTTTTTCCCTCGGGAAGAAAAAGGCCAAGAGAAGGAGGAATTGACCTTTCTAAAAATTTAGAATATTTTCAGAATAGGAAGGGAACGAAAAGATAGTGAAGGGAAAGGACTCTGCAAACATTTTTGAAAACTAGATTTGATTCAAAACAACTTGTGAAGTTTGCAAATATTATACTTTTAGTTTTAATTCGAAATATAAAGAGGAGAGGGGAGTATTTTTATAACCATACGAGCAGAACAAAAATATGATTGTTCCACAAAATAATTTAGTTTTTAGAAAAACATGCAAAGTGATAAGATGCATGATGTTGCATGGCGTCACGATGACGCGAAAAAGAAAAGAACAAACAATTATCTAATAGGGTATTTTCTGGGTCGTTACACTCGTTCAAGCTTTGCTTTGCGAGCGGCAACATGGAACCTGCACACAACACAACCAAATACTCTGTTCCCAACTTACGATAAGGTTGTCAATTGATACGTCTCAAACGTATCTATAATTTTTGATGCTCCATGCTTGTTTTTACACCATTTGCCTATTGTTTCGTTACACTTAGTGGTACTTTTATACATTTTCCGGAACTAACCTATTAACGAAGTGCCACAGTGCCAGTTTCCTGTTTTCTGCTGTTTTTGTGTTTCAGAAGTGATACACAGGAAATATTCTCGGAATTGGACGAAACAAGTTCCTGAAGTCATATTTTACGGGGAAGCTCCCAAACATCCGAAGACCTGACGGAGGGGGGCCACGTGGCCCCCACACACAGAGGCGGCGCGGCCACCCCCTGGCCGCGCCGGGCCCACGTGAGGGGCCGTGGTCTCCCCTCTGACATCGCCCTTTCGCCTATATATACCCCCTGACGAGAAAAACCTAAGGGCCGGATCAGTTTTCCAGAATACATCGCGATCCGCCGCCGCCATCGACCCGAAGATCGGGAGGGTCCAAAAGCTCTTCCCGGCACCCTGCCGGAGAGGGGAATCGCCACCGGAGGTCTTCTTCATCGCCATGCTTGCCTCCAGAGCGATGAGTGAGTAGTCTACCTTGGACTATGGGTCCATAGCAGTAGCTAGATGGTTGTCTTCTCCACCATGTGCTTCATGTTTAGATCTCATGAGCTGCCCTACATGATTGAGATCACCGTTATGTAATACTATGATGTTGGTTTGTTGGGATCCGATGAATATTGGTGTTTATGATTAAGTTGCTGTACTGAATTATATCTTTTGTTATCTCTATGTTGTTTATGATCTTGCATGCTCTCCGTTGTTAGTAGCTATCTTGGCCGAGTAGTTGCTAGTGACTCCAAGAGGGGGTATTTATGCTCGATAGTGGGTTCATGTCTCTATTTCACCTGGGGGAGTGACAGAAACCTCTAAGGTGGTAGATGTGCTGTTGCTACTAGGGAGAAAACAACATTCATATGCTCAAGGGCATATGCTTTGTTTACATTACACACTTTGCTTAATGCAATTATCTGTTGTTCGCAACTTAATACTTCTAGGGTGTTCGGATGATATCCCCGGGGGTGGATTATTAGTCATAGATGCAGTTGGATGGCGGTCTATGTAATTTGTTGTAATGCCCAGAGTGAATCTCATAGTGATCTTCTTGACATATCACGTTATCTTTATTCTATCAATTGCCCAACTGTAATTTGTTTACCCAGCATGTTATTTTATCTATGGAGAGACACCACTAGTGAACTGTGGACCCCGGTCCTATTTTAATCATATTGCAATCACCTGTTTACTTTTCCCGCATTGTTTACTTTACTCGCATATTACTACTGTTTTCCACTCGATACACTCATAACCTTTGTTTCAAGCAAACCGGTGAGATTGACAACCTCATCGCAAGTTGGGGACAAAGTATTTGTTTGTGTGTGTGCAGGTTCCGCGTTGCTGCTGGCCGAAGACGAGTCAACAAGTGTCGTAAACGGCGCCCTTGTTGGAGTGTTACTAAGCCAGTCCGCATCACCTTCAGTCGTCACCGTCTCTCTTCTTCAAGATCGACATTAAACCTTGGTTTCTTAACTGAGGGAAAACTAGCCGCTACACTCATCATACCTTCCTCTTGGGGTTCCCAACGGGCTGGTCATCACCACGCACAAGGACTTACTGCTCCACGTCAACTAAACGCCACAGCTCTTTTCTGGCGCCATCACACGAGTAGCAGCTTCTTTTCTGGCGCCGTTGCCGGGGAAGAGAGAAGACTTCTGCGAGGGGAGTTCTTCGCACACACATTCTTTACTTTGTTATTTGTTTTGCTTTACTTTATTTTATTTTACCTGCACTGCTTTATATCAAAAACCCAAAAAAATTAGAATCCTTTGTAGTTGTTATTTCTTTGCTTTTAGTTTATTATGTCTAGTTTAGTTGCTGCTACTATGTCCCCCGCGGACATGATCTTTACCTTTAAGCAGAAAGATGAGGAAAGCTTTAAAGAAGCTTGGTCTAGAATTTATGATTGGCATGGAAAAACTGAACCTAAAATGACTTTGAGTTTGCTTCTTAGTAGCTTTTACTTTGGACTTTCTCTTCGTTATAGATATGCTTTGGATGCTACTGCAGAAGGAGATTTCCTTCATTGTGATGGAGATCAAGCCTTCAATATTATTAAAAAGTTGATTACAATTTATAGCATGCCAACCTATTTTGATTCCTCTCTTGTGAGCATTTTTAATAGACTTAATACTCTTGAGACTCACACAGCTAGTTTGAATTCTTGCTACAATACTTTGCGCCAGCATTTTGATTATGTGCCTATAAATTCTGAGCCTTCGAGCTGGTATCCTACAATAAAAATCACCATTAGTGGTGAAACTTTTCATGCTCGTTGTGATATTATGTCTGAATTTTGCCTCATGCCAAAGGATGTTTATGAATCTTTGAGCCTTTGGAAGCTTTCTGAGGGAGGAGAAGAAATTTTTCTTACTAACAATGCCACCATATTTCCCCTTGGAATAGCTGAAGGAGTCTTTACAAAAATCCTAGGAAGAATGATATCTACTGATTATCTTGTTATTGAATGTGTAGGAAAAGGACAAATCACACTTGGAAGATCCATTCTGAAGCTCCTTGGCGCCGTTATCGATGTGGGAAAAGGCAATATAACATTTACTACTCCACCTTGCAATAACCATGTCTTTCCTAGAGTCAAGAGCAAAGGTAAGAAAGGGAGACGTAAGGCATGCGCTGATCCTAGTGCTTCATCTATTGACATTACTTGATTCACGATTTTCTGCGCCTAGCTCAAAGGCGTTAAAGAAAAGCACTCTTGGGAGATAACCCATTGTTTACTTTTCAGTACTTTTTCTTTTATTTGAGTCTTGGAAGTCATTACTACTGTAATGACCGCTCCTTATCTTGTTTATTTCGTTTTTGTGCCAAGAGAAGCCTCTAATTTGAGTGAGGTAAGATTTGGGGTTATTGCTGTCCTGAAACTGTTTTCGGTGCTGCACCGTAAAAATTCGTGAAAATTCTCTGTTTATCTTTTGGACCTGCGATTTCTTGTGCATATGCCCCAGGTTATATCCAAACTTTTCTTAGTTGAACACTTTTTGATCTGAGCAACGGAAAATCCCTCAAAAATTCGTCCATTATCAGCTGTCCAGTTTTGACAGATTTCTGCCAATATTTGTTTTTGCCACTTTATCGCTTTCTTTTGAGTTCTTTTTTATCATGGAACTCTTGTGGAAGTTGCTACAGTAGTATATACTTTATATGTGGTGGTTTTGGGTTGAAACCTGAAGCTAAAAGACGTTGAATATATTTTATGCTTACACTAATGTTGCTAATAGAATTGTGTTTAGTTTTGTATGAAGGAAGTTTTCAAGTGTAGGGATTGGAGAATGATGAGATGAGTTGAAGAATGGACAAAAGCTCAAGCTTGGGGATGCCCATGCATCACCCCAAGAAATATCCAAGAAGTACAAGCGTCAAAGCTTGGGGATGCCCCCGAGGCACCCCTTCTTCATCGGCAAAAATCAGGTCACCTTTCAAAACACTATATTTTTATTGCTTCATGCACTATGTGTTTTTCTTGGAGCGTCAGTTGTTTTAGTTTTCTTAGTTTGTTTAATTTGTTTGTTTGCTGCAATAAATGGTTGGACCCCAACAAATTTCCTTTGGAGGAGATGTACTCGTTTTCATTTGCAAAGAACGCTCTAGTTTTCACTCTTATTAAAAATCGAGCGTTCTACTTTTTCTGCTACTGCTTTTGGTTTTTGTTTTCGCCTTGATTTGCATTCAGATCTTGTCATATCTTTTTATCAAGGTGTATTTTTGCCTCTGATCTTTATTGGTTTTCATCAAAAGAGGTGTTTATAAAAATTTCAAATGGTGTTGGAAAAGAGAAAAAGCTTTGTGCAAAATAGTGGTACAAGAAGGAGCTTGTGTAGACTGCGGCTTAGGCTTTTTCATGTCATGCTTGATGTCTTTTTGATAGTATGCTTAGTGGTTTTTCTGTAGCATGACTTGTCTCAAATAACTGAGATTGCTTAATGAGCCTTTGAAAAAATCATGCGTTGTTTTTATTGTAAGGAAGCATTATTTTGGTTTTCTCCTTGATGCTTTATTTGGGTTGACTTGGCGCATGCTCACACATGTTAGACTCTTACAAAGTCACCATTATCCTTCATGATCATTTAGTTTTTGACTTTTGATGCCATCGTATGCTTCTTTTAATGTTGCTTTGTCGCTTTGCATGATTATGGCCATTATTGCTCTCTTAGTTGGTCGCTCCCAGTCTTTTGCTAGCCCTCGCCTTGTACTGAGTATGAGCTCTACTCGTGCATCCAACTCCTAAAAGCCGGAGTTTTCCAAAGTGTCCACCATACATACCTACTAGCAATTTGCTATTCCAAGTAAATTTGACTTGCTTTTATATTTTCTTCAAATTAAACTCTTACCAGTGTTATGCGAAACTCGGTTAGTAAAGCTCTCACGAACCGGAAGGCACACTTTACTTTTTCCTGTTCTTAAAATTTTGACATTGTGGTCTTTTATGTTGAGTTGTTATGCTTGCAAGTTGTAAGTTGGATTCTAGCCCAGCCATGCTGTCATGGGGCAAGCTTTCAACATTGCACTTCTATTTGAGTTGATATCGTGATCTTTTGTTTATGGATGCCCGCTGTGTGAAATGAATTGGGAATCTTGTGAGGATCATGGAGTTTTTATATGTGTTAGGGAAACGCCGGGCCGCCAATCTAAGCCATGCATAATTCATGGTGGAAATTTGCAGCATACCCATGGTGAACATTCGACGACGCATCTCACAATAAAAAGCTAAACAATATAGCAAATAAAAGAGATGTCGAGGTGTTCATTGTCTGCTTGTCCTGTCATTTTGGTGTGGGCTTGTTCCATGTCATCGGGCACGGAGGTACCCCATTGGCGGTTCTCAATGATATGCATATACTTACAATGACAAGAGCCTTGCTTGGGACTCTAAGTAAATTAGCATGGTTTGGGTACTCGTATTCACGGGACACGAGGTTTTCAACTTATGATTTGTCAAGCATATGCATCATAATTGTTCTCGCATTAACTTTAACCATTCAAGATGCTTATGATGGGGGCAATGAGAGCTCAAAGCCGGTAAGTACCATAATTTTTGAAGGTTATAAAACTTGCAATCACTGCTTCCCTCTGCGAAGGGCCTTTCTTTTACTTTTATGTTGAGTCACCACCTTCTTTCTTTATGCACCATTAAGAGAGCATAGTTGTCATTCTTAGTGTGATATGCATTGTCCCAAAGTTCATTGATTGATTCATATTGTTGGTTTCACTTGTTCTTAAATTATTTGTATCTAGTCACCCTCTTAAACTTTGAGGTGTCCTATGCATTTATGTTTTGCTCTCTTTGAAGGACAAGCTGAAAACCATTTGTATGTTTTTCCTTATGATTTGAACACACGTTTGACTTTCATTGTTTCATTATCATGATCTTTTGTTTGTGTTCATTTGCATGTTTACAACATGGTTGCTAAGTTCTTATTGTCATGATTATATCTTTCATGCCCATGTTTTAAGTTCTATTGATCCCAGCTCACCAATGCTTACATATATGATCAAGATTGTGTAGGTGCATGTCACCTCAAAAATTATTCTTTTGTTATCACTTACCTACTCGAGGACGAGCAGGAGTTAAGCTTGGGGATGCTTGATACGTCTCAAACGTATCTATAATTTTTGATGCTCCATGCTTGTTTTTACACCATTTGCCTATTGTTTCGTTACACTTAGTGGTACTTTTATACATTTTCCGGAACTAACCTATTAACGAAGTGCCACAATGCCAGTTTCCTGTTTTCTGCTGTTTTTGTGTTTCAGAAGTGATACACAGGAAATATTCTCGGAATTGGACGAAACAAGTTCCTGAAGTCATATTTTACGGGGAAGCTCCCAAACATCCGAAGACCTGACGGAGGGGGGCCACGTGGCCCCCACACACAGGGGCGGCGCGGCCACCCCCCTGGCCGCGCCGGGCCCACGTGAGGGGCCGTGGTCTCCCCTCTGACATCGCCCTTTCGCCTATATATACCCCCTGACGAGAAAAACCTAAGGGCCGGATCAGTTTTCCAGAATACATCGCGATCCGCCGCCGCCGTCGACCCGAAGATCGGGAGGGTCCAAAAGCTCTTCCCGGCACCCTGCCGGAGAGGGGAATCGCCACCGGAGGTCTTCTTCATCGCCATGCTTGCCTCCAGAGCGATGAGTGAGTAGTCTACCTTGGACTATGGGTCCATAGCAGTAGCTAGATGGTTGTCTTCTCCACCATGTGCTTCATGTTTAGATCTCATGAGCTGCCCTACATGATTGAGATCACCGTTATGTAATACTATGATGTTGGTTTGTTGGGATCCGATGAATATTGGTGTTTATGATTAAGTTGCTGTACTGAATTATATCTTTTGTTATCTCTATGTTGTTTATGATCTTGCATGCTCTCCGTTGTTAGTAGCTATCTTGGCCGAGTAGTTGCTAGTGACTCCAAGAGGGGGTATTTATGCTCGATAGTGGGTTCATGTCTCTATTTCACCTGGGGGAGTGACAGAAACCTCTAAGGTGGTAGATGTGCTGTTGCTACTAGGGAGAAAACAACATTCATATGCTCAAGGGCATATGCTTTGTTTACATTACACACTTTGCTTAATGCAATTATCTGTTGTTCGCAACTTAATACTTCTAGGGTGTTCGGATGATATCCCCGGGGGTGGATTATTAGTCATAGATGCAGTTGGATGGCGGTCTATGTAATTTGTTGTAATGCCCAGAGTGAATCTCATAGTGATCTTCTTGACATATCACGTTATCTTTATTCTATCAATTGCCCAACTGTAATTTGTTTACCCAGCATGTTATTTTATCTATGGAGAGACACCACTAGTGAACTGTGGACCCCGGTCCTATTTTAATCATATTGCAATCACCTGTTTACTTTTCCCGCATTGTTTACTTTACTCGCATATTACTACTGTTTTCCACTCGATACACTCATAACCTTTGTTTCAAGCAAACCGGTGAGATTGACAACCTCATCGCAAGTTGGGGACAAAGTATTTGTTTGTGTGTGTGCAGGTTCCGCGTTGCTGCTGGCCGAAGACGAGTCAACAAGTGTCGTAAACGGCGCCCTTGTTGGAGTGTTACTAAGCCAGTCCGCATCACCTTCAGTCGTCACCGTCTCTCTTCTTCAAGATCGACATTAAACCTTGGTTTCTTAACTGAGGGAAAACTAGCCGCTACACTCATCATACCTTCCTCTTGGGGTTCCCAACGGGCTGGTCATCACCACGCACAAGGACTTACTGCTCCACGTCAACTAAACGCCACAGCTCTTTTCTGGCGCCATCACACGAGTAGCAGCTTCTTTTCTGGCGCCGTTGCCGGGGAAGAGAGAAGACTTCTGCGAGGGGAGTTCTTCGCACACACATTCTTTACTTTGTTATTTGTTTTGCTTTACTTTATTTTATTTTACCTGCACTGCTTTATATCAAAAACCCAAAAAAATTAGAATCCTTTGTAGTTGTTATTTCTTTGCTTTTAGTTTATTATGTCTAGTTTAGTTGCTGCTACTATGTCCCCCGCGGACATGATCTTTACCTTTAAGCAGAAAGATGAGGAAAGCTTTAAAGAAGCTTGGTCTAGAATTTATGATTGGCATGGAAAAACTGAACCTAAAATGACTTTGAGTTTGCTTCTTAGTAGCTTTTACTTTGGACTTTCTCTTCGTTATAGATATGCTTTGGATGCTACTGCAGAAGGAGATTTCCTTCATTGTGATGGAGATCAAGCCTTCAATATTATTAAAAAGTTGATTACAATTTATAGCATGCCAACCTATTTTGATTCCTCTCTTGTGAGCATTTTTAATAGACTTAATACTCTTGAGACTCACACAGCTAGTTTGAATTCTTGCTACAATACTTTGCGCCAGCATTTTGATTATGTGCCTATAAATTCTGAGCCTTCGAGCTGGTATCCTACAATAAAAATCACCATTAGTGGTGAAACTTTTCATGCTCGTTGTGATATTATGTCTGAATTTTGCCTCATGCCAAAGGATGTTTATGAATCTTTGAGCCTTTGGAAGCTTTCTGAGGGAGGAGAAGAAATTTTTCTTACTAACAATGCCACCATATTTCCCCTTGGAATAGCTGAAGGAGTCTTTACAAAAATCCTAGGAAGAATGATATCTACTGATTATCTTGTTATTGAATGTGTAGGAAAAGGACAAATCACACTTGGAAGATCCATTCTGAAGCTCCTTGGCGCCGTTATCGATGTGGGAAAAGGCAATATAACATTTACTACTCCACCTTGCAATAACCATGTCTTTCCTAGAGTCAAGAGCAAAGGTAAGAAAGGGAGACGTAAGGCATGCGCTGATCCTAGTGCTTCATCTATTGACATTACTTGATTCGCGATTTTCTGCGCCTAGCTCAAAGGCGTTAAAGAAAAGCACTCTTGGGAGATAACCCATTGTTTACTTTTCAGTACTTTTTCTTTTATTTGAGTCTTGGAAGTCATTACTACTGTAATGACCGCTCCTTATCTTGTTTATTTCGTTTTTGTGCCAAGAGAAGCCTCTAATTTGAGTGAGGTAAGATTTGGGGTTATTGCTGTCCTGAAACTGTTTTCGGTGCTGCACTGTAAAAATTCGTGAAAATTCTCTGTTTATCTTTTGGACCTGCGATTTCTTGTGCATATGCCCCAGGTTATATCCAAACTTTTCTTAGTTGAACACTTTTTGATTTGAGCAACGGAAAATCCCTCAAAAATTCGTCCATTATCAGCTGTCCAGTTTTGACAGATTTCTGCCAATATTTGTTTTTGCCACTTTATCGCTTTCTTTTGAGTTCTTTTTGATCATGGAACTCTTGTGGAAGTTGCTATAGTAGTATATACTTTATATGTGGTGGTTTTGGGTTGAAACCTGAAGCTAAAAGAGGTTGAATATATTTTATGCTTACACTAATGTTGCTAATAGAATTGTGTTTAGTTTTGTATGAAGGAAGTTTTCAAGTGTAGGGATTGGAGAATGATGAGATGAGTTGAAGAATGGACAAAAGCTCAAGCTTGGGGATGCCCATGCATCACCCCAAGAAATATCCAAGAAGTACAAGCGTCAAAGCTTGGGGATGCCCCCGAGGCACCCCTTCTTCATCGGCAAAAATCAGGTCACCTTTCAAAACACTATATTTTTATTGCTTCATGCACTATGTGTTTTTCTTGGAGCGTCAGTTGTTTTAGTTTTCTTAGTTTGTTTAATTTGTTTGTTTGCTGCAATAAATGGTTGGACCCCAACAAATTTCCTTTGGAGGAGATGTACTCGTTTTCATTTGCAAAGAACGCTCTAGTTTTCACTCTTATTAAAAATCGAGCGTTCTACTTTTTCTGCTACTGCTTTTGGTTTTTGTTTTCGCCTTGATTTGCATTCAGATCTTGTCATATCTTTTTATCAAGGTGTATTTTTTCCTCTGATCTTTATTGGTTTTCATCAAAAGAGGTGTTTATAAAAATTTCAAATGGTGTTGGAAAAGAGAAAAAGCTTTGTGCAAAATAGTGGTACAAGAAGGAGCTTGTGTAGACTGCGGCTTAGGCTTTTTCATGTCATGCTTGATGTCTTTTTGATAGTATGCTTAGTGGTTTTTCTGTAGCATGACTTGTCTCAAATAACTGAGATTGCTTAATGAGCCTTTGAAAAAATCATGCGTTGTTTTTATTGTAAGGAAGCATTATTTTGGTTTTCTCCTTGATGCTTTATTTGGGTTGACTTGGCGCATGCTCACACATGTTAGACTCTTACAAAGTCGCCATTAGCCTTCATGATCATTTAGTTTTTGACTTTTGATGCCATCGTATGCTTCTTTTAATGTTGCTTTGTCGCTTTGCATGATTATGGCCATTATTGCTCTCTTAGTTGGTCGCTCCCAGTCTTTTGCTAGCCCTCGCCTTGTACTGAGTATGAGCTCTACTCGTGCATCCAACTCCTAAAAGCCGGAGTTTTCCAAAGTGTCCACCATACATACCTACTAGCAATTTGCTATTCCAAGTAAATTTGACTTGCTTTTATATTTTCTTCAAATTAAACTCTTACCAGTGTTATGCGAAACTCGGTTAGTAAAGCTCTCACGAACCGGAAGGCACACTTTACTTTTTCCTGTTCTTAAAATTTTGACATTGTGGTCTTTTATGTTGAGTTGTTATGCTTGCAAGTTGTAAGTTGGATTCTAGCCCAGCCATGCTGTCATGGGGCAAGCTTTCAACATTGCACTTCTATTTGAGTTGATATCGTGATCTTTTGTTTATGGATGCCCGCTGTGTGAAATGAATTGGGAATCTTGTGAGGATCATGGAGTTTTTATATGTGTTAGGGAAACGCCGGGCCGCCAATCTAAGCCATGCATAATTCATGGTGGAAATTTGCAGCATACCCATGGTGAACATTTGACGACGCATCTCACAATAAAAAGCTAAACAATATAGCAAATAAAAGAGATGTCGAGGTGTTCATTGTCTGCTTGTCCTGTCATTTTGGTGTGGGCTTGTTCCATGTCATCGGGCACGGAGGTACCCCATTGGCGGTTCTCAATGATATGCATATACTTACAATGACAAGAGCCTTGCTTGGGACTCTAAGTAAATTAGCATGGTTTGGGTACTCGTATTCACGGGACACGAGGTTTTCAACTTATGATTTGTCAAGCATATGCATCATAATTGTTCTCGCATTAACTTTAACCATTCAAGATGCTTATGATGGGGGCAATGAGAGCTCAAAGCCGGTAAGTACCATAATTTTTGAAGGTTATAAAACTTGCAATCACTGCTTCCCTCTGCGAAGGGCCTTTCTTTTACTTTTATGTTGAGTCACCACCTTCTTTCTTTATGCACCATTAAGAGAGCATAGTTGTCATTCTTAGTGTGATATGCATTGTCCCAAAGTTCATTGATTGATTCATATTGTTGGTTTCACTTGTTCTTAAATTATTTGTATCTAGTCACCCTCTTAAACTTTGAGGTGTCCTATGCATTTATGTTTTGCTCTCTTTGAAGGACAAGCTGAAAACCATTTGTATGTTTTTCCTTATGATTTGAACACACGTTTGACTTTCATTGTTTCATTATCATGATCTTTTGTTTGTGTTCATTTGCATGTTTACAACATGGTTGCTAAGTTCTTATTGTCATGATTATATCTTTCATGCCCATGTTTTAAGTTCTATTGATCCCAGCTCACCAATGCTTACATATATGATCAAGATTGTGTAGGTGCATGTCACCTCAAAAATTATTCTTTTGTTATCACTTACCTACTCGAGGACGAGCAGGAGTTAAGCTTGGGGATGCTTGATACGTCTCAAACGTATCTATAATTTTTGATGCTCCATGCTTGTTTTTACACCATTTGCCTATTGTTTCGTTACACTTAGTGGTACTTTTATACATTTTCCGGAACTAACCTATTAACGAAGTGCCACAGTGCCAGTTTCCTGTTTTCTGCTGTTTTTGTGTTTCAGAAGTGATACACAGGAAATATTCTCGGAATTGGACGAAACAAGTTCCTGAAGTCATATTTTACGGGGAAGCTCCCAAACATCCAAAGACCTGACGGAGGGGGGCCACGTGGCCCCCACACACAGGGGCGGCGCGGCCACCCCCCTGGCCGCGCCGGGCCCACATGAGGGGCCGTGGTCTCCCCTCTGACATCGCCCTTTCGCCTATATATACCCCCTGATGAGAAAAACCTAAGGGCCGGATCAGTTTTCCAGAATACATCGCGATCCGCCGCCGCCGTCGACCCGAAGATCGGGAGGGTCCAGAAGCTCTTCCCGGCACCCTGCCGGAGAGGGGAATCGCCACCGGAGGTCTTCTTCATCGCCATGCTTGCCTCCGGAGCGATGAGTGAGTAGTCTACCTTGGACTATGGGTCCATAGCAGTAGCTAGATGGTTGTCTTCTCCACCATGTGCTTCATGTTTAGATCTCATGAGCTGCCCTACATGATTGAGATCACCGTTATGTAATACTATGATGTTGGTTTGTTGGGATCCGATGAATATTGGTGTTTATGATTAAGTTGCTGTACTGAATTATATCTTTTGTTATCTCTATGTTGTTTATGATCTTGCATGCTCTCCGTTGTTAGTAGCTATCTTGGCCGAGTAGTTGCTAGTGACTCCAAGAGGGGGTATTTATGCTCGATAGTGGGTTCATGTCTCTATTTCACCTGGGGGAGTGACAGAAACCTCTAAGGTGGTAGATGTGCTGTTGCTACTAGGGAGAAAACAACATTCATATGCTCAAGGGCATATGCTTTGTTTACATTACACACTTTGCTTAATGCAATTATCTGTTGTTCGCAACTTAATACTTCTAGGGTGTTCGGATGATATCCCCGGGGGTGGATTATTAGTCATAGATGCAGTTGGATGGCGGTCTATGTAATTTGTTGTAATGCCCAGAGTGAATCTCATAGTGATCTTCTTGACATATCACGTTATCTTTATTCTATCAATTGCCCAACTGTAATTTGTTTACCCAGCATGTTATTTTATCTATGGAGAGACACCACTAGTGAACTGTGGACCCCGGTCCTATTTTAATCATATTGCAATCACCTGTTTACTTTTCCCGCATTGTTTACTTTACTCGCATATTACTACTGTTTTCCACTCGATACACTCATAACCTTTGTTTCAAGCAAACCGGTGAGATTGACAACCTCATCGCAAGTTGGGGACAAAGTATTTGTTTGTGTGTGTGCAGGTTCCGCGTTGCTGCTGGCCGAAGACGAGTCAACAAGTGTCGTAAACGGCGCCCTTGTTGGAGTGTTACTAAGCCAGTCCGCATCACCTTCAGTCGTCACCGTCTCTCTTCTTCAAGATCGACATTAAACCTTGGTTTCTTAACTGAGGGAAAACTAGCCGCTACACTCATCATACCTTCCTCTTGGGGTTCCCAACGGGCTGGTCATCACCACGCACAAGGACTTACTGCTCCACGTCAACTAAATGCCACAGCTCTTTTCTGGCGCCATCACACGAGTAGCATCAATCTCACCGGTTTGCTTGAAACAAAGGAATGAGCGTATCGAGTGGAAAGTGATAATAATATGCAAGTAAAGTAAACAGTGTGAGTAAAGTAAACAGGTGATAGCAATATAAAGGAAATAGGACCAGGGTCCACAGTTCACTAGTGGTGTCTCTCCATAAGATAAAATAACACATGCTGGGTAAACAAATTACAGTTGGGCAATTGATAGAATAAAGACAATGTGCATATGTCGAGAGGATCACTATGAGATTTACTCTGGGCATTACGACAAGATACATAGACCGTCATCCAACTGCATCTATGACTAATAATCCACTTGTGGCAAATCAATCCGAGAACTCCACAAGTATTAAGTTGCGAACAACAGATAACTGCATTAAGCAAAGTGTGTAATGTAAACAAAGCATATGCCCTTGAGCATATGAATGTTGTTTTCTCCCTAATGGCAACAGCACATCTACAACCTTAGAGGTTTCTGTCACTCCCCCAGATTAAATAGAGGCATGAACCCACTATCGAGCATAAATACCCCCTCTTGGAGTCATTAGCAACTACTCGGCCAAGATAGCTACTAACAACGGAGAGCATGCAAGATCATAAACAACATAGAGATAACATAAGATAATATTCAGCACATCAACTCAATCATAACACCAATATTCATCGGATCCCAACAAACACAACATGTAGAATTACATAAAGGTAGTCTCGATCATGTAAAGCAGCTCACGAGATCTAAACATGAAGCACATGGTGGAGAAGACAACCAACTAGCTACTGCTATGGACCCATAGTCCAAGGTAGACTACTCACTCATCGCGCCGGAGGCAAGCATGGCGATGAAGAAGACCTCCGGTGGTGATTCCCCTCTCCGGCAGGGTGCCGGGAAGAGCTTCTGGACCCTCCCGATCTCGGGTCGACGGTGGCGGCGGATCATGATGTATTCTAGAAAAGTGATCGGGTATTTAGTTTTTTCCCGTCGGGGGGTCTTTATAGGCGAAGGGGCAGCGTCAGAAGTGGGCCAGGGTGGCCTCACCACCAGGGGTGAAAGGACACAGATGTCGCCTAGAGGGGGGGGGTGAATAGGCGATATTAAATTTTACGAATGACTTGAACAAAAGCGGAATTAAACTAGCGTTTATTTTGTCAAGCACACAAAACCTAAATAAACTAGGCTCACCTATGTGCACCAACAACTTATGCTAAGCAATACAAGTAACAAGGTGATAGCAAGATATATGACTTCAAGCACGAAGGCTATCACAATGTAAAGTGCATAAGTAAAGAGCTCGGGTATAGGAATAACCGAGGCACGCGGAGACGATGATGTATTCCCGAGTTCCTCCCTTGAAAGGGAGTACGTATCGTTGGAGGGGTGTGGTATCGCCACAAAGGCCTAACCAACGCCACAAAGGCCTCACCCTATTCTCCGGTGTGAGCTTGCGCCACAAAGGCCTAGCTCACTCTTCCACTAAGGGGTTCCTCAAGGCGGAACCGGGCCTTTACACAAAGCTTGGGGCACACATCCACAACTTAATTGGAGGCTCCCAAGAATAGCCACAAAGGCACCACAAAGCCACAAAGCCGTCTAGGGTTCCAAGAACCCAAGAGTAATAAGCTCACAAACTTTCACTTACTCGAATCTCCGGGGAGAACTCAAACCGATGCAACTTATGCAATGGCAAGAGCACACAAAGTGCTCAAATCCTTCTCACCCAAATTTCACCAAAGCAACTAATGCTATGGAGAAATATGAGAAGAAGAACAAATGGAGGAAAACCACACAAGTCTCCAAGATCTAGATCCCAAGATGTTCCCCTCACTTAGAGGGGAGATTGATTGGTGGAGTTGTAGATCTAGATCTTCTCTTTCAAATCCCTCAACAAGATTCAAGAAATATGGGAGGGATAGAGAGTAATTGCAAGCTCTTGAAGGTCAAAACAATGGAGGAGAGAGAGACAAGCAACCAACTCCAAGGAGGAAGAAGGGGA
Organism: Dactylis glomerata; assembly: GCA_007115705.1. Lineage (NCBI taxonomy): Eukaryota > Viridiplantae > Streptophyta > Magnoliopsida > Poales > Poaceae > Dactylis > Dactylis glomerata. Next base: position 1,168,518 of record QXEO01001691.1, on the reverse strand, counting down.
GGGGTATTTATACCCCCTCCCATAAAAATGACCGTTACAGCGTCCCAGGCCGGATTATCTGGCCAAAACTGGCCAAATAATCCGGGGAGGCGGATTATCCGGCCAAAACTGGCCAAAAATCCGTCCCCCCATCTGATTGACGGCCACAAAAGTCCTTAGCAGAAATTCGAGCTTGCAGAAATTGCAATACGAAAACGGTGATAACTTTTTCATCCGGACTCCGTTTTCGATGATCTTGGGCTCGTTGGAATCACCACAATGAGCTCTACAACTTCATCCATAGAAACATCATAGTCCTAAAAAGAAGGATGAAACCAAATGATGAAAGGTTTAACTTCTCTTTGAAGACAAATCGGTAAAACCTCCAAACATCAAAAATGCAATAAGAGTTTCATGCAAAATCCGTTTTTGATGAGCTAGAGCTTGTCATGGAAATAACCACAATCTCTAAAACCTCACATGGATAAAACCCAAATGAGAACCAAGAAAGATGATGCCAAGTATGCAAAGGTTTGAGCTCTCTCCGAACGATACAATTAAGTTACTCACTCGAGAGCCCCTCTTGATAGTACGGCAACCGATCCTATAACCCGGTCTCACAACTAACACCATGAGACCGGTAAGAAAAAAACCCTAACACTATCATACCTTTTCCTTGAGCATTCCACTTGAGGTGGATAATGATGATCTTGATCTTCTCAAGTTGGACCACCTTTCTTGATTGAGCTTGCTTGGTGAAGTCTTGCGGATTGCTCCCCCATACTCTACTATGGAAGAGACTCTCTTTAAGCATATATTCACATATCCATGATCACAATATAGATGGCAAGCTTCAAGCATATATTCTCTTCTAGTTGCTCATCTTGAACTTGCGCTTTGACTTGATCAATCCTCGAATCAATTCTTCTTTCTCCATAATGATGGTGTCTTGAGGATACACATGAGAGCTCACTCAATCTTATTCTTCAAGACACACTTGACATAAGCTCAACTCCCTTAAGACCAATCTTTGGATCACTCCTTGAATAACACCTTGGTCAACACATAATCTTCTTCTTACAACCTTGACTCCAACAAATGGTTCAAGCATTGTCTATGGACAAGTCCTACACATATAACTCAATGCAACCATTAGTCCATAGGGATTGTCATTAATTACCAAAACCACACATGGGGCTCGATATGATCTTTCAATCTCCCCCATTTTGGTAATTGATGACAATCTCTTTGAGAGGGTTTATATAATGAATTCAAAGAACCAAAATGGTTGTACTAACATCAAATACTACAAAAGTATGTGATGTTAGTAAAACCACCATATATAGAGCAAACTCCCCCACAATCTATGCACGTGTGAATGATCTTGATTTCATTGCATATATTGCCAACCAAGGTTGTTGGTGGAGTTTCCACTATATACTCAACCATGCAAAGCATACAAGGCAAATGCTTAAGAACAAACCAAAGCATAAAAGCCAATTCCCTTTAAACCCTCGAAACTTCTCCCCCATTGGCATCCATTGCCAAAATGGGCGAAAAACTTAGAAGGCCAATATAGTGTGAGTTCCTCCAAAATGGTGTGCATATCCAAAAGAAATAAGTGAAGACACATGCACATATACAAAGACAAATATATGAAGTAAACCAAACTATATTGAGGATCAAAGATTGCAAAAAAAATAAGATAACACGATGGATAAACTTCAACAAATGAAGAGAGCAATCAAACAATCCAAAGAACCAATTGAATAAAGATATTATGATAAGATCGAAAAGGTGCTCTAAATAATATGAGGAAGCTCCCCAAGGTGTGTGCACAAAATATTCTATTTAAGTTGAAGTATACGGTGCACACATATGGAATCATCACTCCCTCAATATTATTCAAAACAAAATGATACCAAGTGAAATTAAATACTATGCTAACCGCAAAATGATGCTTTAAATGAAATGAGGAAGATCCCCAAGGTACGTGCAAAAATTGGAATGTTTGTATTTGAATACAATTTGCACAACATGGAATCCTCACTCCCTCAATAACATTTAAAATGCAACCATTTGCAAGAGATCATAGAGAAGAAATTAAGCTTACACTTGCATCAAACAAATGGTTGGGCAACAAGCAAGGGATAATATATTAAAAGGCTCAACCAAAGGAATGTGTGATAGGAATGACAAAGAATATTATAAGACTAACACAAGGATAAGCATAGAGCATCCACATAGTCTTCAATGAATGATATTGCTTAGCATTCCATCCCAACACATAAGGTTCAAATAAGATATCAAATAATGAGATATCATCTCTCATGTGTATAAGTTTCTAAGTAGACAATATCACAAAGATAATTATCACAAAGAAACATGTACACACAAAATAGATACTAAGAATAGAACATGATATCCAAAATGAAGTCATGCAATATACCAATGAGATTTTTGCTTTTAAAGCACGGCCAAAGGCTCAATTTATCTTATTGTATATTGACAAACTTCAACCACCAACATGTCAAAGACATCACAAATATCAACAAGGGAAAGAAGATAGTTGGGATGGTTTGATAAAAACAACAAGTATCAAAACGAAGGATACCAAACGGAAGAAATAAATTTGCAATTTCATCAATTTTGCACATGTGAGCTTATTGAGGAATTGATATGCAAAAAGATTGCTAAGTTGACATATATGGGATAGGAGAATCATGAGCATGATTTTTATATGTTCCCAATAATATGTCTTCATCTCAACTTGCTCACATTTGCAATAAAGAGGTTTCATTAGAATCCTTGCAAGAACCACATGATTTTCAAATAAAGATATCCATGCCAAGAAACAACCTACACAAGGTTGGACGCTAGAAAAGTATGCATAAAAAGATACTTGTTACTGAGATATTAAAGGTAGGATGTAGTAGATAGGAGTTCTTCAATAATCCTAGCTTGCCTCAAATTATCATTTAGTCACCACTTCATCCTTATTATTGAGACAAGCACCAATATATCTCCATGTACCTAAAACAAAGTTCAAGTACAAGATGGTCCCCAAACTCATTGGGTCCAAACTAGTTAGAAACTACAACATATAGGACAAACTCCACATAAATATGTGCATATATATATGAAATTGAATTTCATGCACATCTTAGCCGATTTAGGATTTGATTGAGCTTCTCCTATATATTTGATCAAAGAAAGCAAAAGCATGCCATACAATATACATTTAGTAAATATGCATGCACAAGACTTTCAAGAGCCAAAGGAGATACAATTTGGACAAAACACCAAGAAGGACAAGCGAGCACACAAAATTGTGAAGCTACAAAAGGTTGTCCAAATTATATCAAAGAATCAAATCAACACAAGATTGACTCCAAAGTTCAACTAGTGAACCAAGCAAAAGCCAATGAGCATAAAGCATAACTAAAACACACATGCTCAAAGACATATCTCATTTGAAGAGTAAGAAACAAATAATAAGGAATGAGATCACCAACTCCCAAAGCGAGCAAAATTCAAACAAACAAACCAAACTCTCCACACTTTTTATGATGGCACACTAAGTACCAAAAAGAAAAGATTTGTCTTCCAACAAAAACCAATACCAAATGAAATAAGCAGAAAGAGTGTGTTATAATAAATATATGAGAGCTCCCCCGAGATTAGTGCATTATTTATGATTTTGCATTTGAATACAAAATACACACAAGTGGGATCATCACATCTACCTATATAGAAATAACACAAGATAAGTTCAACGAAATCAAATGGAATAACAAGAGCCATGGAAGACAATGGGAGCTAAAACGAATACATTTTTTGCTAGAGATAAGGCAATTAAAGGCAATAGCCAATGTAAAGATGATCAATATACATGTGCCACATGATATATTACCAATTGTCCAAGAACAAGAGGTATTTGGATTTATTTCTCGGTGGTAGTTTACATATAAATCCAAGATCATCTTGACAAAAAAGAAGCATACGGAGAAGGATAAGAATTAATCACCATGCTAAAGAAGATATTCTTGATAGACTCAAATAGTTAAACAATCACGCAAAGCAATGATTAAGATAACTTGAAGCAAATGGTTTTCCAACTTTGATGTAGCATTCCACATTTTAGGAAAACCCTATCAAGAAAGTATCTCACAAACAAGATCCAAAACAAGAGCAATAAAAAAAATTGGCAAATTGGAATTTGTTTGAGAAAACATGCCACATAGAAGCAAGATAATTTACAATATCAACACTATATGACACAACCTCAAATATACACATTATATTGGTTTGTAGTATGCACAAAGCATATTACTCCCCCATAATGTGATAAAACATTTATTTTTCACAAGAGGCAAATAAAATCCAACAAGATGATTAATGGACATTATAGAATTTGAATTTCTCATGAGAATGACATACCACATAGAGACTAGATAATCTTTAAATATCAACACTAAGTGGTATTCCTCATGTACACACATTTTTAGGATTGTGAAGTGCAAAGCATATCACTCCCCCAAAATGGGATGGTCCAGTAATCTCTCATAAGAGCCAAGTAAGATAAAATGAGATGCAATAGGCTCAACAAGAACAACCGTATATGGTGTGCAACCCAATATGCACATACTTAATTACTCAAAATTAAGCAAGTAGGTAGCACAACATATACAAACACATGGGAGGTACAAAACCCAACACATGCAAAGGGGCGAGTAACTTTCAAGGTAGATAAGTTGAATACATGTTACCGCAAGGAGGGACATTGGATATATGATAGAACAAGATAATACAAATGACTTGACTTGAGAACATATAATTGATGAAGATCCCTTAATTCTTCATGATATAGCCAAGTCTCCAATGCCCTCCAACAACACCTATTGTTCAAGTAATGGCTTGTTGGTCCCCAACCAAGTTGGGTCCTAAGAAGTTAGAAACAATAGGTTTGGCAACCCAAATGGTTATTTTCTTGACACCACTTTGAGCACCAACAAATTTGGCAAACACATTGCCAACCTTATCCTTGCAAAGTGAATAAACATCTTCAATTATGATATGGTTGGATGAGTTACCACTAGTGCATGAAGAAGATAGGTGACCCTTCTCATGGCATATGTAGCAAGTTCTTTTCTTCACCTTCTTCTCACTTGATTTCTCCACAAGGGGAGCATTAGCTTGATTTTTCTTGGGAAGTGACCTTTCTTCAACTTGAGGTTGAGCAAGGGCTTGAACTTGAGGCCGCTTCCCTTGTTGCTTCTCACTAAGTGCCTTTTTCTTCAAAGAGCAAGATCTAACATGGTGCCCTTCAATTTTGCACTTGAAGCAAACAATCTTGGCCAAATTCTTGACTTGTTCTTGGCCCTTCTTCTTCTTGTATATTTTGGACTTCTTCTTGTTGTTAGAGATAAATCCAAGTCCACTCTTGTCATTGGGGGATTTTTGCACACTCAAGATCTTATTGAGTGTGGACTTCCCTTCATGACGTTTTTCCAAGTCTTTCTTCAACGAAGTAACTTGGGCCTTGAGCTCTTTGATTTCCTCTACATGGTTAGTGACAACACAAGTACTAGTGGAAGTAGAGGCTACATTGTTAGAGCAACAAGGCAAGGAGGGTAATTCATCACTAGATGTAGAAATAGTATGAGTGGATGAATTACTAGTACTAGCACATGGCAATATTACATTTTGGGAAATAGTGCTAGTGCCCACATGAGGCTCACAAGATGTTACCTTTGTAGATATAGCCTCATGAGCTAACTTTAGGCGAGCATGGGACACTAGAAGATCCTCATTAGAGCTAGATAGCTTTTCATGAATTTCTTCCAATTTCCCATACTTGCTAGTTAGCAATTCAAGTTGAGCCCTTAGCTCAACATTCTCCTTCAAAATAGATGCTTCACAAGAAGTAGAGTTAGTAGCACATGCATCATTATCATTATGAATAGGAGAAGACAACTTGGCAATAGCGAGGTCACGTTCTTTAGTGAGTTTAGAAATAATTTCATTACATGACTCCTCAATGGATTCAAGCTTCTCCTCAAGAGAAACCCGAAGCTCTTGCTCTTCCTCTAGAGCATATTTTAAATCATGGATATCATTGGCATACTCACGCTCAAGAGAAAACATTTTATCAATTTGTTCTTCCTTCATCTCAATGAGTTTCGTGCTCTCAATAGCACAACTCATGATTTCAAAGAAGTTGTGCAAAACATTTTTATGGTTATGCAAAGCATCAAAGACCACCTTACCCTTCTTGTTTAAATACTCAATATAGTCTTCTTCATTTTCCTCATCCTCACCATTGTCCTCAACATCATTATGATTTGAAGACCTAGCCATAAGGCATATGTGGGAACCGTGAGAAGAAGAAGAAATACTTGAAGCTCCATTCAAGACCTTGTCTTGGCCCAAAGACTCTTCGGTTTCCTCTATATGGTTAGCATCACAAATACTAGAGGAAATAGAAGCATTTGTATCATGGCAACAAGACAAAGCAAGCATATCATCATGAGATTTATTCAAGAAATTTACACATGATATGCAAGGACTATCAACACAAGCATGTAAAACATTTATGGGGCTACAAGTGTTTAAGTCCAAAGATGAAGCATTGCAATGAGATAGAGATGAAGGATCATCAAAAGTAAGCATACTATCACCATTGCAAGTTTCATCACCACTCACCATATCATTACCTTGTGTCTTGCCACACTTTGGTGAAGTGGATGAAAGTTCATTGCGGCCGGAAGTGGAAGGAATACAATCATCCTCAATAATCTTGGACACACCATATTTTTCTTGAAGCTTTGTCCATATCTCATGAGCGCTCCGAAAAGGCGTGATGGAGAAGGTAACTACATCGCTCAAAGCATTAACAATCACATGAGTAGCTTGAGCATTGAGATACAAGTTTTTCTCATCCTCTAAAGATAGATTTTGAGTAACCTTTGGAGGAGAAAAACCCGGATCTACAATTTGCTCCATAGATGGGTCCATGACCCGAAAATAATTAAGCATGTGAATTTTCCAAGTATCATAATTTGTGCCATCGAATATAAAAGTGTCATAGTGCACTAATCCCCTAGACGACATCTTTGCTCTCAAGGCGGTGAAGCCTAAAATGAGAGACCGAGCTCTGATACCAATTGAAAGGACACCGATGTCGCCTAGAGGGGGGGTGAATAGGCGATATTAAATTTTACGAATGGCTTGAACAAAAGCGGAATTAAACTAGCGTTTATTTTGTCAAGCACACAAAACCTAAATAAACTAGGCTCACCTATGTGCACCAACAACTTATGCTAAGCAATACAAGTAACAAGGTGATAGCAAGATATATGACTTCAAGCATGAAGGCTATCACAATGTAAAGTGCATAAGTAAAGAGCTCGGGTATAGGAATAACCGAGGCACGCGGAGACGATGATGTATTCCTGAGTTCCTCCCTTGAAAGGGAGTACGTATCGTTGGAGGGGTGTGGTATCGCCACAAAGGCCTAACCAACGCCACAAAGGCCTCACCCTATTCTCCGGTGTGAGCTTGCGCCACAAAGGCCTAGCTCACTCTTCCACTAAGGGGTTCCTCAAGGCGGAACCGGGCCTTTACACAAAGCTTGGGGCACACATCCACAACTTAATTGGAGGCTCCCAAGAATAGCCACAAAGGCACCACAAAGCCACAAAGCCGTCTAGGGTTCCAAGAACCCAAGAGTAATAAGCTCACAAACTTTCACTTACTCGAATCTTCGGGGAGAACTCAAACCGATGCAACTTATGCAATGGCAAGAGCACACAAAGTGCTCAAATCCTTCTCACCCAAATTTCACCAAAGCAACTAATGCTATGGAGAAATATGAGAAGAAGAACAAATGGAGGAAAACCACACAAGTCTCCAAGATCTAGATCCCAAGATGTTCCCCTCACTTAGAGGGGAGATTGATTGGTGGAGTTGTAGATCTAGATCTTCTCTTTCAAATCCCTCAACAAGATTCAAGAAATATGGGAGGGATAGAGAGTAATTGCAAGCTCTTGAAGGTCAAAACAATGGAGGAGAGAGAGACAAGCAACCAACTCCAAGGAGGAAGAAGGGGAGGGGTATTTATACCCCCTCCCATAAAAATGACCGTTACAGCGTCCCAGGCCGGATTATCTGGCCAAAACTGGCCAAATAATCCGGGGAGGCGGATTATCCGGCCAAAACTGGCCAAAAATCCGTCCCCCCATCTGATTGACGGCCACAAAAGTCCTTAGCAGAAATTCGAGCTTGCAGAAATTGCAATACGAAAACGGTGATAACTTTTTTATCCGGACTCCGTTTTCGATGATCTTGGGCTTGTTGGAATCACCACAATGAGCTCTACAACTTCATCCATAGAAACATCATAGTCCTAAAAAGAAGGATGAAACCAAATGATGAAAGGTTTAACTTCTCTTTGAAGACAAATCGGTAAAACCTCCAAACATCAAAAATGCAATAAGAGTTTCATGCAAAATCCGTTTTTGATGAGCTAGAGCTTGTCATGGAAATAACCACAATCTCTAAAACCTCACATGGATAAAACCCAAATGAGAACCAAGAAAGATGATGCCAAGTATGCAAAGGTTTGAGCTCTCTCCGAACGATACAATTAAGTTACTCACTCGAGAGCCTCTCTTGATAGTACGGCAACCGATCCTATAACCCGGTCTCACAACTAACACCATGAGACCGGTAAGAAAGAAACCCTAACACTATCATACCTTTTCCTTGAGCATTCCACTTGAGGTGGATAATGACGATCTTGATCTTCTCAAGTTGGACCACCTTTCTTGATTGAGCTTGCTTGGTGAAGTCTTGCGGATTGCTCCCCCATACTCTACTATGGAAGAGACTCTCTTTAAGCATATATTCACATATCCATGATCACAATATAGATGGCAAGCTTCAAGCATATGTTCTCTTCTAGTTGCTCATCTTGAACTTACGCTTTGACTTGATCAATCCTCGAATCAATTCTTCTTTCTCCATAATGATGGTGTCTTGAGGATACACATGAGAGCTCACTCAATCTTATTCTTCAAGACACACTTGACATAAGCTCAACTCCCTTAAGACCAATCTTTGGATCACTCCTTGAATAACACCTTGGTCAACACATGATCTTCTTCTTACAACCTTGACTCCAACAAATGGTTCAAGCATTGTCTATGGACAAGTCCTACACATATAACTCAATGCAACCATTAGTCCATAGGGATTGTCATTAATTACCAAAACCACACATGGGGCTCGATATGATCTTTCAATCTCCCCCATTTTGGTAATTGATGGCAATCTCTTTGAGAGGGTTTATATAATGAATTCAAAGAACCAAAATGGTTGTACTAACATCAAATACTACAAAAGTATGTGATGTTAGTAAAACCACCATATATAGAGCAAACTCCCCCACAATCTATGCACGTGTGAATGATCTTGATTTCATTGCATATATTGCCAACCATGGTTGTTGGTGGAGTTTCCACTATATACTCAACCATGCAAAGCATGCAAGGCAAATGCTTAAGAACAAACCAAAGCATAAAAGCCAATTCCCTTTAAACCCTCGAAACTTCTCCCCCATTGGCATCCATTGCCAAAATGGGCGAAAAACTTAGAAGGCCAATATAGTGTGAGTTCCTCCAAAATGGTGTGCATATCCAAAAGAAATAAGTGAAGACACATGCACATATACAAAGACAAATATATGAAGTAAACCAAACTATATTGAGGATCAAAGATTGCAAAAAAAATAAGATAACACGATGGATAAACTTCAACAAATTAAAAAGGGAACTGGCACTGTGGCATCTCGTTAATAGGTTAGTTCCGGAAAATGCATAAAAATGCCACGATGTGTAACGAAACACTAAGCAAATGGTGTAAAAATAAGCATGGAGCCTCAAAAATTATAGATACATTAGAGACGTATCAGCATCCCCAAGCTTAACTCCTGCTCGTCCTCGATTAGATAAGTGATAATAAAAGAAATAATTTTTGAGGTGACATGCACCTACACAATCTTGACCAACTATGTAAGCGTTGTGCGCTGGGATCAAAAGAACTTAAAACATGGGCATGAAAGATATAATCTTGATAGAAGAAACTTAGCAACCATGTTATAACATGAAAAAGAATAACAAATGAAAGATCATGAAAATGAAACAATGAAATTCAAACGTGTGTTTAAATCATAAGGAAAAACATACAAATGGTTTTCATCTTGTCCTTCATGGAGAGCAAAACATAAATGCATAGGACACCTTCAAGTTTAAGAGGGCGACTAGATACAAATAATTTGAGAACAAGTGAAACCAACATCATGAATCAATCAATGAAAACTTTGGGACAATGCACATTATACTCAGAATGACAACTATGCTCTCTTAGATGGTGCATAAAGGTAGAAGGTGGAGATTCAACATAAAAATAAAAGAAAGGCCCTTCGCGGAGGGAAGCAGTGATTGCAAGTTTTATAAACCTTCAAAAATTATGGTACTTACCGGCTTTGAGCTCTCATTGCCCCCATCATAGGCATCTTGAATGGTTAAAGTTAATGCGAATACACTTATGCTGCATATGCTTGACAAATCATAAGTTGAAAACCTCATGTCCCGTGAAATACGAATACCCAAACCTCATGCTACTCGACTTAGAGTCCCAAGCAAGCTCTTGTCATTGTCAATATATGTGTATCATTGAGAACCACCAATGGGGTACCTCCGTGCCCGATGATATGGAACAAGCCCGCATCAAAATGACAGGACAAATAGACAATGAACACCTCGGCATCTCTTTTATTTACCATTGGTATAGCTTTTTATTGTGAGATGCGTCGTCGAATGTTCACTATGGGCATGCTATAAATTTCCACCATGAATTATGCATGGCTTAGATTAGCGGCCCAGGCGTTTCCCTAACACATATAAAAAATCCATGATCCCGCAAGATTCCCAACTTATTTCACATCGCGAGTATCCATAAACAAAAGATCACGATATCAACTCAAATGAAAGATAGTGCAATGTTGAAAGCTTGCCCCATGATGGCATGGCTGGGCTAATTTCCAACTTACAACTTGCAAGCATAACAACTCAACATAAGAGAGCCACAATGTAAAAATTTTAAAATGAGAAAAGTAAAGTGTGCCATCAGGTTCGTGAGAGCTTTACTGACCAATTTTCGCATAACACCAAAAAGAGTTTAATTTGAAGGACAGATAAAAGCAAGTCAAATGTACTTTGGAATAGCAATTTGCTAATAGGTATGTATGGTGGACACTTTGGAATAACTTGGTTTTTAGGAGTTGGATGCACGAGTAGAGCTCATACTCAGTACAAAATGAGGGCTAGCAAAAAATTGGGAGCGACCAACTAAGAGAGCAATAATGGCCATAATCATGCAAAGCGACAAAGCGACATTAAAAGAAGCATAAGATGGCATCAAAAGTCAAAAACTAAATGATCATAGAGTCTTATGGCGACTTTGTATGAGTCTAACATGTGTTAGCATGCGCCAAGTCCACCCAAATAAAGCATCAAAGGAGAAAACCAAAATAATGCTTCCAAATAATTAAAACAACGCATGATTTTTTCAAAGGCTCATTAAGCAATCTCAGTCATTTGAGACAAGTCATGCTACAGCAAAACCACTAAGCATACTATCAAAAAGGCATCAAGCACGACATGCAAAATCCTAGGCCGCAGTCTACACAAGCTCCTTCTTGTACCACTTTTTTGCATAAAGCTTTTTCTCTTTTCCAACACCATTCAAACTTTTTTGAAACAACTCTTTTGATGAAAACCAACATGGACCAGAGGTCAAAACACACCTTGATGAAAAGATATAACAATATTTGAACAAAAATCAAGGCGAAAAACGAAAGCTAAACGCAGTTCTAGAAAAAGAAGAACACTCGTTGAAACGATAAGAGTGAAAAACTGAGTGTTCTTGGCAAATGAAAGCAAGGCAACTTCTCCAAAGGAAATTTGTTGGGGTCCAACCATTTATTGCAGCAAACAACACTAAACTAAACTGAAAACTAAAAACAACTGACGCTCCAAGAAAAACGCATAATGCATGAAGCAATAAAAATATAGTGCGTTGAAAGGTGACCTAATTTTTGCCGATGAAGAAGGGGTGCCTCGGGGGCATCCCCAAGCTTTGACACTTGTACCTCTTGGATATTTATTGGGGTGACATGGGCATCCCAAAGCTTGAGCTTTTGTTCATTCTTCAACTCATCTCATCATTCTCCAATCCCTACACTTGAAAACTTCCTTCATACAAAACTAAACACAATTCTATTAGCAACATTAGTGTAAGCATAATATTGAATCAACCCTTTTTGCTTCAGTTTTCAACTCAAAACCACGACATATAAAGCATATACTACTGTAGCAACTTTCCCAAAAGTTCCGTGATTAAAAGAACTCAAAAAGAAAGCGATAAAGCGGCAAACACAAATATTGGCAGAAATCCGTCAAAACAGAACAGCTGACAAAGGTCGAATTTTTAGAGGATTTTCTGTTGCTCAAATCAAAAAGTGTTAAACTAATGAAAGTTTGGATATAACCTGGGGCGTATGCACAAGAAATCGCAGGACCAAAAGATATACAGAGAATTTTCACGAATTTTTACGGTGCAGCACCGAAAACTGTTTCAGGACAGCAACATCCCCAAATCTTATCTCACTCAAATTAGAGGCTTCTCTTGGCACAAAAACGAAATAAAAAGGATAAGGAGAGGTTATTACAGTAGTACTAACTTCCAAGACTCAAATAAAAGAAAAAGTACTAAAAGTAAAAACATTGGGTTATCTCCCAAGAGTGCTTTTCTTTAACGCCTTTGAGCTAGGCGCAGAAAGTGCGAATCAAGTAATATCGAAGGAGGCATTAAGATCAATCGTAGGAGTCTTTTCAACAATGAATTGAATTGTGTCCAAATGAGTTTTTGAAGACCCTTTATGATCACTCTTTGGTACACTACTTTCATCAAAAAGGTTTTCAGGAGAAATCCAACCAAAATTATTTTCCAAAGCATCATGAATTCCTACAAGTTTACAAGGTATTGGCACTCTAAAATATTCATTGGGTGTACCAACAACTTCTATAGGCGAGCCAAGCTTATTAAATTTCTTAAAAACTTTCCTAGCTTCAATGGCAACATCTCTAAATTCTATGCGCAAAGTTTCCAAGATAAAAGCTTTCTTTTCGGGGTCTTCATTATCATGAAGCTTAAGAAACATGTGTTGCATAAAAGGATTAAGGCTAGCAAACCTAGCTTCCAACATGTGAACTAAATAAGCAGAAGCAACTTCATAACTAGGAGCAAGCTCAGCCAAAGATTTTTCCTCAACATCTTTATGCATACTAATATGATTAAAGAACTCCTCGATGTTACTTTTCCCAATAATGGAACCACTGCCTACTGAGAGGTCCTCCAAAACGTACTTAGGGAACAACATAATGAACTAAAAGCAATAAATTAACAACTATAAAGGAAACTAAATTTTTTGTGTTTTTTGATAAAAAGATGCAAGTAAAAATAAAGTAAAGCAAAACTTAAAACAAAGTAAAGGATGTGCGTGTGAAACTCCCCTTGCAGAAGTCTTCTTTTCCCCGGCAACGGTGCCAAAAAACTTGATTGCTGTTTGATGGTGCCAAGTTGACGTGGGAAAATGTAGTTCAATCCCCGGCAACGGCGCCAGAAAACTTGTTGATGGCGCGGTGATGATGGTGCCAGAAAACTTGTTGGCGTGTAGTTGATGAAGTAAATGACCGGCCTATTGGAAACCCCAAGAGAAGGTTTGATGAATATAGCATCAAGTTTTCCATCAGTTATGAAACCAAGGTTATCAATCCAGTAGGAAAAAGCCAAATGACTGAAGGTGATGCCCGCTAGCTTCGCGACAGCTCCGGACAATTTATAGGGCGCCTCGTCCAAGCTTTGCTTTGTGAGCGGCAACGTGGAACCTGCACACAACACAACCAAATACTTTGTTCCAAACTTACGATGAGGTTGTCAATCTCACTGCTTTGCTTGAAACAAAGGAATGAGCGTATCGAGTGGAAAGTGATAATAATATGCAAGTAAAGTAAACAGTGCGAGTAAAGTAAACAGGTGATAGCAATATAAAGGAAATAGGACCGGGGTCCACAGTTCACTAGTGGTGTCTCTCCATAAGATAAAATAACACATGCTGGGTAAACAAATTACAGTTGGGCAATTGATAGAATAAAGACAACGTGCATATGTCGAGAGGATCACTATGAGATTTACTCTGGGCATTACAGCAAGATACATAGACCGTCATCCAACTGCATCTATGAGTAATAATCCACTTGTGGCGAATCAATCCGAGAACTCCACAAGTATTAAGTTGCGAACAACAGATAACTGCATTAAGCAAAGTGTGTAATGTAAACAAAGCATATGCCCTTGAGCATATGAATGTTGTTTCTCCCTAATGGCAACAACACATCTACAATTTTAGAGGTTTCTGTCACTCCCCCAGATTAAATAGAGGTATGAACCCACTATCGAGCATAAATACCCCCTCTTGGAGTCACTAGCAACTACTCGGCCAAGATAGCTACTAACAACGGAGAGCATGCAAGATCATAAAGAACATAGAGATAACATAAGATAATATTTAGCACATCAACTCAATCATAACACCAATATTCATTGGATCCCAACAAACACAACATGTAGAATTACATAAAGGTAGTGTCGATCATGTAAAGCAGCTCACGAGATCTAAACATGAAGCACATGGTGGAGAAGACAACCAACTAGCTACTGCTATGGACCCATAGTCCGAGGTTGACTACTCACTCATCGTGCCGGAGGCAAGCATGGTGATGAAGAAGACCTCCGGTGGTGATTCCCCTCTCCGGTAGGGTGCCGGGAAGAGCTTCTGGACCCTCCCGATCTCGTGTCGACGACGGCGGCAGATCGCGATGTATTCTGGAAAAGTGATCGGGTATTTAGGTTTTTCCCATCGGGGGGTCTTTATAGGCGAAGGGGTGGCGTCAGAAGTGGGCCAGGGTGGCCTCACCACCAGGGGGCGCGGGCCAGCCCTAGGCTGCGCCGCCCTGTGGTGTGGGCGCCCTGTGGCCCCTCTCCGTCTCCTCTTCGGTTCTCTGGAAGCTCCGGTAAATTTCTGGACGTCTGGCTTTTGTTTCGTCCAATTCCGAGAATATTTCCTGTGTTACTTTTCTGAAACACAAAAACAGCAGAAAACAGGAAACTGGCACTGTGGCATCTCGTTAATAGGTTAGTTCCGGAAAATGCATAAAAATGCCATGAAGTGTAACAAAACACTAAGCAAATGGTGTAAAAACAAGCATGGAGCATCAAAAATTATAGATACGTTAGAGACGTATCACCACCCAGGAATAAAGAGACTACCATGTCTTCCATGCTTAGTGAGCTTCTAGTGCAGCCTTATGACAATATGGGCTTTGTCTTGATTGAGTATGTTGTGAGGGTTCATCCATGGGTACTGACAGAGGGTGGTATTTTGGGCACGGTCAGATCCGGATGGTTGAATGCTCCTTCTGAAAGGTCTTATCTCATTCTTATCTCTGGTTAGAATGAGTCTTAAGGTGAAAGTGCACAACCCCTGCAGGGTGTCAAACTAATCGATTAGCCGTGTCCCCGGTTACGGACAACTTGAGTTCCTAGACATGGATGTACGGAAGTGTCTCATCACCATTTCTAAATAAAATAAAATTGTTTAGAAACACTCGGGATAGGGACTACTCAGGGCTATACACCTGGCTATCAACCCAGGACTTGTGTGGTGGTGTTTACCTGAGGGTTATCCTGGTTTTGTTGAGTACCTACTCAGGGCTGCACACCTGGCTATCAACCCAGGATTTGTGTAGTGGTTTTCACCTGGAGGTTATCTTGACCCTTAAAGTTTATAAAGGATAAAAAAAGAAATGTTTTGATTTGGAAAATATAGGATAAAATTTGTTTTGTGCATATTAGCCAAAAACTCCACCAGCCAAATATCATGTAGATGGCTATTTCACAACAGCCACCAAATAAGTGTCATTTGCCAGTACATCATTGTACTGACCCCCATTTATGGGGCTGCATATTCAAATGTGCAGGTTTTCAGATAAAGATCATTTAGTAGGATCTAGAGACTACATCCCAACATGTCTGCCTGTGGCACATGATGAAGATGGAGACTCATTGCCACTTTGTTTTCCGCTGTGTTTCTGTAAGGTTTGAGACTTATGTAACTGGATCTGCGAGGTAATATTTGATACTATTGCAATGATAACTATATTTTGTACTGTGGTGCTATCAGTGATCCAGGGAATAGCACTTAACACAGGTGTTCCACCTTAAATCAAAGGTGGGGCATTACACCCCGCCCTCTCGAGATCATGTACGGGAGAGGGGCGATTAGGTTTTTGGGGAGCATCCTGTACGCGACTGCTCAACTTTGACCATATGCTTCCACTTCTTCTGTGTCGCCTTCGTCATCACCATGTCTTCTGACGCTGCCGCCAAGATCTCTGCCGATCAGGCTGCTGCCGACAAGAGGGTGCCCGATGATGTTGTCGCCACTGCTGGTTCGGAGGCTGCCGCCGCTGCTGCTTCGGCCAACAGGCCTACTGGAGGGTACTATATGCTTATCCCTCTCCTGCTTATTTCCATGTGCATAGTACTACCGATTTATGTAGATGTCTCTATAATCTGCCTAGTATTGCATAGTTACATGATCAAATATCAGTATGTCCACATCATGCTCATGTTTTATTCCTAGATTAATATAATCGAAAAATTTCCTAGATACTTAACAATACCCCCTATCCTTTTCTTCTCGTTACTTTATCCCACCTCATCCAATGTATCTTCCTTCTCTCGTTTTCATCACCCCACCAAAAATCTCTCGTCATTTTCATGAACTCCTCACACAAACCTTTTGAGAATTTGAAAACACTCATAGGATAGGTATAAATTGACTGCACTACTGATTTTATCAAAACATCCTTCGCTCCACTCGAGGAGTATTTTTCAGCATAGTCGGAGAATCACTTTTTTAATTTCTCCTTTACCGGCTGAAATTTTCCATCCTTCATTCATCCTTCGGGTATCGGGAGGCCGAGGTATTTCTCTTCGAACCCTATAGTTTGTACTTCCAGAATGGACGCAACCACCTGACCTGTCGTCTCGGTGCACTTGTTCCCCAACAACGAGAAGCATTTATCCGAACTCAGCGATTGACCTGTGGCAAGTTCATATTTGTTGAGAACTGTTTTAACTTTGTTTGCTTGATCAGCATTGGCCTCAAAAAATAGAAGGCTATCATCCATGAATAATAGGTGTGAAATACCTGGGCTACGGCGACAAACCTTTAATTCCTTTATCTGTCCCATATCAATCTCTTGCTGCAAAAGTCTCGACAGCCCATCAGCTATAAACAAAAAGAGGTAGGGTGAAAGCGGATCTCCTTGACAGAGACCTCTAGTTGGTGTGAATTTATCTAAGAGAATGCCATTAAACCGAATTGAGTATGTGACTGTTTTGATACAACACATTACCCAAGTAATCTATTGGTTTGCAAATCCAAGCTTTTGGAGAATTTCATCGAGATATTTTCAGTCCACTCTATCATAGGCTTTGGCCAGATCGAGCTTGTATCCACAAAACTTTCCTTTCCCATCTGTACTCTTCTGTAGCGAGTGTATGCATTCAAAAGCTATTAGTGCGTTATCTGTTATTAGTCTTCCTGGGATGAACGCACTTTGGTTTGGCGCAATAATTTCCTGTAGCAACAGTCTTAGTCTATTTACCATGCATTTGGAAACCACTTTATAAATTACATTGCAGAGACTTATTGGTCTGAACTCTTGAAGGCACACCGGGTTTTCTTTTTTGGAATAAGAACTATGACAGTGTCATTTAATCCTTCAGGCATATGTCCAATATGGAAAAATTCCTTTACCGCGGCGGTAATATCGTCCTTGAAAACGCCCCAATGACGTTGATAGAATCTGGCCGGAAAACCATCTTTGCCTGGGGCTTTTAGGGGTCCAATTTGAAAAAGTGCATAGTGATATGTCTCAAACGTATCTATAATTTTTTATGCTCCATGCTTGTTTTTACACCATTTGCTTAGTGTTTCATTACACTTCATGGCATTTTTATGCATTTTCCGGAACTAACCTATTAACAAGATGCCACAGTGCCAGTTCCCTGTTTTCTGCTATTTTTGTGTTTCAGAAAAGTTACACATGAAATATTCTCAGAATTGGACGAAACAAAAGCCGAACGTCCAGAAATTTACCGAAGCTTCCAGAAGTCCGAAGAGGAGATCGAAAGGGGCCACGGGCCGGCCACACAGTAGGGCGGCGCAGCCCAGCCCTTGGCCGTGCCCCCTACATGTGTGACCGCCCTGGTCCACTTCTAACGCTGCCCCTTCGCCTATAAAGACCCCCCGACGGGAAAAACCTAAAGAACCCGATCAATTTTCCAGAAACACATCGCGTTCCGCCACCGTTGTTGACCCGAGATCGGGAGGGTCCAGAAGCTCTTCCCGGCACCCTGCTGGAGAGGGGAATCGCCACCGGAGGTCTTCTTCATCCTCATGCTTGCCTCCGGTGCGATGAGTGAGTAGTCTACCTTGGACTATGGGTCCATAGCAGTAGCTAGATGGTTGTCTTCTCCACCATGTGCTTCATGTTTAGATCTCGTGAGCTGCCTTACATGATCGAGATCACCGTTATGTAATTCTACATGTTGTGTTTGTTGGGATCCGATGAATATTGGTGTTATGATTGAGTTGATGTGCTGAATATTATCTTATGTTATCTCTATGTTGTTTATGATCTTGCATGCTCTCCGTTGTTAGTAGCTATCTTGGCCAAGTAGATACTAGTGACTCCAAGAGGGGGTATTTATGCTCGATAGTTGGGTTCATGCCTCTATTTAATATGGGGGAGTGACAGAAATCTCTAAGGTTGTAGATGTGATGTTGCCACTAGGGAGAAAACAACATTCTTATGTCCAAGGACATATGCTTTGTTTACATTACACACTTTGCTTAATGCAGTTATCTGTTGTTCGCAACTTAATACTCACGGGGTCCTCGGATGATTCCCCGTGGGTGGATTATTAATCATAGATGCAGTTGGATGGCAGTCTATGTATCTTGTTGTAATGCCCAGAGTAAATCTCATAGTGATCCTCGCGACATATGCATGTTATCTTTATGCTATCAATTGCCCAACTGTAATTTGTTTACCCAGCATGTTGTTATTTATCTTATGGAGAGACACCACTAGTGAACTGTGGACCCCGATCCAATTTCCTTTATATTGCTATCACCTGTTTACTTTACTTGTACTGTTTACTTTCTCGCATACTACTATTGCTTTCCACTCGATACGCTCATTCCTTTGTTTACAGCAAACCGGTGAGATTGACAACCTCATCGTAAGTTGGGAGCAAAGTTCTTGGTTGCGTTGTGTGCAGGTTCTGCGTTGCTACTAGTTGAAGACGCGCTAACAAGTATCATTAACGGCTCCCTTGTTGGAGTGTCACGCAGCTAGCAGGCATCACCTTCTTGAGTTTGGCTTTTTCCTACTGGACGATTAAACCTTGGTTTCATAACTGAGGGAAAACTTGCTGCTGTACTCATCACACCTTCTCTTGGGGTTCCCAACTAGCCGGTCATTTACATCATCAACACCGAGCCACCAACAAGTTTTCTGGCGCTGTTGCCAGGGAAAAAGAAGACTTCTGCAAGGGGAGTTTCGCACGCACATCCTTTACTTTGTTTATTGTTTGGCTTTACTTTATTTTTACTTGCATCGTTTTATCAAAAACACAAAAAAATTAGTTTCCTTTAAAGTTGTTACTTTATTATTGTTAGTTCATTATGTTGTTCCCTAAGTATGTTTTGGAGGACCTCTCAGTCGGTAGTGGTTCTATTATTGGGAAAAGTAATATTGAGGAGTTCTTTAATCACATTTGCATGCATAAAGATGTTGAGGATAAATCTTTGGCTGAGCTTGCTCCTAGTTATGAAGTTGCTTCTGCTTATTTAGTTCACATGTTAGAAGCTAGGTTTGCTAGCCTTAATCCTTTTATACAATACATGTTTCTTAAGCTTCATGATATTGAAGACTCCGAAAAGAAAGATTTTATCTTGGAGACTTCGCGTAGAGAATTTAGAGATGTTGTTATTGAAGCTAGGAAAGTTTTTAAGCATTTTAATATGCTTGGCTCGCCTGTTAATGTTGTTGGTACAACCAAAGAAGATTTCAAAGTACCAATACCTTGCAAACTTGTAGGAATGCATGAAGCTTTGGAAAAGAATTTTAATTGGATTTGTCCCGAAAATCTTTTTGATGAAAGTAGTGTACCAAAGCGTGATCACAAGGGATCCTCAAAAACTCATGTGGACACAATTCAATTTATTGTTGAAAAGACTTCTGCAATGGATCTTAATGCCTCTTTCGAAAATACTTGATTCGCACTTTCTGCGTCTAGCTCAAAGGCGTTAAAGAAAGCACTCTTGAGAGATAACCCATTGTTTTAGTTTCAGTTCCTTTTATTTTATTTGAGTCTTGGAAGTTATTACTACTGTAATAACCGCTCCTTACCCTTTTTATTTCGTTGTTGTGCCAAGAGAAGCCTCTAATTTGAGTGAGGTAAGATTTGGGGATGTTGCTGTCCTGAAACAGATTTTGGTTCTGCACCGTAAATATTCATGAAAATTCTCAGAATATCTTTTTGACCTCCGAGTTCTTGTGCATATTCCCCAGGTTATATCCAAAATTTCATTAGTTATACACTTTTTTATTTGAGCAAAAGAAAACCCTCGAAAAAATCGACCTTTGTCAGCTGTTCTGTTTTGACAGATTTCTGCCACTATTTGTGTTTGCCTCTTTATCGCTTTCTTTTTGAGTTCTTTTGATCACAGAACTTTTGGGGAAGTTGCTACAGTAGTATATGCTTTATATGTGGTGGTTTTGAGTTGAAATATGAAGCAAAAAGGGTTGATTCATTATTATGCTTACACTAATGTTGCTAATAGAATTGTGTTTAGTTTTGTATGAAGGAAGTTTTCAAGTGTAGGGATTAGAGAATGATGAGATGAGTTGAAGAATGGACAAAAGCTCAAGCTTGGGGATGCCCATGTCACCCCAGTAAATATCCAAGAGGTACAAGCGTCAAAGCTCGGGGATGCCCCCGAGGCACCCCTTCTTCATCGGCAAAAATCAGGTCACCTTTCAACACACTATATTTTTATTGCTTCATGCACTATGCATTTTTCTTGGAGCGACTTGTCTTTAGTTTTCAGTTTTTTTTATCTTTGTTTGCTACAATAAATGGTTGGACCCCAACAAATTCCTTTTGTAGAAGTTGCCTTGCTTTTCATTTGCCAAGAACACTCCGTTTTTCACTCTTATCGTTCAACGAGTGTTCTCTTTTTCTACTACTGTCGTCGTGGTGAAACAACATATGCCATAGGATGGCTTAAATGGGGGCCGAACTAGATGCTGGAGGATTCGGGAGAGGGGAACGAGCTAAAAAGCACGACAGAAAGAGACACTGATCTACCCAGGTTCGGGGCTCTCGTAAGGAGATAACACCCCTACTCCTGCTCTACTGGTTGTATATTTGGGTTGATGTAGTACACAACAATGGTGCTTCCAAGCTCTCTGCTAGAGAAGGAAGATGAACTGCTAAGTGTAGGAACACAGAGTGACCAACAAACCTCCAACCCTTTGCTAGAACTCCCTGTGCCACCTTATATAGTGGTGGCCAGGGTTACAAAGGTCATAGAAGACCAGGAGACACCAACTACACTCCAAACAGGACTTGCTGTCGAGGGCAGACGCCCATGACTTTCTCCCTGATTGCTCTCGATGGGACTCCCCGTGCTGTACCTTGTACTTCTTGAACTGTGGCCTTACCTCTGTGCGGTAAGCTCGTACTTGTGCACAGTGAGGGTAGGTAACCTCCACTGTGCACCCTGCCATCTTACTCTGCTACCATGCTTGGATGTTTTCTTCCTTGATTGTAGGGATGTGACACCTTGGTTGACTTAAGTATCCCGGATATGACCGTTGGCCATACCCAGGACTTATATGCCGGACCAACGACCTACGAGGGTCGGGTAATCCGGCCTCCCCTACTCCTGCACAACACACCAAATGGTTAGGCCGGCATATCTAAGTATATGCCGGCACACATATACCAGTATTCCGGCCATACCGGCATATCCAGACACCAGCCGGGATATACATATATGCCGGCCTGGCCGATGCTCCTATATTCCGGCCAGGCCTTTTCTTGGTCAACCGGCATAAAAGTCAACCATAGACCTTGTGTCTTTCTAGTCTCTTGACCCTACCGGGGGTCATCCCCCCGACACTAGTCCCCGAAGCTGCCGAGGTTCCCCAGTCATAACTGTGGAGCCTTGACAGGTTCAACATACCTTTCTTCATTATGCCCCGGCGATCAGATTTATATGCCGGCACATCTGCACTTATTCCGGCCTCTGTTCCTGTTCCAAAATTTATTCCGGCCGGTCCCGAGGGTATTCCGGACGGAACATATACATCGGGCAATTAATCCGACATATAGACGAGTCTTCCTCGAGAAGCCATGCCTGACAGCTTTGCATCGAAACTTGTAACTGCCCTGCCACCTCGAACGGTCACCCACGATGTGACGGTTCACAGTGCAGTTACTCCTCGCCATCATTGCGTCATGGCACGGTTACCGGAACCGCCGCCCCACTCCGTGCCGCCACGTGGCGACTCTCTGCAGGAACGGTCGGGGGAGTGGAACACTCCCACGATCCCCACGACCCTGACCTGGCAGACATATAAATAGGGCGGCGGGGGTAAACTTATCTTTTTACCCCCCACCATCGTCTTCCTCGCCTGCTCCTTTGCCTCCTGCGCTCCACCGCCGGTCCGAAGAACAGCATCTCCGCCGCAGCCGTCCTGCTCCCCGCCGACGCCGACGCTCGACGGCGCCCGGTATCTCCGTCGACGACGCCGCCGCTGCCGCACCGTTCCTCCGCGACATTGCAGGGAGATTGAAACTCTTCCTGCACGCTCGCCGCCGCTCCATCGTCGCCGGCCAAGCTCCGGTGAGTTCCTCTCTCCCTCTGTTCTTCCTCTTTGATGCTTCTTCATAGCTTCTCACTGGTAGCCATATCCGCACAGATCTAGTGCAGTTCCTCTCTGGATTCGACTAGCACTGCTAACAGCGCTCACAGGTGTTCTTCCTTAGAATTTTTACCCTTATTTGTTTCCTGTTTTAACTGGCTCGGTAGATCTTTGATTTCTGCTAACCTTGGGGAGAGTGGTATGCCGGAGAGACTAACCTCCCTCTTTTCTCCGGCCCTGATAGGAATATCATCACGGGACTCTGGCTCTCACGCCTTGTCCCGGCCACTAAGATGGCATCTTCAAGCATGACGGGCACCTCGGCCTCTGAGGAAAATACCTCGGCCCGAGCCCAAGGACGCTCCGGCTGGGAGGGGTCGGAGGTTACTCCGGCCGACATATCCTGGGTCACCTCCACCAGGAGAGTCCCGGAGGGCGTAGCATGCCGGCTACCAGCAGGAGAAACTGTGCCGGCACCTGAATCGGGCGAACGCGTCGTCTTCATCGCCCACTTCGAGCGTGGCTTCGGCCTGCCGGCATCGGACTTCTTTCGGGACTTCCTCAACACCTACGACCTACAACCTCATCATATCCCGGCCAATGCCGTGATGATCCTTTCCGCCTTCGCTGCTTTTTGCGAGGGCTATGCCGGCATAGTGCCCCTTACTCAAGGCTGGGCGAAGTACTTCCAACTGCAGAAGCAAGTCGTCCAAGAGCCGCCCCGGAGCAAGGACGACCCGCCGGAGACGGCCCAGGAAAAGAAGGACCGCCCCATGACCCTCTGCGGCGCGGCCACCATCATGTCCCGAAAGGGCTCGGACTTCCCCAAGGTGGAACTCCTGGAATCTTGCAAGAAGTGGCAGAAAAGCTTCTTCTACGTCAAGAACACCACCGACGAGGATCTGCTCAACCTGCCGCCATTTGTGGACGAGCCACCCTTGGCTATGACGAACTGGACCTACAACCCGAAGAACTCGGTGATGCCGGTGAATGCGCTTCACCGGGTTAAGGGCGAGCTCCGGGATGCCGGTCTTACTCCTCAAGACCTGGTGGCCTGCTATATAAGCCGGCGCGTCTCCCCTCTGCAGCGCCGGTCGCACAAGATCTGCCAGATGAGCGGGCCAATGGACCCCACCCGGCACTCCACACACGAGCTGACTTCGGCCGACATTCTGCGCCGGATTAAGGATGTCTGCAAGTCCTCTCAGGCCACTTTTGCCTGGGGGCTAGAACCATACAGCCGGGATAGGCCCGCCCCAACGGTAAACCATCTTATCCGATACATAAAGTCCATGTCCGGCACATAGATACTTAAGCCGACACATGCCTGTTTGCCGACACATATCATATTGATCCGACATACCTCTTCCACCGGCATATTTCCTTGTCTGAATACTTGACTTTGCTGTTTATACAGAAATTCAGCTTCCAAACCATGGAGAACTCCCGGATCAAGATCGCGGCGGACCGCACTGTTGCGGATGTTGAAGATCCGGATCATTGGGATAAGCTTCCCAGGAGCACCCGTGCTGCAGCTGCCATGGGTAAGGGCTCTTCATCCCGGCATTATACTCAAGACCGGAGTGAGATTGATTCTGACGAGGAGATCCTGCTGTACTATGACCCGATGCCACTTGCGTACGCCTTTCCAGAAACACCTATTGCTTACGAGTTTGCAATGCCGTCCTCAGCTATCCCGGACGATATGGTTGTCGACGCCGCCCCTCTGAACCAGGGACCTCCTTCCACCGGCGGACGTGCCGGCCGGAAGCGAGGGGTGAAGCCCCAGTCCGACACACCTCAGAAGTCGAAGAGGCAGAAGGTCAGCGTGCCCACACCGAAGAAACCGAGACCTGTCGCCGCGGGGTAAGTTCCTTCTGCTTGTTTCATTTCCGACATATCTCTTGCTTGCATTATTGACTTGGCGTTTTTTCTCTTTCAGAGCTCCTCTTGCGCCGGAACAAGCTTCTGGCTTGAGTGGCGACCCGAAGGTTACCAAGCCCGCTGCCACTGCTACCTCCGACATACCCTCTGCCAGCCACACGACCTCCCCGGCGCCGGCATCCTCGCCTGCGCCCGACAAGACCTCCTCCCCGGCGAAGGACGTTCCTCCGCCGGAACAAGACACCTCTGCCCCCGACGTCCACATGGACTCGGGGGCTCAACAGGAACCTCCGGCTCCTGATGTCCACATGGACACAGGAGCCCACCAAGAAGCACCAGACTCCGGCGCGTCCACCAGCGACGCCGGCACAACTGAAGACGCCGGAGCAGACATCAAGGGTAAAGGCCCTTTAGTGCCGAAAGTCCGGACTATTCCGGATCCTGCCTCTGCTGGCCAAGATGCACTGGCCGCACCGGAACAGCCCGTCCCCGGGTTAACCATCCTGGCTCCGGCATCTATCTCCATTGGACTGAGGAAACAGTCCCCGGGTTATCCGTCCTGGCTCCGGCATCTATCTCCATTGGAACTGCTTCGTCTGGACCTGGCGGGACATAAATGGAGGATGACTCCGGCGAGGGTTTGATCGATGGCTTCCTCAGATGCTCCAGCGAAATGCCGGGCGGGATTGAATCTTGGGAAGACCCCAGCTTGGATAATGCATCGGCTGCATCGTTCTGAGCCCGGAGAACGTGCCGGAACTCACAACCTTCAAAGTAACCACTTAACTGTTGCACTAGGAAACGGTATGATGCCATGTTAGCATCATGCGCGTCCCATATGCCGGAACACTGCTGAATCACTAAGTCAGAATCACCGAAGCACATAATCCGGCGAATTCCTATGTCCTTAGACACCTTCAGGCCATGCACAAGTGCCTCATATTCCGCCACATTATTTGATGCTGCAAAGTGAATCTGCAGGACGTATCTCAGCTGGTCATTCTTTGGTGAACTGAGAACTATGCCGGCACCCAAGCCATGGATTGTCTTGGACCCATCGAAATGCATCCTCCAATAATTGGCATCTGGCAATGGTGGCTCATACTATATCTCGGCCCAGTCAATAAAGAAATCAGCCAAGACCTGGCACTTGATTGTATCCCTCTTATCGTACTGCGGTGTATATGGTGAAAGCTCTATTGCCCACTTTGCTATCCGGCCGCTGGCATCTTTGTTGCCTATAATTTCCGAGATAGGGGCCTCGGCCACTACCCGGATTGGATGCTCTTGGAAGTAATGCTTGAGCTTCTTGGCCGCCATATAGACACCATAGGTCATCTTCTGATAGTGGGGGTAATTTTGCTTTGAGGTGGAGAGGACTTCACTCAGATAATATACCGGCCGCTGCACGGTTTTGCCTCCTTCCTCTCGCTCTACTACCACCACAGCACTGACAACTCGGTTGGTTGCCGCTATATAGAGCAACATTGGCTCCCGGGGCATCGGAGACGCTAATACCGGCGCTGTTGACAACAGCTGTTTCAATTCTTTGAAAGCTGCATCTGCTTGCGTTGTCCAGACAAATGTGTCGGACTTTTTCATCAACTGATATAACGGCAGAGCTTTCTCTCCCAGCCGGCTTATGAAGCGGCTCAGGGATGCGAGGCACCCAGTGAACTTCTGTACTTCCCTCAAATCTGTCGGCGGCTTCATCCTTTCTATGGCACGAATCTTGCCGGGATTCACCTCAATACCCCGGCTGGAAACAAGGAAACCGAGCAACTTGCCCGCCGGCACACCAAAGGTGCACTTAGCCGGATTCAACTTCATCCGGAATCTCCTCAGGTTCCCAAAGGTTTCCCGGAGATCATCTATGAGAGTCTTGCTCTCCTTGGTTTTTATGACGATATCATCGACATATACCTGCACATTTTTATCTATCTGATCGTGCAAACACTTTTGCATACACCTTTGGTAAGTTGCGCCGGCATTTCTTAAACCGAACGGCATAGTGAGATAGCAATAAGCCCCGTACGGGGTAATAAAGGATGTCTTTATTTGATCTGGCTCAAACAAGGGGATCTGGTGGAAACCAGAATAGGCATCTACAAATGATAACAGTTCACATCCGGCTGTGGAATCAATCACTTGATCGATCCGAGGGAGCGGGAATGGATCTTTAGGACATGCCTTATTCAAGTTGGTGTAATCAACACACATCCGCCATACTTTCACTATGGCGGGCTCGTCTTTCTTCTTTTCCACCAAAACCGGATTAGACACCTAATCCGGATGAAGTACTTCCTTTATAAAGCCAGAGGCTAAGAGCCTGGCCACTTCCTCCCATATGGCTTTCCTTCTATCGCCGGCATTCCGCCGGAGCGGCTGCTTCACTGGCTTAGCATCGGGTCTCACGTGCAATGCGTGCTCAGCCAGCTCCCTCGGCACACCTTGCAGGTCCGAAGTAGACCATGCAAAGATATCCCGATTCTCACGGAGGAAGCTGATGAGCTCGCTTTCCTATTTGGGATCTGTCGGGGGGATGACCCCCGGTAGGGTCAAGAGACTAGAAAGACACAAGGCTTATGGTTGACTTTTATGCCGGTTGACCAAGAAAGGGCCTGGCCGGAGTATAGGAGCATCGGCCAGGCCGGCATATATGTATATCCCGGCTGGTGTCTGGATATGCCGGTATAGCCGGAATACTTATAAAAGTGTGCCGGCATATACTTAGATATGCCGGCCTAACCATTTTGTGTGTTGTGCAGGAGCAGGGGAGGCCGGATTACCCGACCCTCGTAGGTCGTTGGTCCGGCATATAAGTCCTGGGTATGGCCAACGGTCATATCCGGGATACTTAAGTCAACCAAGGTGTCACATCCCTACAATCAAGGAAGAAAACATCCAAGCATGGTAGCAGAGTAAGATGGCAGGGTGCACAGTGGAGGTTACCTACCCTCACTGTGCACAAGTACAAGCTTACCTCAGAATGGTAAGGTCACAGTTCAAGAGGTACAAGGTACAGGGATATGGCGTCCCATCGAGAGCAATCAGGGGCGAAGTCAAGGGTCTCTGCCATCGCCACCAGCTCCTGTTTGGAGTGTAGCCCTTGTCTTGTGGTCTTGTATGACCGTTGTAACCCTGGCCACCACTATATAAGGTGGCATAGGGAGCCCTGGTAAAGGGTTGGTCGTTGGAAGGTTGGAAGGTGGTTCACTGCAAGAAGGTTGGAAGGTAGAAGGTAGATTGATCACTCTGTACTCCTACACTTAGCAGTTCATCTTCCTTCTCTAGCAGAGAGCTTGGAAGCACCATTGTGGTGTACTACATCGACCCATATATACAATCAGTAGAGCAGGAGTAGGGGTGTTATCTCCTTACGAGAGCCCCGAACCTGGGTAGATCAGTGTCTCTTTCTGTCGTGCTTTTTAGCTCGTTCCCCTCTCCCGAATCCTCCAGCATCTAGTTCGGCCCCCATTTAAGCCATCCTATGGCATATGTTGTTTCACCACGACGACATTTGGCGCCCACCGTGGGGCTTCAGATCGATATGCTGGGCGGAGTGTTCATTCGGACGGGGTCTGTGATAGCAGCTTCGGGAGTGCGCGTGGTCTCTGGCCTCGTCCAGAGGCTAGGCTCGCTCAGTTTCGTCAGTGACAACGCCGGTTGTCTCGGTGGCCGGCCGTTCCCCAGGGATGGCCGGATTATGTCTTTCGGTTCCCACGAGGTGTACGTGGGAACTGAGAGAATTTGCAGGAAGGAGGTGCTGGTGGCGTCGGATCCTCCGTCACATCGGCTGGCTCACGCTGGGCGTAGCGCTCGCTCAGTAGAGTCGACTGAGGTGATGATGGCCGGCACATCCGTGCCGCCGGCGGAAGATGCCGGCAAAGCAGCAGCTTCCGGAGCTTCTCCTCCGGAGCCGCCGAAGGTCAAGAGGTCGGCGCGTCCTCCGTTGGAGCGTGCGGAGAACCTGGCCGGCACTTCCGCTGTGCCGGCTAGGGGCGAGGTTCTTCTTCCCATCATCGACCGGCTTCTCGAGCCGGTGCGATCCGGCGTTGATCCGGAGCAGACAAGGGAGGTCCTGGAGGGATCTCGTCAGGCCCTCGTCGACGAGGCCCTGGCTATGAACCAGGAGCGCGAACGGTTTAACCGGCAACTCCGTGAGTATGAGGCAGCCCATGGTTTTACTCCTGTAGTAATCCGGCCTAGCCGGATAGAAGAGGTTAAAACTAGAGGCAGAAATCTTAATGCTGAGATAGGAAAAGATGCTAGAGATAAGAGTCATACTGCAACTAGTACTGTGCCTAAGGTAGTCTATAGTTCGCCAGTAAAGAACCTTAGAGCAGCGGCCGAGGTAGCTAAGGATTTATCTTGTTTATCCGGCGAAGCACTGCGTGAGCAGCAAGCCCGGCTTAACCAACTTTTGTCTGAAGCTACAAAGCAGCAGGAGGCCTTTAAGAAGGCAAACCCAGGTGCCGGGGCATCCCAGTACATTGTGTCGGCGGGAGGTGCCGGCGCGAGGTCGAGGGGCCAAGCCTCGTCCCCGCATCCTAGCGCCCGGCGTGCCGGAAGTGAGACCTCTGGCCGCCGGGACAAGAAGATCCAGGTGTACGATCCGGCTGCCGCCGGAAAGCAGGCGATGGTGCAGAAGAATGTCGGCCAAGCTGACAAGTATGTCGGCAGCAAGAAGCCCGGCCAGAGTATGCCGGCCGGGCATGAAGCAGCAGCGGCCGGTGGTGGCCGGAGTAACAGTGCAGCCCGGCGTCAGCAACAGGGCGCCGGAGGGGCAGCGCAGCAGCAGGGTGCAGGCCATCCGGGACATCGAGAGGATGATGGCAATTCCGCCCTTGCCAGGGCGGGATATCAGCAGCAGCACCAGCAAGGCCGGCATAGTGAGCAGCATCAGCCGGAGCAGCAGCAACAGATGATCGCAGGCCCAATAGCATCCCGGCTTGGACCTCGGTCCTTG
This sequence comes from Dactylis glomerata, assembly GCA_007115705.1. Taxonomy (NCBI): domain Eukaryota; kingdom Viridiplantae; phylum Streptophyta; class Magnoliopsida; order Poales; family Poaceae; genus Dactylis; species Dactylis glomerata. Next base: position 1,138,491 of record QXEO01001691.1, on the reverse strand, counting down.
GAAGCCAATGATGCACGTTTCAAGCTGGACAAGCTCCACCAATCAGAGTTGGTGGAGAGACAAGGAGCTCCGGGCCCTATGTGTTTTGGACCCCGGATTATGGGGGAGCCGGTGCCTTACTTCTTCCAGCTCGCGCGTGGCGCGAGGACATATAATGGCAGTACGAAGCCGGAAGATTGGTTGGAGGATTACTCCACAGCGGTGAACATCGCTGGAGGAAACCTCAGATGGGCGGTACGATATGTGCCGCAGATGTTGGAAGGTCCAGCCAGGATATGGCTGAATAATTTGCCGGCCGGGAGTATCAACGGCTGGATTGATTTCGAAGAGCAGTTTGTGTCGAACTTTACCAGTACATACAAGAGGCCCAACCATCCGCAGCAGCTGGCTAACTGCCGGCAAGGAGTGAATGAGACTGACCGTGACTATCTGACCAGGTGGTGCACGTTGCGCAATTCCTGCGAGGGAATCAATGAGCAGCAGGCCATCATGTGGTTCGCTCATGGGTGCCAACATGGCACCATGCTGTGGCAAAAGCTTCAGAGGCAAATGCCGGCCACGCTGGCCGAAACAATCAAGATCGCTGATAGTTATGCTCTGGGAGATCCCAAGCAGCCCAGTCTTGATTCACAAGGACAGGGGCAAACCCAGGGGAACACCGGAAATGCCGGGAGACCAGGGCAATACTATCGCCCGGATAACCGGAATAAGAGGAGAGATGAGCGGCCGGATTATCGGTACGGAGCAGCACAAGTTGCAGCTGTGGAGGAAGAGCAAGGGGGCACCGGCAGTAGCCAGCGTCCGAGATATGAGAACTATCAACAGCCTCAGCAGCAGCCGCAGCAGCAAGCACAGCCGTTCCAGAAGAAGAATGTCTGGACCAACAAGAATGCCGGCGGAGCCGCCGGCCAGAAGAAGCAGTGGCCGAAGTATACTGTGGGTCTTGCCATGGACAAGCCTTGTGTGTTTCACACATTCCAGCCGGGAAAGCCGGCAAACCATTTGACAAGGAACTGTTCATGGCTGGACGACATATTAGCAGGTCGTGCAGGTCCCTGGGGACCGGCTAGACCCTCTGTCCCGGCAGCTCCATCGCCGTTGACAGGTGCCAATACAATTGCAGTCCCACCTAGGCCGGTTAATCCTGAGAATCAGAGCAACGCCGGAAATGCCGGCGTAAATCAAGTTGACCAGAGCTATAATCCGGAATATAACGCCGGAGGCCCAGGAGCGGGCCGGAATGAGTACAAGGAGTATGATCAGAGCTATATGGTCTTTGAGACCGAGAGAACAGACAAGCAGAGCTTGTACCGGCGGAGTCTGGAGGTGAATGTCGTTATGTCGGCTGTGCCAAAGCTGATGTACTGGTCTGACCAGGCTGTTGGTTGGGACAGGGCAGATCATCCCCGGATCATGCCAAATCCCGGCGGATATGCTCTGGTGATGGATTCGACATTCGTCGGGCCGGCTAATAACGTAAGATTCAGCAAGGTCCTCATTGATAATGGAAGCAGCATCAACATCATGTATCGAGATACGATGGAGAAGCTGGGAATCAAGGAAAATATGCTGGAACCAAGCAAGACCACGTTCCACGGCATGGTGTCGGGACTTTCGTGTGCGCCGATGGGCAAGATCCGGATGGATAGTCCACATAACTATGGGCCAACTCCTTGCGGCGACGGATATGATCCGGATCCGTGGTCCAGATGGATCCTTCGCGCACGGTGCGCAAAGTCTCCAAGTCTGCCTTTTCATACCAAGACAAGAAGTAGCTGAGGGCTTCGTCAGCTCCAACCCTCGCGCCGGAATCTCGCCACTCCCGGAGGCGAACCTTGGCAAGCTGCAGGTCGTTGCCGAGGTCAACCGGGTCAGTGGGAGTCCTTTGTCCCGGCCAGAGGGCAGAGAATGCCTCCTGGGCGCCGTAGAAGAGCTCTTCAGTGTAAAGGGTCATGGCCTCCTTCCGGGACTGCAGGGCCAGCAGCTGCTCCGACATGTCCCAGTTGGGCGAGTCAACCGGAACACCCCGGTTTTCTCGGTCCAACTGCAAAGCCCTCTCAACGTCAGCGACGGAAGCGGGAAACATGCCTGCAGAATAGAAACAATGTTAGCAAAAGGAAAATATGTCGGCATAGATGCTATGCCGAAAAAGATTACACTATGTCGGAAAGGATAAAAGGGGAAAGGATTTGAAGCTTACGGGCAAGGTCGGCATTCAGCTGTGCAACTGTAACCTCCCATTTGGTGGCCTGCTCCTTCAGGCTATCCAGTTCAGCGTGGGCGTTGGAGGCATCAGTCTCGGAGGAAACAAGCAGGGTCTGGGTTTTCTTCAGTAGGCCCTCCCTCTGTTCCTTTTCGTCCAGCAGCTCGGTGATCCGGCCCTTCAACTGCTCAACCTCGGCCTTGTGACCGGCATCCCGGTCGTCCAGTTGCTTGGCCACATCCACCGAGGACACACAATCCTGGTGGCGTGCCTCCAGTGCAGCCTTCTCATCTGCAAAGATTTCAAGTTAAAAGGATTTGAAGAAAGAAAACAGTGACAAAGAGTAAAGGATTTGAAGTATAAAGTAGCTATCCGGGTAACAGCAGGATCCGGCATACCAGTAAGCTCTTTCACCCTCTTGAGAAGCTCGGTGACTTGCGCTTCGGCACCAGCTGAAGAATGTCGGCACAAGGTTACGTGTCGGCAAGAGTAAGCATTGCAAAGTAAAGAGAGGAAAGATATCCGGCATACAGCAGTATGTCGGCAAAGATTACCTTTCTGGGACAGCTCCTGCTGAAGCTTGCTGTGTGCGTCAGATAGCTTCCGGTGCTCGCACACCAACTCATGGAACATGACGGCCCGGGTGTTGTTCATTTGCTGCAAAAATGCCGGGATTTGAAATGTCGGCAGAGAAATTTGACATGATAATTAAAGTGAAGATTTTATCAAGTGATCATTCTTTTAAAGACCCGGCACAGGTGCTGCGCACCTATCCCGGCCCTCGGTGACTAGGATTTGAAGCTCGAATCGAGCTTATATCCCGGTCAAGAGGATTTGAAAGATAATAGAGATGTGAAATTGTTAAAGACCCGGCACAGGTGCTGCGCACCTATCCCGGCCCTCGGTGACTAGGATTTGAAGCTCGGATCGAGCTCATATGTCGGCAGTTAATTCAAAGGAAGCTAGCTAGAGGACTATGAGAAAATCCCGGATGTCCATATCCCGGACAGCCGACATTTTCGGGGACTGGGGATATGTGTGTAAATAGAGAGGACTTACGTTGGTGGCATCGGCCAACTTGTGAAGTCTTTGCTGGAGGCTGAGGAGCTCGCTGGCGATCGGTATGGGCTTCGCTGCCAGGAAGTCGCTTGGGTCGCCACTGGTCTTGGCTTCGGCCAGCTTCTTGCTCCTTGAGTCCGCAGTGTCCATGTTGCTGGCGTCGTTCCATTTGATGCACTGCTCCTTAAGAGAGCCGAGGCTCTGATCACTTTTCGTCGCAAGAGGGACGAGGCCCTCGAGTTCTGGGGTGTCGAAGAAGCTGGTCCGGTACCCCGGCCGGGCTGCTGCCCTGCCAAGATGCAGGGCCAGAGCAGAGCTGGTCCGGGATGCTGCCTTAGGAAGAGCAGTTGCGGCAGATGGTGTGCCGGACTTGGCCGGCTGAATCTTCAACGTGCCGGTCTGGGCCGGTGCAGTGGTCTTGGCCCGGGCAGTGGACTTGGCCGGTGTAGTGGTCTTGGCCGGTGCAGTGGTCTTGGCCGGCGCTGGGGTCTTGTCAGCTGAAGGAGTCTCGGGTGCGGGCTGTTCCGGCGCGGCCGGTGCTTCTTGGCCAGCAGAGGCAGGATCCGGGATAGTCCGGACTTCCGGCACTAAAGGGCCTTTACCCTTGGTGTCTGCTCCGGCGGCTTCAGTTGTGCCGGCGTCGCCGGTGGGCGCGCCGGAGTCTGGTACTTCTTGGTGGGCTCCTATGTCCATGTGGACATCAGGAGCCGGAGGTTCCTGTTGAGCCCCCGAGTCCATGTGGACGTCGGGGGCAGAGGTGTCTTGTTCCGGCGGAGGAACGTCCTTCGCCGGGGAGGAGGTCTTGTCGGGCGCAGGCGAGGATGCCGGCGCCGGGGAGCTCGTGTGACTGGCAGAGGGAATGTCGGAGGTAGCAGGGGCAGCGGGCTTGGTAACCTTCGGGTCGCCGCTCAAGCCAGAAGCTTGTTCCGGCTCAAGAGGAGCACTGAAAGAGAGAAAACACCAAGTCAGTAATACAAACAAGAGATATGTCGGAGGAAATGCAAAGAAAAGGAAATTTACCCCGAGGCAACAGGCCTCTGTTTCTTCTGTTTGGGCACGCCGACCTTCTGCCTTTTCGACCTCTGAGGTATGTCGGACGGGGGCTTCACACCTCGCTTCCGGCCGGCACGTCCGCCGGTGGAAGGAGGTCCCTGGTTCAGAGGGGCGGCGTCGATAATCACATCGTCCGGGATAGCTGAGGACGGCATTGCAAACTCGTGAGCAATAGGTGTTTCTGGAAAGGCGTACGCAAGTGGCATCGGGTCATAGTACAGCAGGATCTCCTCGTCAGAATCAATCTCACTCCGGTCTTGAGTATAATGCCGGGATGAAGAGCCCTTACCCATGGCAGCGGCAGCACGGGTGCTCCTGGGAAGCTTATCCCAATGATCCGGATCTTCAACATCCGCAACGGTGCGGTCCGCCGCGATCTTGATCCGGGAGTTCTCCATGGTTTGGAAGCTGAATTTCTGTATAAACAGCAAAGTCAAGTATTCAGACAAGGAAATATGCCGGTGGAAGAGGTATGTCGGATCATTATGATATGTGTCGGCAAATAGACATGTGTCGGCTTAAGTATCTATGTGCCGGACATGGACTTTATGTATCGGATAAGATGGTTTACCGTTGGGGCGGGCCTATCCCGGCTGTATGGTTCTAGCCCCCAGGCAAAAGTGGCCTGAGAGGACTTGCAGACATCCTTAATCCGGCGCAGAATGTCGGCCGGAGTCAGCTCGTGTGTGGAGTGCCGGGTGGGGTCCATTGGCCCGCTCATCTGACAGATCTTGTGCGACCGGCGCTGCAGAGGGGAGACGCGCCGGCTTATATAGCAGGCCACCAGGTCTTGAGGAGTAAGACCGGCATCCAGGAGCTCGCCCTTAACCCGGTGAAGCGCATTCACCGGCATCACCGAGTTCTTCGGGTTATAGGTCCAGTTCGTCATGGCCAAGGGTGGCTCGTCCACAAATGGCGGCAGGTTGAGCAGATCCTCGTCGGTGGTGTTCTTGACGTAGAAGAAGCTTTTCTGCCACTTCTTGCAAGATTTCAGGAGTTCCACCTTGGGGAAGTCCGAGCCCTTTCGGGACATGATGGTGGCCGCGCCGCAGAGGGTCATGGGGCGGTCCTTCTTTTCCTGGGCCGTCTCCGGCGGGTCGTCCTTGCTCCAGGGCGGCTCTTGGACGACTTGCTTCCGCAGTTGGAAGTACTTCGCCCAGCCTTGAGTAAGGGCCTCTATGCCGGCATAGCCCTCGCAAAAAGCAGCGAAGGCGGAGAGGATCATCACGGCATTGGCCGGGATATGATGAGGTTGAAGATCATAGGTGTTGAGGAAGTCCCGGAAGAAGTCCGATACCGGCAGACCGAAGCCCCGCTCGAAGTGGGCGATGAAGACGACGCGTTCGCCGGGTTCAGGTGCCGGCACAATTTCTCCCGCTGGTAGCCGGCATGCTACGCCCTCCGGGACTCTCCTGGTGGAGGTGACCCAGGATATGTCGGCCGGAGTAACCTCCGACCCCTCCCAGCCGGAGCGTCCTTGGGCTCGGGCCGAGGTATCTTCCTCAGAGGCCGAGGTAGCCGTCATGCTTGAAGATGCCATCTTAGTGGCCGGGATAAGGCGTGAGAGCCGGAGTCCCGTGATGTTATTCCTATCAAGGCCGGAGAAAAGAGGGAGGTTAGTCTCTCCGGCATACCACTCTCACAGATGTTAGCAGGAATAGAAGATCTACCGAGGCAGTTAAAATCGGAAATAAACAGGGATATAATTTCTGCGGAAGAACACCTGTGAGCTGTTACGAAACACTGCTAGCAATGCTAATCGAAGCAACGAAATATCCAGCAAAGGAACTACCATGGATACAAACCAGTGAGGCTACCGCAGCCTAGTTGCAGAAGAGCAGGGAAAGGAAGAACAGAGGAAGAGGAACTCACCGGAGCTTGGCCTACGGCGATGGAGCGGCGGCGGCAAGTGTGCAGAGGAAGATCCAATCTCCCTCCAAGACTGCGGGGAGAAGAGGCGGCGGTGGCGTCGTCGACGATGACGCCGGACGTCGGCAAGCGGAGGCACCGGCGTGCAGGTGGACGACGGCGGCAGCTTCCCTTCTCGGTTTCTTGGTCCGGCGGCGAAGCGCGAGGGGCAGAGGATCTGAGGAAGAAGGCGCTGTGGCGGGGGTAAAAAGCATAAGTTACCCCCACCCCGTATTTATACCGAGGAGGCCGGTCGTGGGGGTCGTGGGGAGGATAGTGCTCCACTCCCCCGACCGTTTCTGCGGCGAGGCGCCACGTGGCGGCACAGAGTGGGGCGGCGGTTCCTGTAACCGTGCCATGACACAATGATGGCAAGAAGTAACTGCTGCACTGTGAACCGTCGCATCGTGGGTGACCGTTCGAGGTGGCAGGGCAGTTACAAGTTTCGATGCAAAGCTGTCAGACATGGCTTCTCGAGGAAGACTCGTCTATATGTCGGATTAACTGCCTGATGTATATGTTCCGTCCGGAATACCCTAGGGACCGGCCGGAATAAGTTTTGGAACAGGAACAGAGGCCGGGATATGTGCAGATGTGCCGGCATATAAATCTGATCGCCGGGGCATAATGAAGAAAGGTATGTTGAACCTGTCAAGGCTCCACAGTTATGACTGGGGAACCTCGGCAGCTTCGGGGACTAGTGTCGGGGGGATGACCCCCGGTAGGGTCAAGAGACTAGAAAGACACAAGGCTTATGGTTGACTTTTATGCCGGTTGACCAAGAAAGGGCCTGGCCGGAGTATAGGAGCATCGGCCAGGCCGGCATATATGTATATCCCGGCTGGTGTCTGGATATGCCGGTATAGCCGGAATACTTATAAAAGTGTGCCGGCATATACTTAGATATGCCGGCCTAACCATTTTGTTTGTTGTGCAGGAGCAGGGGAGGCCGGATTACCCGACCCTCGTAGGTCGTTGGTCCGGCATATAAGTCCTGGGTATGGCCAACGGTCATATCCGGGATACTTAAGTCAACCAAGGTGTCACATCCCTACAATCAAGGAAGAAAACATCCAAGCATGGTAGCAGAGTAAGATGGCAGGGTGCACAGTGGAGGTTACCTACCCTCACTGTGCACAAGTACAAGCTTACCTCAGAATGGTAAGGTCACAGTTCAAGAGGTACAAGGTACAGGGATATGGCGTCCCATCGAGAGCAATCAGGGGCGAAGTCAAGGGTCTCTGCCATCGCCACCAGCTCCTGTTTGGAGTGTAGCCCTTGTCTTGTGGTCTTGTATGACCGTTGTAACCCTGGCCACCACTATATAAGGTGGCATAGGGAGCCCTGGTAAAGGGTTGGTCGTTGGAAGGTTGGAAGGTGGTTCACTGCAAGAAGGTTGGAAGGTAGAAGGTAGATTGATCACTCTGTACTCCTACACTTAGCAGTTCATCTTCCTTCTCTAGCAGAGAGCTTGGAAGCACCATTGTGGTGTACTACATCGACCCATATATACAATCAGTAGAGCAGGAGTAGGGGTGTTATCTCCTTACGAGAGCCCCGAACCTGGGTAGATCAGTGTCTCTTTCTGTCGTGCTTTTTAGCTCGTTCCCCTCTCCCGAATCCTCCAGCATCTAGTTCGGCCCCCATTTAAGCCATCCTATGGCATATGTTGTTTCACCACGACGACAGGATCCAAACTTGCCCCAACCAGGGCATGGCGCTCCGGGAAAGCTTCATCCAGAGGCACCTTTTTGACTTCCTTACTCACTTGAAAAGAAACGCTGCCACCGGGATTTGTCATGCCCGGCATATATTTGCCGGCCACGACCGTCTCAGCAATCTCCACTGCTCGCTTGAGCCTCTTCCTCTCCTCTGCAATGATCAGAGTCTCGGCCAGATTGGATCCGGCGGTGGCACATGCCATCGAACGCTTGTAATCACCAATGATGGTGATCACTCCTTTGGGTCCCGGCATCTTCATCTTCAGATACGCCACATGCGTAGAGGCCATGAATTTTGCCAGTGCCGGTCTACCCAGCAAAGCATGGTAGGGGCTCTCCAGATCAACCACCTCGAACATGAGGTTTTCCACCCTGCAGTTATCCCGGCTGCCAAACATCACATCCATCCGGATCTTGCCCATCGGCGCACACGAAAGTCCCGGCACAATGCCGTCTAACGTGGTCTTGCTCGGTTCCAGCATATTTTCCTTGATTCCCAGCTTCTACATCGTATCCCGATACATGATGTTGATGCTGCTTCCATTATCAATGAGGACCTTGCTGAATCTTACATTATTAGCCGGCCCGACGAATGTCGGATCCATCACCAGAGCATATCCGCCGAGATTTGGCATGATCCGGGGATGATCTGCCCTGTCCCAACCAACAGCCTGGTCAGACCAGTACATCAGCTTTGGCACAGCCGACATAACAGCATTCACCTCCAGACACCGCCGGTACAAGCTCTGCTTGTCTGTTCTCTCGGTCTCAAAGACCATATAGCTCTGATCATACTCCTTGTACTCATTCCGGCCCGCTCCTGGGCCTCCGGCGTTATATTCCGGATTATAGCTCTGGTCAACTTGATTTACGCCGGCATTTCCGGCGTTGCTCTGATTCCCAGGATTAACCGGCCTAGGTGGGACTGCAATCGTATTGGCACCTGTCAACGGCGATGGAGCTGCCGGGACAGAGGGTCTAGCCGGTCCCCAGGGACCTGCACGACCTGCTAATATGTCGTCCAGCCACGAACAGTTCCTTGTCAAATGGCTTGCCGGCTTTCCCGGCTAGAATGTGTGGAACACACAAGGCTTGTCCATGGCAAGACCCACAGTATACTTCGGCCACTGCTTCTTCTGGCCGGCGGCTCCGCCGGCATTCTTGTTGGTCCAGACATTCTTCTTCTGGAACGGCTGTGCTTGCTGCTGCGGCTGCTGCTGAGGCTGCTGATAGTTCTCATATCTCGGACGCTGGCTACTGCCGGCGCCCCCTTGCTCTTCCTCCACAGCTGCAACTTGTGCTGCCCCATACCGGTGATCCGGCCTTTCATCTCTTCTCTTGTTCCGGTTATCAGTGCGATAATATTGCCCTGATCTCCCGGCATTGCTGGTGTTCCCCTGGGTTTGCCCCTGTCCTTGTGAATCGAGACTGGGCTGCATGGGATCTCCCAGAGCATAACTATCAGCGATCTTGATTGTTTCGGCCAGCGTGGCCGGCATTTGCCTCTGAAGCTTTTGCCACAGCATGGTGCCATGCCGGCACCCATGAGCGAACCACATGATGGCCTGCTGCTCATTGATTCCTTCGCAGGAATTGCGCAACGTGCACCACCTGGTCAGATAGTCACGGTCAGTCTCATTCACTCCTTGCCGGCAGTTAGCCAGCTGCTGCGGACGGTTGGGCCTCTTGTATGTACTGGTAAAGTTCGACACAAACTGCTCTTCGAAATCAATCCAGCCGTTGATACTCCCGGTCGGCAAATTATTCAGCCATATCCTGGCTGGACCTTCCAACATCTGCGGCACATATCGTACCGCCCATCTGAGGTTTCCTCCGGCGATGTTCACCGCTGTGGAGTAATCCTCCAACCAATCTTCCGGCTTCGTACTGCCATTATATGTCCTCGCGCCACGCGCGAGCTGGAAGAAGTAAGGCACCGGCTCCCCCATAATCCGGGGTCCGAAACACATAGGGCCCGGAGCTCCTTGTCTCTCCACCAACTCTGATTGGTGGATCTTGTCCAGCTTGAAACGTGCATCATTGGCTTCCAAGGACCGAGGTCCAAGCCGGGATGCTATTGGGCCTGCGATCATCTACTGCTGCTGCTCCGGCTGAGGCTGCTCACTATGCCGGCCTTGCTGGTGCTGCTGCTGATATCCCGCCCTGGCAAGGGCGGAATTGCCGTCATCCTCTCGATGTCCCGGATGGCCTGCACCCTGCTGCTGCGCTGCACCTCCGGCGCCCTGTTGCTGATGCCGGGCTGCACTGTTACTCCGGCCACCACCGGCCGCGCCTGCTTCATGCCCGGCCGGCACACTCTGGCCGGGCTTCTTGCTGCCGACATACTTGTCAGCTTGGCCGACATTCTTCTGCACCATCGCCTGCTTTCCGGCGACAGCCGGTTCGTACACCTGGATCTGCTTGTCCCGGCGGCCAGAGGTCACACTTCCGGCACGCCGGGCGCTAGGATGCGGGGACGAGGCTTGGCCCCTCGACCTCGCGCCGGCACCTCCCGCCGACACAATGTACTGAGACGCCCCGGCACCCGGGTTTGCCTTCTTAAAGGCCTCCTGCTGCTTTGTAGCTTCAGACAAAAGTTGGTTAAGCCGGGCTTGCTGCTCACGCAGTGCTTCGCCGGATAAACAAGATAAATCCTTAGCTACCTCGGCCGCCGCTCTAAGGTTCTTTACTGGCGAACTATAGACTACCTTAGGCACAGTACTAGTTGCGGTATGACTCTTATCTCTAGCATCTTTTCCTATCTCAGCATTAAGATTTCTGCCTCTAGTTCTAACCTCTTCTATCCGGCTAGGCCGGATTACTACAGGAGTAAAACCATGGGCTGCCTCATACTCACGGAGTTGCCGGTTAAACCGTTCGCGCTCCTGGTTCATGGCCAGGGCCTCGTCGACGAGGGCCTGACGAGATCCCTCCAGGACCTCCCTTGTCTGCTCCGGATCAACGCCGGATCGCACCGGCTCGAGAAGCCGGTCGATGATGGGAAGAAGAACCTCGCCCCTAGCCGGCACACCGGAAGTGCCGGCCAGGTTCTCCGCATGCTCCAACGGAGGACGCGCCGACCTCTTGACCTTCGGCGGCTCCGGAGGAGAAGCTCCGGCCGCTGCTGCTTTGCCGGCATCTTCCGCCGGCGGCACGGATGTGCCGGCCATCATCACCTCAGCCGGCTCTACTGAGCGAGCGCTACGCCCAGCGTGAGCCAGCCGATGTGACGGAGGATCCGACGCCACCAGCACCTCCTTCCTGCAAATTCTCTCAGTCCCCACGTACACCTCGTGGGAACCGAAAGACATAATCCGGCCATCCCTGGGGAACGGCCGGCCACCGAGACAACCGGCGTTGTCACTGACGAAACTGAGCGAGCCTAGCCTCTGGACGAGGCTAGAGACCACGCGCACTCCCGAAGTTGCTATCACAGACCCCGTCCGAATGAACACTCCGCCCAGCATATCGATCTGCCCCACGGTGGGCGCCAAATGTCGTCGTGGTGAAACAACATATGCCATAGGATGGCTTAAATGGGGGCCGAACTAGATGCTGGAGGATTCGGGAGAGGGGAACGAGCTAAAAAGCACGACAGAAAGAGACACTGATCTACCCAGGTTCGGGGCTCTCGTAAGGAGATAACACCCCTACTCCTGCTCTACTGGTTGTATATTTGGGTTGATGTAGTACACAACAATGGTGCTTCCAAGCTCTCTGCTAGAGAAGGAAGATGAACTGCTAAGTGTAGGAACACAGAGTGACCAACAAACCTCCAACCCTTTGCTAGAACTCCCTGTGCCACCTTATATAGTGGTGGCCAGGGTTACAAAGGTCATAGAAGACCAGGAGACACCAACTACACTCCAAACAGGACTTGCTGTCGAGGGCAGACGCCCATGACTTTCTCCCTGATTGCTCTCGATGGGACTCCCCGTGCTGTACCTTGTACTTCTTGAACTGTGGCCTTACCTCTATGCGGTAAGCTCGTACTTGTGCACAGTGAGGGTAGGTAACCTCCACTGTGCACCCTGCCATCTTACTCTGCTACCATGCTTGGATGTTTTCTTCCTTGATTGTAGGGATGTGACACCTTGGTTGACTTAAGTATCCCGGATATGACCGTTGGCCATACCCAGGACTTATATGCCGGACCAACGACCTACGAGGGTCGGGTAATCCGGCCTCCCCTGCTCCTGCACAACACACCAAATGGTTAGGCCGGCATATCTAAGTATATGCCGGCACACATATACCAGTATTCCGGCCATACCGGCATATCCAGACACCAGCCGGGATATACATATATGCCGGCCTGGCCGATGCTCCTATATTCCGGCCAGGCCTTTTCTTGGTCAACCGGCATAAAAGTCAACCATAGACCTTGTGTCTTTCTAGTCTCTTGACCCTACCGGGGGTCATCCCCCCGACAACTACTGCGTTTAGTTTTCGTTTTTCGCCTTGATTTTGTTCAGATCTTCTTATATCATTATATCAAGGTGTATTTTGACCTCTGGTCCATGTTGGTTTTCATCAAAAGAGGTGTTTCAAAAAGGTTTGAATGGTGTTGGAAAAGAGAAAAAATTTATGCAAAAGAGTGGTACAAAAAGGAGCTTGTTTAGACTGCGGCCTAGGCTTTTGCATGCCGTGCTTGATGTTGTTTTGATAGTATGCTTAGTGGTTTTGCTGTAGCATGACTTGTCTCAAATAACTGATATTGCTTAACGAGCCTTTGAAAAAATCATGCGTTGTTTTTATTATTTGGAAGCATTATTTCGGTTTTCTTCTTGATGCTTTATTTGGGTTGACTTGGCGCATGCTCACACATGTTTGACTCATACAAAGTTGCCATAAGCCTCCATGATCATTTAGTTTTTGACTTTTGATGCCATCTTATGCTTCTTTTAATGTTGCTTTGTCGCTTTGCATGATGATGGCCGTTATTGCTTTCTTAGTTGGTCGCTCTCAGTCTTTTGCTAGCCCTCATTTTGTACTGAGTATGAGCTCTACTCGTGCATCCAACTCCTAAAAACCAAGTTGTTCCAATGTGTCCATCATACATACCTATTAGCAATTTGCTATTTCAAAGTACATTTGACTTACTTTTATCTAGTTATGCAAAAATTGGTTAGTAAAGCTCTCACGAACCTGATGACACACTTTACTTTTCTCGTTCTTAAAAATTTGACATTGTGGCTCTCTTATGTTGAGTTGTTATGCTTGCAAGTTGTAAGTTGGAAATTAGCCCAGCCATGCAGTCATGGGGCAAGCTTTCAACATTGCACTTTCTATTTGAGGTGATATCGTGATCTTTTGTTTATGGATACTCGCGATGTGAAATAATTTGGGAATCTTGCGGGATCATGGAGTTTGTATATGTGTTAGAGAAACGCCTGGGCCGCTAATCTAAGCCATGCATAATTCATGGTGGAAATTTACAGCATGCCCATAGTGAACATTCGACGACGCATCTCAAAATAAAAAGTTGTACCAATGGTAAATAAAAGAGATGCCGAGGTGTTCATTGTCTCCTGTCATTTTGATGTGGGCTTGTTCCATGTCATCGGGCACGGAGGTACCCTGTTGGCGGTTCTCGATGATACGTGTATACTTACAATGACAAGAGCTTGCTTGGGACTCTAAGTCGAGTAGCATGAGGTTTGGCTATTCGTACTTCACGGGACACGAGGTTTTCAACTTATTATTTGTCAAGCATATGCTTCATAATTGTACTCGCATTAACTTTAACCATTCAAGATGCCTATGATGGGGGAAATGAGAGCTCAAAGCTAGTAAGTACCATAATTTTTGAAGGTTTATAAAACTTGCAATCACTACTTCCCTCTGCAAAGGGCCTTTCTTTTACTTTTATGTTGAGTCACCACCTTCTATCTTTATGCACCGTCTAAGAGAGCATAGTTGTCATTCTTAGTATAATGTGCATTGTCCCAAAGTTTTCATTGATTGATTAATGATTATGGTTTCACTTGTTTTTAAATTACTTGTATCTAGTCGCCCTCGTAAACTTGAAGGTGTCCTATGCATTTATGATTTGCTCTCTCATGAAGGACAAGCTGAAAACCATTTGCTATGTTTTTCCATATGATTCGAACACATGTTTGACTTTCATTGTTTCATTTTCATGATCTTTTGTTTGTGTTCTTTTTCATGTTATAACATGGTTGCTAAGTTTCTTCTATCAAGATCATATCTTTCATGCCCATGTTTTAAGTTCTTTTGATCCCAGCACTCAATGCTTTACATAGATGATCAAGATTGTGTAGGTGCATGTCACCACAAAAATTATTTCTTTTGTTATCACTTACCTACTCGAGGACGAGCAGGAGTTAAGCTTGGGGATGCTGATACGTCTCAAACGTATCTATAATTTTTGATGCACCATGCTTGTTTTTACACCATTTGCTTAGTGTTTCGTTACACTTTGTGGCGTTTTTATGCATTTTCCGGAACTAACCTATTAACAAGATGCCACAGTGCCAGTTCCCTGTTTTCTGCTATTTTTGTGTTTCAGAAAAGTTACACAAAAAATATTCTCGAAACTGGACGAAACAAAAGCCGAACGTCCAGAAATTTACCGAAGCTTCCAGAAGTCCGAAGAGGAGACGGAGAGGGGCCACGGGCCGGCCACATAGTAGGGCGGCGCGGCCCAGCCCCTGGCTGCGCCCCTACGTGTGTGACCGCCCTGGTCCACTTCTGACTCTGCCCCTTCGCCTATAAAGACCCCCCGATGGGAAAAACCTAAAGAACCCGATCAATTTTCCAGAAACACATCGCGATCCGCCATTGTCGTTGACCCGAGATTGGGAGGGTCCAGAAGCTCTTCCCGGCACCCTGCCGGAGAGGGGAATCGCCACCGGAGGTCTTCTTCATCGCCATGCTTGCCTTCGGCGCGATAAGTGAGTAGTCTACCTTGGACTATGGGTCCATAGAAGTAGCTAGATGGTTGTCTTCTCCACCATGTGCTTCATGTTTAGATCTCGTGAGCTGCCTTACATGATCGAGATCACCATTATGTAATTCTACATGTTGTGTTTGTTGGGATCCGATGAATATTGGTGCTATGATTGAGTTGATGTGCTGAATATTATCTCTATGTTCTTTATGATCTTGCATGCTCTCCGTTGTTAGTAGCTATCTTGTCCAAGTAGATACTAGTGACTCCAAGAGGGGGTATTTATGCTCGATAGTTGGGTTCATGCCTCTATTTAATCTGGGGGAGTGACAGAAACCTCTAAGGTTGTAGATGTGCTGTTGCCACTAGGGAGAAAACAACATTCTTATGTCCAAGGACATATGCTTTGTTTACATTACACACTTTGCTTAATGCAGTTATCTGTTGTTTGCAACTTAATACTCACGGGGTCCTCGGATGATTCCCCGTGGGTGGATTATTAGTCATAGAGGCAGTTGGATGGCGGTCTATGTATCTTGTTGTAATGCCCAGAGTAAATCTCATAGTGATCCTCATGACATATGCACGTTATCTTTATTCTATCAATTGCCCAATGGTAATTTGTTTACCCAACATGTTGTTATTTATCTTATGGAGAGACACGGATGTCTACGCACACGTCTGTTCTTGTAGACAGAGTTGGGCCTCCAAGTGCAGAGGTTTGTAGAACAGCAGCAAGTTTCCCTTAAGTGGATCACCCAAGGTTTATCGAACTCAGGGAGGAAGAGGTCAAAGCTATCCCTCTCAAGCAACCCTGCAATTACGATACAGAAAGTCTCTTGTGTCCCCAACACACCCAATACACTTGTCAGATGTATAGGTGCACTAGTTCGGCGAAGAGATAGTGAAATACAAGCGGTATAGATGATTATAAGTAGTAAATACAATCTGGAATAAAAATCGCTGCGAGCAAACATGTAACAAAACAGCAAGTAAACGGTGTGCAATGCTTGGAAACAAGGCCTAGGGATCATACTTTCACTAGTGGACACACTCCCAACAAATATAACATGATTGAACAAATAAACAACTTCTCTTCACTATGGTACTCTGAATTACTCTCCTATTGAACAACACTAATCATTGCGTAGTGGCTACAGAAGCACCCCTTAAAGTTCATCAAGTACTTGACAAACACCACTCATAGAGATATCCAAATCAAATCACAACTCAAGATAGATATTATTGCAACTTAGACCAAGTACTAACACGGTGCACACACTGTCAACATTACACCATGAAAGGAGGAATAGATCACTTCAATACTATCATAGTAATAATTATTCTCATAATCCATAAGAGATCACAATCGTAGCCTAGACCAAGTACCACCACGATGCACGCACTGTCACCGTTACATCGTGAAAGGAGGAATAGATTACTTTAATAACACCACTAGAGTACACATAATATCTGAATAATAACATCTACTTGTTCAACATGATACAAAGCTCACGATCACATAAAGATCACATCATGGGAGAGAGAGGTGAACCACATAGCTACCGGTAGAGCCCTCAGCCCCGGGGGAGAACTACTCCGTCCTCATCATAGGAGACAGCAAGGTTGATGGAGATGGCGGTGAGGTCGATGGAGACGGTGGAGACGGCGATGGAGACCGATGGAGATGGCTCCGGGGGCACTTCCCCATCCCGGCAGGGTGCCGGAACAGAGACTTCTGTCCCCCGAAATTTGGCTTCGACGGCGGCGGCGCTGCGGAACTGTTCTGGAAATTTCGCCGACTCCTCTAGGGTTTTCCGTCCCGAGGCTTCTTATAGGCGAAGGGGCATCGTCAGGGGGCAGCCAGGGGCTCCTCACACCAGGGTGGCACAGCCAGGGCCTGGGCCGTGCCACCTATGTGTGAGGGCGGACTCTGGCCCCCCTCCGGCTCTCTTTCGGTCTTCGGGAAGCTTCCGGGAAAAATAAGACTTCTGGAACTTGTTTCGTCCAATTCCGAGAATATTTCCTGTGTAGCTTTTCTGAAACACAAAAACAGTAGAAAACAGGGAACTGGCACTGTAGCGACTTGTTAATAGGTTAGTTCCGGAAAATGCATAAAAGTGCCACGAAGTGTAACGAAACATCGGGTAAATGGTGTAAAAACAAGCATGGATCATCAAAAATTATAGATACGTTGGAGACGTATCAGACACCACTAGTGAACTGTAGACCCCGGTCCAATTTCCTTTATATTTCTATCACCTGTTTACTTTACTCGCACTGTTTACTTTCTCACATACTACTATTTCTTTCCACTCGATATGCTCATTCCTTTGTTTACAGCAAACCGGTGAGATTGACAACCTCATCGTAAGTTGGGAGCAAAGTTCTTGGTTGTGCTATGTGCAGGTTCCGTGTTGCTACTAGTTGAAGATGCGCTAACAAGTTTCGTTAACGGCGCCCTTGTTGAAGTGTCACACAGCTAGCAGACATCACCTTCTTGAGTTAACGGCGCCCTTGTTGAAGTGTCACCTACTGGACGATTAAACCTTGGTTTTATAACTGAGGGAAAACTTGCTGTTGTACTCATCACACCTTCTCTTGGGGTTCCCAACTGGCCGGTCATTTACATCATCAACACCGAGCCACCTCATAGCCAATCTCCTCGTCGGAAAATTCTGTGCAAAGTTTTTTGTTCATATTCTGGGAAATTTGTACCTGAACAGAGTCTGTAATAATATCCAGTTGCACATGTTTATCAGCAGTGTACAGATCTGTAAAGAACTTTGTGGCCATATCCTCCATTTCTTCTTTGTTTTCGGCCATACTTCCATCAGGCTTCATCAAATGTTCAATTTTATTTTTTCTCACCCGCCAAGTAGCTTTTTGATGAAACTTTTTTGTATTTCGGTCACCTTCTTTGAGCCAATTAATTCTTGAACGCTATCTCCAGTATACTTCTTCTTGTTCTAAAAGACTATCCAATTCCTTTTCAATTCTTCTCTTCTCCTCTTGTACATGCCAAGAAAAATTTAGATTTATATGTTCCAGCTCCTTCCTCAATTTTTTTCAATTCTTCTAGGTAAGGATCCTACTGTTTCCTTGCTCCACGCTTGCAAACAGTCCATAACTCCATTCAGATTTGACGCCATGGCCCCAAGATCCTTTGGCCTACTGTGACCTTCCCAAGCAAGCTTAATTTCTTCAGCTAAGGTTTCTTCTCTCTCCCAACAAGCTTCATATCTTCTAGGTCGACTAGGCAAACCCATAGCACAATTATGTTCCATAGTAAGAAGTATAGGGCAATGGTCTAAACGAGTGGAAGTCAAGAGCCTTACATAGCTTTGAGGATAAATGTTTGACCAATCTGGTGAAGCAACAACCCTGTCAAGTCTCACCTTGACATTCCTGATGCCTCTTTGTTTGTTGTCAAAAGTCCATGGTGTTCTAGTAAATCCAATATCATGCACGTCATAGTGGGAAAGGGCCTCTCTAAAGTCCAGCATTTGTTTCTCACTACTTCTTGTCTCTGAGAAATGTTCACTTTGCCACATTGCCTCATTGAAGTTTCCCATCATCAGCCATGGGAGATTATGTAGTGGTTTTATTCTTTTAAGCAGATCCCACATATGGTGTCGGAGGTGAGTACGAAGCTCTCCATAAACAAAGGTGCACCTCCATTTTACTCCCTTTTTCGTATCATGAATTATTACATCGATAATTCTAGCACTTATTTTGAACAACTCGACATCTAAACTTTCATGCCAGAAGAGGGCTAGACCTCCCTGATACGTCTCAAACGTATCTATAATTTTTGATGCTCCATGCTTGTTCTTACACCATTTGCTTTGAGTTTTGTTACACTTCGTGGCGTTTTTATGCATTTTCTGGAACTAACCTATTAACAAGATGCCACAGTGCCAGTTCCCTGTTTTCTGCTGTTTTTGTGTTTTAGAAAAGTTACATAGGAAATATTATTGGAATTGGACGAAACAAAAGCTGACCCTCCTATTTTTACCGAAGCTTCGCGATGACCGAAGATGAGACGGAGGGGGGCCACGGGCCAGCCTCACCACCAGGCGGCGCGGCCCAGCCCCTGGCCGCGCCCACCTGTGGTGAGACCCCCTGGTCCACCTCCTGACGCTGCCCCTTCGCCTATAAAGTCCCCTCGATGGGAAAAATCTAAGGGACGGATCGCTTTTCCTCGAAACATACTGCAAGCCGCTGCCGTTGTCGAAATGAGATAGGGAGGATCCAGGAGCTCTTCCCGGCACCCTGCCGGAGAGGGGAATCCCTGCCGGAGGCCTTCTCCACCACCATGGTCGCCTCCGGAGTGATGTGTGAGTAGTCTACCTTGGACTACGGGTCCATAGCAGTAGCTAGATGGTTGTCTTCTCCACCATGTGCTTCATGTTTAGATCTTATGAGCTGCCCTACATGATCAAGATCATCTTTATGTAATCATACATGTTGTGTTTGTTGGGATCCGATGAGTATTGGTACTATGTCAAGTTGATGTGCTGAATTATATATCTTATGTTATCTCTATGTTGTTTATGATCTTGCATGCTTTCCGTTGCTAGTAGCTATCTTGGCCAAGTAGATGCTAGTAACTCCAAGAGGGAGTATTTATGCTTGATAGTTGGGTTCATGCCTCTATTTAATCTGGGGGAGTGACAGATACCTCTAAGGTTGTAGATGTGTTGTTGCCACTAGGGAGAAAACAACATTCTTGTGTCCAAGGACATTTGCTTTGTTTACATTATGCACTTTGCTTAATGCAATTATCTGTTGTTCGCAACTTAATACCCAAGGGGTCCTCGGACAATTCCCCGCGAGTGGATTTTTAGTCATAGATGCAGTTGGATTACGGTCTATGTATTTGTCGTAATGCCCTGAGTAAGCCTCATAGTGATCCTCATGATGTATGTACGTTATCTTTACTCTATCAATTGCCCAACTATAATTTGTTTACCCAGCATGCTTTTATTTATCTTATGGAGATACGCCACTAGTGAACTGTGGACCCCGGTCCAATTTTCTTTACATAGCTTTACCGTTTACTTTACTCGTACTGTTTACTTTACTTGCATTACTATTATCCTTTTACCACTCGATACGCTCAATCCTTTGTTTACAGCAAACTGGTGAGATTGAAAACCTCATCGTAAGTTGGGAGCAAAGTACTTGTTTGTGTTGTGTGTAGGTTTCATATTGCTGCTGGGGGAAGACACGCCAACAAGTAGTTTATCTGGCGCCCTTGTTTGGAGTGTCACGAAGCTCGCAAGCATCACCTTCTTAAGTTTGGTTCTTTCTCCTACTGGTTCAATTCAACCTTGGTTTCATAACTGAGGGAAGACTTGCTGCTGTGCTCATCACACCTTATCTTTAGGTTCCCAACTAGTCGGTCATCTACATCAACACCGCACCACCAACAAGTTTTCTGGCGCCGTTGCCGGGGAGAAAGAAGACTTCTGCAAAGGGAGTCTTGCACGCACAATCTTTTACTTTGTTTTTAGTTTTGCTTTATTTTATTTTTGCTTGCATCTTTTTATCAAAAATACAAAAAAAATAGTTTCATTTATAATTGCTTTTATTTACTTGCTTTTTAGTCTTGTTAGAATGAGTAATCCCGAAGTTGAAGTTTGTATTTTTAAGAAACAAGGGGGAGAGAGTTTGAAAGATGCTTGGTACCATATTATCAATGCTCATCATAGGTAGACAAAGAAGCATTCTACCATGATCCTCCTTAGAATTTTTTATGTTGGTATATCTAGTTGGAATATGTACGTTCTTGATACTCTTGCAAGAGGGAATTTTCCGGGTACTCCCGCTCTTGAAGCATGCACTTTAATTGAAAGTTTAGTGGGAGTACCACCTATCCAAGTTGTTAAAACTGAGGTCACTTTGGATGAAGTTTTAGAAAACTTAGCTCTTTAGA
Organism: Dactylis glomerata; assembly: GCA_007115705.1. Classification (NCBI taxonomy): domain Eukaryota; kingdom Viridiplantae; phylum Streptophyta; class Magnoliopsida; order Poales; family Poaceae; genus Dactylis; species Dactylis glomerata. The sequence continues at coordinate 1,117,693 of QXEO01001691.1, read as the reverse complement.
AAAAAGTTTGCCGAGTATCCTTGATAACGCTAGCCGAGTTAATGAATCGATAGAAATCATCGGTAAGAGAATCACCGCTTTAGAGGCTAGCACTACTCTTGATAGTCAAAACCTTAGGATTGGTAAACTAGAGGAATCTATGGAAACTTTAAGTTTAATATTCTCTTCTCTTAAGTTTAAGAAGGAGAAAGCTTTTGTTGGAAAAGACCAAAAATTTATGTATGTTCCCAAGGTGTCTGTGCCTAAACCACAGCATGTTTTTAAGATTGGTAAGATTTTTAGTTCAACTAAGAGTGACTTGCAGGTAGAATCATCTTTGGGAACTTCTAAAGTGCCTAGTGTGGTAAGTGGTGATCTTGAGGAAACAGTTGATATTAATGCCTCTTTCAAAAATACTTGATTCCCACTTTCTGCGCCTAGATCAAAGGCGTTAAAGAAAAGCACTCTTGGGAGATAACCCATTGTTTTCTTTTCATTACTTTTTGTTTTATTTGAGTCTTGGAAGTTATTACTACTATAATAACCGCTCCTTATCCTTTTTATTTCGTTGTTGTGCCAAGAAGAACCTCTAATTTGAGGGAGGTAAGATTTGGGGAAGTTGCTGTCCTGAAACAGATTTCAGTGCTGCACCGTAAACATTTGTGAACATTCTCAGAATATCTTTTTGACCTGCGATTTCTTATGCATATGCCCCAGGTTATATCCAAACTTGCATTAGTTTTGCACTTTTTGATTTGAGCAACAGAAGGTCCTCGAAAAAATCGACCTTTGTCAGTTGTTCTGTTTTGACAGATTTCTGCCACTAATTGTGTTTGCCTCTTGATCGCTTTCTTTTTGAGTTCTTTTGATCACGGAACTTTTGGGGAAGTTGCTACAGTAGTATATGCTTTATATGTGGTGTTTTTTAGTTGAAACCTGAACCAAAAAGGGTTGATCTACTATTACGTTTATGCTAACATTGCTAATAGAATTGTGTGAAGTTTTGTATGAAGGAAGTTTTCAAGTGTAGGGATTGGAGAATGATGAGATGAGTTGAAGAATGGACAAAAGCTCAAGCTTGGGGATTCCCATGTCACCCCAAGAAATATCCAAGAGGTACACGCGTCAAAGCTTGGGGATGCCCTCGAGGCACCCCTTCTTCATCGGTAAAAATCAGGTCACCTTTCAATACACTATATTTTTATTGCTTCATGCACTATGTGTTTTTCTTGGAGCGTCTTTACTTTTGCTTTCAGTTTTCTTTTGTTTTGTTTGCTGCAATAAATGGTTGGACCCTAACAAATTTCTTTTGGAGGAGATTTACTTGCTTTTCATTTGCCAAGAACACTCTGTTTTTCACTCTTATCGTTCAACGAGTGTTCTCTTTTTCTAGAACTGCGTTTAGCTTTCGTTTTTCGCCTTGATTTTTGTTCAGACCTTGTTTTATCTTTGCATCAAGGTGTATTTGGACCTCTGGTCTATGTTGGTTTTCATAAAAAGAGTTTCCTCAAAACGTTTTGAATGGTGTTGGAAAACAGAAAAAGTTTTATGCAAAAAAGTGGTACAAAAAGGAGCTTGTTTAGACTGCAGATTAGACTTTCTCATGCCATGCTTTATGTTGTTTTGATAGTATGCTTAGTGATTTTTGTTGTAGCGTGACTTGTCTCAAATGACTGAGATTGCTTAATGAGCCTTTGAAAAAATCATGTGTTGTTTTTATTATACGGAAGCATTTATTTGGTTTTCTCTGTGATGCTTTATTTGGGTTGACTTGGCGCATGCTTACAACATGTTTGACTCATACAAAGTCGCCATAAGCCCCTATGATTATTTAGTTTTTGACTTTTGATGCCATTTTATGCTTCTCTTAATGATGTTTTGTCGCTATGCATGATTATGGCCATTATTGCTCTCTTAGTTGGTCGCTCCCAGTGTTTTGCTAGCCCTCATTTTGTACTGAATATGAGCTCTACTCGTGCATCCAACTCCCAAAAACCAAGTTATTCCAATGTGTCCACCATACATACCTATTAGCAATTTGCTATTCCAAAGTACATTTGACTTGCTTTTATCTATCCTTCGAATTAAACTCTTTTGGTGTTATGCGAAAATTAATCAGTAAAGCTCTCACGAACCTGATGGCACACTTTACTTTTTCGCTTTTAAATTTTTGACATTGTGGCTCTTTTATGTTAATGTTATGCTTGCAAGTTGTAAGTTGGAAATTATCCAAACCATGCCGTCATGGGGTAAGCTTTCGACATTGCACTTCTCTTATTTGATTTGATATCGTGATCTTTGAAGGAAATATGCCCTAGACACAATAATAATAATGTTATTATCATATTTCTTGTTCATGATAATATTTATACTCCATGCTAGAATTGTATTAAGCGGAAACATTAATACTTGTGTGGTTTATGAACAACACCGTGTCCCTCGTATTCCTCTACTAGACTAGCTCATTGATTAATGATGGTTAAGGTTTCCTAACCATAGACATGAGTTGACGATTAATAATGAGGTCATGTCATTAGGAGAATGATGTGATGGACAGACCCAAATAAAGCACAACAATTAGATCGTGTCATTGTGTTCATCTTTGCGAAGCTTTTTCCTATGTCAAGTATTATATTCCTTAGACCATGAGATAATGCAACTCCCTAGTGCCGGAAGAGAGCTTTGAGGTCATCAAACGTCATCCTATGAAAGGGTGATCATAAAGGTGTCTCTCAGGTAATCGGAAAGTACTTGTTGGGTTGTATGTATCGAGATGGAATTTGTCCCTCCCAAGTCAGAGAGATATACTTCGGGCCCACTCGGTAATCGATATCAACACCGCTTGCAAGCATGTGGTTAAGGAGTTAATCACAAAGTGATATTGGATTACGAACGAGTAAAGTACTTGCTGTCAATGAGATTGAACTAGGTATGCCGATACCGACGATCGAATCTCGGGCAAGTAAAATATCGCGAGATGAAGGGAATACATATACGGGATTAATTGAATCCTGGCATCGTGGTTCATCCGATATGATCATCGATGAATATGTGGGAGTCAATATGGGTTTCTAGATCCCGCTATTGATTATTGATAGAAGATTATGTCTGCATATTCTCAAACCCGTAGGGTCACACACTTAACGTGCATCGATGCTAGGATAGAATGGATAATTGGTTATTGAGTTTTTTTGTTCGGAGTCTCGGATGAGATCCCGGACATCATGAGAGATTCCGGAATGGTTCGGAGAATAAGATTCATATAATGGAAAGCAGTTTGTGGGTTTCGGAAAAGTTCTGGACTTTTTTGGTAGAGTACCGGAATGTTCTAGAAAGTTCCGGAGGGCTCCATGGTGGGGCCCACATGCCCCAAAGGGTCCACATGGACAAAAGGGTGCTTCCTACATGGGCCTGGTCGTCCATGCCCACTTGTCCTATGAGGCCAAGGGCAAAACCCTAGGGTTTTCTTATGGGCCAAGGCAAAGGAAACTTAGGGGGCAAGTTTTCTCCCTGGGGCCACCGGCTTGACTTGGAGGCTAAAGCTGCCCCCTTGGCCGCCCCCTTGACCTATTTAAAGGGGAGGGGAGGGCTGGGGCGTGCTCACCTAAAAACCCTAGCCGCCGGCCCAACTGCTGCCCTCCACTTCTCTCTCTCACGACTGCGAGTAGGCAAAGCCCTGCCGCCGAAATTCTCCACCATAAGCACCACGCCGTCGTGCTGCTGATCCAATCTATCTCTCCACCATACTTGCTAGACCAAGGAGGGAGGAGACGTCGATGCGCCGTACATGTGCATCGCTCGGAGGTCCCGTCCATTGTGGCACTTGGATCGGATCGGATCGCGAGGAGGAGACAGCTAGTACGACTACGTCATCCATGTTTTGTTGAACGTTTCCGCTGTGCGATTTCTTCAAGGGTATGAGGATCTCATCTATCTCTCTCGTTGATTACATCTCCTAGATTAGATCTTGGCTTTCTTGTTCGCATCTGTAGGAAATTTTTGATTTACTATGTTGCGAAACCCTTCAGTGGTATCAGAGCTAGATCTATGCGTAGATGTGTTTCACGAGTAGAACGCAACATGCTTGTTGCGGGCGTTGATGTTTTCTATTGCAAACCTCTATGTTGTGTATTTCTTATGGCGCAGCATAGTGAGATCGAAGCGGTCCAGGCCAACTTTACGCGACCTCGTTCGCGAGACTGGCTCCGCACTTGACGTGTGGCTTGTTCCACACATGCGGCTGGTGGATGCTGGTTTCTCTCACTATAGTAGTCATGGGATTTACAACGGATGTTAGCAACCATAATATCATCGTTGTGGCTTTTCGTAGGTAAGAATCGTTCTTAACTTGTTACTCCCATAAGCCACGTAAAACATGCAACAACAAAATAGAGGCGTCTAACATGTTTTTGCAGGGAGTGTTTTGTGATATGGTATGGCCACAAGATGTGATGTGATATATGTGATGTATGCGATGATCATGTGTTGTAATCTTTCACGACTTGCATGTCGATGAGTTCACAACCGGCAGGAGCCATATGGTTGTCTTTATAATTTTGTATGACCTGCGTGTCAACTTGTTATACGCCATGTAATAGCTTTACTTTATCGCTAAGTAGTTAGCAATAGTCATAGTTGCTATTCGTGGTGGAGGCAATCATGGTGGAGTGATGGAGATCATGCCGGCGCGCACACAATGGAGATCAATGCGCGAAGATTGGCTATACCATGTCACATATTGTATATGCATGTGATGTTTATCCTTTATGTATGCATCTTATTTTGCTTTGATCACGATGGTAGCATTATAAGATGATCCCTTACACTTAATTTCAAGATAAGATGTGTTCTCCCCTCGTATGCGCCATTGCGAAAGATCGTCGTTTTGAAGCATCATGTGATGATCGGGTGCTATAAACTCTACGTTCACATACAATGGGTGTAAGCCAGATTTACACATGCGAAAATACGTGGGTTAAACTTGACGAGCCTAGCATGTACAGACATGGCCTCAGAACACATGGACCGAAAGGTCAAGCATGAGTCATATGGATGATATGATCAATATGTTGATGTTCACCATTAAAGCTACATCATTCACGTGATGATCGGTCTCGGTGTAGTGAATTTGGATTATGCTTCACTAAACAACTTTGAGGGATGTTGAATTTAGTGGGAGTTCATTAGTAATTTGATTAACTTGAACTAATTATCATGAACTAAATCTTGATGTATTTGCATAAGTCATTCTAGTCTTTGGCACCGTTTCCCACCGACACTTAGCTTAATTGAGTTAAAAGAACTATAGAATTCTGGATAATCACTTTACAGACTAGTACCGTTTAGTTAGAATGTCAAGAGTAAGGATTAAGTCTTATTGCAAACTTTAGCAAACCTCACTTGCTCCATGCGATTTAATAAGTTGTATTAATCTAAGAGCAATGATTCAAGTTTAGCATCTAAGATCATGTTTGCCTCCATGAGAAATTGATCTTCAAAATTGTTTGAGAATCAAAGTGATCTTGGAGCTGGAAGAATTGTTTCAGAAACTAACAAGAAGTGAAAGATATTTGATATCTAAAACTTTGATTGTTTGCAAAATGATTAAGTATAATTTAGTAAAGAACATATGCTCATATTGTATGAATATATGCGAAGATTGAAGATGCTAGGCGTCCCAATCACCCAAAAGTTTGGGAAACTAATATTATACTTGCATTTGTCCTTAAGAGCTATAGTAGTTTCATCATGAAAGATGTCATGATAGGACGAATGAAAAGGTATCGGCTAAATTGTTTTGCTATACCAAAAGAATACTAAAGAATGGAATCTGGAAGAATACCAATTATATGATGATGGTGATCCACCTCAATTTGCAAAGTCCAAGGCCATTAGTATTTGACTGACATCCTTTGGACTATGTGTCAAATGATTGATGCCACTATTGATGTTGATAGATTCTTCTAAATAGAGAGGAAATGCTAAATAGGATCTGCAAAAGTATTTGGTAGAAAAGGAAAAGACTGGAAATGTCCAGCACAGGTATATAAATGGTATACATGTTATAGATGTATTCTTTGCTAGTATATAATGTAATTCTTGGGTATTGGATACTAGATTGTTGGTATGAAATGCCATACAAAGCAACAATACAAGAACTACGATGGCCTAAGTAACTAGCAAAAGAATGTGGTAACAATGCGCATCGAGAAACAAATAAATGTGTTATTGTGTTTTTCGTCGGCATAAAACCTAGCCTTCTAGATTTGTTAAGAACTTAATAATTGTTATTTTGTTCTGGTATTATGAGAGCAATGGTTGTTCAAATTATTACCATCTTCCATAATTGATGGATAGATTATTATTATCTTGTTGGTGAAATAGACATTTATAACACTGATGCTAAAGGTCGCAAGACAAAACGAATTTCACTTATATATGACACCGCCATTTAAGTCATATTGGAAACAAAACATGAAAGAAATTCTATATTGATAGATTTTCGAGTCATTTGATTTTGAATTGATTGACGCTTGTGAGACTTTTCCTAAAGATGATTAAACTCCATTCATGGGCCATGGACAGAACAAGCTACTAACTAAATGGAGATCGTACATGTTGATGTATGTAGTCCATGGTGTGAAGTCGATCATGGTGTATTTTCTATTTCATCAATGACTTGAATAGATGTATGGTATATCTACTTGATGAGATAGAAGTATGAAACAATTGAAATTGTTCAATTTATAAAGTGGAAATTATTGTAACAAGAAAATTAAAGTTTTTATGATTGGATCATAAAGAAGAATATTTGAGTTACAAGTTTAGCATACATCTAAGAGTTAGGGGAATTGTTCCACAAACTTGCATCGTGATAAACACCATAGGAGTATGCAGTTTTCGATGGATGTAATCAAACCTTGTTTGACATGGTTAGATCAATGATGAAATAAAACTACCAATATAATTTGTGGATTATGCTTTAGAGACTACCGCTTTTCACTGAATAGAGCACCATCATAATCCGCTGAAATGACACCGTACAAGTTATAGTTGTCTTTTCTTAAATTTTGGTATGCACGGCATATGTAAAATGTTTACAACCAAAATCAGATTAGTAAGTCTTTGTAGGTTATCCCAAAGAATGTCGATGGGTATTCCTTCTACTATGAACCCAAACACATAGTGATTGTCGCTAAAAGTAAATTTCTTATGAAGGAGTTTTCTCGCGAAAGGTTTAAGTGGGAGGAAGATAGAACTTGATTAGGTTATTGAATCTGAGCAAGATGATCAGAGTAGCACAGCACCAGAAAATGTTCTAGAAGCGGCAACTGCATTCATGGCTCATGTGTCTACAATATGTTGTAGTCACGGCATCGAAGTTCCTATTTAACCAAGTTGGTCGTAATCAAATAGCAAGATTTGAGGACGAGATATTATTAGATAATAGTAACCGACAATATACAAAGAAGTGGCGATGGGCCCTGACTTCCGTCGTATATATTACTCTAGCAATAATTACATATTGAGATATGATAGTTGAATACATGAAACAACGTTCCTCTACCGGAATGCACACCAAGGACGTGTACCTGACATGACCCAATGGGTTTTGTTGATTCAAAGGTTGCTAGATATATATATATATGCAAACTTCAATGGTAGAAGTAAGCATAGCGGAGTTGGAATCTTCAATGATGAAAATGTTAAAAGAGTTTAATTTCATCGAGATATTGAAGATGCTTGTATTTACAAGAAAGTAAGTGGGAGTGCTAAGACATATTTCTAATACTTTATGTAGATGACATATCGTTCATTGGAAATTATGTGTTTTTCTTGATATTATGAAGTTTTCATTAAAATTAGATTTCTAATAAAAGACTTAGGTAAAACCAGAATATCAAGCATCAATGTCTATACAGATAAATTGAGGCGTTAATATAGTTTTGCCAGAGTACATAGATGAAATATTGAATCTGTTCAATATAGAATCAATAAGAACGGTTCTTGTTGCATGGAAAAGGTTGAAGCTCGAATCAAGCATTTTAACACTTGATGAGTGAAACTACAAGAATGATTTTATCAATCTTGTATACCATGATATGTACATCCAGATATGTCCAATGCTCTAAAAGGTTACGAGCATTCATATGATGATCGTTGGACAATAGTAAGATATTCTTATGTACTTTAGAAGAACTAAGAATATGTTCTGTATGTAGAAGTGACAAATGGTTCATTGCAATGTGTTACATTGGCTTTGTCACATATACAGTAAAATTTAATCTCAATTTTAGGCTATTTATTTTGAGTTATAAGGTGGCATAATAAGATGGAAGAAAGTTCCATGATTACTTGGATGAGTTCCAATGTGAAATATTGTGATGGATACTGCAACGAAGGCTAAGTATATAGTTGCTATAAGCAGCAAAACAACTAGGTGTAGTTCCAAGTGTGCTAGTAATATGTAGTTCTATTGTATGACAATCGAGGCAACATAGTCTTGGCAAATAAACAAAGGTTTCATCAGAAGACCAAGTTTATACGATGCCATCTCATACAAGATGAGTAATGCATGCTGACGAAAAATAATATGTAAATACAAACGGACCTGAAAGTGTCAGACCCGTAGATAAGGTTTACCACGTGCAACGTGTATGAATAACACCGGAATGCCATAGGTGTTAAAGGTGCAAGTATGACTAGATTATTGACTCTAGTGCAAGTGGGAGACTGAAGGAAATATGCCCTAGAAGCAATAATAATAATGTTATTGTCATATTTCTTGTTCATGATAATGTTTATACTCCATGCTAGAATTGTATTAAGCGAAAACATTAATACTTGTGTGGTTTATGAACAACACCGTGTCCCTAGTATGCCTCTACTAGACTAGCTCATTGATTAATGATGGTTAAGGTTTCCTAACCATAGACATGAGTTGTTGATTAATAATGAGGTCATGTCATTAGGAGAATGATGTGATGGACAAACCCAAATAAAGCACAACAATTAGATCGTGTCATTGTATTCATCTTTGCGAAGATTTTTCCTATGTCAAGTATTGTATTCCTTAGACCATGAGATAATGCAACTCCCTAGTGTCGGAAGAGAGCTTTGAGGTCATCAAACGTCATCCTATGAAAGGGTGATCATAAAGGTGTCTCTCAGGTGATCGGAAAGTACTTGTTGGGTTGTATGTATCGAGATGGAATTTGTCCCTCCCAAGTTGGAGAGATATACTTCGGGCCCACTCGGTAATTAATATCAACACCGCTTGCAAGCATGTGATTAAGGAGTTAATCACAAAGTGATATCGTATTACGGAATGAGTAAAGTACTTGCTGTGAACGAGATTGAACTAGGTATGCCGATACCGACGATCGAATCTCGGGCAAGTAAAATATCGCGAGATGAAGGGAATACATATACAGGATTAATTGAATCCTGGCATCGTGGTTCATCCGATATGATCATCAATGAATATGTGGGAGTCAATATGGGTTTCCAGATCCCGCTATTGATTATTGATAGAAGATCATGTCTGCATATTCTCGAACCCGTAGGGTCACACACTTAATGTGCATCGATGCTAGGATAGAATGGATAATTGGTTATTGAGTTTTTTGTTCGGAGTCTCAGATGAGATCCCGGACATCATGAGAGGTTCCGGAATGGTCCGAAGAATAAGATTCATATAATGGAAAGCAGTTTTTTGGTTTTGGAAAAGTTCTAGACTTTTTCGGTAGAGTACCGGAATGTTCTAGGAAGTTGTGGAGGGCTCCATGGTGGGGCCGATGATGTCTACGCACTTCTATTCTTGTAGACACTTGTTGGGCCTCCAAGTGCAGAGGTTTGTAGAACAGCAGCAAGTTTCCCTCAAGTGGATCACCCAAGGTTTATCGAACTCAGGGAGGTTAGAGGTCAAAGCTATCCCTCTCAAGCAACCCTGCAATTACGATACAGAAAGTCTCTTGTGTCCCCAACACACCCAATACACTTGTCAGATGTATAGGTGCACTAGTTCGGCGAAGAGATAGTGAAATACAAGTAGTAGTGATGATTATAAGTAGCAAACGTGAGGTGAAATAAATATCGCTGCGAGCAAACAAGTAACAAAACAGCAAGTAAACGGTGTGCAATGCTTGGAAACAAGGCCTAGGGATCATACTTTCACTAGTGGACACACTCCCAACAATATAACATGACTGAACAAATAACTTCTCTTTGCTAAGGCACTCTGAATTACTCTCCTATTGAATAACACTAATCATTGTGTAGTGGCTACAGAAGCACCCCTTAAAATTCATCAAGTACTTGACAAACACCACTCATAGAGATATCCAAATCAAATCACAATTCAAGATAGAAATCATTGCAACTTAAACCAAGTACTAACACGGTGCACACACTGTCAACATTACACCATGAAAGGAGGAATAGATCACTCAAACTATCATAGCAATAATTATTCTCATAATCCACAAGAGATCACAATCATAGCCTAAACCAAGTACCACCATGATGCACGCACTGTCACCGTTACACCATAGCAGGAGGAATAGATTACTTTAATAACATTGCTAGAGTACACAAAATATCTGAATAATAACATGTACTTGTTCAACATGATACAAAGCTCACAATCACATAAAGATCACATCATGGGAGAGGGAGGTGAACCACATAGCTACCGGCAGAGCCCTTAGCCCCGGGGATGAACTACTCCCTCCTCATCATAGGAGACAGCAAGGTTGATGGAGATGGCGGTGAGGTCGATGGAGATGGCGGAGACGGCGATGGAGACCGATGGAGATGGCTCCGGGGGCACTTCCCCGTCCCGACAGGGTGCCGGAACAGAGACTTCTGTCCCCCGAAATTCGTCGACGGTGGCGGCGGAGCTGCGGAACTGCTTCTGTAAAATTGCCGAATCCCTTAGGGTTTTCCGTCCCGAGGCTTTATATAGGCGAAGGGGCGATGTCAGAGGGCTGCCAGGGCCTCCTCACACAGGGGCGGCGCGGCCAGGGCCTGGGCCGCGCCAGCCCTGTGTGAGGGAGGCCTGTGGCCCCTCTCCTTCCTCTCTTCGGATGTCTGGATGCTCCCGGGAAAAATAAGACTTCGGGATGAGGTTTCGTCCAATTCCGAGAATATTTCCTATGTATCACTTCTGAAACACAAAAACAGCAGAAAACAGGGAACTAGCACTGTGGCAACTTGTTAATAGGTTAGTTCCAGAAAATGCATAAAAGTGCCACGAAGTGTAACGAAACAATAGGCAAATGGTGTAAAAACAAGCATGGAGCATCAAAAATTATAGATACGTTTGAGACGTATCAAGCATCCCCAAGCTTAACTCCTGCTCATCCTCGAGTAGGTAAGTGATAACAAAGAATAATTTTTGAGGTGACATGCACCTACACAATCTTGATCATATATGTAAGCATTGGTGAGCTGGGATCAATAGAACTTAAAACATGGGCATGAAAGATATAATCATGACAATAAGAACTTAGCAACCATGTTGTAAACATGCAAATGAACACAAACAAAAGATCATGATAATGAAACAGTGAAAGTCAAACGTGTGTTCAAATCATAAGGAAAAACATACAAATGGTTTTCAGCTTGTCCTTCAAAGAGAGCAAAACATAAATGCATAGGACACCTCAAAGTTTAAGAGGGCGACTAGATACAAGTAATTTAAGAACAAGTGAAACCAACAATATGAATCAATCAATGAACTTTGGGACAATACATATCACACTAAGAATGACAACTATGCTCTCTTAATGGTGCATAAAGAAAGAAGGTGGTGACTCAACATAAAAGTAAAAGAAAGGCCCTTCGCAGAGGGAAGCAGTGATTAAGCATGTGCTAGAGCTTTTCATTTGTAAAACAGAGAGATAAAACTTGATTTTGAGAGGTGGTTATCTTTGTCAATGACTGGCAATGGGGTTCTTACTATCTTCCATACAAAAATGAAGCAAGTTTTTGAGAGAGAGATTGGCACTTTTGTGCTCTTTTTATAAAACTTGTCACTCCTCCCCACCTTTTTTCCTTTCTCAAACCATGGCTAACCGATTCCATCGGGTGCCCACCAACATTCACATTCTTTGGAGGAGTGCCTTTTTTTCTTTCTTTTTTTTTTGGAATAAGCAATATGGAAGATAGCAAATCCGACCACTACGTCCCCATGAGCTGAAAACAGTGTCACAAAACGAGAAGTATTTTGAAGGTTTTTGAAAGGTAGCACACGAAAATTTTACTTTGGAATGGCTTACAAATACCATGCATAGGAATTTATAGTGGACACAATGGCAAACTTGGCTTTTAGGAGTTGGATGCACGAGTAGAGCTCATACTCAGTACAAGGCGAGGGCTAGCAAAAGACTGGGAGCGACCAACTAAGAGAGCAGTAATGGCCATAATCATGCAAAGCGACAAAGCGACATTAAAAGAAGCATACGATGGCATCAAAAGTCAAAAACTAAATGATCATGAAGGCTAATGGCAACTTTGTAAGAGTCTAACATGTGTGAGCATGCGCCAAGTCAACCCAAATAAAGCATCAAGGAGAAAACCAAAATAATGCTTCCATACAATAAAAACAACGCATGATTTTTCAAAGGCTCATTAAGCAATCTCAGTTATTTGAGACAAGTCATGCTACAGCAAAACCACTAAGCATACTATCAAAAAGACATCAAGCATAACATGAAAAAGCCTAAGCCGCAGTCTACACAAGCTCCTTCTTGTACCACTATTTTGCACAAAGCTTTTTCTCTTTTCCAACACCATTTGAAATTTTTATAAACACCTCTTTTGATGAAAACCAATAAAGATCAGAGGCAAAAATACACCTTGATGAAAAGATGTGACAAGATCTGAACGCAAATCAAGGCGAAAACGAAAACCAAAAGCAGTAGCAGAAAAAGTCGAACGCTCGATTTTTGATAAGAGTGAAAACTAGAGCATTCTTTGCAAATGAAAACGAGTTCATCTCCTCCAAAAGAAACATGATGTGATCTAACCATTTATTGCAGAAAACTAAACTAAACTAATACTGAAAACAAAAAACAACTGACGCTCCAAGAAAAACACATAGTGCATGAAGCAATAAAAATATAGTGTTTTGAAAGGTGACCTGATTTTTGCCGATGAAGAAGGGGTGCCTCGGGGGCATCCCCAAGCTTTGACGCTTGTACTTCTTGGATATTTCTTGGGGTGATGCATGGGCATCCCCAAGCTTGAGCTTTTGTCCATTCTTCAACTCATCTCATCATTCTCCAATCCCTACACTTGAAAACTTCCTTCATACAAAACTAAACACGATTCTATTAGCAACATTAGTGCAAGCATAACATATATTCAACCTCTTTTAGCTTCAGGTTTCAACTCAAAAACACCATATATATAGCAAATACTACTGTAGCAACTCCCCAAAAAGTTCCATGATCAAAAGAACTCAAAAGAAAGCGATAAAATGGCAAACACAAATATTGGCAGAAATCTGTCAAAACTAACAGCTGACAAAGGTCGAATTTTTGAGGGATTTTCTGTTGCTCAAATAAAAAAGTGTTCAACTAAGAAAAGTTTGGATATAACCTGGGACATATGCACAAGAAATCGCAGGTTCAAAAGATAAACAGAGAATTTTCACGAATTTTTACGGTGTAGCACCGAAAACAGTTTCAGGACAGCAACATCCCCAAATCTTTACCTCACTCAAATTAGAGGCTTCTCTTGGCACAAAAACGAAATAAACAAGATAAGGAGCGGTCATTACAGTAGTAATGACTTCCAAGACTCAAATAAAAGAAAAAGTACTGAAAGTAAAAACATTGGGTTATCTCCCAAGAGTGCTTTTCTTTAACGCCTTTGAGCTAGGCGCAGTAATTTGCAAAGATGCTCATGTGGGCGCCATATAAAAGCTTGAAGCAAAGGCGCCATATAGGAACTTAAAGCAAAAGAGAGCATCAAAAAGCAAATGTGGAACACATTTAAGTCTAAACCACTTCCTATGAAAAATAGTCTTGTAAAGAGACAAGTCATGAAAGCGCAAAGCAAAAAGCATAGGAAGGCAAAACAAGTACAACTTCAAGAATTGCAACATAAAGAGGGGAAACTCAATATTGTTGAGATCCATCAAACCATGTTTCCCTCTCTCATAATAACTTTCAATAGCATCATGAATAGAACTAACAATATAACTATCACATAAAGCATCCCTATCATGAGCCACATGCATAAAAGAATTAATACTCACCACAGGAACAATAGTAGTAGGAGCAAATTCAATAGAATAATTATTCTCATCACCATAATCATCAAAAATAGGAGGCATATTGTAATCATAACTAATTTTCTCCTCAAAAGTAGGTGAACTGAAAATATTATACTCATCATCACAAGCTAAAGAACAACTATTTCGCAAAGCATATTCTTCAAACATATCATCATAAGAAGGAACATCACATATGGGAGATAAAATATCATCAGAGCAAACTTTCTCCACTAAAGCTGGGGGACTAAAAATATCATGCTTAACAAAACCAGCTTCCCCAAGCTTAGACTTTTCTATAGCATTAGCAACAACGGTATTCAAAGCATTCGTACTAATAACATTGCTATGCGAAATAAGCTCCAAAGGATTTTCAATTTTCTCTTCAAACACTTCATATCTAAACTCAGGAAAAAGACTAAAGAACTCTTTGTTTTCCATTAAGCCTAACTAGTGAAAATAAAAACAAGAAACAAAAAGATGTAATTGCAGAATCTAAAGGAAATAACTCCGAGCACTCACACAGGAGGATGCGAGTACCTTTTACCTTACCTCCCCGGCAACGGCGCCAGAAAAGAGCTTGATGTCTACGCACTTCTATTCTTGTAGACACTTGTTGGGCCTCCAAGTGCAGAGGTTTGTAGAACAGCAGCAAATTTCCCTCAAGTGGACCACCCAAGGTTTATCGAACTCAGGGAGGTTAGAGGTCAAAGCTATCCCTCTCAAGCAACCCTGCAATTACGATACAGAAAGTCTCTTGTGTCCCCAACACACCCAATACACTTGTCAGATGTATAGGTGCACTAGTTCGGCGAAGAGATAGTGAAATACAAGTAGTAGTGATGATTATAAGTAGCAAACGTGAGGTGAAATAAATATCGCTGCGAGCAAACAAGTAACAAAACAGCAAGTAAACGGTGTGCAATGCTTGGAAACAAGGCCTAGGGATCATACTTTCACTAGTGGACACACTCCCAACAATATAACATGACTGAACAAATAACTTCTCTTTGCTAAGGCACTCTGAATTACTCTCCTATTGAATAACACTAATCATTGTGTAGTGGCTACAGAAGCACCCCTTAAAGTTCATCAAGTACTTGACAAACACCACTCATAGAGATATCCAAATCAAATCACAATTCAAGATAGAAATCATTGCAACTTAAACCAAGTACTAACATGGTGCACACACTGTCAACATTACACCATGAAAGGAGGAATAGATCACTCAAACTATCATAGCAATAATTATTCTCATAATCCACAAGAGATCACAATCATAGCCTAAACCAAGTACCACCATGATGCACGCACTGTCATCGTTACACCATAGCAGGAGGAATAGATTACTTTAATAACATTGCTAGAGTACACAAAATATCTGAATAATAACATGTACTTGTTCAACATGATACAAAGCTCACGATCACATAAAGATCACATCATGGGAGAGGGAGGTGAACCACATAGCTACCGGCAGAGCCCTTAGCCCCGGGGATGAACTACTCCCTCCTCATCATAGGAGACAGCAAGGTTGATGGAGATGGCGGTGAGGTCGATGGAGACGGCGGAGACGGCGATGGAGACCGATGGAGATGGCTCCGGGGGCACTTCCCCGTCCCGGCAGGGTGCCGGAACAGAGACTTCTGTCCCCCGAAATTCGTCGATGGTGGCGGCGGAGCTGCGGAACTGCTTCTGTAAAATTGCCGAATCCCTTAGGGTTTTCCGTCCCGAGGCTTTATATAGGCGAAGGGGCGATGTCAGAGGGCTGCCAGGGCCTCCTCACACAGGGGCGGCGCGGCCAGGGCCTGGGCCGCGCCAGCCCTGTGTGAGGGAGGCCTGTGGCCCCTCTCCTTCCTCTCTTCGGATGTCTGGATGCTCCCGGGAAAAATAAGACTTCGGGATGAGGTTTCGTCCAATTCCGAGAATATTTCCTGTGTATCACTTCTGAAACACAAAAATAGCAGAAAACAGGGAACTGGCACTGTGGCAACTTGTTAATAGGTTAGTTCCGGAAAATGCATAAAAGTGCCACGAAGTGTAACGAAACAATAGGCAAATGGTGTAAAAACAAGCATGGAGCATCGAAAATTATAGATACGTTTGAGACGTATCAGCCGACATGCCCCAAAGGGTCCACATGGACCAAAGGGTGCTGCCTACATGGGCCTGGTTGTCCATGCCCACTTGTCCTATAAGGCCAAGGGCAAAACCCTAGGGTTTACTTATGGGCCAAGGCAAAGGAAACTTAGGGGGCAAGTTTTCTCCCTGGGGCCACCGGCTTGACTTGGAGGCTAAGGCTGCCCCCTTGGCTGCCCCTTGGCTAACCCCTTGATCTATTTAAAGGGGAGGGGAGGGCTGGGGCGTGCTCACCTGAAAACCCTAGCCGCCGGCCCAACTGCTGCCCTCCACTTCTCTCTCTCGCGACTGCGAGTAGGCGAAGCCCTGCCGCAGAAATTCTCCACCATAAGCACCACGCCGTCATGCTGCTGATCCAATCTATCTCTCCACCAAACTTGCTGGACCAAGGAGGGAGGAGATGTCGATGCGCCGTACGTGTGCATCGCTCGGAGGTCCTGCCCGTTGTGGTGCTTGGATCGGATCGGATCGGATCGGATCGCGAGGAGACAGCTAGTACGACTATATCATCCATGTTTTGTTCAAGGGTATGAAGATCTCATCTATCTGTCTCGTTGATTACATCTCCTAGATTAGATCTTGGCTTTCTTGTTCGCATCTGTAGGAAATTTTTGATTTACTATGCTGCAAAACCCTTCCATGCAAGTTGTAAGTTGGAAATTAGCCCAGCCATGCCGTCATGGGGCAAGCTTTCAACATTGCACTTCTTATTTGAGTTGATATCGTGATCTTTTGTGTATGGATACTCGTGATGTGAAATAAGATGGGAATCTTGCGGGATCATGGAGTTTGTATATGTGTTAGAGAAAGGCCTGGGCCGCTAATCTAAGCCATGCGTCATTCATGGTGGAAATTTACAGCATGCCCATAGTGGACATTCGACAACGCATCTCAAAATAAAAAGCTATACCAATGGTAAATAAAAGAGATGCCGAGGTGTTCATTGTCTGTTTGTCCTGTTATTTTGATGTGGGCTTGTTCCATGTCATCGGGCAAGGAGGTACCCCGCTGGTGGTTCTTGATGATACGTGCATACTTACAATGACAAGAGCTTGCTTGGGACCCTAAGTCGAGTAGCATGAGGTTTGGGTATTCGTACTTCACGGGACACGAGGTTTTCAACTTAAGATTTGTCAAGCATATGCTCATAAACATTCTTGCATTTACTTTAACCATTCAAGATGCCTATGATGGGGGCAATGAGAGCTCAAAGCTAGTAATACCATAATTTTTGAAGGTTTATAAAACTTGCAATCACTGCTTCCCTCTGCGAAGGGCCTTTCTTTTACTTTTATGTTGAGTCTCCACGTTCTACCTTTATGCACCGTCTAAGAGAGCATAGTTGCCATTCTGAGTTTAATGTGCATTGTCCCAAAGTTATCATTGCTTGATTCATGACTATGGTTTCACTTGTTCTCAAATTATTTGTATCTATTCGCCCTCTTAAACTTGAAGGTGTCCTATGCATTTATGTTTTGCTCTTCCATGAAGGACAAGCTGAAAACCATTTGCTATGTTTTTCCATATGATTTGAACACACGTTTGACTTTTAATGTTTCAATATTCATGGTCTTTTGTTTGTGTTTCTTTTCATGTTATAACATGGTTGCTAAGTTTTTATTGTCAAGATTATTTCTTTTATGCCCATGTTTTAAGTTCTTTGATCCCAGCACTCAATGCTTACTTAGATGATGAAGATTGTGATGGTGCATGTCACCTCAAAAATTATTCTTTTGTTATCACTTACCTACTCGAGGACGAGCAGAAGTTAAGCTTGGGGATACTTGATACGTCTCAAAGGTATCTATAATTTTTGATGCTCCATGCTTGTTATTACACCATTTGCCTTGAGTTTTGTTACATTTTGAGGTGTTTTTATGCATTTTCTAGAACTAACCTATTAACAAGATGCCACAGTGCCAGTTCCCTATTTTCTGCTGTTTTTGTGTTTCAAAAAAATTACACAGGAAATATTCTCGGAATTGGACAAAACGAAAGCCGAACCTCCTATTTTTACTGTCATGGGAATTTAGAGACAGTAGCCATGGGGTGGCTTATCGAGGGGGCTCGACGGTGGTGACGATGGGTCCGGCTCGGGATTGTGCCAACGGAGACACCTCGGTTTACCCAAGTTCAGGGCCCTCCCGGGTGGAGGTAAAGCCCCTACTTCCTGCCTGCTTCATATTATCTGGACAGTAGCGATTACAGTGCTTCTCGAGCTGTTCGGGCTAGAGGAGGAAGAAGAAGATCGGATCTCCCTAGACTAAGGGTCCATGCCCCCTTATATAGGCGGGGGCCTGGTTACAGGTTAGGTAGCGATTCGGCCGGCTGCCGGCTCCTCCGTGGTCACGCCTTTGGCGTGATCCTCTGGCCCTGCTCTGACGAAGGCGCTTTATAAAGCGCCTTTTCCCCTGGACCGACATCTGGGAGGCATATGCCCTCTCTTTTGCCTCGGATCCCGTTGTGGGAAAGGGTCCTTGATCGCTGATTGGCTGGGTCCGGTCGTGGCGCTCGTCACTCCCGTCCTTTGCCTCTATCGTTCTTGTCGGGGCCAGCCCACTTTTGGCGTAATAGCCGTTGTGAGGCTTTTGTCTTCATCGCCCGGCTCCAGCTCTCCTCGGTGGAGTCGCCAGCCGGCTGCTAGCACAGCCGGCCCTTCGGGTGGAGCCGGTCTTCTTATCCTAGCGTCATGGAGACTCCTGGGACGCCAACCGGCAGATAGCTCGGCTCTTGGCATGCCCCATAAGTCATCCCCACGACACTAGCCCCCGAAACTGGCGAAGTCTCATGGGTTAGCATGGGGCTTCGACGGGTTCTTCTCCTTGTCGAAGTCCCAGGATTCTCTATCTGGCCTGGAAGCCATTATCCTCGAGGTCAAGCCCTGCGGAGTGTTGCCAACCGTCTCAGGATGAGGTGGTTCCGAGACCGATCCGGCTGGCAACCGCCACGCGGCCGTCCGCCGCTGTCCGGCTTCTTGGGACTTGCTCCCTCGAGGACTGGACCGAAGCGCCACTTGTCCACACGCCGTTGCATCACGTCCAATCGGCCCCGACCCCATGATCCTTTGTGGCAACCGCGGCGGTTGCCGGATCTTTGCGCGGTCGTGGCTTGTGACGTAAGGGGTCAGTTGCCAACCCATCATGGGCGAAAGACGCAACTGACCCGCCCCCTCACTTTTAAATCAAGAACCGTTCCTGAAGCAAAGCACCGGTCGCCCGCTTCTCTTTCTCCTTCGGCATTTGCTCCACCCAAAATCCTCTGCTCCCAAGCTTTGTCCCCACAGGATTAGGGTTTTCCGCTCGCTCCGCCACCATTCCGCTCATCCAGATCTGCACCCGGATGGCTCCCAAAGCATCCCGGCCCAAGGGGAAGGGCGCGGCCTCGAACAAGGATGCCGCTCCACCCGCCTTGCCAAAGGGGTCCTGGGAAGGCTCTTGGGTGAGGGAGAAACAGATCGAGCTGCTACGCCGAGGTCGAGTGCTCTCGCCCGCGGATCTCGTGGGCTGCCGTCCTGCCGGCGACGAGCGAGTCCCCGCTCCTGGGCCGGGGGAGACAGTGGTCTTCTATGACCATTTCCCCCGGGGCTTCGCGCTTCCCGTCAGCAGCTTCCTGCGCCGATTCCTGGATCACTTTTGCCTGCAGCCGCACCACATCGGGGCGAATGCGATGATGACGCTGGCAGCGTTTGCGACCCTTTGCGAGGCGTACTTGGGTATCTGGCCCAACGTTGAGCTGTTCCGCCGGCTGATTTACTTCAAGACCCAGACGGTGGAGACGGTCCCGGTGATATGTGGTACTGCCTCCTTCTACGCGCGCAAGACCGCGGACTTCCGGGGCATAAAGGGGAAAGAGTCTTGCAAGAAGAGGCAGCGCTCCTTCTTCTATGTGAAGAATCTGAAGGAGGGCGCAGACCACATCAATCTGCCGCCCTTTGACGTGAACGGGCCTGAGCGGGACAGCTAGAGTGCTTCTCTACCTCGTCCCGCGCCGGAGATGGAGAAGATTCTCTAGCGGATCTCCACTCTGCAGACGGAGGGCGGCCTACAGCCACCCGACATCCTGCTTGCCTTTCTGGTTGCCCGCGTGTCGCCCCTCCAGCGCCGCTCGCACAAGATGTGCTTCCTGGGATCAGCCAGGGATCCTACCCGTCATTCCTCCAGGACACTGTCAGCGTTGGAGGTGGCACGGAAGGCGAACCGCATTGCTGATGTCAAGCTTCAGGCCTCGTGGACGTGGGGTCTGGAACCTCACGACCGAGACAACCCAATTACTGAGGTGAGCTTGCCAAGTTTGGCCTCTGTCTCTCCCCCCTTGCGATTCTGATCATCTGACCTTGGTTTATTTGGCCCGGGCAGAGCTTGTTTGCTCTGCAGACCACGGAGAATTCAGCCCAGCACCGAGCCGGCTTTGCCGCTGACAGAATGGAGTCGGACGATGAGGTCTCTTGGGATGAAGCTGAGGAGGAGGAGGACGCTGGCTCCCAGGCCGCCGTCGAGAGCTCAAGCGCCACTCATGGCGACGAAGGAAGTGAAGAGCTCGCAGACTCGGGCGAGCCCCTCAGCCACTCCAGTAAGTTTCCATGTCCGTCCTTCTTAAGAGACTGGTCCGAAGATGATGATGATGACACAGGATCGGTTGCCACCCTCGGGGGTGCAGCCCTTCATGTAGCCACCGCTGCCGCCACCGGAGCTCAAGTTCCCCCGACCGTGGATTTGCCAGAGTCTCCGGAGAAACATCCTGTTGCTTTAGAGCCGGCAGACCATGAAGAGGCCGGGGGCAGGCCGGCTGGTGCCAAGAGAAGGGCTCAGCCGGCTCCGAACGACCTGGCCGAGAAGCGTAGGAAACTGGAGCCGGCTACGAAGGACCCGCCCCATCCGAAGATGAAGAAAGTGACTAAACGGCGAGCTATCGTCGTAGCCGGGTAAGCTTCCCGCCTCAGTGCTTCTTATCATTGTTGGCCGCCGCGGCTCTGATTGACTCAATCGTGGGGCACTTTCTTTGTAGGTCTCCCCTCTCCACTGATCTGGTCACACAGCCTCCCCCCGCTCCCGCTTCCGGGGAGGCCGTGATCTCGGCTCCTGACCTCTCATGTAACAAGAAGGCGCGCAGTGAGGATACTGGCAGCGACCTGGGTCGCGTTGAAGAAGACTGCCACTCCCCGCGGTTGGAGCCTGCGGCGAGCGAAGCTGGGGCAGACGAACCTGCCCGCTCGGAGGCGCCCGCGGATGCTGTTTCCAGCCCGGCTGCCGCAACGGAGGCCGACCCTATGCCAGCCGGGGAAATCACCCCGGCGGGGGCTGCTACGCCTCCTCCTCCTACTGTCGAAGATGCCGCGGCGGGGAATGACGCCGCTGCCCACGTGTCCTCTGACCCGCCCAGCCAAGAAGGTGCACGCGAGGCCGTGGCAGAAACAACGGAAAAGACCCCGGTGCGCGCGGGGTCATTGGAGTCCCCGAAGCCGGCTGCCCGGACCCCTTCCAGCCCCAGGCTCGCACCGAGCATGCAGGCTGCGGTGCCTGCATTTGGGACAGGGGCTGGCGCGATAGCTGGTCCCCTTCTCTTCGGGCTGGCCTCCAATTCTGGTGAAGCTTTCCAAGGACCCCTCACCACTCGGGTGGCGAGGAGTGAATGCGGTGAAACCTCCCCAGCTCCTGAGGTTGCGACCAAGGACGCCTCAAGGGGAAAGGCTCCTGCTACTGCGGCTGGGTCTGGCGTTGGGAGTCTGAGCTCTGCCAGCCAGCTTCAGCAAGAATGGGCGGACACCGCCTCGAGCGTCGATGCTGGAGAAAAACTCAAGGTCCAGGGTAGCAAACCGACCCTGGAAGAGCTGAACAAATAGTTCTCTATCGTCAAGGAGTCGCTACAGAACGTCGGCCTCCAGTTCCTCGACGCTATACGGACGACCAATGTAAGTACCGCGCCCTTAGCCTCTTATTTCTTCTGCTGGTTGAGAGACGAGGCTCGCAGCTTTGTGGCCCATTTTACCATGCACCCTAGCCCCCGAGTTTCGAGGTAGCTGTAGAGGCAGCTGGCTTGAAAATGAATTTCGCTAAGAATCGTTGTCTTTCTGTCTTCCACAGGATCTGAATGCGCTTCGAGCCAATGTCTTCCAGAAGCTACTGGCGAAGTACCATACCGGCAAGGTTCAGTATCAGGATCTGAAAGGGGAGCTGGAGAAGCTGTCAGGTAAGCTCGGGACCCTTCAGTTCGAAATGCTGCTACTGCCCTTTCCGCTCTCATACTTCCATTCTCAGATGCCGCCTCGCTCATTGCTTCGCTTGAGTCCCAGTTGGCCAACAGGGTGTCGGCCGATGCAGTTGAGTCGCTCAATCAAAAGCACGCGGAGGAGCTTCAAGGCCTGCGAGCTCAGGCTGCTCGGGTTCAAGAGTTGGAAACTGAGCTGGCGAAGGTTCGAGGGGCGGAGTCGTCGCTGCGGCTGGAGTTTGACCGCCAGCTGGCCGAGGAGAGAGGAATCCGCTCTGCGAAGTACGACAGCGAGGTGGACGAGCTTCGCGCATCCCTGGAGAGCAAAGTCGAGAGCCGCGACGCCCTGATCAACGAGCTGGAAACTCTCCAAAAGCTTGACAGTGAGCGTCATGACAAGGAGGTCGGCGTTTGGCGCGCCCGCGACCGCAAACTCCAGTCCGGCCTGCTGGGGCTGGAAGATGCTCTTCGTGGTATATTTCCCTTCCTGCTTCCCAGCTCTTGCTCTTTCACGTTGCCTCCTCACTCTCTGACTGCCCCTGCATAAGCTTTCCCCGACTCCAACAGGGCCGCTGCGGCCACGCTGAAGGAATACAGGACGGAGCAGAAGATCGTCCCCAGCAGTGACCCCAAGGCCCAGCTTTCCTCAGGGGAATTTATGGCATTGGTTAAAGGCCGGCTTCATCCAGTCGCTAAGCTGGGCGGGGATCTCTGCCAAGCCATTGTTTCTATCTTTGAAACTTTGTGGCCGGGGCGAGCGGTGCCTGACGAGATCTAGGCGCTCCTCAAGTGGATCCCTCTTGCATCCAACTGAGTCGACGTCTGGAAAAAGTCCACGGCTCAAGCCGGTGCTGAGCAGGCTTTGGAGTTCGTGCTCTCCTGGTATCCAGGTGTTAGCCTGGACCAACTGGAGAACCTTCGCGAGGGCGGATCGGCAGGTCTCGACAAAGCGAAGCTCCGTCAACGTGCTTGCGCCATTGCAGAGTGTGCCGAGACCGATGTGCTTTTCGACGTGGGGGATAGCGATGAGTCCCTGGATGGCATGGACTTCGAAGAGCCTAGCTCCGCGGAAGAACCTCAGAAGGCCCCCGAGGATCCTGCCGACAACTCCATTCCTCCATCCCCCAGCGGCGACGACTTCGTCTTGGCAGCTCAAACTGGTGGCGCTGCTCCACTGGAGCCGGCTGGCTCGCCAAGCGCCCCCTGACTGTGTCAGGACCTCCTTATTCATTTGTATGTACATTGAACTTATGTCGTGCCCAATGACATTTCGTTCGCGTACACCAATGACATTTCACCCTAAGTCCCTTACGTAGTGGTTTCTAGTTATTTATGAGCCGGATTTGGCCTGACCTCTTTCGACTTTTTCCTTTATCTCCCCATCCTTCGGCCCTTCTACCCCTAGCCGGCAGCCTGGTGCCGGCTAGTCTCCCTTGGACCGGCAGCCAAATGCCGGTCTAGGGTGGGAGCGTGCCGCGGGATGAGGAGTAGTACTTCGGTGTGTAAGAGATCTGGCTTGGTCCAGTCCACGCATAACTATCGACCAATGCGCGCGGTTTTTGGGTGAACGCTCGCTAATGTTTTCACGTTCTGTCCTCTTAGTGATTTTCCTGTGTGGGTGACCTGCCGGCTCCATCGCCCATGGTTCAGGGTGGAGGTTGGGCACGGGGTCCGATCCGCACATAGTACTTGTTCTTCTGACAAGAGATTCGGTTCATCGGGTTGCGGGTGTTCCCTCTTAGAACTTTTCCTAGGTGGGTGACCTGCCGGCTCCATCTCGCGCGACACGGGATAGAGGTTAGGCGCGGGGTCCGGCCCTCACACAGTACTCGTTCGTCTGACAAGAGGGTCGGTTCATCGGGTTGGGGCTGCCGGCTCCCGTCTGGAGCCGGTTTCCAGCCCCCGTGAATAACGCTTAGAAAGAAAAAAAAAGGTACTTTAAAGCACTTTTTCTTGGGATCAGCCGTATGCCGCCCAACTTTCTTTTATTCATCAGTACTTGTTTGAGATACAAGGTTTTTGCCTTGGCTTAGCCGAAGGTCTTAAGCGATCGACGTTTTGACTTGTCTCGGGCGAGGCTGTGGGGTGCTCCCTCCTACCTCGAGGAAGGGCCAGCCCCCGAGACAAGTGCTTCTGCCTCCTTGCCCGCTTTGGGCGGGACTTCCTTGGCGTTGTTTGCCGGCTCGAGGTGGGGAGTTGGCAGGCTCGACGCCGAGCGGCCCGGCTGGACCGCCGCCACCCGCTGCAGCAACTGACGCTTCTCCTCAGCAACGACCAAGGCCTCCACCAGCTTAGAACTAGCTCTTGCGCACTCTATTGACTTCTTGTAGCACCCGGTGACAATGATCACCCCACGGGGGCCTGGGAGCTTCATCTTCAAGTAGGCATAGTGCGGAACTGCCATAAACTTGGCCAGGGCAGGTCGACCAAGCAGCGCATGGTAGGGCCTGTTGAGGTCTACCACCTCGAACCAGATTGGCTCGCGGCGATTGTCGATGGATTTCGTGTCGCAAGAACACGGGGTACCACGCGACGGACCTAAGGATTCGTACGCAGGGGGCTGAACGTGTGAGATCTTGGACCGCAACGAAACACGGTGACGGAAGCCTCGATTGTCGAACGCGCAACGCACTGCAGAGAGGGAGACCGAGCTTTACCCAGGTTCAGGGCCCTCGTGGTGACGTAAAACCCCTACTTCCTGCCTTCTTGTATTGCGACGCGACACCTCGCGAGGAGTACAAGGCCTTGGTTACAAAGCTCTAGCTGGCCAGAGGTTGAAGAACCTGCGTGCCCAGCTAGCAGCCTGAAGAAGATGAAGATTCGATCCCCTCTAAGGGGTGGCCTCCCCCTCCCTTTATAGCGCCAAGGTCCTCCTTCCCCTTATCTTCTTGGGGAAGGGGTTGCCACACACGGCCAAGGAGGGAGGACAGCTGTAGACTATACTCTTCTGTAGACTGGGTCTTCGTAGGGTAGTGGCGCCGGTCCACAGGAGTGGGTGGAGGAAGCTGACGTCCTCCTCTGGCACCCTGCACCGTCCACGCTATTTTTAGGGGGGTGGCCAACTACCACTGTGCCGCTTTGGGCAGGCACAGAGAAAGCTGGTCTCCTCCCTGTCGGAGGTAGCGTGGGCGGTACGCGGTCTTCTGCCCGTTATCTTCTTGCTCTGCACGCAAACGTGCTGAGCTGATGTGGGCGTACTTCCTCTCCTCACCAGCGGGGGCTCGTGAGGAGGTCTTCTGGTCCTTAGCGATTTTGGTTGTCGTTCTCCTAACGAGGCGCCTCCTCGTGAGGGTCTTCTCCGCAGCTTGGGTCCTTGATTCCGAAGATGGGCCGATGACGTGGCCCAGGAGCAGGTGGACCGGGATACCCCGGTATCCATAACACCGACAGTAGCCCCCGGGAGCCCGGCCCGCAAACGCGCCCTCTCGAGGGAGCGAAGGGACGGGGGCCCCAGAAGCTGCTGGGCCCTCCAACGGCACGCGTCAACCGTGCGGTCAGAGGACCATGTGAAGAGGCAGACGCTGCGGACGCGTGGCGCGGCCGCGACTGGCGAGACGAAACGGCGGGTGACGTTACAGTCTCCGAGGCGTCAAACCGTCATGATGACGCATCGCTTGACTGTGGAGCACTGCGCTAACGCTTCGATTCCCGCGCAGGGATTTGACGCATCAACGCCGGACGCCCCCCTTAAATAGAGCCTCCTCGAGACCTCCGGCACTTCACCTCCTTCCTCCAGTGCCACTTCTGCTTCTGCGCCCCTGAGCTCATGGATCCTTCCAACAAGCTCTGGAGCGAAACACCGCGGGCGTCCCCCGGGCAGCGGGATCAAGGCGAAGATCCCGGCCCGTTGCGCGCCCGGCGCCGGCGGCCCCCTCCGCATTGGCGCGCCGCGGCAGGAAGAGGCGAGCCGCTCCGCCCTGGGGACCTCCAGCGCCATGACCCTCCGGGGTCCAGTGCGCGGGGGTGCTCTGAACTCGCCATCGCCGCTGGCGGCGGCGCCTGCTCCCCGCGCCTCGGGGAGCGTCGATCGGGCCCTTCAGGAGGTGCTGGCCGCCCTGGGCCCGCCTCCCCCTGAAGCAGATCCTCCGGCCCCGCCGGCGAACGGAGTGATTGCCACTCCGCGCCCCCTGGCGGCAGCGATGCTGGGACCCCTCATCGGCCCGGGGTCCCGGTTCCTGGAGCTTCTCGTCGTTGTCGACGCCCCAGGCTTCAACTCCCTCCGGCTGCCCGACGCCGTCCGGAGGGTGATTTACGCCCCCGGCACGGCCGCCGGGGAGATTGCCCTGGGGGAACAGAGCAGGCCAGATCTCTTCTGGCCTGTGGACATCCTCCTTGGGGACGGCGGCCGCGCCATCCTCTCCGGCCGCTGGAGGGCATTTGCCCTCGGCCATCGCCTCCGCGTCGGCGACCACCTCGTCTTCCGCTTTAAGCTGGGGACGCTGGAGGCTACGGTGCGGATCTTCACCGCCGGCGGCGTCCGCCGCACCTACCCCCAGCCTGCGGCGCAGTGAAGAGGTGGCCCTGGCGTGGTAGTCCTCTGGGGAGGGGAGCTAGTCTCCTCCCATCTTTTGTCGTGTAGTCCTTGCCGGCGGGGTATGCCCCGCCGTGCTTCGCTCCTTCCCCCACTGGGGGCGCTTTAATGGAATCCGCCTGTTAATTATCTTGCTGTTCTTCAATGTCCTGGTCATTCGCTCGCTCGAGAGCCCTGGTGAGTTGTTGGCATCGACGGGAAGCCTCCCTCCGCCTCAGAGCTCAAGATGGGGTCGGCGTTGACGACACATTGGATGATTCCTGAGACAAGAAGTTGAAGAAAGAGTTGGAAAACAAAAAAAACCCCAAATCCCCGAAAACGGAAAAACAAATCGAGAAAACAAACGAAAAAAGAAGGCGAATAAGATGCCCCTGTGACCGGCACAGGGACCTTCTCCGTCGTGGAGGAGCGCGGCACTATCTGTGCCAGCAGCTAAGAGCAAATTGCCGCGCGTGGCGATTCACGGGGCCTTCCTCGTCGTTGAGGGAAGCTGGACCCTCACGGACGTGAAAACGTCGACGCTTAAGAGAGCCCAGAGACCGTCGACACCTCACAAGGGTTGCTCATGAGGTGAAGGGCCTGGCGCGGACCTCCGGATCTGCGTCTCCTTCGCAAGATGATCGGAGCGGCCTTGGTCTTCAATAATCCTGCCACGTTAGGCCTTCCTCGGCAGAGGGAATCTTCCTGCGGATGCTGGTGCATCGACGCGTCCTTGCTCCCTCGTGAGGGTTGCTCACGAGGGGTAGGTCCTTAGCGGGTGCCTTGAGGCACACCTTGGACTTTTCCTCGAAGATTTTTTATTTTCCGATGTACTTCGCGAGGAACTAAGCACCATGGGTATTTGGAGGTGATCGATAACAGGGCCGTCGCCCCCGACCAGAGCTCATTCCCTTCGGGTTTTTCGGGCTCGCTGTTTTCCGGGCGAAGGCCCCAGCATAGACACCGTGCCTAGCCCCCTTCCGCGAGGAGTACAATAGAAAATAAATGGACTTCATGCCATTTGATGTCATGCCGAAGCAGAGGCGCTATATTGCGCATTAACTTAATATCAGTGCTTAAGAGCGGACAGAGCTGATACAAGTGCCGTAAAAACGGTCTTTTTCTCCTCGTGAGGAACCTAAGGGTAGAACTTTCGCAGATGAGCTATGTTCCACGGGTTCCCCACAGGCACGCCTTCTGTGGTTTCCAGCCGCGCCGAGCCTGGCCTGGCGATGTGCGTCACCTTGAAGGGTCCTTCCCACATTGGAGACAGCTTGTGCAGGCCCTCGCGAGAGAGTATTCTCCTCAGCACCAGGTCGCCGACCTCCAGAGTTCTTGCTCGAACATGGCGGCTATGGTAGCGGCGTAGTCCTTGCTGGTACCTCGCGGCGCGGAGCGCGGCTTGGCACCGGGCTTCTTCGAGCAGGAGGAGGCGATCCTTGATGAGGTCCTCTTGGCGAATTTCGTCGAAGGCGAGCACTCTTGGCGATCCGAACTTGACGTCGGTGGGAAGAACAGCCTCTGCCCCATAGACCAGGAAGAAAGGGGTTTCTCCAGTGGGTTTGGTGGCGGTAGTCCTGATGGACCACAAGATGGATTGGAGGTTGTCTAACCATTTTTTGCCGCAGGCTTCGAGCTTGGCGTTGAAGCTTTTCGTCTTGAGTCCTTTGAGGACCTCGGCGTTAGCACGCTCGGCTTGGCCATTGCTCCGGGGGTAGGCGACGGAGGCGAAGCAGATCTTGATGCCGACCGATGCACAGTAGTCCCGGAACAGTCCGCTGGTGAACTGGCTGCCGTTGTCGGTGATTATGCGGTTAGGCACACCAAAACGACAGACCAGCCCACGGATGAACTTCACTGCGGACCTCGCCGGGATTGTGCACACCGGTTCCACCTCCACCCACTTGGTGAACTTGTCGATGGCGACGTAGAGGTAGCGATAGCCCCCTTGCGCTCTGGGGAATGGACCGAGGATGTCCAGCCCCCAAACTGCAAAGGGCCAAGTGAGTGGGATGGTTTGCAGCTCTTGCGCCGGCTGATGTATCTGCTTGGCGTGGAATTGGCACGCCTCGCACCTCTTGACCATCTCCACTGCATCTCCGAGCGCCGAAGGCCAGTAGAACCCGCTTCGGTACGCCTTTGCGGCTAGAGTTGCCACAGAAGCGTGATGCCCGCATTCGCCGGCGTGGATGTCCTTGAGAAGCCCTTGGCCTTGGCGAGTTGAGATGCACTTCAGAGCGACGCCGTTTGGGCGACGCCGGTACAAGTCACCATCCTTGACGCAGTAGCCCGAAGCTTGCCGCACAATCCTCTCGGCCTCCTCTTCATCCTCGGGAAGCCTGCTGCTGGTGAGGTAGGCCTTGAGCTCGATGATCCAATCCACTCCCTCCTGCCGTGCCAACGCCAGAAGGACGCGGTCACCCGAAGGAGGCCCGCAATCCGGAGCCCCCTGCTCCGGCGGTGGTGGCAAAGCAGAAGGAGGAGGTGAATCGGATGTCGATGGAGAAGCGGACGGCTTGAAGAGACGTTCCTCGAAAACGCCGGCAGGCTGTGCCAGGCGATGAGAGGCGCGCTTGGCGATCTCGTCGGCTTCCACATTTTCTCCTCTCGGGACGTGCTTCAGCTCCAAACCTTGGAAGCGTTTTTCCATCTTTCGATGCTCCTCGAGATAAGACGCCATGTGCTCATCCTTTGGAGTGTAGCTCTTGTTTGAGAAGTTCACAATTAGTTGTGAATCTCCTTTGACGATGAGGCGCTTGATGCCCAAAGCGTTTGCTGCCCTTAGGCCAGCAAGTAGTCCTTCGTACTCCGCGATGTTGTTGGAGACCTTGTTCTCAGGCTTGAAGCAGAGCTGCACAGCATAGAAGAGCTTGTCTCCTGAGGGAGAGGTTAGGACAGCACCAGCTCCCGCGCCGGGGAGGTTGAAGGCGCCGTCGAAGTGCATGACCCAGAGGCCTGGGGCCTCCTCTCCAGGGAGAGTTGACTCCACCTCTGGAGGCTCGTCGACGAACGGATCAGTCCATTCTGCAGTGAACTTGGCCAAAGCCTTGCTCTTGATTACCTTTGTAGTTTCGAAGGAGATCTCGAAAGGCTGAAGCTCCACGGCCCACTCAGCCACCCGCCCGGTGACATTGGGGTTGCGTAGAATGGTTTCCAGGGGCCGATCGGTTACCACCTTAACCGGGTGACCCTGGAAGTAGTGGCGTAGCTTCCGCGAGGCGATGAGCAAGGTGTAGAGCAGCTTTTGCTGCATGGTGTAGCGTTCCCGCGCGTCACGCAGTACCGTGCTGACGAAGTACACAGGCTTTTGTACCTTGACGACACCCTCGGAAGGCTCCTCCTCAGGAGGCTTTTGAGCGTTGCTCTGAGAGAGCGGCTCGGTCGGCGAAGATTCCGTGGGCGGCTCCTCTCGAGGGTCGGGAGATGAAGCAGCCTCTTCCTCGCGAAGAGCCCCCGAGCTTGGAGGAGTGACCTCCTCTTTGGCGATCACCTTGGCGTATCGCTCCGCGACGAGAACAGCGCTTGCAGTCCTTGGAGTTGCCGCGATGTAGAGTAGCAAAGGCTCGCGGGGGGTTGGGGCAACCATGATCGGTGGGCTCATGAGGTACCTTTTTAACTCAGCGAAGGCCTTGTCGGCTTCTGGAGTCCACTCGAACTTCCCGGTGCGTTTCATAAGTTTGAAGAAGGGCAGAGCTTTCTCCCCACTCCTTGCAATGAAACGTCCCAGGGCTGCCATGCACCCCGCGAGGCGTTGCATTTCCTTGAGATTGCGCGGTGGACGCATTTCTTCGATGGCCTTGACCTTGTCGGGGTTCGCCTCTATCCCGCGATTGGACACGAGGAACCCCAACAGTTTTCCCGACGGTACGCCGAAGGCGCACTTGGCGGGGTTGAGCTTGATGTTTGCCTTCCTCAGGTTGACGAATGTTTCCTCCAGATCTTCGATGAAGGTGTGACCCTCGCGAGTCTTGACGACGATGTCGTCGATGTAGGCCTCCGCGTTCCTTCCCATCTGAGCCCCCAAGGCCTTGCGCATGAGCCTTTGGAAGGTGGCTCTTGTGTTCTTCAGGCCGAAGGGCATGCAGACGTAGCAGTACACCCCACAGGGCGTGATGAAGGCGGTTTTCTCCTCGTCCTCCTTTGCCATCTTGATCTGATGATAGCCGGAGAAAGCATCCAAGAAGCAAAGGAGGTCGCAGCCGGCGGTGGAGTCGACGATTTGATCTATCCTCGGGAGCGGATAAGGATCCTTGGGACAGGCCTTGTTGAGACTCGTGAAGTCCACGCAGAGGCGCCCACTGCCGTTAGCCTTTGGGACGACCACCGGATTAGCAATCCAGGTGGGGTGGGCTACCTCGCGTATCAGCTTGGCCTTCTTTAGCTTCTCTATCTCCTTGATGATGAAATCCTGCTTCTCTTGGGCTTGCTTCCTAGTCTTCTGCTTCACGGGGTGTGCCTGAGGGCACACGGCTAAGTGGTGCTCAATCACCTCCCTGGGAACGCCGGGCATATCTGACGGAGTCCAAGCGAACATGTCAGAGTTTGCCCGCAGGAAGGTGACGAGCGCGCTTTCCTATTTGGGGGAAAGCCCTGCCCCGATGGTGATGAAGTCATCGCAGCCCCCAGCCTGAAGCGGGATCTTCTTGGTTGCCGAGCGCTCCTGGGTAAACTGGGGCCTCCTGCCTGAGGGTACCTCAGCTTCCCCAACGCTAACGTCCAGCATTGGATGGACCAAGTCCTCGCTCGGAGTAGGCGATGCAGAGGCGGCGAGCTTCTTCCCTGTCGAACCCAGAGAGTGGGGCTCGAGAGAGGCCTTCTTCGCAGCAGCCCGCTCTTGGGACACGAGCTGCTTCGTCCTTGTGAGGTCGCCGGAGTGTTCCAGCAGATCTTCGTCGGCGGGGAACATGGTGGCGGCCTCACGGTAGACGTGCTCCACTGACCGGAGAGCATCCTTTTCATTGCAGCGCACGGTGATCGTGCCGTTGGCGCCCGGAATCTTGAGGACGTTGAAGCCATGGTGCGTTGCTGCCATGAACCTAGCCAGGGCTGGGTAGCCGAGGATGGCATTGTATGGCAGGGCGATGTAGGCGACGTCGAAGTCGAGGCTTTCTGTCCTGTAGTTGTCCCGGGTGCCGAAGGTGACGGGCAGGCTTACCTGCCCAATTGGCGTTGTAGACCCCTCGGTTACTCCGAAGAACGGCCGAGTTGGCATGAGCCGGTGGTACGGCACCTGCATCTTTTCGAAGATCTCGACCGAGATGATGTTGAGGCCCGCCCCTCCGTCGATGAGAGTGCGGTTGACGGCGACGTTGTTGATGGTTGGCGTGCACAAGAGGGGGATTGTGCCCACGCCCCTTGTGGAAGCCGGATGATCCTCCTCGTCGAAGCCAATCTTGCACGTCGACCACTTCATTAGGCGATTGCCGACGCTGGGCTGCGCCGCCGCGATTTCTCGCGACAGCTGCTTGAAGTGTCGATTTGACAGAGGAGCCTGAGCTCCACCCAGGAGGCAAGCGGCGAAGTCTCGCGGCTCTTGATAGCCCCCCTGGTCCTCCTCCCGACGATCGTTTGCTGGTGGGGGCAGCGGCAGCGGCTCGGGATCGGCTCAAGACAGACCCCTACGGCGGCGACCTTCCTCGCAGTCGTCGTCGTGGCGATCGCCCCGGGATCCACTCTTGCCGTTGCTGCGGCCGCTCCCGCGACGCTTGGCGACGCCGTTTTCCTCGTGAAACTTCCGGACAATCCAACAATCCTCGGTATTGTGGGTGTCCTTCTTGTGGATAATGCAGTAGCGGCGACGTCGACCTTTATCGCGATCGGAGCGGTCCCCGCGGCGTTGCTTATGATCTGGCTCCGCCGCGAGGACAGCAGCCTCCTTTCGCTTGGGGTCCTTGGACTTCGGCTTTGGGGGAGGCGCCTCCGGCAGATTGTGCACGAAGAGCCTCCCCTCCTCAGCCTTGGCGCAGCGGTCGGCGATCTCGAAGAGCCTGACGACGGAAGTCAGCTCATCATTCACGGACAGCTTCTCCCGCATCTTGACGTCGGAGACGCCCGTGGAGAACGCGGAGATGACCTCCTCGTTGGAGATCCTGGGGATCTTGTTCCTCATCTGACTGAAGCGCTGGATGTACTGACGAAGCGTCTCGCCCTTGTACTGACGCACCGCCTTAAGATCATTCTTGGTGGCGGGGCGCTCGTACGTGGGCATGAAGTTGGCAACGAACTGACGACACAAATCCTTCCACGAAGTCACGGATTCGTGAGGAAGATTCATGAGCCAAGTTCGCGGAGCGTCCTTGAGGGCCATGGGGAACCAATTGGCCATGGCGCGCTGATCTCCACGCGCAGCCTGGACGGCGACGACGTAGAGTTGGAGGAATTCGACAGGATTTGTGGTCCCGTCGTAATGCGCGCTGATGTCCGGCTTGAACTTGTCAGGCCAGACGATGTAGCGCTGCTGGCGAGTGAGGGCAAGACACCCGGGGTTGTAGATAGGGACGCCGGGGGTCCTGACGTTCTTGCCAGCTTCACCGATGTCGTCGATGGCGCGGTCATGATTTTCGCGGCGGCGCTCGAGGGAGACGCATGCGTCTTCCGGAGCGCGCTGGACGATTTGGCAGCTGGGCTCCCCGCGCGGCGAAGACGCGGCGCGGGAAACCACCTTCTTGGCCTTGTTGACCCTCCCATCTCCGGCGCCCGGGGCGCGATGCCCCGCCGCCGGATCTGGGTTCCCCGCGCCCTGGGCTCCTCCCTGGGCCGGGTCTTCGTTGGCGATGGCGACGAGCTCGGCGATTCGAGCGCGCCACCCCTCACGCCCGTCGTCGGTGGGTTGATAGCGCAGCAGCTCCTGCGCCATGGCGAGTGCCTGCGCAGGGGACAGCTGACTCCCAGAACGAGCGCGAGAAGTGGCGGTGGCGGTGAAGGAGAGCGAAGGCTCCGTTCGCCCGGACGGGAGGTAGGAGGATTCCAGATCTTCCTCCTCTTCCTCCTCGGCTGAAGCTTCATGACGACGGAAGATGGGCTCGGTTTGCCCCCGAGCAGCGTTGCGACGGCGAAGACGCCCGAGCCTTGCGTTGTCGTCGGCCATGTCGAAGCAGATCTAGAAGAGAACACACCACAGCCCCCTACCTGGCGCGCCAAATGTCGATGGATTTCATGTCGCAAGAACACGGGGTACCACGCGACGGACCCAAGGATTCGTACGCAGGGGGCTGAACGTGTGAGATCTTGGACCGCAACGAAACACGGTGACGGAAGCCTCGATTGTCGAACGCGCAACGCACTGCAGAGAGGGAGACCGAGCTTTACCCAGGTTCAGGGCCCTCGTGGTGAGGTAAAACCCCTACTTCCTGCCTTCTTATATTGCAACGCGACACCTCGCGAGGAGTACAAGGCCTTGGTTGCAAAGCTCTAGCTGGCCAGAGGTTGAAGAACCTGCGTGCCCAGCTAGCAGCCTGAAGA
The DNA here is from genome assembly GCA_007115705.1 of Dactylis glomerata. Lineage (NCBI taxonomy): Eukaryota > Viridiplantae > Streptophyta > Magnoliopsida > Poales > Poaceae > Dactylis > Dactylis glomerata. Next base: position 1,083,116 of record QXEO01001691.1, on the reverse strand, counting down.
AGATGAAGATTCGATCCCCTCTAAGGGGTGGCCTCCCCCTCCCTTTATAGCGGTAAGGTCCTCCTTCCCCTTATCTTCTTGGGAAAGGGGTTGCCACACACGGCCAAGGAGGGAGGACAGCTGTAGACTATACTCTTCTGTAGACTGGGTCTTCATAGGGTAGTGGCGCCGGTCCACAGGAGTGGGTGGAGGAAGCTGACGTCCTCCTCTGGCGCCCTGCACCGTCCACGCTATTTTTAGGGGGGTGGCCAACTACCACTGTGCCGCTTTGGGCAGGCACAGAGAAAGCTGGTCTCCTCCCTGTCGGAGGTAGCGTGGGCGGTACGCGGTCTTCTGCCCGTTATCTTCTTGCTCTGCACGCAAACGTGCTGAGCTGACGTGGGCGTACTTCCTCTCCTCACCAGCGGGGGCTCGTGAGGAGGTCTTCTGGTCCTTAGCGGTTTTGGTTGTCGTTCTCCTCACGAGGCGCCTCCTCGTGAGGGTCTTCTCCGCAGCTTGGGTCCTTGATTCCGAAGATGGGCCGATGACGTGGCCCAGGAGCAGGTGGACCGGGATACCCCGGTATCCATAACACCGACAGCGATGATTGTCCTTCCCGCCGAACAGCACTTCCAATTCGATCCTCCCCATCGGCGTGCAAGAGTGTCCCGGCACGATTCCATGGAAGGTTAGCTTGGTTGGCTTCAGCTGGATCTCTGGGATCCCGAGCTTCTCCATCGAAGTGCGATAGAGCAGGTTGATGCTGCTGCCTCCATCGATGAGCACGCGCGAGAATCGGCAGGTGTGTGTCTCTGAGAACACAATCGGATCCAAGACCAGCGCGTAGCCCCCGGGTCTCGGCATGAGTGGTGGATGGTCTTCGCGCCCCCAAGTGATAGACGCATCAGACCAGTGCATGTACTGTGGTCCAACTTGTATGACTGCATTCACCTCGACACCAAACCACGGCTCATCCTTTGGATCCTCCATCTAGGAAGTGAACACGTGATACTGTTCCACATTTGCTTCCTCGGGGTAGTCCCCAGCTGCTTTAGCCGGTTGCCGATTCTTGTTTCCTTGCGCTTCAGCTGGCAGACCTAGCGGTGGGCCTGGCAATTGGTGGCCGCCCTGCTCCAGATCCCTGGTGAAACTGCACTGGCGAGTGGTATGCGCTGCCGGCTTGCCCGAAACGCTATGGAACTTGCAGGGTTGATCTAGCATCACCTCGATTGTGTACTTGTCCTTGTTGAATTTGTCTCCTTTGCGCTTCTGGATTCCACCCGTAGCCCCCGGGCTTCCTTGGATAGCTGCCACTTGCTGGGAGCCGTACTTGTTGTCCCGGCACTCATCCTTCCTCTTGCCGTGTCGATCACGGTTGTGATGTCCTCCTTGACTGGCTGTCGGCTGAGATTGGCCTCCGGCCGGCGCTGGCTCAACGTATTGCACTCTTGCAGCGGAGTCGGCGGAAGCGTACTTGTCCGCTATCGCCATGAAGTCCGCCATTGACTTTGGCTCGGCCCGGTGGAGCTTATGCTTCAATAGGGTTCCTTCTCTGCATCCGTCCGTGAAGTAGCCAATGGCTTGCTACTCGCCCACTTCTTCGCATGAGTTGCGCAGCTCGGACCATCTCGTGAGGTAGTCACGGTCTGGCTCATCTGGGCCTTGCTTGCAGAGGGCCAGCTGTCGTGGGCGGGGCGGTCGCTTGTAGGTTCCCATGAAGTTCTTGATGAATGCTTCTTGGAAATCATGCCAGGAGTTGATCTGCAAAGCCAGCAGGTTGTTGAGCCACGTCCGAGCAGATCCTGTCAGCATGAGCAGCGTGTAGCGCACCGCTGTCCTCTTGTTGCCGCCCGTGATGTCAATGGCGGTGACGTAGTCCGACAGCCAGTCTTCCGGCTTCACCACTGCAGTATATTTGGGCATGTCGCGCGGGAGCGCGAACTTGGCCGGAAAGGGCTCGTTGCGGATGAAAGGGCCGAAGCAGACCAGCCCCGCTGAAGATTCCTCCTTGTCGAACTTGGAATCCGCCAGCTGGTTGAGCCGATGGCAGGCATCGTCCTTCGGCGGGTCGACGCGTTCCCCGATCCTCTGGCTCACGTGCGAGCGAGCTGGCTGATGACCTTGAGCGCCTTGGCCGGCTCCCTGAGCCAGCTGGGCTTGCACCGCAGACTTGTCGTGCGCCAGCTCCACCGCATCTGCCCGAGGAGGGTGACGCGGCTTGCTGGTGACCGCCGCTGGATCTCGGGGCTGCCGGTTGTGGTGGCCAGAGTGCTGGGTGCGATGGTTTCCACCGCTTTTGCCAGGAGCTCGGTTGCTCCGGCTGTGCTCCGCCGGGCCGTGGTTGGGCGACGAAGCTTGTCCCTGCGACTTGTTCTGGTGGCCACGATGATGCGGTTCTCGTATCGTGTGCCGCTCGCCTCTCTGCGTGGCTCCATCGCCTGCTGCTGTAGATCGGCAGCGTCCAGGAGTTCTTGGATCCGGGCTTGCTTCTCCCGCAAGTCCTCGCCTTGCAGTCCATCCAGTTCAGAAGTGATGTAGCGCGCGGTGCGGAGGTTCTTCGTGGGCGTGCTGTAAGTGGGCTTGGTGATGATCGGTGGCAGCTTCGCCGAGGCCGCTGCCTAGTTCAGCTCCGCGCCCAGCTCGCGGCCTCGTTGACGAACTTGTCCCACCCGGCTAGGGCCGTCTCCAGCCGGAGTGAAGCCGTGGGCGGTGTTGTACTCTTGGATCGTGGAGAGGACGCGCCGACAAGTGTCTTCGACGTCGATCGCTTCCTTGAGAAGGTTACGGCGCGTCCGCTCCAGATCCTCGGAGACCTTGACCGGATCCGCGGTGAGGTTGAGTGGAGCACGCAGGTCCGTGATGGCTGCGTCTAACACGTCCCGCTCTGGAGGTGGAAGATCTTGTTCCGGTGGAGGTGGGCGTTCAAGCGGCGGGCGCGCGGAGCGCGGTAGGTCGCCGCCACCATCCTCCTCCAGGGCCAACACTTCAACCATGTTGCAAAAGTCGCTGCTTTCGCCGTCGTCGAAGTCTGTGTCACAGAGAGGGTCAAGCACATCGGTTACCTCCTCCGGGAAGGGCTTGGCAACGTAGAAGCAGTGGCTGCCGATGTCGAGGAAGGAGCTGCTGCCAAAGCCGTCCCCGAAGCAGTCCAAGTTGTCGCTGATGCAGTCGAGGGTACCAAACCTCCAGACAAGGCCGGAGGCGACCCTCTCGCCGGGGATCGATGGGGATCCCAGCCGGAACTTGACTCCGCTCGCCGCCGCGCTTTGCCCCATGGTGGGCGCCAACTGTCGTGGGAATTTAGAGACAGTAGCCATGGGGTGGCTTATCGAGGGGGCTCGACGGTGGTGACGATGGGTCCGGCTCGGGATTGTGCCAACGGAGACACCTCGGTTTACCCAGGTTCAGGGCCCTCCCGGGTGGAGGTAAAGCCCCTACTTCCTGCCTGCTTCGTATTATCTGGACAGTAGTGATTACTGTGCTCCTCGAGCTGTTCGGGCTAGAGGAGGAAGAAGAAGATCGGATCTCCCTAGACTAAGGGTCCAGGCCCCCTTATATAGGCGGGGGCCTGGTTACAGGTTAGGTAGCGATTCGGCCGGCTGCCGGCTCCTCCGTGGTCACGCCTTCGGCGTGATCCTCTGGCCCTGCTCTGACGAAGGCGCTTTATAAAGCGCCTTTTCCCCTGGACCGGCATCTGGGAGGCATATGCGCTCCTTTTTGCCTCGGATCCCGTCGCGGGGAAGGGTCCTTGATCGCTGATTGGCTAGGTCCGGTCGTGGCGCTCGTCACTCCCGTCCTTTGCCTCTGTCGTTCTTGTCGGGGCCAGCCCACTTTCAGCGTAACAGCCGTTGTGAGGCTTTTGTCTTCATCGCCCAGCTCCAGCTCTCCTCGGTGGAGTCGCCAGCCGGCTGCTGGCGCAGCCGGCCCTTCGGGCAGAGCCGGTCTTCTTATCCTAGCATCATGGAGACTCCTGGGACGCCAACCGGCAGATAGCTCGGCTCTTGGCATGCCCCATAAGTCATCCCCACGACATTTACCGAAGCTTCGTGAAGACCGAAGATGAGACGGAGGGGAGCCAGGGGCCAGCCTCACCACCAGGGGGCACAACCTAGCCCCTGGCCGCGCCCACCTATGGTGAGACCCCTTGGTCCACCTCCTGACGCTGCCCCTTCGCCTATAAAGTCCCCTCGATGGGAAAAACCTAAGGGACAGATCGCTTTTCCTCGAAACATACTGCAAGCCGCCGCCGTCATTGAAACGAGGTCGGGAGGATCCAGGAGCTCTTCCCGGCACCCTGCCGGAGAGGGGAATCCCTGCCGGAGGCCTTCTCCACCACCATGGTCGCCTCCGGAGTGATGTTTGAGTAGTCTACCTTGGACTACGGGTCCATAGCAGTAGCTAGATGGTTGTCTGCTCCACCATGTGCTTCATGTTTAGATCTTGTGAGCTGCCCTACATGATCAAGATCATCTTTATGTCATCATACATGTTGTGTTTTGCGGTGACCCAGCATACCACTGCATGTTGTAGTATGCAAGTCGTTGATATAACACTTGCGGAACAACCCTCCACAAATATTACATCCCTCAGAATGGTACAGCAGAAACATTGCAGGCCCAAATACAAACTGAACTTCATATTATTACAAACCAAAGCGTGACGATAACGAAATGCTCCCCATGAGAGAACACCTCAAGTGCTTAGTGTTTACAACAACTGGAAAACTTCAAATAATTAAACATGTGAAGAACTCAATAACTTATTCCTACTCTACAGTTGCTCGATTACTCGACTACGAAACTATTCTACTAGTTAGTCTATCTTCACTCTGAGTCCTCGTCGGAAGATGCTCTGTAGCATATGAAGTAATCCACGCCTTCGACTCCGCGAGAAAGATCTGGCTCCTCGTAGAAGATGTCCAGCTGGCCTCCGATGGTGTTCAGAGCCACCTCGTCTAGCTCATCACAGTCTAGCAAGGGTTTAAGAGATTGGGGTGAGTAACGAGCGTTACCCAGCAAGTTTCTTTAGAAACAAGTTGTGTGATATGCACTATCTACAGCCATTGACGAGGGGTTAACTCGACAAATGTCCTAGATGAAGGACTTAGGATCGGGGAGATAGGGCATCGGATGAACTCAAAGGTAAACTCAGTCAAACAAGGTGGCTATGAAAGTAAACATGGGTGTAAAACCTGGCTTGCTTTCAATCTGGCCTACACCGTCCCCTCCTGGCCCCTATATATAGGTGGCCAGGTCTCGAGGATCGGATAGGGTCCGATACAGATTACAATATCGACATACGGTAAGAACTCCTATTTCGACTAGTATTACAATTGGGCCTAGCTTAACGGGCCTCAGGGGTACTCAACTAACTGGCTCTATCATCTATACCCTTGTCAGTAGCCCCTGAGATTCTACCAGAATTGCAGATTCGGGTGGAATCTCTAATCTTTAAATTTTCGTCTTGATCATTTCTTTGACTTCTTCATATCTTCAAATCTTCGACTTGGTCTTTCGACTTATTTTCATTATAATACCTCGCAAGGGGTTTTGATGAGCAAGCCTGACAACTCTGACGGATCAAGAGGCCAGTTAACTGCCGGAACAGATACTTGTCACGTACTTCAAATTCAATCCCCTTGGATTTGAATTCAGGAAACCGGTCAAATCCAATCTTTTGCCGCATTTAGGACTTACAAAGAATGAATCCCAGTGGTTCTCAGGGTACCCAGTGCATCCACCAGGATTTTCTTCGCGTCGTAGACACGGATACATACCAGCAGAGCGCATCTATGTGCGTATACCGGGCCTCACAGGACGGATCCCGGGGTCTTACCTTCGAGATAAATCACGGCATTCGAGTTTTAGTCGCGATGACGCAACTCGAGGATCATATGTCGCAGCCTTGTTTGACTATTTCAGAGAATAAAATATTCAAGTTACTTAAATTGATAAGAAGATCGCTCCCGATGGGAGTAATAGAACTTTCTGATTGTTCTTTCACCTTTTTTGCTTCAGTACTCATGAATAAATATCATCGGGTGCGCGCCCAGCGCTCCCGATGGGAGTAGCCCACGAGGCTATGGCTGAAATTTTCGGGTATAGGCTCAAGAAAATAGATAAGTATATTTTTTGTACTTTTTCGTGCATCAATTGTCGACTTCTTTCACTTATGCAATGTATTCCTTTTTTCGAATGTCACAAGCCCCCGAGTCGAAAACAGGGTAAACTTGTGCTTCTTTGACAGATATTTTTCATACTCCCTGCTTCTTTATTTTCCTCTCTTCCTTCATCCTCTTTTTCCTCTTGTTCTTCTCTTTTTTTATGCATCCTTTTCCTGGATACGTTGACCTGTCTGTTATCGTCTGCTCTGGGCAGCATATAAGAGCCTGTGATTATATTTTGGCCCTTGTAAAGGCCCATTATACGTGCTTATAAATAAAGCACGTCTAGCGATGGGTAAAAACCCCAATCCAGTATTTAGCTTTTCCGCCGCACCATCTTCCTCCTCTCAAACTCATCTAGGGTTTCTTTTCCCAACTCCTGCCTCCATGGCTGATGCAAGTGGATCTCGCTTGAACCTTGGCGCCCCGGTGGAGAAGCGGGGCCGCGGCCACCCTCGCGGCAGTAAGAACAAGGATTCAACTGATGCTTTGGTGGCTTCATCGTCCGCTCTGGTAAAGTGGCACCCCGGCCGTCCGGCTGGGAGCAAAAACAAACCCAAGGTGCCTTTAGCTGCACCTGGTCCAAGTGCTCCTTCTGCTAACTCGTCTCCTCCTCCGCCCAGACTCTTCTCGTTCTTCTGCATCGCCGGCCCGCAATGCCGTGAGATTCAGCGTCTCCCTCTAAATTTTACCAAGTTCATGTATGGGCGAGAACTGCGGGAAGCTGTTCTTTGCGAGCACTCTGGGGGAGGAACTCCCTACGAAGTGGAAGTCTGGTATGACAGCGCCGGTGAACAATACTTCAAGGGCGGCTGGTCGCAATTTGCAGAGGACCATGACCTCCATCAGGGTTTTTTCATGACTTTCGACTTCCACGTCGGGACGTCGAAGTTCGACGTGAAAGTTTATGATTGCACCCAATGCCAGAAGGAGTATGAAGCCGAAGTACATTTTCACTAATTTCCTTTCTATGTAATCTGCTTCCCTGGTTGTACTTCTTCGTATTATCTGTAATCAGTAATCATGCCTTTACTACGTGTTTTCTTTAGTAATAGACCATGGGAACAAAATCTTGTTCTGAGGTTTTTTTTATCGGGTTCCTTTGAACCATTTATATAGCTGCCGAAATATCGAGTTGTGATCAACCTTGTAGTATGTCGAGGATAACAACCATAGTACTTGATAATAACTTGTTACTCTATATTTCATACGACTCGAGGGTCCAAGCCCCCGAGTGGAAAAAATAAATTGTTTACATATATTGTCGAGTTGACCCAAGGAACCCGACCTGTGGCCTCATGTTCTGGGTTCAGAAGATCAAAACTCGAAGAAATCTTATGTCGTCTATGCGTAGAATCATCATAGCTGCTCTGCATTCCACGGGTTACTCTCCTTTTGCCCCGTTTTCTTGTCTTGTAGTCGATAGGCTCCTCCTGGTATCACTTCTGTCACGATGTAAGGTCCCACCCATGGGGACTCAAGTTTTCCATGCCCATCTTGCTTGAGTCGTAAGACTAGGTCTCCCACTACGAAAAGATCATGGACGAACTCGACTGCTATGGTAATTTCACAGGCTTTGCTAATATTGAGTGGCCCTAGCTAGTGCTACATCCCTTGCCTCATCGAGCGCATCGACATCATCCTGAAGTGCCTCTATAGAAGTTGTCTCATCATATGTTGTGATTCTTGGAGCTTCATGCGTGATCTCTACTGGAAGCACGGCTTCTGCGCCGTGGACCAGGAAGAAAGGTGTTTCTTGAGCAGCAGCATTGGGCGTAGTTCACAGACTCCAGAGCACGGAGGGTAACTCATCTACTTAAGCGTGCTTGGCTTTCTCGAGGGGTGCCAACAGTCGTTTCTTTATCCCGCTGCATATTAAGCCATTGGCTTTTTCAACTTGCCCGTTTGTCTTTGGATGTGCTACGGATGCAAATTTCAATTTGATTCCCAATCCTTCGCAATAGTCCTTGAACTCTTTTGACGTGAAATTTGTACCATTGTCTGTGATGATGCTGTGTGGCACTCCAAAGCGAAAAACTATAGACTTTATGAAGTTTATTGCTGCTTTAGAGTCTTGAGTTGTTACTGGGGCTGCTTCTATCCACTTTGTGAACTTGTCGACTGCCACCAGCATATAGACATGCCCTCCAGGCCAGGATTTGTGCAATTTCCCCACCATGTCGAGACCCCACTGCGCAAAGGGCCAAGATAGTGGTATTGGTTGTAACTCTGATGTTGGCGCATGTGGCTGAGACACGAACCTTTGACATGCTTCACACTTTCGAACTATGTCTTTTGCGTCCTTGATGGCTGTTAACCAATAGAATCCTGCTCGAAAGGCTTTGGCTGCGATAGCTCTGCTACTTGCGTGATGTCCGCATACTCCTGCATGGATATCCTTTAAGATTTCTTGTCCTTCTTGAGGAGTGACGCATCGTTGCAAGACGCATGATATACTTTTCTTATATAATTTTCCCTGTAACACGACGAAAGCCTTGGATCATCGTATTATCCTTTTGGCTTCTACCGTGTCTTCGGGTAGTGTTTTGTTTATCATGTACGCCAGATATGGCTGCATCCAAGTTTCTTCTATCATCATGACTTCTTCTGGTTCTGCTGTACTTGTTTTTCCATCCCCTGATCATGTTGATTGTCCCTCTGTAGTCGAGGTTTTGCTATTCTTTATTGATCGCTCTATTATTTCCTCCCAGAAAACTCCTTGTGGTACGGGCAAGCATTGGGACCCGATATTTGCTAAATTGTCAGCTTCCTCATTGCTGGCTCTGCTGACATGCGAAACTTCGCATCCATCGAATGTTCCTTCGAGATAGTAGTATAAGTTTCTGTATGCTATCATGTTGTCACTGATGGCGTCGCACTTGTTCATTACTTGCTGGATGACGAGGTTCGAGTCTCCAAATATTTTAAGTCGAGTGGCTCCACAAGCTTTTGCCATTTTCATTCCATGGAGCAACGCCTCGTATTCGGCTTCGTTGTTAGAAGCTTGGGGAAAACTCATCCGTGACACATATTTCAATTTGTCGCCTTGCGGTGATATCAGGACTACGCCTGCTCCTGCGCCTTGGATTCTTTTTGAGCCATCGAAATACATCATCCAAACACTCGATAAGTCTGGAGGACCTGCACTTTTGTAATTCCAGCCACTCTGCTGTGAAGTCTGGCAGAATTTGCAACTTGATTGCCTTTCGCTTTTCATACGTGATGTCCAGGGGTGATAATTCAATTCCCCATAAGGAGACACGCCCTGTTGCCGAAGGGTTGTTCAATATATTGGAGAGTGGTGCTTCGTTGACCACTATAATTGGGTGCACCGCAAAGTATTGTCGCAGTTTCTGAGCTGTTGTGAAAACACTATATGCGAGCTTTTGGTAGTGCGGGTACCTTTGCTTTGTTGGAGATAGTACCTCGCTGATGAAATATACTGGCCTTTGAACGCCGTGAGCTTTTCCTTCTTCACTTCTTTCGAATACCAATACTGTACTCACCACTTGATGTGTTGCCGCAATGTATAGTGGTAGTGGTTCTTTTTCCTTTGGTGCGACCAACACTGGAGGTGTGGAGAGCACTTTTTTCAACTGTGCGAAGGCTACATCCGCTTCTTCTGTCCATTCGAATTTATCATCTGATTTTTTCATAAGCGCGTAGAAAGGTAGTGCTTTCTCTCCCAATCGAGCCACAAATCGACTCAGCGCCGCGACGCGTCCTGCGAGCTTATGTACGTCATTTAGCTTTGTTGGTTTTCCCATTGTTAATATTGCTTGGATCTTTTCTGGGTTTGCCTCTATTCCTCTTGCTGATACTAAGAACCCCAAGAGTTGCCCTGCTGATACGCCGAAGGAGCATTTTGTCGGGTTGAGCTTGAGCTTGTACCTATTCAGGTTGTCGAAAGTTTCCGCCAGGTCGTTTATCAGAGACTCTTCCTTCCTCGTGGTGATGACCACATCGTCGATGTAGACTTGGATATTGCGCCCTATTTGACTTCCGAGGCAATTTTGCATCATCCGCTGGTAGGTTGCTCCAGCATTTTTTAGGCCAAAAGGCATGACTTGATAACAGAACACGCCATATGGTGTGATGAAGGCTGTTTTTTCCTTGTCTTCCTTTTTTTAATTTTATCTGATTATAACCAGAATATGCGTCTAGGAAGGAAAGCCTTGCGCACCCCGCTGTTGAGTCAATTATTTGGTCAATGCGAGGTAGGGGGAAGGGATCCTTTGGACAATGCTTGTTGAGAGATGTGTAGTCGACACATACTCTTTGTACGTCTGTATTTTTCTTGGGGACTATAACTGGATTAGATACCCAAGTCGATGTTTTGATTTCTCGGATGAACCCTACATTTTCTAGCCTATGTAGCTCTGATGCTATTGTTTTCCTCTTGGGTTCATCAAATCGTCGTAGTGGTTGCTTGACCGGCTTTGCTTTAGGATCCACGTTTAGTGCATGCTCGACGAGTTTCCTAGGAACACCTGGCATATCTGAGGGACACCAGGCAAAGATTTCCCAGCGCTCACGGAGGAACTCGACGAGCACGCTTTCCTATGCGGGATCCAAGTTTACCGCTATGGAGGTGGTCTTGTTTGGGTCCGTCGGATGGACCTATATTTTCTTTGAGTCCTGAGTTGCATCGAAAGCCTGATCTGGCAGGGATCGCCCGACGTCGGATAGCACGTTGTGGTCGGTTTCGCCTTTTAGCCTTGCGTACTCTGCTGTCATGCCGAAGGTTTGTGCCAACCTGTTAAATTCTTTGTCACAGGTGTTGGATACTTCGAAGCTTCCTTGTACCGTGATCATTCCTTTAGGTCCTGGTATCTTGAGTATGAGATATGCATAGTGAGGTACTGCCATGAATTTTGCAAATGCTGGTCGTCCCAGGATTGCGTGGTATTGTGAGGGCCAGTCCATGACTTCAAACTCCAGCTTTTCTCTGCGATAATTGCTGCTGTCACCAAAATAGACATCGAGTTCTATTTTGCCCAAAGGATAATTTGCAGCTCCTGGTACTATTCCGTGGAAAGAACAATCTGTTGGCTTTAGATTTTCCAATGATATGCACATTGCTCTCAACATTCTGGCGTATATTAGGTTTATACCGCTTCCTGCATCCATGAATACTCTTTCGACATCATATCCTCCTATCTGAGCTTTGAGCACCATTGGTGAGTGACCTGGTCTGGGGACTTTCCTCGGATGGTCTGCTTTGCTGAACCTAACTGGTTGATCGGACCACTTTAGATACTCCGTAGTAGCTGGTGGTGATGTTATTGCTAGGTTGACCTGTCTTGATATACTCTTCCTTTCTTTCTTTGACTTTGGTACTGGTTGGATCATTGCTGATATATACACTTTTGACTCCAGCTGTTTTGCGAGTCGCTGCATTTGATATCCTTGATTGATGCTTTTTCCTCCCTGTCGTGCCCCTTGGCTTGAATCCATGGCATTTTGCAACCTTAAGAAGGTTCTGCAATCCTTCATCTGGTGGTTGGAGACTCTTTTCCCGTCTAGGTAAGCATAATGGATGCGACAAGGACCATATAACATATCTTCTGCCAAAGGACCTGAGTACCTTGGCTTCTCTTTTCCCCTGCTGTCTCTCGTAGGAAATTCAATGTTTTCGTAGCCTTCTTCATTCCTTTCGTCATATCCTGCGGCTATCTAATTTCTCCTTCCGTGGTTGTCGCCGTTGCGGTATCTTCGCCTTTGCCTGCTCATTTTGTCGACTTCGGTGAACGCCCCCTTTTGTTATTGTATGCGTCTTCTCCATCGGCGAATCTATTGGCTGTTTCCATTAGTGCAGATACTGTTTTTGGCCTTTCTCTTCCTATCTCTTCCACTAGGTCTGTACGACGAAGGCCGCTCGAAAAAGCGTCTATTGCTCTTTCGTCGAAGACGTCTTCTGCTGAGTTTTTGATTACACTCCAGCGTTTTATATAAGAACGTAGTGTTTCGCCTTTCTGCTGTACGCATGACTTGACTTCTTCTAGCGATGCTGGGTGCTTATATGTTGAGCAAAAGTTTCTTGCGAATTGACTCTCTAATTCTCCCCAACTTCCAATGGAATCGTTGGGTAGGGTGTTTAACCAGGACCGTGTTGCGCCGGTGAGGTGTAACTACAAGCTTTGCATGGCTGTTGCTCTTGTTCCTCCTAGTATATGTACTGCTTGTAGGTAATCTGATAACCATAGAGTTGGCTCTTGCGACCCATCATACTTTTCTTGGTCATGCGGCAACTTAAAGCCTTTGGGTATCCGCGTTTTGCGAACCCTTCGGGTAAAGCATAGCGCGCCCATCTCTTTTTCATCGTCTTCATAGTTTTCTTCTCTCCACGCGTAGCATGAATTATTTACCCTTGCTTGTGCTATTATGTTCCTTGCATCCTCCTTCCTCTTTTGGCTTATCTCGTCTTCTGAGGACTCGCTAGTTTCATTCCGCGAAGGTTTGCGCTTGACCTCTTCTTTTTTCTTTTTGCTGTGGTGAGTCGACTTTTTCTCCGAAATACTACCTTTTAGCTTTTCTTCGACTAGCCCGAGGCTCCGTATCGCGGCTTGATGCATTTGTTCCCGTGGGTCACCAGGTTTTGGTTGCGTGGTTAGTAGATATGCCTGTGCTGCTATCAATGCTGCCTCTGGTGTTTCTCGTACGAATTCTTCCTCCTCCTCTGGCTGGTTCATGCTTGGGCTCCGCGTATAGCTTTCTTCTACTACACACGCTGTTGTCCTTCTTTTATGCTTCGGGTCTTTGTGCCTCTCCACGCTGCTTTCTGATGCGTCACTGTACTGATCCCAGTGTTCTTCGCTTGATATACTATCGTCACCTCGGCTTCTCATAAACATGTCTCATTCCTCCCTTGCTTTTTTCCTGCGCTGGTGCAGCGCATACTGGTACCCCATTTAAACTTCCCTTCTTGAATCTGCGGGTACATTAATCCCGCGGTTAACAGCCGTCATGATCATTCTCCACTCTCCAGCCGAAACATGCACTTTCTCCTTCTCTTTCTTGCCATTGCTCCATAATTTGTCGACTTGCATGTCGACCTCCTTGTTGCCAGTGTGATTGTTTTCTTCTTCTGCTGCTTTTGTGATGATAACGCATAACTAGTGTACGCTCTTGGAGATGCCGCTGCTTCTGCTGGCGATATCCCTTGACTTGTCTTCTGCTTCTTCTACCATGGTCTCTTGCCCGATTTTGTCGGGTTCTTCAAACTTTCCCTGCAAATTTTCTGTTGCTGCTAAGCTGACTGGCGAGTTTGCCTCGCTAGAAGAGCCTACAGATGATCCAGATGATGTCATCCTATCTGCTTTGCTCGCCGACAGAACTGATTTCGTCGAATCCGAAAGGCGAGTTGTACCCAAAGGTCCCATGTAGAAGTTTAAACTTCTGAACGTCAATTCCACTTCTTGATTTTCGTCGACTTTTGGACTGCTATTGGCTAAAAGCGAAAAAGCCGTCGAATTCATGATTCCAATGCCCCGAGTCCCCACGGTCGGCGCAAATTGACGAGGGGTTAACTCGACAAATGTCCTAGATGAAGGACTTAGGATCGGGGAGATAGGGCGTCAGATGAACTTGAAGGTAAACTCAGTCAAACAAGGTGGCTATGAAAGTAAACGTGGGTGTAAAACCTGGCTTGCTTTCAATCTAGCCTACACCGTCCCCTCCTGGCCCCTATATATAGGTGGCCAGGTCTCGAGGATCGGGTAGGGTCCGATACAGATTACAATATCGATATACGGTAAGAACTCGTATTTCGACTAGTATTACAATTGGGCCTAGCTTAATGGGCCTCAGGGGTACTCAACTGACGGGCTCTATCATCTATACCCTAGTCAGCCATGGACCCAAAAGAGTCATAGGCCAATGCAAGGTTTTATCAAAGGTTTCTTGAAAGATTGCTTTTACTTTAGAAAACTATGCCCAACAGCCAACACAGGGTATTAGTGCCTTGAGAGCACATTTCCTGCCGCGTTCGCAGCTCCTTTCCGGAACAAGGGGTAACATGTCACATCTTTTTACACTCTGCAGAGGTGTGTCCTTCCAAAAGAGATCAAAGCCTTGCTGCACAACCGTGCGTACATTCCCATCCGCACTTCCATGGTGTGGGGCCCAGTCATTGATCCAAGTGATTCACTGCTTTCTCCGCACAACGCATGCCCACCCAATTCACGCAAGCAGGTTGTGCCCCTGATATTCACCCCCAATGATGAAGTACCTAGGCATCCCATGCGAACCATCATAGACACCAGTGGCCGTGGGCACTAAGGGGTCCCACCCATGTGCACGTATTCTTGCAAGACATACGGCGAACGGTAGCTGAGTGTCCGTTGACATGCGAACGAGAGAAGATACAGATGATTTTCCCGTCCCATTCCAAGTCTCTTGGATGACACGGTTTTTACGGCACAAGAATAACTGTGGCATTGGTAGTTAATCCTAGGTTTACTTTCACGTGCAAGTGGAACCTCCACCACAACAATCTTACCGTGGTTCCACCTGCCAGCAATCCTAGGTTATCACCACTGGTCGATAACCACTAGTCATATTACTTATGAAAATAGATTTTCCATCCTTTTTGAAATGTTAGAGTTTGAAGTCAACACTTTGCGAGTAGTTTCAAAACCAGTGCAACCAACAGATATGAGCAAGATAAACTTGCCTTGTGACTGAAAGGTAGTGGAGTCGGATACTTGGCGATGCTCCTGATCTCCTTGTTCTACAGAAATCCAATCATTGTCTGGTAAGGACAATGTTTAAAGAAGCAAATGGATGCTATGTGCAATGATATGCAATGAATGGTGATTCATTGTCTTTGTTTACTTATTTGTGTGTTTTACCCAAGACTTGGTATGGTTAAAGTGTTTTAACACAACACAAAGTACTATTGGTGTGTTTTACCCTAAATATGGTATTGAAACAATTAATTAAAGTTTGAAATCAATTTTTAAATTATAAAACTTTTGTTGGAGTTATTTGAAAAGAAAAGGATTAGTTTAATAAAGAAAAGACTTAATTTTTATTTTGTTTAATAAAAACTAGGATTTTTGGAAAATGGAAATTAAAGAATATCACATTTTTTATTTATTTTGAAAAGTGAGATTATATATAATGTTAATCAAATATGCAGTTAATTATAGAAAAGAAAATTATTTTATGGGGTAATTCAAATAGTTGATTAAGTTTCAAATTTGAATTTGATTTGAAAGAAATTGAATTGGAAAATAAAATTTGGAAATTAGTTTGGAAATGGGCTTTGGCCCATTGGCCTAGCCTAGCCCACCCAGCTGGGTCTTAACCCAACCGGTTAGCCCTCTGGGTCGGTCAAACCGACCCAGACCTGCATCCCCCTCAACTCTCTCTCTCTCTCTCTCTCTCTCGCCCGAGCTCACCTGCGAACCCTAATCGCCTCTGCTTCCGCCTGCCGATTCCGGCCGCCTCCGGCGATCTCCGCCGCCATCGCCTAGGGCAAAACGGTCACCTCAACGCCCTCTACCCCCTCCTCCAGTTAGATTCGGCGATCGCTTCCTCTCCGACGAGATCTTGGCTGTTCCTCGATCGGGTTCTACCAGCCCCTATCGCCTTCGATCTCGATGCCTCACCGGGTCCTTTCCCCGGTGCTCGATGGCGTGTCAGTGGTGGTCGTGAAGCTTGAGCAATGCCGGTGGAAGCACCCAAGATGGGGTGCTCCCGGTGTTGCCATGGTGAAGTCGACCCCGGGCCGCACCTGGTTGGCCGCGCGGGCGCTGCTCCGCCATGCCAGCTAGGTAAGCACCTAGGCGGTTGGTGAGTGTCTCCTTCTACTGCTTCTACCCTCTAGACCTCCATGGCCGCAATCACTGGACATTTAGGCCATGACTAGCTGCGCCAAGCTCACAGACATGCTTATGTGGTGATGCTAGTTGTTGCTTGTTTGATGATTTAGTTCAGTTAGCTGCTGCTGATGCTTAATCAAGTGGTCATTCTGTTGTGCCAAAATCCCTCTATCATTGTAGTTTACTAACAGAGGTGTTAGCCTGAATCTTGCTTTGTTGCAAATTCAGTTATGATTGTTATTCTTGATTATGATTCCTAGTTGTTTTAACTAGGAAAATGATTTGATTCCGACAACCTAGTACTACTTGTGTACTGTGATTGATATGAGCTTTGCCCTAATATCTATGACTATGATGCTATGATAGCAAAGGTACATGTGTGCAAACTGAATTCATTAATTCAGTTCCTGTTGCTGTTGTTCTTATTGATTCCTAGCAGAAGCTATGGAAAAGGATATAGATAAAACTCACTGGTTGGCTTCAGATAATTTTGTTGTGTGTTGTGTTGAGGTGCATGACCAGTTTGGTCATGTGCCCAGCAACTAATTTGTAAAGGCTAAATTTTGGTGAAACTTGCCCCTGTTATCTGGCCAGTGATGCTGGTCTGAGGCCAAATTTTGTATTTGTGATGCTTTTCTTGAAATTTGCATCCAGTGCTATCTCAAGAGCTACTGCTGGTAGTGGCTGTGTGACTGAGGTGCATGTCCATTTTGGACATGTGCCCAACACATCCCTGCCAGGGATTGGCTGTTTGCTTGATGAAATTCACACTTGCCAGTGAAGTGTTCAACTAAGGCTATTTCATTGGTTCTAGCTTTTTGGCTTTGCAAAAGAACTCCCAGTGATGCACTTAGCAAAGCATCTCTTTGCTAGTCTGAGGGAAAATCTATCAAGACCCAAACATGCATGATTTCATGCACTGGCAATGAAATATGAGATGCAAAAGTATCCACCTATTGGCTGGAGTTTTGCAGCTGAGGTCTTGATGTTGAACTGCTACTGCTTGCTGGAGAGTTGTGGTTTGCTCCTAGCTTGCCCTTCTCCTCCTGGTTCGACTCCTGCCTGCCCTTCTCCTCCTGGTAAGCTTTTGGTGCCTGCCCTTCTCCTCCTGGTCAGGGGCTGCTCCACCTTGCCACCTTCTTCAGCTTCTAGGGATTCAATCCCTTGGTTTGTTTATTGGATGATATGTGGTGCTGTGATAGAACTGTGTGTTCTTTTGTGCTGGGGTTGAGCTTGTCGAATGAGAGCAGCTAGCTCCTAGTCGAGCTGATCTACTCCAGCAGCTGCATCACTGCTTTGTTGTGGTGTTGACAACACCACTCCCAGTCAGTGTGACTGAGCTGCTTGTAAGCAGCTACTCTGCTTGTCACCCAGGCTTGATCTGATCCTCACTACTCTCTCTGTGACGCTGTGAATGCTAAAGTGTTGGGTGCACATACTGTTTGTACCAACGTGATAAGAACAGATACTAAACTTGGTCCAAATACTCAATGATGCAAATGGCAATATAATTGCCAAAGTCTGAGAGTAATTTCATACTAACCCTAACTCTGTTTTCTTTTATTTGCTGTTTATTTTGCATTTTGATGATTCAAGATCATCATGAAGATCTTGAAGATGCAAAAGCTAATTTAGGATTAGTTTTCTTTTCATTTTCATTTTTGTAATTCTATTTTCAGTTTCAGATGTAAAAACATTGTATTATTGTTTTATATTAATAAAGTAATATTTCTGTTATTATTTGACTTTTAATTTTTGTTTACCAACTCAATTTATTATTGAGTTTTGTTTTAATAAAGATTATTCATTCCAATTTCATTAATAACCTAAATCTAGAAAAATACCAAAGTCGCTTAAACAACATCATCAAGAGATCATCACAAGCCCATAACAATCTAATAACAACTAACCCTAAGTATTATCAGATAGAGGCTTGTTCTCTCAGGTTTTTGAATTTCTGAAAAAATTATTCAGATTTTAGATGCATGAATGCACAAAGGTCCTAATTCTACCCTTTGATTTTTCCTAAACGCTGGGATATTACAGTCTTCCCCCCTTATCAGAACTTCATCCTGAAGTTATAAATTTGTATACCTGAAGAGTTCTGGATATGCTTGTCTCAAATCTTCTTCTTTTTCCCAAGTTGCTTCACGTTTAGAGTGATGTTTCCATTGCACTTTGTAGAACATTATTGCATGATTCTGAAGCCTCTTCCAGTTCTCCTCTAAGATCTTTATTGGCTTCTCCTCATAAGTCAAGTCTACTTGAAGATCTAGGTCATCATGAGTAATAGAGTCTTCAGGTGCTTTCAGACACATCCGAAGTTGAGAAACATGGAAAACATTGTGAACTTGCTTCAATTTTGCTGGAAGCTCCAATTCAAAAGCAACACTCCGATTCTGACTCAAAATCTTGAATGGTCCAATATATCTCAGGCTTAACTTCCCTTTAATACCGAACCTCTTGATTCCTTTCATAGGACTAACCTTCAAATAGACAATATCCCCTACTTTGGGCTCCCATGTCTGCCTCTTTTGATCTGCATAACTCTTTTGTCTACTCTGGGCTATCTTCAAACGATCACGGATGATATCAATGATACCTTGTTTCTCCTTGATGAAATCAGTTTCAAATTCCTGGTTGCCTCCTGGCTCAAACCAACATATTGGAGATCTACACTTGCGTCCGTAGAGTACTTCAAATGGTGCTGTCTTTAAGCTGCTTTGATAGCTGTTGTTGTAAGAAAACTCTGCTAACGGTAAGTGTTCATCCCATGAACCTCCAAAATCTAGAGCACATGCACGTAGCACATCTTCCAGGATTTGATTAGTTCTTTCAGTTTGCCCTCCAGTTTGAGGATGATAAGCAGTGTTAAAATCCAACTGTGATCCCAGTGCTGCATGAAGATTTCTCCAGAATGTTGATGTGAAAACAGACCCTCTATCTGAGACGGTCTTCTTGGGCACTCCATGCTTGCTGACGGTTTCTCTTACATTGATCTCTACCAACTTTTCTGCACTATCCTTCTGGTTCACTGCCAAGAAATGTGCACTTTTGGTGAGACGATCAACTATCACCCATATCATATACTTATGTCTCTTGGTTAAAGGTAAACCGGTAATGAAATCCATTCTGATTTCCTCCCATTTCCACTCCGGAATATCCAAAGGTTGTAGTAAACCTGCTGGACTTTGTTGTTCTGCCTTGACTCTTTGGCAAGTGTGGCATTCCGCTACATACTTAGCTATATCCCGCTTCATGTTATTCCACCAAAATAACTCCTTGAGATCCATGTACATCTTCGTACTTCCCGGATGAATGGAGTATGGTGTCTCATGGGCCTCCTTGAGTATCAGTCCTTTGATCTCTGGTATATCTGGCACATAAATTCTGTTTTGGAACCAGAGTGAATTGAAATCACCTAGACGGAATTCAGATGGTCTACCCTCTTCAATCCTGCGGATTTCTTCAGCGATGAAAGGATCTTCATCTTGTCTTCTGAATATAGTATACTTCAAGTCGCTTTGTCTTTCCTCCATCACCCTCATAGTGAATATACTTCCCAAAGATTTGACTTCTAGACATTGTATTTCCAGTCTTTCAAGATCCTTGAGCAATTCCTCCGGAAGTTCCCTATCCATTAGCTGGGTTTCTGTGCTCTTCTGACTTAATGCATCGACTACCACATTAGCCTTTCCAGGAGTATAGTTGATCGTAAGATCATAATCCTTGATCAACTCTAGCCATCTTTTCTGCCTCATATTCAACTCCTTCTGAGTAAAGAAGTATTTAAGGCTCTTGTGATCGGTGTATAGCTCACATTTAGCTCCATAGAGAAATTGCCTCCATTGCTTGAGAGCAAACACAACTGCTGCCAATTCAAGGTCATGTGTTGGGTAATTGACTTCATGAGGCTTGAGTTGTCTTGAACCATAAGCAATCACCTTTCGGTCTTGCATCAAAACACAACCCAATCCATTCTTGGATGCATCACAGTAAACTGTGTAATACTTACCAGTTTCTGGTACTGCTAAGATAGGTGCTGTTGTGAGTCTCCTCTTTAGCTCTTGAAAGCTCTCTTCACACTTTTCAGACCACTCAAATGGAGCATTTTTCCTCAACAATTTTGTCATTGGCCCTGCTATCTTTGAAAATCCTTCAATGAATCTCCGATAGTATCCGGCCATTCCTAGAAAACCTCTGATTTCCTTCACATTGATAGGTGCTTGCCAATCCAGAACTGACTGAACTTTGCTTGGATTTACTGCAATCCCCTCCTTGCTAATGACATGACCAAGAAATTCCACTTGATCCAACCAGAATTCACACTTGCTAAATTTAGCATACAACTGATGTTCCCTTAGCACTTGCAATGCTATTCTGAGATGTTTAGCATGGTCCTCTTTATTCTTAGAGTATATCAGAATGTCATCAATGAACACTATCACAAACTTGTCCAGGTATGGCATGAAAATCTTGTTCATCAAATTCATGAAAATTGCTGGAGCATTGGTCAAACCAAAAGGAACAACTAAGTATTCATGATGCCCATACCTTGAGACAAATGCAGTCTTTGGTACATCTTCTGGCTTGATTTTAATTTGATGATATCCATATCTCAGGTCAATCTTGGAGAAAACCCCAACTCCATGAACTTGATCAAACAAATCTTGAATCCTTGGTAAAGGATACTTGTTCTTGATGGTGACATTGTTCAGATTCCTGAAATCCCCACACATTCTTCAGCCTCCATCTCTTTTATCAACAAATATAACTGGCGAACCCCAAGGTGATATACTTTCTTGGATAAATCCCTTACTCTCTAACTCATCTAGCTGCTCCTTTAGTTCTTTCCACTCCTTAGGACCCATTTTATAGGGTGCTTGAGAAATTGGTACTGTGCCTGGCTTCAGATCAATGGTGAATTCTATCTCCCGATCCGGTGGCATTCCCGGTAATTCTTGAGGAAATACATCCAAGAACTCATTAACCACTGGAATATCCTCCAACTTGGCCTCCTTCAATGAATTGAGTTGAATTCCAATCTCCACATGGGTATGCCTATCTGCTTGATAAGTGATTCTCCCACCTCCAGGCTTCCGGATAGACACTGTCTTCTCTTCACAATCAATGTGTGCTCCATGATCGGACATCCAATCCATACCCAGAACAACTTCAATGTTTTTAAGTGGAAGAACATAGAGATCTGCGAAATAAGGACAGTCACAGATCGTAATAACCTGGTCTGGTTTGAATTGGGATACTAAAAGTTTCCCCCGGCCATCACCAAAGTCATAGGATGAGCTATCGCCTGACACCTTAACCTATATTTTTCGACAAAATCTTTGGAAATGAATGATGTAGTGGCACCAGTATCAAAAAGAACTTTGTTGGGATGAGTAAGGATGCTGAGCGTACCTATGATAGCCATTTCAGAGTTGTTAGCTTCCTCCAGAGATGTGCAATTCAGCTTCCCAAATGTCCGGCCTCTTTTCCCATTTCCATTCTTGCTGCTACTGCCACCTCCAGATGCAGGTCGTCCACCTCCTCCTGTCTTGCCTCCACTGTTAACTGGCCAACCTCCGGCTGGTTTGTTAGGGCAATCTGGCCGAATGTGCCCCTCTTTTCCACAAGCGTGGCATATAATCCTTGGCTTCATACATTCACTCTTGAAATGTCCTGGAAGTCCACGGTTGTGACAGATGATCTGACCTTTTGGTGTGAACGTCTTCCGATTGGGTGGAACTCCTCCTGTCCTGACCCTGGGTTTGAAACTTAGATTTGGAGTACTTTGAGTTGGCTGAACTCTCTTGGCCCTCTTCATTCGGCTCATCTGAACCAACTTGTAATCATTCTCCCATGTGATGGCTGTATCCATCAGTTCTTGGAAGTTACGCGGCTTAGTCAACTTCATCTGCATTGCCGTGTATGGATCTAGTCCCCTGAGGAACCTTTTCATCCTCTTGTTGTTAGTACTCACCTCGTCACTTGCGTAACGACAGAGTCTAGTGAACTCCTTGATATAAGCCATCATTGTTGCACTCCCCTGCTTGAGGTCTTCAAATTCCCGCCTCTTGAGCTCAACCACACTTTCTGGCACATGGAAGGTACGGAACTTTTCCTTAAACTCTTCCCAAGAGAATACCTTCTCCGGATGTTGTAGTGTCACTTCGTTATACAACCATGCTGCGGCTGGTCCAGATAGAAGATGTACAGCATAATGAACCTTCTCCTCGTCATTGGCTCCAACAGCCTTCAACTTTCTCTCCGTGTCCATAAGCCAGTCTTCCGCATCCATAGGTTCCACCGCGGAAGCAAAGGGAAGTGGTTTTGCATTGAGGAAGTCGGAAAGACTTACCCCTCTTGCTTCCTGAACCCTTCTGGCTCCAACCTGCCCCATGAGCTCTTGCATAAACTTGTTATGCGTCTCTTGCATGAACTGCATATACTGCATAAAGCTTTGCTCCGCCAAAGGCCTGAATGGTGATGGTGGTAAATGATCTTGAGCTTCTTGATCAGCCTTAGCTTTGGCATCCCTTTCTGCCTGCTGGTCATTCATTGCCTTAGTTTGAGCTTCTTGCGCCAAGCGTTGATCTTCAGCTTCAACAGCTACACCCATATCCATAGCCCCTCTAGTCCTGTAACATCAAGCGAAGATCTCATAATTACACCATGCCCATGCTTTCTGAGCTTCACTTCATGCCCAGAACTAGTCACACAATGGAAAAGAGAAATCCAACTCCAAATGGAAGATCGCAAGAAAACCAAATACAAGGTACATATTATACAACACATACAAACCGATACATAGTCATTATTACAACACGTACTCTCACAAGTGGAGTATACTCATAGATCGAGACTGGAAAGTTCTACCGTCTCTCTTATTATTACAACATACTACTAGCACTAGCTGCATTCACAGATACAACTAAGCTTCTGACTTGGTCTTGACATCCTGTCCTGGTCTCATGGCTCATAGTACATGCCCGGAGTCCACCCGTGCTGGCATGTAGTCCGGCGCACTGCCTCTGGAACAAATAGCCTACCGCCCGGAACATAGTCCGAGTCAGACATGTCCATCGTAGAGGTATCACTCAACACGAGTCCATTCAGTCTGAGGTAACTCTCAAAGTACACCCTGGTCTCGTGAGCAGTCATAGTCGGGAAAGGCTCCGCCTCTCCATAACACACACTCTCCGTGCAGTAGGTGTGGTCAAACGGTGTATCTTGCTCCATAGGTGTCTCAACCGGCTCTTGACTCTCAAACTGAACCTCCACAGGGTCCTCCTCCTCTACAGATACAACAGGAGTAACTACGGCATCTCCTCCTCCTGCCGCCTGAGCTGTCCCTCCATAAGAGCTAGTATACTGCTGACCATCTCCCAGCTAGTCAAACCTCCACCCATCAGAGTTCTCAATGGGAAGCTCAGACTCCGAGACCCCCTTGAGACCCTGCTGCGCCTCCATACTAGAAGTGATGACTGGGTAATGTATAGGCTCTGGAGTGGGTGAATACCTGGAAGGTCCAGGCTGTGTCAGGTAACTATGGGTTCCCACAAGCGGTGAGAAGTGTGATCCCTCTGACTCCTGCCTAGTCATCTGTGCTCGCTCCTGCCTCCTAGTAGTATCTGTGAGGTCATCAAGCATCTCCGCCTTGTCCTCGACTAGGACCTGGTGGGTGTTATACAATGATCCCACCATCTTCCTGTACCTATCAAGAAGTCTGGCTGCCAACTTCGGCTTCTTCTTCACCAGAACATCATGATCCATTCCCGGCTCATCCATCAGTGAGTCATGAGGAATAGCGGTAAAAGTGGTACCTGCTAACTCCACTGCTCTGTAATCCCTGATAGTCGCAATAGCTCAAACTACCGCCTCGTGATAAGCTGTCGTCTCTCCTCTTCCTTCTCCAGAAGGTTGAACTGGACTAGGTGCTAATCCATCTGGTAGCATGATCACGACACGGTACTTGACCGCAATCCCGTCATCCTTGTAAGTACAGGTCTTAATAGGGATGTCGGTGCTGAGTCCAAAAGCCCATAGCAGTGATCCTAACTGCTCAGTCAAAGTTCCCTCATAGTCTTCCAGAGTCTTCCTCTGTGACCAAACGGTGCGTGCTGGAATTCTCGATGCCATAGTAGCTGTACAAGAATAGGATATCGAATTAGTATGATGCATCATAATAAAGAATTGTAATACCAAAAATATGACAATGTTATTCCCAAGTGAATAACCATCATAGATTTAGAGAACTCTTTACCGTTGCTACTAGACTCCTACAGGTACTATCCCTTTACTAGGTTTCTAACCTAAGGTCAAAGCAATTGCTCTGATACCAGCTGCGGTGACCCAGCATACCACTGCATGTTATAGTATGCAAGTCATTGATATAACACTTACGAAACAACCCTCCACAAATATTACATCGCTCAGAATGGTACAGCAGAAACATTGCGGGCCCAAATACAAACTGAACTTCATATTATTACAAACCAAAGCGCGAAATGCTCCCCATGAGAGAACACCTCAAGTGCTTAGTGTTTACAACAACTGGAAAGCTTCAAATAATTAAACATGTGAAGAACTCAACAACTTATTCCCACTCTACAGTTGCTCGGTTCCTCGACTACGAAACTATTCTACTAGTTAGTCTTTCTTCACTCTGAGTCCTCGTCGGAAGACGCTCCGTAGCGTATGAAGTAATCCACGCCTTCGACTCCGCGAGAAAGATCTGGCTCCTTGTAGAAGATGTCCTGCTGGCCTCCGATGGTGTTCAGAGCCACCTCGTCTAGCTCATCACAGTCTAGCAAGGGTTTAAGAGATTGGGGTGATTAACAAGCGTTACCCAGCAAGTTTCTTTAGAAAGAAGTTGTGTGATATGCACTATCTACAGCCATGGACCCAAAAAGTCATAGGACAATGCAAGGTTTTATCAAAGGTTTCTTGAAAGATTGCTTTTACTTTAGAAAACTATGCCCAATAGCCAACACAGGGTATTAGTGCCTTGAGAGCACCTTTCCTGCCGTGTTCGCAGCTCCTTCCCGGAACAAGGGGTAACATGTCACATCTTTTTACACTCTATAGAGGTGTGTCCTTCCAAAAGAGATCAAAGCCTTGCTGCATAACTGGGCGTACATTCCCATCCACACTTCCATGGTGTGGGGCCCAGTCATTGATCCAAGCCATTCACTGCCTTCTCCGCACAACGCATGCCCACCCAATTCACGCAAGCAGGTTGTTCCCCTAATATTCATCCCCAACGATGAAGTACCTAGGCGTCCCTTGCGGACCATCATAGACACCAGTGGCCGTGGGCACTAAGGGGTCCCACCCATGTGCACGTATTCTCGCAAGACATACGGCGAACGGTAGCTGAGTGTCCGTTGACATGCGAATGAGAGAAGATACAGATGACTTTCCCGTCCCAATCCAAGTCTCTTGGACGACACGGTTTTTACGGCACAAGAATAACTGTGGCATTGGTAGTAAATCCTAGGTTTACTTTCATGTGCAAGTGGAACCTCCACCACAACAATCTTACCGTGGTTCCACCTGCCAACCATCCTAGGTTATCACCACTGGTCGATAACCACTTGTCATATTACTTATGAAAATAGATTTTCCATCCTTTTTGAAATGTTGGAGTTTGAAGTCAACACTTTGCAAGTAGTTTCAAAACCAGTGCAACCAAGATATATGAGCAAGATAAACTTGCCTTGTGACTGAAAGGTAATGGAGTCGGATACTTGGCGATGCTCCTGATCTCCTTGTTCTACAGAAATCCAATCATTGTCCGGTAAGGACAATGTTTAAAGAAGCAAAAGGATGCTATGTGCAATGATATGCAATGCATGGTGATTCATTGTCTTTGTTTACTTATTTGTGTGTTCTACCCAAGACTTGGTATGGTTAAAGTGTTTGAACACAACACAAAATACTATTGGTGTGTTTTACCCTAAATATGGTATTGAAACAATTAATTAAAGTTTGAAATCAATTTTGAAATTATAAAACTTTTGTTGGAGTTATTTGAAAAGAAAAGGATTAGTTTAATAAAGAAAAGACTTAATTTTTATTTTGTTTAATAAAAAATAGGATTTTTGGAAAATGGAAATTAAAGAATATCACATTTTTAATTTATTTTGAAAAGTGAGATTATATATAATGTTAATCAAATATGCAGTTAATTACGGAAAAGAAATTATTTTATGGGGTAATTCAAATAGTTGATTAAGTTTCAAATTTGAATTTGATTTGAAAGAAATTGAATTGGAAAATAAAATTTGGAAATTAGTTTGGAAATGGGCTTTGGCCCATTGGCCTAGCCTAGCCCACCCAGCTGGGTCTTAACCCAACCGGTTAGCCCTCTTGGTCGGTCAAACCGACCCAGACCTGCCTCCTCCTCAACTCTCTCTCTCGCCTGAGCTCACCTGTGAACCCTAATCGCCTCCGCTTCCGCCTGCCGATTCCGGCCGCCTCCGGTGATCTCCGCCGCCATCGCCTGGGGCAAAACGGTCACCTCAACGCCCTCTACCCCCTCCTCCAGTTAGATTCGGCGATCGCTTCCTCTCCAACGAGATCTTGGCTGTTCCCCGATCAGGTTCTGCCAGCTCCTGTCGCCTCCGATCTCGATGCCTTGCCGGGTCCTTTCCCCGATGCTCGATGGCGTGTCAGTGGTGGTCGTGAAGCTTGAGCAATGCCGGTGGAAGCACCCAAGATGGGGTGCTCCCGGTGTTGCCACGGTGAAGTCGACCCCGGGCCGCGCCTGGTTGGCCGCACGGGCACTGCCCCGCCATGCCAGCCAGGTAAGCACCTGGGCGGTTGGTGAGTGTCTCCTTCTACTGCTTCTACCCTCTAGACCTCCATGGCCACAATGACTGGCCATTTAGGCCATGACTGGCTACGCCAAGCTCACAGACATGCTTATGTGGTGATGCTAGTTGTTGCTTGTTTGATGATTTAGTTCAGTTAGCTGCTGTTGATGCTTAATCAAGTGGTGATTCTGCTGTGCCAAAATCCCTTTGTCATTGTAGTTTACTGACAGAGGTGTTAGCCTGAATCTTGCTTTGTTGGAAATTCAGTTATGATTGTTATTCTTGATTATGATTCCTGGTTGTTTTAACTAGGAAAATGATTTGATTCCGACAACCTAGTACTACTTGTGTACTGTGATTGATATGAGCTTTGCCCTAATATCTATGACTGTGATGCTATGATAGCAAAGGTACATGTGTGCAAACTGAATTCATTAATTCAGTTCCTATTGCTGTTGTTCTTATTGATTCCTAGCAGAAGCTATGGAAAAGGATATAGATAAAAATCACTGGTTGGCTTCAGATAATTTGGCTGTGTGTTGTGTT
The DNA here is from genome assembly GCA_007115705.1 of Dactylis glomerata. Classification (NCBI taxonomy): domain Eukaryota; kingdom Viridiplantae; phylum Streptophyta; class Magnoliopsida; order Poales; family Poaceae; genus Dactylis; species Dactylis glomerata. Next base: position 1,055,784 of record QXEO01001691.1, on the reverse strand, counting down.
GAGGTGCATGACCAGTTTGGTCATGTGCCCAGCAACTAATTTGCAAAGGCTAACTTTTGGTGAAACTTGCCCCTATTATCTGGCCAGTGATGCTGGTCTGAGGCCAAATTTTGTATTTGTGATGCTTTTCTTGAAATTTGCATCCAGTGCTATCTCAAGAGCTACTGCTGGTAGTGGCTGTGTGACTGAGGTGCATGTCCATTTTGGACATGTGCCCAACACATCCCTGCCAGGGATTGGCTGTAGGCTTGATGAAATTCACACTTGCTAGTGAAGTGTTAAACTGAGGCTATTTCATTGGTTCTAGCTTTTTGGCTTTGCAAAAGAACTCCCAGTGATGCACTTAGCAAAGCATCTCTTTGCTAGTCTGAGGGAAAATCTATCAAGACCCAACCATGCATGATTTCATGTACTGGCAGTGAAATATGAGATGCAAAAGTATCCACCTGTTGGCTGGAGTTTTGCAGCTAAGGTCTTGATGTTGAACAGCTACTACTTGCTAGAGAGTTGTGGTTTGCTCCTAGCTTGCCCTTCTCCTCCTGGTTCGACTCCTGCCTGCCCTTCTCCTCCTGGTAAGCTTCTAGTGCCTGCCCTTCTCCTCTTGGTTAGGGGCTGCTCCACCTTGCCACCTTCTTCAGCTTCCAGGGATTCAATCCCTTGGTTTGTTTGTTGGATGATATGTGGTGCTGTGAAAGAACTGTGTGTTCTTTTGTGCTGGGGCTGAGCTTGTCGAATGAGAGCAGCTAGCTCCTGGCCGAGCTGATCTACTCCAGCAGCTGCTTCACTGCTTTGCTGTAGTGTTGACAACACCACTCCTAGTCAGTGTGACTGAGCTGCTTGTAAGCAGCTACTCTGCTTGTCACCCAGGCTTGATCTGATCCTCACTACGCTCTCTGTGACGCTGTGAATGCTGATGTGTTGGGTGCACATACTGTTTGTACCAACTTGATAAGAACAGATACTAAACTTGGTCCAAATACTCAATGATGCAAATGGCAATATAATTGCCAAAGTCTGAGAGTAATTTCATACTAACCCTAACTCTGTTTTCTTTTATTTGCTGTTTATTTTGCATTTTGATGATTCAAGATCATCATGAAGATCTTGAAGATGCAAAAGCTAGTTTAGGATTAGTTTTCTTTTCTTTTTCATTTTTGTAATTCTATTTTCAGTTTCAGATGTAAAGACATTGTATTATTGTTTTATATTAATAAAGTAATATTTCTGTTATTATTTGACTTTTAATTTTTGTTTACCAACTCAATTTATTATTGAGTTTTGTTTTAATAAAGATTATTCATTCCAATTTCATTAATAACCTAAATCCAGAAAAATACCAAAGTCGCTTAAACAACATCATCAAGAGATCATCACAAGCCCATAACAATCTAATAACAACTAACCCTAAGTATTATCAGATAGAGGCTTGTTCTCTCAGGTTTTTGAATTTGCAAAATATTTATTCAAATTTTAGATGCATGAATGCATGAAGGTCCTAATTCTACCCTTCGATTTTTCCTAAACGCTAGGATATTACATGTTTGTTGGGATCCGATGAGTATTGGTACTATGTCAAGTTGATGTGCTGAATTATATATCTTATGTTATCTCTATGTTGTTTATGATCTTGCATGCTTTTCGTTGGTAGTAGCTATCTTGGCCGAGTAGATGCTAGTAACTCCAAGAGGGAGTATTTATGCTCAATAGTTGGGTTCATGTCTCTATTTAATCTGGGGGAGTGACAGATACCTCTAAGGTTGTAGATGTGCTGTTGCCACTAGGAAGAAAACAACATTCTTGTGTCCAAGGACATTTGCTTTGTTTACATTACGCACTTTGCTTAATGCAATTATCTGTTGTTCGCAACTTAATACTCAAGGGGTCCTCAGACGATTCCCCGCGAGTGGATTTTTAGTCATAGATGCGGTTGGATTACGGTCTATGTATTTTGTCGTAATGCCCAGAGTAAGCCTCATAGTGATCCTCGTGATGTATGTATGTTATCTTTACTCTATCAATTGCCCAACTGAAATTTGTTTACCCAGCATGCTTTTATTTATCTTATGGAGAGACGGCACTAGTGAACTGTGGACCCCGGTCCAATTTCCTTTACATAGCTTTACCGTTTACTTTACTCGCACTGTTTACTTTACTTGCATTACTATTATCCTTTTACCACTCGATACGCTCAATCCTTTGTTTACAGCAAACCGGTGAGATTGACAACCTCATCGTAAGTTGGGAGCAAAGTACTTGTTTGTGTTGTGTGCAGGTTTCACGTTGCTACTGGGAGAAGGCACGCCAACAAGCAGTTTATCTGGTGCCCTTGTCCAGAGTGTCACAAAGCTAGCAAGCATCACCTTCTTAAGTTTGGTTCTTTCTCCTACTGGTTCGATTCAACCTTGGTTTTATAACTAAGGGAAGGCTTGCTGATGTGCTCATCACACCTTCTCTTGGGGTTCCCAACTGGTCGGTCATCTACATCAACACCGCACCACCACTCCCCCCTTCCCTTTCCCCCAAAAAGAAACTACATGTTTTAAGCCAAGTCTCCATCGGAGAGCTTCAACTACATCCTTTCTTTGGCGGGTCTCCGACAAGAATACGAGTTGAGGGCGGTGGGTGTGCATGAGGCGCTCAAGCTCTCGAACCGTCCGGGGGTCACCTATCCCCCGGGATTTCCAAGCCATGTCGATCATGGCTCCTGACAGGCGCGCTCTCCAGCGCCTGTCAGTTGACCAGCGGCCCCATGGCTGGTTTCCTCCTTATCCACCTCTTCTCCTCTAGTATGTTGCATCACCTCTTGGCTCGCCTCTTTAGCTCCTCTGCTTTTCTTGTCGGTGCCTATTCTGAAATGAAACACAAAGCTCTTGCTCGTGCTTGTCTTCTTCCTTTCTTCCCCAGTCATGTCTGCCTGCAAAACCATATTCTTATTTTCAGATGCCTTCTCCCCTGTACCCGCCATTGTCAGCATACCAATGCAGATAGCTGTGGAATATGCTGCTGCAGGACGTGCTTTGGGAGTGATATTTTCCCCAGAGCTATTATGTTGCTCTTCCATCTTCTTCTTCTTCCCTTCTGCGAACATCTGCTTCTTGTCCATGGTGGGCATTTGGTATATAGGATGGTTTGTTAGCTTTTTAGCCCAGCCTACATCACCTACATCATTTATATCCGGGGGTCCCCGATCCCTTCCCAAAAATTGGTGAATTGATTCTTTGAAATCGTTCCTCTGTATTTGCGCAGTCTCCTGATCTTGTATACTATTGTTGTATGCCCTACCGGGATTCTTTGTGATATTGCAAATCTTCTTCCAGATGCTTGATGGACTGTCAGATTCTATCACAATAACAATCTCATTTTCCGTTTTTTGTGGGCATCTACCTTCAAGCTGCAGATATCTTTCCTTTTCCCGTCTATGCAAATTTCGGTCAAACTGCTATGATCATTAAGATTTGATCTGCCACACATTCAAGCAGTATCCTCGGCCGACCCATTCGGGATCAACATCATTTATGGAATCACTAAGGGAAACAAGATAAAGGTTGTCTTGTTGGAAGGCAAGACCAACATTATTATTGTCACACATAACTATACATCTCTTGTTCCCAAAGTCACAGTGATAACCATCATCATCTAAACTTGAGGCAGACACAAGGTTTCGTCTCATAGTTGTTACATAAAGTACAAGATGTAATTGAAGCATAAAGCCACTATGGAACATAAGTGTGAACTCTCCAATAGCCTCGGCATGTGCTTCAACACCATTAGCAACTCTAATGGTTCTTTACCCTCTTTTTAGGGTCATTCTCGTATTGAATCCCTGTAAGGAATTTGCAACATGAATTGTTGCACCTGAGTCAACCCACCATGTGTTGGTGGCATAATCAACATACATGGACTCATCAATAAAGGTAATAACATTAGTACCTTTCTCATTGAGCCATTTCATGAACCCAACGCAGTCCTTCCGGATGTGCCCACTTTTCCCACAAAAACAGCATCCATCAGGATCTTTAACTTCTTCATTATTAGGGACTCTTTCTGCATAAGGTGCCTTTTCTGGCTTCTTTTGCTGAAAGAACTTAGAAGATTGCCCTTTATCTTTCAACTGAGTAGACTTAGGCTTGATAAAATTTTGGTATTTCTTCTTCTAAGAGTGCTTGAACATATTAACATGACCAGTTCTATCAGCCTTAAGCCTTTCCTCCTCTTGTACACACCTGGCCGTCATTTCAGTCATGCCCCATTTTAAATCCATCGCATTATCATTGATGGTAAATGAAGAGAACTCTGTGGGCAAGGATGACATAATAAAATGGACAAGGAAACCTTCAGAGATTTCCATCTCCATTGTCTTACGTTTAGGGGCCATGTTAACCTTTCTCATGATATGCTCCCTTAGACTCCCGGTTGGATCATACATTTCATCAATAAGCCTGTAGATGAGGCTTGTTGCATAAATTTTGGAAGATCCATTAAAATGTCTTTCCAAGGTAACCTTGGCACTCTGAGAGTCTGGGATGGCTCCTCTCATGCTTTGAGCAATGGAGCCATTAATGATCATGAGGCACTTATGGTTGAATCCCCCCCCCCCCCTTAGTTTTATCAACATCATAATCCCTTTTTAGGGCATCATAATTTTAAGCACCTTCAGCTGGTACTTTTGGAGGATCATTAAGGGGGCAATAATCAATATTCAGCAGAGCGAGAGTGATCTCAAGCTTCTCCTTCCATGTAGCACAATAGCTACCATTAAGTTGTTCAATGTTGTTAATTATACCGCAATATGTGAGGCATTAGATACTGCCAAAGAAACAAATGCTTTTAGTAAGTGTTCGACGCGTTTTTGTACGCGGCAATCAAGCTCGGTAAAAATTCCCAAATGCAAGTTTAAGCTACAACAAGCTGCGTACATGTATGCATTGAGCTGATCATTGGGTCGATCAATTTAAAACATGCATATGCACGAAGCTAGCAAAGGGATGGAGTCTGTACGTCCAGGAAGCTAGGACGTGCATGAGTGTCCAAGCGAATTTAAGAAAAAGGCTTAAGCCGGCCGTAACAAAGCTGGCTCGTGCATGACGACCTGGTGCGGGGAGCTAACCATGCATTAGCCCCTACCGGACGTCATACGATCAAGATATTTCATCGAATATTCGGGATAAGAAGAGATAAGCACCGCGTCCCATTTTATCGGAGCCGAAGCTAGGGTCAGCGGTTGGATAAACATTCATTCACGCAACAGACGCCGAAGATTACGCAGCTGGGCGCACGCGCCGGGTGTCGCTGTGATCTTGCTTTCCTCATCCGCTGCCTATAAAAGGCACACACCGTAGCAAGGAGAAGGAGACTCGGCCGGAGGCAGAGGAGATTGGATCAGAAGCATGCAAAGTACGAGAAGATCTTGAAGCGGAGGCAGCGCCCATCGGTGCCAAGGAGCAGCGGCTGCGCCACCATCGGCAAGAGGGAAACAGAGAGAAGACCCCGACGCCGAGCTCTCAGCCGGAGGAGCGCGGCTCTCGTCCATCGGCATCCACGCATACAACTCCCCACAACCAGAACCCATCCACAAATCCCCATACATCCGATCCATCCGAATACAAGTGAAACACCCACGTCCTAAACACACATACACGCACTCATCGATCAGGAGCAAGAAGTGAAGGCCATGGATTTGGCACCGGTGGCTTCTAATGGTGAGAATATGGGTTAACTCTCCATCTCTTCTCTCTTTCTATCTCTCTTCAACACATGCATGCATGCACCTTGGTGGGAGACGACGCTGCACTTACTACCGCGGGAAGAGGTGCAGTACGGCCCAGGCTGCCAGCACCGCGAGGAGACGATGCAGGGGCCGCCGGTGAGGAGTCCTCCGACGTCCAGATGCTGCCGTGGACCAGCGGGTGTCATTGCCTTCCGCGAGACATGACCAAGATGCCAGCACCGGCGCTGCCCATGTGCAGCTCGCCTCCATCTTCACCACCATGAATCGCGCCAAGGATGACGATGGCAAGTCCGCCCGCGTACACGGGGCGCCCATGCTACTTCCCCGACAAACATCGAGGGCTCGGGGCTGCCGGCGTGCAGCCCGGCGCCCATGGACGACGCCAAAAACGACGATGGCGACGTGGAGGCTGCCATGCGCAGCTCGGCGGCCACTTCCTCGACACTTTACGCCCAAGGCGACCAGGGTGGCGCGGAGGTTGCCGGCATGTAGCCCGGCATCATCTTCACTTCCATGAACGGCGCCCAAGACATGGAGGGTGGCGTGGAGACTGCCATCTTCACACCTGCGGCGCCAAAGACGATGACGACGACGTCCGCACGGAGGCTACCGGCGTGCAGCCCGGCGTCACCTGTACTTCCCCGGCGGACGACACTAAACATGATGACCGCGACGGCGGCATGGAGGCTGCCGCCGTGCGGCCCTGCGCGCCCTCAACTCCCACGGCGGACATTGCCCAACATGATGGCGTCACTGGCTCGGGTGCGGCTCACCTCCGTCTCCACCACCTCGAACCGCGCCAAGTAGATGGCGGTGAGGCCGCCGACGTACAACCTGGTGCCCACGACCATGACAGTGGCACAGAGGCTGCCGGCGTGCGGCCCTGCGCGCCCTCGACTCCCATGGCGGACAACCGCCAAGATGATGGCGTCGGCGGTTGGGGGGGCAACTCACCCCCGTCTTCAGCACCTTAAGCCACGCCAAGGATAAGGGCGGCAAGGCTGCCGGCACACAGTCTGGTGCCCATGATAATACGGCGAGGCCGTCGTCATATAGCATGACACCCACACTACTCCGGAAGACATCAACGAATGTGGCGCAGAGGCTGCCAACGTGCAGCCTAGCGCTATCTTCACCATCGGCGCACACAGGCGCAGCACGGCCCGACATACAGGCGTAGCTCGAATTGGCGTACAGGTTCATGTTCGGCATCCGACGTACACGTTCAGCAACACTCATGTCCCGGTGAAGATGCTCGAAGCACAGGTTCCGGTCGACGTGCCCCATGGCGCTCGGTGTTCCCAGCGGATACATGCACATGCTGGTGGTGCAACTCGGTGTACCTGCCCAACGCCGGCGTACAGGTTGAAGTACAGGATCAGCTGTCGTGCCGGACCAAAACACCAAGCTGGCGTACAGGTACAAGAGCCGACTCACCGGTGTCGTCACGGTTGACATCCACCGCCGGCGGCCGAGCCCGGCGTGCAGGTCAGACGTACAGGTCCAGAGTTCTACGTGCAGGCGCATCATCGTTCAGGCATCCGCTAGCTGCGCTTGTTTTCGTAGGCAGCTACTGCCAGCGCCCGAACATGAGCGGCCAGGCGTGCATAGCCATGGAGACATGTGCAGCTCACGACTCGGGACGTACATGCCGGCGTACAGGCTAGAGCTAACGGGAGAAGGGAGCAAGGACTCGTACATGCATGGTTTTCCAAGCCAATCAAACTCACCTGGGCATGCATGTCCCATGCACATGGCAATCCTGGAACTGCGGTGGCCGTGCGTCGTCCCCAGCTGCTTACCAATGTGTTTCCCATATAAGGCGAGACGGTTGATACAGTGCTCCTCCATGACCTAGTGAGATGCCTCCTTTGACTACGCCGGCAGCCGTGTACTCGGCGTCGGGCTAGACGAGGCGTCGACCACATCGGCAAGCCGACACAAGCGAGCGTTGGTTTTATACCGATGTCGGTCTTCTAAAGTTACTCTCGCGAGGCATACCCCTTGCACACGCCGTTAAAGTCGTCAAGAAGTCCTAGCCAAGCGGACTGCATTCATGCCACTTCAACAACACTCATCATCGCTGTTCAAGACCGACGAGGCGCGACGGCGAGGGCGGGCGAGGCCGGAGCAAAGGCCACGCTTTCAGCGGCGCGTGTACCGACGAGGACACGGGCTCTGCCGCTGCCCACACACTTCACCACCACCATCATGCATGCAGGACATGAAGCGAAGATGACGAAGATGACCACACGGCTTAATCGGAGGTGTCTCGCGGTGTAACCCGCGAGAGTAATTAACCAGGAGCCTTCCGAGGCCCCGGGAACCAAGAGATCGCACATTCGTCGTAGTCAGGCTGGCCGTGCTAGCAGGCCACACGGAGCGCAATCATATGGGAATTGTATTTGTTATCTCAAAGATTAATGAAATACTTTTTCCTCACATTTGTTTTCTTTGTGTATCATTATACACTGGCATGCCCGCACAACGTTCTTTCTTTTTACCATTCCCCGATGCGAATGAGAGAGCTACGATACCGCCCCTATCTCACGGAGTGTCGTATGTTTTTCTCGTGTCAAACAGTAAGCATTATCATTATGAAATTCTTTTATTATTCAAACTGAAATCAGCTTTGGCCAGAAATGGACAAGACCGATAAACTTTAGTGGTCAAATATCTGTCAATCAGCTTTGATCAGAATGACAAACATAAGCCACACTTAATTGAATCCTTACACATATTTAAACTTCTTTTATTAGTCCGGTTCACATCATCTTTGGCCAGACGCAAACCGAACCAATAAAATTTCATGGTAAAAATGCCAGCTTTGGCCAAAATGACAAACATAAGCCATGCTTGATCTGAGGATTTAAAAACTTTACGTTGTAGCGGAAACAACATTTCATAATCACAATAACAAACACAATAATTGGAAATGCCAAATTAACAATAACTAAGAATGACACATGCTTATAGGAACAAATAATTAAGCATCAGATAATTAACTAAGATCCACTTAATTAATGAAAGCATGCAAAAATTTAGCATTAAAACACATTTTTATACGCCCTAAAACCTTAATTATTCCCCTTTTTTAAAGTTAACCAGCACATTCCTTCTGGCCTGGGCCAAAAAAGGCCCAACCAGTCTCCCCTTTTTATTCCCTGTGGCTGAAAACCCAACAGGTTGTGTTGGGACAGCCATCACCCGTCAGATGGAGATCGGACAGTCGGGAGGCGCGTGCGGCTGGAAGAAAACCAGCACGTGCTGACCGCCCCCGAAAACCTTACTTCCCCATTCGCCCCCTTCTCCTCTCCCTTTCCCTCATGTGATGGACACGACCATAGCGAGAGAGGCAGCAGCGACGAGCGCCTGCCGCACAAAGGAGGATGACGGCGCCGTCCAAATCCAGTCGTCGGAACCGCGTGCGGCTTTGGCTTGCATACGGCTCCGTCAAACGGTTCTTGGCAGCGACCCTTTGCGAGGTGGTGGCGCGCGATCGGTGTCCCCGCGTTGACAATGACCTCCCCTCGCTTTCTCCGGCGAAGCGGCACGCCTCCGACGACGACAAGTGTATGAGAAGGGCAGCGACGAGTCACTGCAGCAGACGGCAAGGCTACTCGGGCGGGAGGCCGAGCGCACCTGCCACACTTAGGTGGTGACCTCGACGCCGCCGTGGCCGGTGACGACGACGAGATCCTTAGGTAAGAATCTGCTGCACCTTAATCGTTTTTATTAGGGTTAGGGTTTGCACGAATTTGGGAATTTTTAAAGATTAGGGTTTTAGATTTTGGGGAAAACATTAGGGTTTGCAATAATTGATTTAATCCCCTCTTTAGTTGTGCTTAACCAAAACCCTAGATTCTTTTCATGATCTTTAGGGGCTTAAACTTCAGAAATTTAGGGCTAAACATATGCTTGCTTGAATTTAGGAAGAACATGCTTTATTAGACAAGATTCATAGCATAAGGGGCTCAAGCTTAAGAGCTAGAAGCTCTGATACCATTGTTGGTGAAGCTAGGATCATCTAGCTTAAGTTTGAACCACAGAGATGAAAGAAGGAGTTTTATACCTTGTCCTTGGTCTCCCATCGGTTCTTGTTTCCGTTCTACTCCTAGGGTCCCTAGAAGCAGTAGTGTCTCGGTTCTTCCCGATGTTTGCAGAGAGAACCTCGATCGGTAAGGAGGGTGAGAGAGAGACCGCTTAGAGCTGCCGTACCTCTCTCTTCCGCTATTCCCTTTTATATCATTTACTGTAGATGGAGGGATGCCCCCGATCAGGGCAAAACCGTCCTATACTGCTACAGTAGTCGGTGCTACAATAGCCACTTATTTTGACTTTGGCCTACTGTTTAGTTGTGGATCACTTATCTCCAACACTACCTGCATGCAAAATACCAATGCCAAATATTGTCTATGGATGCATATTTTATACCATCTACGCATAGGGTGTTTGTCGATGGATGAAGAGAGCATGTGAGCTCTCTACCGGGATGCCAACCATTTTCCGTTTTTGGCAGGCTAACATGATCACCCAAAGTTGATGAATCCTGGACATAGAGTCTTTGTGGTTGGACGCGCGTTATAATTTTGTGGGTGTTGCAATCTAAAGGTATAATTGGTGCCCCCCATTGAGGCCTCCACAGCGATCTGCCATTTTGGGCCGTCGGATTGCATGTCCAAAGAAATCTCAGCCGTCCATCCCCTTTTACTGTTCACAGTGTCCTTTTTTTTCTGTACCCGCATTTCTACCCGCAAAGACACTGACTGTGGGCCGCTTGTTCATGGGGTCCACCGGTCAGAGGGCGGTGCTAACGCCCACTTGCGCGTCCAGCATGGCAGTGGTCGGTGCCCACTTGCCCACTTGCCTGCTAGCAAAAGTTGTTATGTCACTGCCGGTGGGTCTATCTGCTCCCATGCGTGTACCTCAGGATCAGCCCAACCGAATGAGGAGACAAAAAAAGGCCCAACCAAAAATATCCCGAAACCCTAGATCGAGCCATCCTCTCATCTCTCGTTCCCATGTTCCCCTACTCTTCCTCGTCGCCACTCCCGCCGTCGTTCCCGTCACCGCTCACCGTCGTTCTTGCGGGAGCTGGCCGTGCCTTCTCCTCGGCCAGCGTGGCCTCCCCACGCGGCAGCAGCAGCGGCGGCCCGGCAGCGGCGAGGCGGCAGCGGTGGCGGCCCGACGCGGCACTGGGCGAGGCGGCAGCGGCAGTGGCCCAGCGCGAGGCAGAGGCGGCGGCCTGGCGCGGGGATGATGCGGGGACGGCGCGAGGCAGCGGCAGCGGCTCGGCCCGACGCGGGACTGGGCGAGGCGGCGACCCGACGCGAGGCAGCGGTGGCGGCCAGGTGCGGGGACAGCGGGAGGCCGCGGGAGGCGGCGGCGGCTCGATGCAGGGACGGCCTGAGGCGGTGAGGGCGGCCCGACGGCGGGGCGGTGCAGGGAAGGCTCGAGGCAGCCCGGCCCAGGGACGGCGCGCGGTGACGGCGGCCCGACGCGGCGAGGATGGAGCTGGCCCGCGTGTCGGCGGTGAGACACGGACACAGCCGGCGTCGGCGGCCCGAGCACGGCGCCGGCAGCCCGTGCACAGTGCGCAGCCCCGAGCTTGGCAGGGGCTCCTCCCCGACCTGCAACAGCACGGAACTTCCACGTCCAGGCTCACATGAACGCAGGTGCCCAGATCTTTTCTTTCTCATGATTTTTGTCCTCCCCTCTCTGGCTAATGTGATTTTTTGCCCCACCCACATGTTTATGTCAGCTATGATTGAAGGTGAGCCATTCTGGTACTCTAGATCCTATAGCGTAAGGATTGTTGATTGTTTGTGTGGGCAAAGCAACCAAAGTTTTTGAGAGGTACTACTTTATCTTCTCAAATCAGTGAAAGATACAATGGTTATTGGAACAATCTTCCTTTCAATTACCCTATTTTTTAAAAGTTGTTCTAAGTTGTTATGTCTTGGATTTATATCATCCACATTCTGAATGAAGATAATCATATATTTAGGGAACAAGTATTCTAGGAATTAGTGTCAACTAGACTTTAGTACATAGTGTGTTAGATCTCCTGGTAAGTACTCCGTAAAGATCTGTGTCCTCTTTCAAACTTTGGTTTGTCAAGTTATCAAGTCATACTCATATGCTAGCATTGATCCATTGCCATTTCAGCTTAGGCACTTTTGTAAAATGTATGCCTAAAGTTTGAGCACTATTTACCTTAGTACAGAACAATATTATTTCTTAAATATGTTGATCTGGTTTTATTCTTGCTTGCTTGACATATGATTCTATATTTATTTACACATCAAGGTGTTGGCTGAGCAATTCAAATTTATTCTGTGAATTCACTTCGTTGAGCATGATAGGTTGTATTTGGTAGGTGTATTCCTAAAAAGCATGTGATCTGTAGTCTGTTCTGCTTTGCACTGCATGGTGGCTAGCTAAGCTTTATGCGGCACATAAAAGTGCTGGCACGAGTCCTGCGTTTTTTGCAATCTTTTATTCTTGCTTGCTTGACATATGATTCTATATTTATTTACTCATCAAGGTGTTGGCTGAGCAATTCAAAAAAATTCTGTGAATTCAGTTCGTTGAGCATGATAGGTTGTATTTGGTAGATGTATTCCTAAAAAGCATGTAAATTTAAAGTAGATAAATTTTTGACTTCTCGGATCTTGCCTGGTGGGCATGCTAGATATCTCGGATTGGTTGTATTGAATTTAAGGTAGATAAATTTTTGATGTTTTAATTTTATGTAATCATTTGCATTTCTGCCTTTGAGAAAGAAAAGGGCCTAAACAATGTGCTTGTTCAGTGTCCGTAGATTGATGTACTAAAAGGGAGTCTGCAGTGTGCATTCATGGATGGATCTTGCCTGGTGGGCATGCTAGATATCTCGGATTGGTTGTACTTGAATTTAAGGTAGATAAATTTTTGATTTCTGAATTTTATGTAATTATGGTTTGGCAGCAATGGGCAACAGAAGATGAACAAAGGAATAAGAAAAGTGTCAAGTTGAATCTCTATATTTTAGTTATGCATTAACGTACTGTGAATATATTTTGTGCTTCCCTTCCAATATCTAATTCATATATATTGTATATTTTAGGGTGAGATAAAATTGTTAATCATCGCTTGTGTTGAAACTATGTGAAATGTTTCTATCGATCAAGTATATGTTTCTATCGATCAAGTACGTGCAGAGTGCAAATGTATTTAGTTTTTCTTGTTATGATGCCTGGCTCTTTATTTAAATACAAAATGGCATTTGGATATTTTTCTCTCTGATGCCTTTTTCTTATCGCTTATTAGTGCTCTTCATTGTTGTTTCAGACCATGATTGTCTTACAATAAGGTTTTCTTTTGATTCCGCTGACCATGATTGTCTTACAATAAGGTTTTCTTTTGATCCCGCTGACCATGATTGTCTTACAATATGGTGACATTTTAAGTGGGATTTTCCTATGCGAACTGTTGCTCATGTACATCTGTATTCATTACTTTTTTAGTCTCTCGCAATATTTCTGAAATTCTCTCTCAGAATTGAGTTACACCCCTCTTAATTAATTCATGTTGTATATGCATGGTACAATGGTAATTCTCTGGTAAATGTCGTAAGCTGTGAGGTCTACTTTCCTTCCAAGCGGTAGCCTGTCCATGCTGATCTTGACAAGCAGTCTATTCTTGCAGATTAGTCTAGCATTGTCAGAAGCTTCTTTTTGTCGCTTAGCGGATTTCTTGGATGAACTCCCATTTGTGAGGTTTCTTCTGAAGGATCTGACCGGAGGCCAACTGACTACTGGAAGAACAGCAGCTCTGTGTCGCATTAAATCACTGCTCACTACTTGGTTTGAAGTTCAGGTAAATGTATATGCATTTGTGAGGTTTTCCTGCTCCTTCAGGTACCATACTCAGATTGTGTGACTCTAAAAAATGCTATTTTTATTCTTCAGGATCTTGGTGCTTTAACACAAGATGAACGATTGACAGAATTGGGTGAAAAGTTAGATTCTCTTCCGGTTCATCCATCAACAAGCGAGATGCTCCTGTTTGGTATATTGGTGAACTGCCTTGATCCAGCTACCCTTGGTATTGATATTTTGCTCTGATCCAGCTACGCTTTTATTGGCATGGTTCTGCATATGTTTGGAAAAAAAGACTATTTTCTTGATGATAGTTCATTAGGATTATTGCTTCCATTGTTTGGTGTACCTCATCTGAAAATGGATTCGAATAAGATCACATTTGTATCCAGGTTTCTATCCTCTAGCCTCTGCCTTGTATGTGCTTTTATTTTCATGCCACGGTTAGAGGGTTTTTAGAATTTTCATATCTTTGACAATTATTGGTTTTCTTATATAATTCTTTTATCAGATCATGTTAGTATGGTTTTCATATAGAGGTACTTAGAGGGTCCTGCTCGTCTCGGAACATGGGCAGCCGGAAGATGGACCCCGCTAGGGTAGGCAGGAGGACCAAGACGATGGCAGTATGCTCCACCCTGTCCTCCATCTTTTTCCTCCATGGCGACCCGCATAGCTCCGCTCCACCACACCAGCCCAACTTGGTCAGTGAGTATTTGATTTATCTCTCCCTTTTCGTGGTTCTTTCTTTTAGTTCCTTTAAGATTTTGGTGCGGTTTGTCTAAGATTTTCATTCTTGTGTTCTATTTTGTCCCAGATATGTTCTCTATTATTGGTTGAGTGTCTTGAGGCATGCAACAGATAATATTTCAAAGGTATAATATCATGTCGTTATGGATTTTGTGTGCAAACTGAGACTTTTGTCAGTTGTGATTTATGACAGCAAAATTCAATTTAAAAGGGCTAATGTTAGCTGCTACAAGAATTTATTGCAAAAGCAATTACTCCAGGTCAAGGGAAAATACCAACTTTATAGGTTTTTTTTGGTCTTTTAGCAAAATACCCCATCAATAGAATTTTCAGAAGAAAATATTTCCCCAGCAATGGGGATCGAAAGTGATGGACCACATAAACAAACAAATTTACTACTTTCAGCTACTAACATATACTTCTGAATGGTGAGTATAATGTATCCCTAAAAACATTACCTGTGAGGGTAGGGTGTAGAATGCATTAACTTAGTGCAGTACAATGATATATCTTCTGTTGCTTTTACTCATATTTTGTTATCCATGGTCTGTTAGTTACTGCTTATTGTTTAGCGCAGAGTGCCTCATGTTATCTATGATCCGTCGTAGTTCTTTATGTGCTACCCAAATAATTTCAAATGTATTGTTCAGAGATAGTCGGTATACTGACCTGCGGTACATTGCTGGGGTTCATTCGTCAAGTAGACATCACCGGTTTCTTTCACCATCATCCATCCATTTGAATGATCTATGGTGGCATCAGTTGCAGCATCTCTTATGGTGGATACGATTTCTCCGGATCAACAACATGATATACAGAGGCTAGCCTTAGCTTCTTGGCAATATCAGCAAGAGAGAGCCCGCGAGCAAGAGTTCCTTAGTCGAGTTCAAATCACATGTGGTGTAGCCTTACAGTCAAACTCTGAGTCCTGTCTGCACTGAAATAATTCCAAATCCCCAATCCTGACCGCCTAGAGACCAATAATTCAAATGTTATGACTAGAGCTTCAGTATGGTAGCATATGAAGTAATACTTAAAAGGAGACTAAAACTTACATTTGTAAGATCAAAATAAGGTATCAACGCTTCCTTCAGTCATTTCTGGATGAAAACAGTCCTCTCCGGGATCTTCCCGAGAAGCAGCCTTACTATGATAGCCCATTTATTGCACTGAATCAGAAAGCCACAAGCTACCATCGGTGCCTTCCGGGAAGTTTGCAGGAGGCTTTCTTTAGCATCGGTGTACTCCAGCTGAATTGTTCTGATTTTTCTCAAGTAAAAGAGCTACCGGCCAAACTGCAGTGGAAAACGTCAACATTTGCTTGAGCATGCCAATAAAATAAATTAACTGCATAAAGATCTCATACTTCAATAATCAATGAAGCAACCACTAGCCATACTTCTTTTGTTTTAAATGATCTGCTTCATATGAACAAGGTTAGCAGACGAAGTGTATTTTGCTTAGATAAATGGTGGTGTAGTAGGTTAGTATGTATTCTTTACTTGCTATAAATAAGTATGTATATTATTTATTTTACTCCATGGCTTATATAGAATCAGAACCAACTGTTTGAAATCAATTGCAGGAACAAGACAACAAATGTCAGGTTTGTGCAAATGGCAGTTGCGGACGTTTGATGCTCAAACTACCTATAGAGGTTGATACGTTTCCAGACAACCTACAAGAACTGCTGCACTTCAAGGTACAACTAGGTCAGTTTAGATCACACCGCGCTTGTGTTAGATGCACTTTTCACTAGCGGATACTTCTACGTCATACTATATAATCAGCAATATGTTCTCCGTACTTCGTGTTGCACTATATCGCTGCGCTTGTTGATGTGAGCATGGACGGGCCTAGATCACCTGAATTATTTTATTGATTATCAAACTTAACTAGGGCTCTTGTAATCAGCAATAGGCAGAGTAGTGGTTCTATAGTGTTACAGAACTTGGGTTTGCCAGATTATCAAAATGACCGGTAGTCATCTAAAAAATTCTTTCAATTATAAGTTCCCAAATTCAATGTTCTTCCAGTGGAACAAATTCAAGTTTTTATCTTATAAGAATCGTTCCTTTTTTTCTTGCAGCTCTTTGGTAGCCAACCAAGTCATCAAGACATCAACAAGATAAACCATTTTAAATGGCTTTATATGACTGTTGTTACTGTCAGCATTCTTCTACCAAAAACGGGATGTAGTACATCTCACCATTCATATTACTGCTGAATGTATAAGAGTATTGGCTAGGAACTAGATAGGTTTTTATGGTTTAATTCTGAAGTTAAATAGGGCTCGAGACTAAATTTCCTAGGAACTTCTAGCACTTGGCATTTTTGTTGCAATTATCCATAACGTTTTATAAACAAATCCCTATGCTACAAGGGGAGTAAGCTGTACCTGATAAATAAAGTGATGAGCAGCACTCACCTTTCCAATTGGAGCTTGCATCGAGCTCCTGTCCCCTGCTTTCATGTCGAGACCGAGCAGGCTGCTAGCCTGCTACGCACGAAGCTTCTCCTGTAGCCATACTACTAGCTCCCCCACTTCCTCTCCTTATGTGCCCATTTCTCCTCTCCTTCCCCATCTCCTTGTGCGCCTGGACCAGAAGCGACGACCCCCTCCGCCTCCAGGCAGCACGCCACGAATTGGCCCTCCGACGAGCCCAATTGAAGGTGCACTTGCCGTGGTCACGAGCTTAATCGCCAGGACGCTGTCGCTATCCACTAAGCTTGGTGGAAATATCTCACGGAGCTTAAGGCAAGTTTCAATGGGGGAATAAAGAAAATGAGTTACTCCCTCCGATCGGAAATAAATATCGGTAACTTAGTACAAATTTTATATTAAATTAGTATAAAATTATCAACACTTTTTTTTGATTGAAGCGAGTATTTGAGAGATGGGACACGACAGGACACGTGTCTCTTGTCTGTTGGCCAGATAGTGTGTGCGGATCTACATAGAGTTCCTCCCCCCTCTCCTCCCATGCGCCGCCGGAGGGGGTCATCCCCAGATCCTGCACCGCCCAGCCCCCTCTCCTCTCCCTCCCCCTTGCTGCAGCCGCCACGACTGAATCACTAAATGTTACAAGATGTAGTATGTTTCTCCTGACTTCTTCGTTGTATGTAAACTTCTCATAATTTCATCTTAAGAGAAATATTTTTTAATGTGTTATCATATTTGTATCTATATTTTACCTTTTCACATAAAACGATCATCCGAAAGAAATCCACGGGATCGTGCGCCAAGGCGCACCCCTATATCTAGTTAAGAAAGGCAGCCGCGCCGTCCACCATCGTAGACATGCGATAAAATTTACCTGCCTTGTCCCTATTGCCTCTATCGTGCAGAGACGGATCGAGCTGCCACTTGTCTAGCATCGACACTAGGCAGATCTTCGGCGGCCGGTGATGGCATTGCGTCGGATCTTTCCCTCCCTCCTTGCCTCGCCTCCAGCTATGGGGGTAGGCAAGAGGGCATGGGAGCGGGTCAATACGAGTGGCACGACGGTCAGATGCTTCGCTTCCACCTCTCCAGCAGTCATGAAAAAATGGCACATCGGGGATGAGCGAGGAATGAGACGGGAAGTGAGTGATGGGGAGTGGCTGTAGAGTGACCGACCGACATGGTGGTGAAATGGGAAACCTATAAATTTTCGTATCCTGAAGAAATTTGGCAATGTGATTCTAAAATGTCTTATATTTTAACATAGAGGGGGAATTTTTTTTAAAAAAAAATCCTCAAGTGGTTGCCAATGCCAACTTGCTTTTCCATCCTGATTTTCCACACGAATCGCTCAATAGAATCATCTGATCCTCTCGTACGTGTCAAGCTGAGAGCGGGCAAAGAAACACTGTGTGCCACGCACTGCTGCGCCCATTCCCTTCTAGATCCAACGGGAAAGCGTCCACGCTTTATATGCGCTTCTAGGAAGTGGCCAGAAATGCATTTGCATTCGTAACTCGATCGTCTCTCTTCTGTTCCACATTTCAATTCCCTACCCCAGGCTCCTACGTACGTCAAAGGCAAGAAACATGCCCGTTATGACGCAGAAGACGGTGGTGCTCTACCCGTCGCTGGGTGTAGGCCACCTCAACCCCATGGTGGAGCTGGCCAAGCTATTCCTCCGCCGCGGCCACGCCGTCGTCATCGCCGTGGTGAACCCACCGGACAAGGACGCCGTGTCGGCGGACGCGATAGACCGCCTCGCCTCCGCCAACCCCGCCATCGAGTTCCGCCTCCTCCCCGTGCCGCCGTCTCGCGGCAACGACAACCACCACACCGACCCGGTCCTGCGCACCATCGACGTGCTCCGCGCCGCCAACTCCGCGCTACGGGAGCTCCTCCGCGCGCTCCCGGCCGTCGACGCCCTCGTGGTCGACATGTTCTGCGTCGACGCGCTCGACGTCGCCGCCGAGCTCGCCGTCCCCGCCTACTTCTTCTTCGCGTCCGCGGTCGGCGACCTTGCCGTCATGCTCCACCTCCCGTACCTCTACCCCGCCGCTCCGGCGTCGTTCAAGGACATGGGCGCGGCCGAGCTCCACTTCCCCGGCGTGCCGCCCATCCGCGCGCTCGACATGTCGACCACGATGCTGGACCGCGAGAGCGACATTGCCAAGGAACGGCTGCGCCAGTACACGCGGATGCCCGACGCGAGAGGCTTTCTCGCCAACAGTTTTGACTGGCTGGAGTCGAGGGCTCTCGAAGCGCTCAGGCGCGGCCTCTGCACACCGGGCCGCTCGACGCCGCCAGTCTACTGCATCGGCCCGCTGGTCCTTCCTGCACAAATTACGGCCGGCGAGAGGCACCCGTGCCTCGAGTGGCTTGACGCGCAGCCCAAGCGGAGCGTGGTGTTCCTCTGCTTCGGCAGCTTGGGCACCTTCTCGACCGCCCAGCTAGGAGAGGTGGCACGCGGGTTGCAGAAATCTAGTCACGGGTTCTTGTGGGTGGTGCGCAGCCCACCGGACCACAAGGACGAGCCGGACTTGGAAGCATCGCTTCCGGAGGGTTTCTTAGAGGAGACGGCTGGCAGGGGCTTCGTGGTGAAGAACTGGGCGCCACAAGCCGAGGTGTTGCAGCACATAGCCGTCGGCGCGTTCGTGACGCACTGTGGGTGGAACTCGGTGCTCGAGGGGATCGTGGCTGGCGTGCCGATGATCTGTTGGCCGCTGTACGCGGAGCAGAGGATGAACAAGGTGCACGTGGTGGAGGAGATGAAAGTAGGGGTTGCGATGGAGGGCTACGAGGAGGGAATTGTGAAGGCGGAGGAGGTGGAGACGAAGGTGAGGCTGGTAATGGCGTCTGATGAAGGGAACAAGCTCAGAAAGAGGCTGCCGACGGCCAAGAAGATGGCGGCGGACGCCCTCAAGGAAGGCGGGTCCTCCGTTGTGGCGTTTGAACAGTTCTTGAGGGACTTGGAGAAGTGCAGTTCTCAGTTTGAGAAGAAATCAATGTAAATTTCACATGGACCGGAATAGAGAGATGTAACTGCAATCCCACCAAAATCTCACTAAAAGTTCTGATAAAATTTGCCATGCAAATTTTAGCCTGAATTTTAAACTTAACATCTCCCAACGTACTTGAAGTGTCATTTTGGTGGGATCCTATCTAACACCTTAGACCTGAGATACTACAGTACCTAGTCCCTCCTGAGAGAAGTTTATCAAATATATCAAGGGTACTTTGGATACACCAAACTACCCATATAAGGAGTACAATATATATATTTTTTGATAAAGATTTTTTTCGATAAAGAGAATATATTAATACCAAAAAATATCAATTACATCCAATCTCTGCACCAACACAATATATATAGAAGCAAAATAGCTAGCTACCAAGCTACCACCGGTGGTAGCTATGTATGGCTAACAGCATTCGGTGATGTTAACTGTCTCCCTCAGCTCAACCCCACCACCTCCCTCCCTAAAAAAAATATCCCATCACCTGGCTTATGACCACTGCGGCACTGCCCCTCACCACGCGGGGACCCTACCACAAAACTCACTCCATCGTTTCCCACCAACCCCCACCAATCCCCCTGGTTTTCTTCTCCATCGACGGGAGGCGCGCCGACCGGCCCTACTCCTGCTCCTGCTTCTTCCTCGCCGGTGTCCCCTTCGGTCTTCCACAGAGCCCGCATGTCCCCTTCATCCCCTCCGCAGTGCGCGCCCCGTCGCCGGTACCCCGCCTCACTTCCTCGTCGCCCCTACAGGCCGCCGACTTGACATCGAGGCTAGCGCCGCCCTCCTGGTACACCGGCGGTTGATGCCATATCCTCCGCCTCCGCCTCCTCTGGCGGCATCCGGCGTCGCCCACCCTCCCCTGTCGTCTTCTCCACCGGCGGCTAGCGGGCGCACCCTTGACTTCCTCCTCAACCGGCTGGCACCTCCCTCCCCTCGTCTGCCTCCTTCTCCATAGGCCGGCGCAGCCCTCCCCTCCCCTTCTCCTACGATGTGGATTTCCTCGCATTGGTGACCATGAGGGCGGCGCGCGATGGAGGTGTAGGCCGCCGACTGGAGACCACCGCATGGTACCGGTGGTGATGGCGGGGGGGGGGGGGGGGAGGGGGTCTGGTGCAGGAGCTTTTGGCCTCGTCTGCGTCCTTCTCCACCAGCTGGCACCGCCGTCCCCTTTTCTTGCGACACGGATTTCCTCGCGTTGGCGACCATGAGGGCGGCGCGTGGTGGAGGTCTAGGTCATGTTGATGCGCCATATGTTTGCAAATCTTAGAGATGCCATCTGTTGCGGAGCTAGATCGATTGTTTCATGAAGACGACATCATCAAACAACATTAAATCGTTTCTGCTCGTGTTCATCAAGGGTTTAACGATCTTACTTATCTCATTACATGCATTTACCTTGATTGGATCTTGGTTTTTCCCACGCACTTGAGAGAATTTTTTTGTTGTTCTATTGCGCGTTTTCCCACATCTTCGTCTTTTGACATGTCCTAAATCAATAGCTGGCTTTCGAGGTGTCGGTAGCCAGACAAGGGATGATAGTAGAGGCGGCTTCAACATGAGTGACACCCTTGTGGAAACAAAAACATTTATCAGGCTATGTCGATGTGCGTCTGTGTCGTTTCCTTGTTGAAAGTGGTGAATCAAAGCTTGGCCTTTGGAATGAAAAACTCAAGATCGGCCTATGGTTGTACTAGTCACCAATGGCGCACATGTGGCCTATGGTTGTCTGGTGTCTGGTGAAATTACTATCGCGCGGGGGAACTTACTCGCTTCCACAAATTTTTTCATCCCTCTTTTGCACAAACAACTAGTTGGACTTTATTTTGCACATTTCACTAGTTGTTGATCTATTCTATTGCAGCTTCCACCAGTTCATCATCTAATAAATGTTTTAGAATTTTTCAAATAAATAATAAATGATTTAGCCCGAGTAAGAACAAAACTAACCAGTGGACTCTAAGTGTCAATGCTTTAATTTATACACAAAGATTGTAAAATGCTCGAAAATTGATAGAAATAATTTGGGATTCGAAAACTGTAGAAATATTTGTGGACGCACTCTAGGATGTTACTGATCCATTTTATAGGAAACATCATGTTTACTAAAAAATTGGTCATAATTTCTGCAGATAAATAATCGAGACACCAATTCAATCATAGTAAAATAACTAAAAGTGAATATTTAGTTTGTGAATGCTCTATAGGGTGATGAACCTAATTCTTATCATAAAATATCCATCTAAAAGTTTACTTTAACATGTCTTCACATAACAAAAAGTTCAAAAACTATCCGTCTAAGAGTATTTATTTAAACTGCTATACACTTAATTTATGTTCATAATTCGGTCAGTACACCCTATAGAGCACTCATAAATTTTTGGTAAGTCTTGGATGTGTAATTATTTTCCTATGTTTTGATTACTATGTCACAAAGAATTTTATTTGCAAGTCATGAAACAAAACATTTTTAGGAAGTTGATTTTTCTTATAAATTAAGTCAATTATAGCCTATAGTGCATCCGGAAAATATTCATAACCTTTGAATAACTAATTAGTTTTTTATTAAACTAGCAAGGAAGCCCTCGCAAATGCAAGTGCATCATCTTTAGCTTATTGACATGTTCATAAAACTAGTGTTTGGTTTTAGTGGTCTACTATCTTACTCGCATGTATATGTTGTGCTCAGTCACATAACTATATCCACTCAGATTGCTCATAACTAATATATAATTGATATAATTTCCATGCCACCACAAAATTCTTCCCAACATGTCATCAAAACTCCTTGGTAGCATCATAAATATGCCCCAATACATTAGGTCAATTATTTGACACACCTATCTAAAGGACCAAAATTAGAAGAAAAAAACTTAAAAAACTTTCGCGATGATACATCGACTAAACTCTTAAAGATTTCAGTTTTATATCTGACAAGAAATACATTTTTAATAATTTACACCTAAAGAAAAGTTTAATTTCAGATTATGTGTGATACATAGAGAATCATTCTTTCGGATGCAGCAAAAATTCTCAAACAAAAAAATTTCCTACAGACAAATATTCTCCAAAATCTTGTTAATATTATTTTAGCATGAAGTTAGTAGACATACATTGTCTATACCCAGATGAAACATTATGGATGACCTTTTATCACATCAATAAGGCATGTTGGCATTGATACTTATATAGTAGCAACACCATTCTCTCTAATTGCCGATCTTGAGACGAGTACATCAATTGGAGCCCGTCCTCCATGGAGCTCTTATTCTGAATTTTTCAAATCAACATTTAAAAGTTTCAAAAAATCTGAAAAGTCTAAGATGTAGATAATGATGGCTTGTACCTTCATGCAAAAATCCAATGTGAAATATTCTATATTATGGGTTGTGTAAAAATAACAAATTTCTAGATCCGAGGTAGTGAATAGTGAATAATTTGAAAAAATTCAGATCTGTCTAGATTTATTATTTTGTGTAGGCAGGAATACAAACTATGTCGCACTGATACTTTATAGGGTTATGTAGTACTTTATTGTTAACATCTAGGAATTTTTTAAACTTTAAAATGTCAATTTTCAAAATTTCAAAAATAGGGCTCCAAGGAGCCCGTCCTCCAAAGGGTTTGCAATCTTGAGACACACCTCTATGCATTTTATGCTTGATATTTTCGTTGACACCAACTGCGCTAGGTGGTTATGAACGACCGCGCTAAAATCCAACTGCTGAGATCTGGCACTGTTCATGACAATGTTGAGGTTACAAGGAGCTATCAGCCCAAAAAAGGTTTTAAAATATATTATTTTGTCAACACAAAAACTTCATTTCGAGTAAAATAGCCGAAAGATAATACCAATGTTGATTCATATTTCTTGACTCAGATTTCTTCACTCTATATACACGATCGAATTATATATGTTTTGCCCACATTGGACAAAAGTAGAGAGAAGACAAAAGTTTTAAAACAATTATTCTTTGTGCCACATATATCGTTAATGGAGATGTAATTGAACTTGTGATTTTACTAATATCATCGGAGAGCAACTTGCCTTTATCGCAGACTAACTTGCCTTTGTCTCGCAATAATCATTGATTTCGAGGGACGAGCTTGATAAAGCATTAATTTTTAATGGGTACATTTTTTGTTTTCCTTCATTTCAGTTGTTTATCTATTAAGTATTTTCATGAATTAATAATCCTTTATTATTGTAACAAAAAAGAGGCGTAGTCACACTCGAAGAGAGCATTTTAAAAAGAATTTGATAATTCTTTATATAATTCACACTCGAAGAGATGCATCCTTGATTCTTTTCCGTAAACTCAGTCGCGTTGGCATGTATACTCATTTAAGTTTGAAGCTGCTTGTACAGCTATATGCATGCGTAATTCTCTTGAAAATGTCCAAGTTTACATAACAAATACTAAAATTTTAAAAAGTCCAACACATGCACTCCTCCGCCAGTCATATTTTGAAGACTCTTTCGATATCCGAATACACGCATATGAATGGACTTTTTTTTACATAAGTTTGGCACATAACGTATTAGAAGCAAAACTTTTGGAATAGAACCATGGGACTTATATCTCTATGTGACGTATAGCTTATTTTGTCCCGAATTTGTTTGGCATATGACGTATATGAGCAAAATCTCTTGGAATAATGGGACTTATACATATATGACATATAGCTTATTTTTTCCTAAATGGGAAACTGTGTGTTGAGATTATATTCAAGACGTGAACTTTCAACATAAATCGTGTCACGTAATATGATAAGTTTTGTTAAATTAATGTGGCGTCCTATATCTCGGATCAAGTATATGAGGCCAAGTCATATTAAACTATTTTATAGGTTTTTTTTCGAGATATCAATATTTCAAATTTATTTAATTTTTTAGAGATACCCACGATTCCATCTGGGTATTATTTTTCCTTTTTTAATACACATGGCTGATACAACATTTTTGAGGTAGGTGCACCTACGCGTTATTAAGGAACCATGTTCCGTCTAAGATCTAATTCCTAATGTTTGAACGTGGTACGTCGTTGTGCAAGAAAAAGAAAGAGGTGCAGGTCAGGTCACGTAACCTTGCTAAGCTTATCCATATAAGCCTAATTTTTTTCTACTGCGGTCTTTCACACTTTTATTTATCTGGTACGTGTCATTGGTGTCAAACTGGACTACATACATAGTTACATAACTATTAAGTTTTTGATAAATCCTAGCCATAAATAGTAGATGTAACTGTCAAAATAATTCTAATGATGTAGATTAACGTGGTGTCTCTATTAGACAAACCTCGTATTGTGCTTTTAGTATAATAACTAGCAAGATAGCCCTCGCAAATGCGAGGGCATCATCTTTAGCATATTTAAAGTGACCAATATATATGTATTTTATTAAAAAATCAAGAGGTTTGCTTGTCATTTTTATTGATTTGAGAGTAAATTTATAATATTTTCCTAGTTAAATCTAAGCATCTTTCAACAATTGCCTTAAAACTTAATTAAGTGACACCTATACCTCTCCCACAATGCGCCTGCCTAATGAGCATCAGCTCCTCCTTCACCTTCTCGACAACCCTAATATAGTTCCATTGTCACCGTACAATGTTTATATTAATAAAGGAGTTTAAACTTTCGAGGAACATCTGAATCATCTTGCCATATGGATATCTTTATTTTGAGTTCCCTAGTAATGTGAAAGTACCCTCGTTAACAATTAACGGCTTGGCCAAATAAACAGTAAGCATGTTCATTTGTCATAGTTCAAAATAAGGACTCATTTAATTTTGTTGTTCTTTGTACTTCTAATTTGCTTCCTTTGTTTTGAATACATAATAATTTTTTATATGAATATGTGACTGCAGTTAAATAAATAATAGACAATTATTTTAAACTCTGGTTAAGGATTTCTAGTCTTTCAGCCTATTTACACGTCTATAATCAAAGTTACAAAACTTTTACTATGAATTTTTTAGGACATCGTTTTTATTATAGTGTTCTGTTTTTCTATAAATCACTCCTTGCTATCGCTATTCCCCAACTTAGTCTTTCTACATCACGCTCATACTTCTAGTGCCATGCAGCATGTATGTGTTAGCATGAACGGTATATATAGTTCAAACATCTTATCAGTAGCACATACACATATATGTACCAAATCTCACAATCCTGGTAGAATTTGCACTTGACGTGCATTTCTAGCCAGTAAAATTTACATCTGACATGCAGATCTAGCTAGTTTTATATCATGTTTTTTATTGACAACTCTACATTGATTCATGTATATTTAATTAATCAACTAATTTGTACCTTAGTTTAGTAAAAAAATTGAATCCTATAGGTTCGCACGTAGGTAACGCTGCCACATGGGCCACGTCCAAATATAACTCTATGGGCTAGTATGTATGTTTTGACATCTTTACTAATTAACCAATTAATTTGTACCTTGTAGATTGGTAAAAAATTAAACCCTGTAGGCCTATAGGCTAGCACGTAACACGTCCACATATAGGTCCACATATAAGAGTAGGATATATTATCGGATAGACTGTGCATGAAGAGTTCGGTACAAACTAAACGCTCAGGTTTTTTTTTTAAGCCGTAACAATCAGTCTTTGCCCTTTGAAGTTTCACGTGACATAGTTTCACGTGACATATAGACCACAGATGTAATACTTTTGTACACGATTAACGTTCTATGTAATTTTTTTTATCTTTAAATCTCGGCCATTAAATATATATCTAACAGCTTAAATAATTATGGTGATGTGGATTAACCTCGTGTCTTTATTTTAGATCTCCGTATTGTGTTTTTAGTATATAGTAGATAGATAAATAGATTTTAAGCGTTCTATAATCTTTGTACACAAATTAGTGCAATGTCGTTCGAGTCATCTGTTAGTTTTGGAATCAATCGGGCTAAAATGTTTGTTAGATGACAAATAGGCGAAAGTTGTAACTGAAATTCGTACTATTATGATTACAAGTAGGTCAGTCTTCTTTTTCGAAGAAAGTGAGAAGCAAATATCTAGAGAAGTGAGAGAGCAAGACGCAAGACAGTAGGGTGCGTGGCCAGCAGACGGCAGCAGGTCATGTCCATCTCAAAAATGATGTACCCCTGCCGGCTCATTGCTCGTGCATACACCAGTGCACTGGCGATATATGATGGCATGTGGCCTGTGGCCAAGTGCTACATCCGTGGCACGCGGTTCACCGTTCACTCTTGTAGACCGCGCTTGATTTCTCCATCTAGTGCGGATCTTTCCAATCTCTACTCCTCGCGAGTCTCGTGAGCCAGCGGCCAGCCATGACGGAGAAGACGGTGGTCCTCTACCCCACACTGGGCGTGGGACATCTGAACCCCATGGTGCAGCTGGCCAAGGCCTTTCTCCGCCGCGGCGTGGCCGTCACCATCGCCGTCGTCGATCCGCCGGGGAAGGACCCTGTGCTGGAAGCCGCGGTCGCCCGCCTCGCCGTCGCTTGCCCCTCCATGACAGTGCGCCTCCTCCCCATCCCATCAGCCTGCACCGACAAGCCCTACTCCCACCCCGCCATGCGCATGCTGGCCGAGCTCCGGCTGGCGACCCCAGTGCTCCGGGAGTTCCTCGGCTCGCTCCCCGCCATCGACGCCCTGGTGGTCGACATGTTCTGCATCGACGCGCTCGACGTCGGCGCTGACCTCGCCATCCCCACCTATATCTTCTACCCGTCCGCGGTCGCCGACCTCGCGATCTACCTCCAGGTTCCCGACTGCTGCCGCGCGGCGCCTTCCTCGTTCAAGTACATGGGCAAGACGCCGCTGCACTTCGCCGGCGTGCCGCCTGTCCGCGCGCTGGACATGCCGGACACCATGACCGACCGGGAGAGCGATCTGTGTAGGACACGGGTGCAGCAGCTCGCGCGGATGCCGGAAGCGAGAGGCATTCTGGTGAACAGCTTCGAGGAGCTGGAGTTGAGGGCCCTGAAGGCGCTCCGGGATGGACTCTGCGTGCCCGCCGGCCGCTCCACGCCACAGATATACTGCGTCGGCCCACTGGTCGACGGCGGCGTGGAAAGCGGCGAGAGGCACGCCTGCCTCGAGTGGCTGGACAGGCAGCCGAAGCAGAGCGTGGTGTTCCTCTGCTTCGGAAGCAGGGGAGTCTTCTCGGCGGCGCAGCTGAGGGAGACGGCGCGCGGGTTAGAGGAATCCGGGCAGAGGTTCCTGTGGACAGTGCGCACCCCGCGCGAGGAGCAGGGAAAGTTTGGCGAGCTGGACCCGGAGGCGTTCCTTCCCGACGGGTTCTTGCAGAGAACGAGAGACAGGGGCTTGGTTCTGAAGAACTGGGCGCCACAGGCAGAGGTGGTGCAGCACGAAGCGGTGGGAGCGTTCGTGACGCACTGCGGGTGGAACTCGGCGCTGGAGGCGATCATGGCCGGCGTGCCGATGATCTGCTGGCCGCTCTACGCCGAGCAGAGGCTGAACAAGGTGCACCTCGTGGAGGAGATGAAGATCGGGGTGGTCGTGGAGGGCTACGAGGAGGAGCTGGTCAAGGCCCAGGAGGTGCAAGCCAAGGTGAGGCTGGTCATGGAGTCCGAGGAAGGGAAGAAGCTCAGAGACAGGTCGGCCACGGCCAAGGAGATGGCTGCACACGCCGTCAAGGAAGGTGGGTCGTCTGACGTCGCATTCTACACGTTTCTGAAGCACATTTGATGGTGAGCAAGTTCGACAAAACTCCGGTGACAGAGATAGAGCTCCTCTCAAATGGAAGAAGATGAACGAGACCGCCACCACCCAAAAGACGGCAGTGGCTTATCTGGAAATTTAAACGTGTGATGCTTATGCTTTAAACCATCTCCAATATATATGACGTAAAAGAGGGAAGGTGTCCAAGAATTGATTTTTATATCATCTTTAGCCAGCAATTGGTCTCCACAAATGTTCTACAAAATTTTAGTGATGAAGTTCCTGTGATCGGAAATAAGCGGTAATTATTTTTGGGCAGCCCTATATTTTTTTTGGGCAGCCCTATATCTCTGAGATAAAGAGAGGTCCTTAAAATCTAATAGGGTTATAATACTACATATGTTATTGTCAGCCTCAAGTTTTCCTTATTTTGAAGACCTGTTAGAATTGCATTGTACATCTCGCCATTCTTGAGTCAACACAAATTTCACCTTCTTGTGCTCAGTTTTCATCTTATGTTCTATCTTCCCCAAAATGGCAACATATGATGCCCTAGGTCACCAAGTTTGCTAATATAATATAAATTTTATAATATAAAAATTATATCATTTTTTCAAAATAGGGTAGCCCCAGCCTCTGCATCGAAGAGATGCATACAGCCTGCTTTTATTTTATTTATTCAACAAAAATTGGTCAAAGACCTTACAACGATCATACAAGCCGAAGCCACCAAAAAAGGTGTCAAAGCACCACCAAAATAGTACAAACGCTAGAGGATTGGACGAGACCTTGTGCCTCGGCCACCACCATCGCTGACGCCGTGGTACAATCCAAAGAAAGCGCCTTGTGCGCAAAATCCAGAGGTTACCTCCACCTCTATCCACAAACCCATCTCCGGAGTTAAAAACTGAGGCGAAGCCTCTCACCAGAACTGCCATCGACGCCACCACGGCGCCAGACGGTGCCACCCTCCTAAGCGAGCCCATCAAACCACGGTCATCGCCGAGACCACACAACGCCACGCCGTCAGGACTCGTCATCATCGATGTAGAAGATGCAACACCGCTCAGCCGCCACCGATATCATCCACTAGTCCCTCTAGCCGATGCACAACTCCAAGAATGATGTCCTAAAGGGGAAAATGATGTAGGAGCGCCGCCATCATCTCGTCCACAGATCTAGGATTTCCCCTGGAGTTAGCAAGAGGAAGTGAGACGTCACCTCGGCGATGCCTTCAAAAAGGAGACGACGCACAAGCATCGCCATCGCCGGCTCTAGCCCAACCAAAAGCACGAATTTCTTCCGGATCAGCCCCCACGAACCTCCATCCATGGCATCGGACCAGCCACGTGCAGATCACCCGATTTGGTCCGGGCGACTCAGCCCGACGGGCGGACAATTAGAACAGGAGAGAAATCGAACTCCCGATTCACCACTGTCCGGGCTCGCCGCCATACCCACCAGGACTGACACCGCAAAGACATGGCCGGAGCCGCTGCGCACCACGGGAGACCCTGACGGCGCATCACCCGAAGCCGATGCAGAAGCATGGCCGGAGCTGCTGCTCACCGCGGTACGCGGTGGTGCATCGTCGTCGGAGCTGCCGCGATCCAGATGGGGATCTCCGTGCCGAGAACCACCCCGCCGCCACCATCCCAGGGGTGAGCATGAGCTTTGCCGGCTGTCCCTCCAGCGGCGGCGGCGTGAGGGAGTGGGAGGAGGATGGGGGCAAGCGGCGGCGGCGCTAGGTTCCACCGTGCCGCCAGGGATGGCGACGCGGGGTCGGGGGCGTGGGTCGGGGGAGTTGTTTCACCGATCTTACACATGTCAGATCAGATTATATCATTTAAAAATACAATTTTTTGAAGTTCCTAATAATATATGTTATGCAATAATTTTTTTGTAAAAACATTTGGAGCTGGCGGTGCTGAACCAATAATTTCCGCGCCATTAAAAATGGCTTTATCTGATCTCAGATATGGTTAGAAGTCCCATGCTTCCTTTTCCCTTAAAAAATGCGCATTTTTGGTGAAGTCGTCTGCAATCATCAATCACATAGCGAAATACATGTCCAACTCTACAACTGGTAGCCGCGGATGACCACGAAAAAGCGGCTACAAAACATCATCACCATATAACTCACCCGATCGATTGATTCCCTGAGACCCTGACTATCTCCTTCAGAGCTCACCACACAAGCAGACCACGACCATGGAAGAAGCAAATATGCAGAGCACCATCGTGCTTTACACATGGATGGTCAGGGGCCACCTCCACCCCATGACGCGCCTCGCCCACCACCTCGCGGGGCTCAGCGTTCCTGTCACCGTTGCTGTCGCCGACGTTCCGTCTACAGGCAGCTCTTCTGACACCATCGCTCGTCTCGCCGCCTCTTACCCTTCCATCCGCTTCCACTTGCTCCCGCCGGCAGCCACCCGCTCCGTGGACAAGGCTGACCCCGACGACGATCCGTTCATCGCCCTCATCGCCGACCTCCGCGCCACCAACGCTGCCCTCCTCGCCTTCCTGAGGTCCATCGGGTCCGTCAAGGCTCTCGTGACAGACCTCTTCTGCGCGTACGGCTTTGACGCCGCCGCGGAGCTCGGCGTCCCGGCCTACGTGTTCTTCGCCTCAGGCGCGTCGGTCCTCGTGGCCTACCTGCACATACCCATGATGCGTTCCGCCGTGTCCTTCGGGGACATGGGGCGAAGCTTGCTGCACTTCCCTGGAGTTCACCCGATTCCGGCGTCCGACTTGCCGGAAGTGCTGCTCGATCGCAACAACGGCCAGTACAGGACGTTTCTTGCCCTCCTCCAGCAGCTGCCGGTAGCACGCTTTGAATAAACTGAACTTTGATACGTGGACAGACTACTTCATATATCAATACATTCTAAGAATAGATTATATAGTAGGCCAGGTGGTTTATGAAGAATTAATTGTCTGGAGGACTTGAACACCTTAATTAATTAGACAACTGAGTACTGGGTTAAATATCCGCAAAAAGAAGTTTAACTACCGGTAGCAGTAGTTTGCTTCTGGACCATGAGCGACCACGCAAATGAAAGAATTTTATTGGACGCATGCCACATGGGGCCCCCGCTGACTACCAAATGGCAGTTCTAGCATTTTCCCTAATGCAGTGGTCCTCTCACGAAGCCTCTAGCGACTTCATCATTGGGAGTCCACGAACGCGGGAATTTGGGTGGCGAATCCAAGCTCTCACAACCGTTGGATTATATGACGTTTGGTCCGATGAACGGCAGATAGAAGCGCAAAAGGATAAATCAACGGCTTAGATTTCTCTAAACGTGTGCTGGCAGGAAGACTGTGGAGATGAATCTAAATTCAAAAAATCGTGCACTATATAGTGGTATAGATATGGACAAAATGAAGTTGCAATCAGCGACGCCAAAAAAGAGTTTCCCAATATTTATTTCACTTGCTTATCTATAAATCTATAATATATCAGAAATTCGCTTTAGAGCTCGAGCTATATGCAGCATGATTTTTTTTTTCAAAATTTGAGAAAAACAACATTTCAGAGTTTTTAAAAAACTGAAAACAAAATCTTAGATGTGTTAGGATATGTATGTTAGATATAGACTAGGACTTTACATTATTGACTTTACATCATTTTACACTATAAGTCTCTACCTTTTTTTCGATAAAGAGTACATATTAATATTGTGAAGATACCAATTACACCCAGGCTATACAACAACAAGTGCCCTAATGGCATTACGGATGCACACAGCCAAAAAACATAAGAAGAATTACAAAAAAGAAAAAGTTTCGCTAGAGTGATCTATTCCTTGTAGCAACAGTACAACCATCACCAAGACAACATCAGAAGTTCAGTTTCTCCAAAAGTGACGCCTCCAAGAAGGAAACAGTGCACAAGCACCGTCGTCGCCCGATCATAGTCATAGGTTTTCACCTTGGAGAAAGTGCCCGCTCACAAAACATTGCCTTCAGCAAGGCCATTGTCAGATACAACCAATTAAGGCCAGATCTTCGATTTCATCCTGCAAGGTAGGACTCTGAACTCCTCTTGTGTAGTCGCCCCCACTAGCATACCGCTGCACCAAGTCACGGACCGCCAAGCCAATTCCTCAGCACCACCCACACTCGAATCACCTTTTGCTAGTCCTCAGATCTCGATTCCCATGACATTCTTCGTCAGCACCATGGAACGAGAACATGCCCCATGATATTAACAGCCAGCAAAGCTTTA
Source organism: Dactylis glomerata (assembly GCA_007115705.1). Taxonomy (NCBI): domain Eukaryota; kingdom Viridiplantae; phylum Streptophyta; class Magnoliopsida; order Poales; family Poaceae; genus Dactylis; species Dactylis glomerata. Next base: position 1,023,083 of record QXEO01001691.1, on the reverse strand, counting down.
ATGCGCTCCCTCTGAAACCAAACGGCGAGAGAAAAAACATGGATGCGCACGACCGAATCCCACCCGATCCAGCGATCTCTAGGCATGAATTGCCTAGGGGAGTTGGCGACGGAGCCTTCCGAAACACGCCACTACAACCAGATCAATGAATACATGCATCAGACAGATCTTCGTCTTGGCGTGAGAGAAATCCTAGGACGGCCACCATTATTCGATCCAAGGCCAGCTGCCCCCACGCCACCAGCCGGAAGTAGAGGAGAAGATGATCCTGCAAGTTTTCGAAACAACCCACACGGATCAAGCATGCAGCCGCCATCGCAGCTGCAGATCCAGCTGATCCAAGAAGGCCCGCTGCAGCCGCCGCCCGCCATGGCAGCTACGCGTTCGCGCCTCTAATGAAATCCTCGGATCCGCGCCTCAGCGCCACCCCCATGACACATCTTCCTCTACATGCCGCCTACCGCACGCGCCCGCCGCCACGAGATCGCCGCTTCACCTTGTCGCCGTTGCATGCCTTCTTTGCCCTCTGCTGTTTGGCAAGACGGGCGCCGCCACTGCCACCAGCACTAGCGGCGGCAGCGACCAAGGAGATGGCCGGAGGATGTGGCGGCTAGAGTTGGTTTGGGGCCTCCGGTGTCGCCCAAGCGGAGGCGACACGGGAGGATTGCTCGCCGTGTAGGAGAGGATGGAGGCGGTTGCGATCTGGACTCCCGTGTACTCCATATATACCCCATAAAGATCAGATCAAAAACCTGCTATAGGGGTTTGTTCTTCGCATAGTCCACACGGTCGGGAGGTTGAAGATGAAAGGCATCTCAAGGATTTCGATGTAATTTTTGTTTTATTGAGGTGTTTTGTATTGTTCATTGTTTCTTTTAATGCCATAGTCCTATTTGCAAAAAAAACTATATATACGCCTAGAGTCCTTTGTTGAGTGTTGTCTTCATCTTTTTGTTGTCACAACAGATAAGATCTCAAGGGAGCTAGTTGAGGACTTGAGGTGCTTGTATCAAGCAGATGCATGGTTGAGCCTTGAGTTTTTCATTGAGTGTTGTCATTATCTTGATGTTGCTATGCCAGAAGTTGCTTGCATCAAGCAGATAGTTGCGCCTTGAGTCCTTCGTTGATTGTTGTATTTCAATGTTGTCGTTGTTGCATCAAATAGACATGAAGTAACGTCGGTTGAATCTTGCCTTAAGTAAGTGATTTGTTCCTTGCGTCTCTTCGTGTAGTGTTGTCTTCAACGTAGTTGCGGCTACAACAGATGGTACACAAATTAGAGGTACATTTAGGAGAATTTTTTATTGAAGACATGATAAGCCAAGAGTATTAATTTAGGTGATAGGGAAGACCAACATATTTTCTTACCTGGTGTGTGGAATTTAAATTTTCACCTAGGATTCAAGTTGCAGAAAATAAAATCATGAGTAGAGATAAACTCAGGGCAGCACGTATGCAAAAACCTTTATAGTGTGAGCCATGCAAGGAAATTGAATATGTGTAGTATCTCTTGTTTGAGTGTACTGGGATGATGTTTTTGAAACTTTTGATATTCGTGTCACTGGCTTTGAATCAGTTGCAACCAAGTGGCTTTGTAATACGAGATTTCTGCAATTTAGTATAGTTAATTCTGCCATCTCGTGGGGCGTATGGAACAATAGAAATAATCTTGTATTTAACAAGGTTAGTTGGATTAACACGAAACACATGTGACGTGTGGTTCTGACTACCGTGAGAAACCGGAATTCGGGTGCCTTTCAAATAGGTGGAAGGTGGGAAGATCGCCCAGTTCATGGACCTAATGATCCCGAAGATGAAAAACCCTTTGAGTGCTGAAGGTGCAGAACATGGTGGTTGGGCATTTACTGGAATACTGAAGATACATCCAGAGGAGGATTATTTTATCCATGTGGTGATGTGAAGCTGGGATCCATGGTATGTGTCCTTTCGAAGAAAAGAGCTAGATGATGTTTTGGTTTGGTAGGAGCAGTGTCTTAGTATGGTATCGATATTTGTTTAGTCATTTTGGTCGGGTTCTGTAATAGATTTGGCCTGAGGGCAGCTCGTACGATGCCGAAGTAGTTTGTAGAGCCATAGGAAACAGTGGAGGATCTAGAAATTCACTGCGTCCCAGACCACCTTCAGGACTGTAGCTACAATGCCTCGAATAGCCCTGCTTAAGTGCATCGACAAGCCTTAGTATCGCCGCCGCACCCCGGGCCCTGGTTGTCAGGGCCTGGATCCGCCCCTAATAGGAAAGACTATGTTGGTTTTGTTTCTGAAGGGAATGGAGTCGAGAGAGATCCCTATTCATCTAAATAATGTCTATTGCAAAAGATTTTTTGTATACCGAAGCAAAGAAGGCGCGGCAAAACAATGCAAGCACACTATAGTTCTCAATACTCCTAGGTGCATGGACGGTGCAGAAACTCTATTGCATCAATTGTGTAGCGAACACTATAGAAGGATCTTTGGGTATCTTGCATTAACACCCGAGGTGGCCTATCGGTGGAGCATATAGCGGAATTCTATAAGCTTTGGGAGATGCTTGAAGGAGTCCAGAAGCATCACGGCGTGCCGAATGTGATCACTTGGAAGTTTGGAAAGAACCGGATTTACATGGCCTCTTCAGCTTACAACATGCAATTCGTGGACCATACTGTATCTCTTATGTTTTAATGGTATCGAGACCGTGGGCTTCTCCAAAATGCAAGAGATTGGCTTGGCTTGTCACACAAAACCGCATTTTTGATGACGAGTAAGCTTTTTAGGCGGGGGTGAACTTGATTGCAATCAAGTTCAAAAATCGGTTGCTCACCTTCTCTTTCAGTGCCGTTTCTCCCGCGATTTTTTTTTATATTGCACTTTTTTTCAGCTTTTTCAAATGTAGCATTAATTTGTAGCTAATTACAAAACTAGGACACCGTTTTAACCGCCGGACGCGAGAAGGCGGAATTGTATCTGGCGAACGCGAGAAGGCGGAATCGTATCCGGCGGATACGAGTAGCTGGGGGGCCCGCATACTGGCAGGTGTGGGCAGGCCTGGCCGCATGCAGTCGCATCCGCCGGATGCAATAGGCTGGCGCCGGCTACACGCACCCGACCGTCGACCATTTGTGTGTGTTTTAGGCAACGCTCACCCGAGAACATGATATTTTCAGTAATTTGAAGTGTTTTAAGTCGCGACAAAAATTTCGCAAAGTTTATCTATTAGTAATAATTCTGAATATATATTGGAAGAAACATTTATATTAATATAGAAAGTGCGTGATACATCGGTATTACATACCGCAAACAAAAATATAGAAAATGCGTGATACATCGGTCTTACATACCGCAAACAAAAATATAGAAAGTGCGTGATATAGAGGGAAATAATAGGCGGGAAAGAACGAGCGGAAAAGAATAGGCGGGAACAAATAGTCGGAAATAAATCATGACAAATATATGTGTCTCATACATCATCAGATAGTAGTACAATGAGAACCAGAAACATGCTTAGAAATATATGTCTAATACGAATGTGCATACAAATTATTAGGATACAAAGATACAAAGATCACAAAGATCATCGACGGCGCGGAGCACGTGGTGGTCCTCATGGCGGAGGCGTGGTCCATCCATACCTGTTAGGGGCCGCTCGATAGTACTGAGTGCTCTCGACCTCCTGGTTGTCGGTCTGTGACTGCTGTGTGGGATCAGGTGGAGGAGTAGTAAGCAAGGCCATATAACCACCCATAGGGTCCGAGTTAATATCGATGTCACCAGTCATCCAAGTTGATCCCTGCATATGCGACGTCCCTCCCTGTGCTGTAGCGTGCAATGCAACAAAATATATTAGGAAATTACGGCTATGTATAACTTAAGAAATACAACAACTGTGAACTACACGTACCTTCTGGCATGGCCATCTGTGGAGTATAACCAAAAATCTGCGACGCTATGCCTCCATACTGCGGCTGGCTCAAGTAGTCATACTCCGGCTGCTGCACATGGCCTGAACCTCCAGCCTGGTAAGGATCAGGCTGCTGCTCGTGCTGCCAAGCTGAACCTCCAGCCTGATCAGGAGCAGGCTGCTGGTGAGGCCCAGCTGAACCTCCAGGCTCTTAAGGATCAGGCTGCTGCTGATGCTGCCAAGCTGAACCTCCAGCCTGATCAGGAGCAGGCTGCTGGTGAGGCCCAGCTGAACCTCTAGCCTGGTAAGGATCAGACTGCTGCTGATGCAGCCAAGCTGAACCTCTAGCCTGGTGGAGTAAATAGAACATAGCTTCTTCTCCATCTTGCCCAGAAAGGTGACAACAGGTTGGCGTGGAATTAGAGACGCCGTAGACTGAGATCATGCGAAGTGGTAAATTTCATTAGCGGCTCCGTGAACCTCATCGGCCTACAAAAATTGAACAAAAAATAATGTGTACGATTAGCTACAAAATAGAGAGTTTAGCATATCAACATTTAATTGTAATAACTTACAGCTAGTATTCTTGAGCCTGCTAACGATCCCATCCTAAGAACACCATTAACATCCTCTTGAATTCCCCAATACGCATACTCTGAGGATCAGTGAACTCCACCTCATGATACTCAAAGTCACTAAGATCAGCTCCAGCATCACTGCTACGGACCGCACCGTACCCATAATGAATAACAAATCTAACTAATCCAGACATGACTCCTGCTACATAAAAAATCCTACTTCCGTCAACTACACCGCTAAAATATATATACACAAAATTACACTACCACCATTTCAGAATAAGATTTTTACCCTCGTAGCGTGCGAATCACCACCTCAATACTTGCTCACGGTACACCACTTCAAACGCACCGGAATCAACAAGAACACTATAACCTAGAGAATACAAAAACAACATCATTAACGCTATATAATACAACAAGAACACTAGAACACCTACAAAATTTTTTAACACAAACTACATCTACATGCCACTATACGCACCATAATTATTTCTCCATAATTAAGTCTATATCTCTACACCGCTAAACTATATCAACAAAAAATACACGACCACCGTATGATATTAATATTTTACCCTTGAAGCTTGAAAATCACCACATTGCAACAGCCTCACGTCACACCTCTTCTGCAGCTATGAAATCAACCTGTAGAACACAAGAACAACAAGAACAATATCAAGAACAGATGAACAGCTACAGGAAAACTAACACCAACTACACCAAAATGCGATGAAATGAACCAACGAAATTTATCTATAAGCTAACCCATATGTAGATCGGGCTATCCTCTACTTCTTGCAACAAATCTCACTAAATTTGATCAAGAAATGGTCTTAAAATCGAAAGAAAACTGATTTGGGAAGAAGAGGCTAAGTTGAGAGTTTGAGCTGCGCGAGTGAGGAAGAGAGAAACTGAGTGAGTGAGTGAGAGAGAGGATAGCACGGCACGAGTGCGGTCGATTTAGCCAGGTCCGCGGAGGTATCGCACCCGCCGGGCGCGACAGGTGAGATTCCTGTCGGCCGGATGCGACAGGACCTTTCGCGTGCCTCGAGGCACTGCCGGCATGCGGGGAAAAGCAGAAACAAAAGTTCTCGCGTCCGCCGGATCCGATAAGTGGCTAATCGCGTCCGCCGGTTTCGATAAGCACTAGTCACATCCGCCGGATAAAACGGTGCCCTAGATTCCAAATTACTGACCTAATCATACTACTTCCGTAAATGCTGCAAAAAAGTGTATTATTAAAAAAAAATCGCGTTTCTCCCAGCGTATTTGGACAAATTTGTGGGATTGGTGTTGGCCCATAGACATACATTCCGCAACAATGGATCGCGATTCAAACCTTTAAATATTGGTGGAGAGATGTGATCCAGAAAAAAAGAGGGCAATCGAGGAAGGCTTTGACTTCTCTTGCGGTACTTGTATCACAGAAAATTTGAAAAGAGATAAATGCTCGGGTTCTTACAAAGCAAGCTTCCACCAAAGCAAGGTTCCACTGTAAACATGCTCTAAATGAAGATCACAGATGAGGTAGCTTTCTAGAGCCTTGCTAGGGAAAAAAGCACTTAGCAATATCATGCCGCGAAAGTAGACATTTTATTTTCTATGGTCTTAGTTTCTTGCCAAAACTTGGTTTGTCATACCACTTAAACTTCCGGAATCTCAAACGAGAGCCCGGGCTACAGGTAGCATGTTGAATGTTTTATGTTTTCATTTTTGCACCTTTGTAATTTCAAAGTAAGGAATTTCAAAAAATTCTAAAATAAATATGTGGACATTGTCAATGTTGTACTCTATCATTGCGTAAATTTTTAGAACAAAATACATTGTATTTTGGGCTTAATAAAAATAATAAAATCTCACAAAAAGAAAAAAAAAGAGTTTTCAACGTACTGTTTATCACTGTTCATACATGATAAAAATTTAACTTGTTTTTTTGCTAAGCCTAAAATACGGCAAATATCGTTCTGAAAATTTACACATTTATCGAAAACAACATTATCTACGTCCTAGTATTTTTTTTTTCCAAAAAATTTGAGATGTCTAGATTCGAAATTTTTAAGGTCCAAAATCTGGCCTACATGGAGCCCGATCTCCAAAAGGCTGCTCTCTTAAAATTCTTTTTAACCAATGAAAATAGCAAATCTGTTGCCATGTTTTTAAACAACACTTTAGAGAGGACAGTGTGTAACAGCTAAACTCGATGCGGTGCGTGACGACAGCGAAACATCTGCAACCACTGCATCACTCCATCGCTAAGCCTGGTCATAGTGCATAGTATCATATAGTATTATCATATATACGATACTAGTATATGATACTACTTCTATAATGGATAGTATCATATTATAGTATCATAATTTTGTTATATTTATTGATTTGTAGAATCTCAATACAAAACAATGTATAAGATTTATCTAGCATTAAATTTTCTTGTAATATGTGCTATGATATAATATCTACCTATGATACACTAATCCTCTCTCTCTTTCTTAATTAGTTGCCACATCACCATTTTAGTAGGTCTAAGATGTATGATACTAGCTAAGATACAAGCACTATGGCTAGCCTAAACACTTCTATTTTGGTTGTAGCCGCCTCCCATGTGTCATCATCAATTAAGTGCATGGCCTGCCGTTTGTCGCCCACGACTTCGCAACACCACGACAAGCATATCTTGCTTTTACATTATTTGTTTTGGTTGCTCACTACATATACCATGTGATCGGCAAGCTTCAGCCTGCACCGAGTCCCTCCTTCAGTTTCATGACACAATCAGGAAAGCAGAAAATTAGAACACAACCACGCAAGCAATGGGAAGCACCGTCGTGCTATACACATGGATGGTCAGGGGTCACCTCCACCCCATGACGCAGCTCGCAAACCACCTCGCCGGGCAAGGCGTTCCCGTCACCGTCGCCGTCGCCGATGTCCCGTCTACAGGTGACTCCTCGCAGACCATTGCCCGCCTCTCTGCCTCCTACCCTTCGGTGTCCTTCCACCTGCTCCCGCCGGCAACAGCCCGTTCCGCGGACGCCGCCGACGACCCCAACGCCGACCCTTTCATCACCCTCATCGCCGACCTCCGCGCCACAAACGCCGACCTCCTCGCCTTCCTCAGGTCTCTCCCGTCCGTCAAGGCTCTCGTCGCCGACTTCTTCTGCGCGTATGGGCTCGACGCCGCCGCGGAGCTCGGCGTCCCAGCCTACGTGTTCTTCACCCTTTGCGCGTCGGCTCTTGCTACCTTCCTGCATATCCCCGTCATGCGCTCCGCCGTCTCATTCGGGGAGATGGGGCGCTCCTTGCTGCACTTCCCAGGAGTCCACCCGATTCCGGCGTCCGACCTGCCTGAAGCCCTGCTCGATCGAGACAACAGGCAGTACAGCACCATTCTTGGTCTCTTCGAGCAGCTGCCCAGAGCGACGGGCATACTGTCGAACACTTTCGACTGGCTGGAGCCCCGTGCCGTGAAGGCCATAAATGACGGGACTCCTCGCCCCGGTGAGCCGGTGCCGAAGCTGTTTTGCATCGGTCCGTTGGTCGGCGAGGAGAGAGGAGGCAATACAGACCACGTCGAATCCCTAAATTGGCTGGACAAGCAGCCGGCCGGGAGCGTGGTCTTCCTGTGTTTCGGGAGCGCGAGCTCGGTGCCGACGGTGCAGCTGAACGAGATCGCCGTGGGGCTCGAGAGGAGCGGGCACGCGTTCCTCTGGGCCGTGCGCGCGCCTGTCGCCACGGAGGCCGACTCCACCAAGCGCTTTGAGGGGCGGGGCGACACGGCGGCGGAGGCGCTGCTGCCGGAAGGGTTCTTGGACAGGACACGGGGACGCGGGATGGTGATGTCGTCCTGGGCGCCGCAGGTGGAGGTGCTCCGGCACCCGGCGATCGGCGCGTTCGTGACCCACTGCGGGTGGAACTCCATCATGGAGGCGGTCACAGCGGGAGTGCCCATGCTGTGCTGGCCGATGTATGCGGAGCAGAGGATGAACAAGGTGTTCGTCGTGGAGGACATGAAGATCGGGGTGGCCATGGAAGGCTACGACGAGGTGATCGTGAAGGCTGGGGAGGTGGAGGCGAAAGTGAGGCTAGTCATGGAGACCGAACAAGGGAAGGAGATCACGGAGAGGACGAAGCTGGCGAAACAGATGGCCGCCGATGCGCTGGATTCCGGTGGATCGTCAACGGAAGCGTGCGCTGACTTCATCAACAGTCTGAGCATTTCCACGCACCACTGAATCCGTCCAGCGTCAAGACAAAGCTCTAGTGCACTGACTTCATCAACAGTTCGTTGGCTTTTTCTTATGTAGTGAGTGCAATGAAGGAGTGTATGTGATAGTTCAGTGCAAACTGTGGAACATATCTTCTTGTTTGATTTTCTGTAAAGCTACAACATTCAGACTCCAGACCAACAACCGTGGCATTTCTCGATAGTACCAGAAGGCAGTAGCCATGCAAAACAGAAGAACAACCGTATTATTTACAAGATTCACTTCAGATTCAGAAATTGAGATGTTTATCACGTCATAAGACAGTTTTAGGGAGTGAGGCTAGCTCAATTGCAAGGAGACGTTAAAGCCTCCTTTGATTTGTAGGATCTTCTCAGGAATTTTGTAGGATTTAGAACCTGTAGATTTTTTCTTTAGATAGACTTTAATTCATGGGATTGTATCCTGATACAATTATTATTGTTAGAACCGCGAGAGTATTTTCATAGGAAAGCTAACCTGAGCTCCGACCTCATGAAAAAATCCTGCAGGGAAAGAAAAGGTGCGTTAGCTTGTTCCTATGGTTTTTCTTTTTTGAACATAAGGGATTTCTGTGGTTTTTCTTGGTTGCAATCAAACAGCCATTTGTTTAGGTTTCAGTGTCCATATGATTCAGTTGTGGTGGGCACTCCCATCCTTCCTATTTTCTAGTCCTTTGGTTTTCCTTCCCTAAGAATTAAAGGAGACCTAATGCACAAATTTAACATTTGGACTCAAATTTTAATGCATGCGAGTTTGAGTTCTTATTTATTATTGAGAATTGGACTTGGTGCATGATGAAGATTAACATTGCGGCACCGCTAGTATGTATCCTTGAGTACTGGTTTGGTGTGTAACAAAAGTTGGAATTCTCATGCTCATACTCAAAAGGTTGTGTGCATACCCATGACCCATTAGGTGATAAAGTTGGATAAGGTGAAATCTCTCCTAATACCTCCTTTCCTAAATAAAATATTAATTCTACCAAAATATTTTATATTGTGGAACATGGGTAAGAAAATATTAAGCTACGTAATCATCACGTGAAAATAAGGCACGGACATAAGTTCCGACTGAGCATCGCGCATCTAGGCAGCTCGAGGACAAAACCCTAGAAATTGTCCTCCCCGTCCTCTCTCTTCATCGATGTTACACCTACTGTAAGGGTAAATTGCCTCTAAGTGTGTTTTTGGTAATTAATGACAATCTCTATGGACTAATGTTTTTATTGAGCCTTTTGTGAAGGAATTGTTCATAGGAATTGCTTGAAAACCATGTGTTGGATTCAAGGCTTGGATGTCGTGAAGATAAAGATTTATCTTAAGTATTGGCATCAAGATCATTGAATAGAAGAGATGAATCCAATATGATCAAGAAGAAGAAATAAATATGTAGTTCTTGTGTGGAACTCAAGTAATTTATGCTCTAGCTTATGTGTTAAGCCAAGGAGTCTCAAGATCTTGAGAGTTTGGTTACAAGAGAAGAATTCAAGATATGGCTCTATGTCGAGGTCATGATGGTCTCATGAGTTGAGATATGATTGACTAATACCTAGAGTATGCAATCAAATGAAGAATTCTTTATGTGGCTCAAGATATTGTGATAGAACATGAGAAGATTCAAGGTTCACCAAGACAAAGATGAAAGATGGGTTTCTAGTTTGGTCAACACATGAAGCATAAGGAATGTGCCACATGGGACCAATCGGTCTTGTGGTATGGTATGGTTTGTCAATTATGCTTTGTGAACTAACCCATTACATATGTGTGTTTGTGTTGTCTATGTGGGTTAGGTATTGTGTCATGGATTTGCATCACTAGTGAGAGTTCATATAGCCCATGAAAGGATGACATCAAGTGGTGGTTGTCATCAAGGTTGAGAAGTGCAAGTTTCAAGATAAGCATCTCGAGAATATCATATGCTTGAAGCTTGTCATCCATTTGGTGATAATGGAATTGTGAAGACATGCCTTAGTGTAGGTATCCCATAGTGGTGTATGGGGGAGCATATTGGAAGTCTTCACAAAGGAACAATGATCAAGTGAAGCATTCTGGCTTGATGGAAGCATGAAGCATCGTCATCAAGATCAAGCGGGATGCAGAAGGCAAAGGTTTGTCCTTGCTAGGTTTTTCCTTTTACCGGTCTCAAGGTGTTTGTTGGGAGACCGGGTTATAGGATAGATAGCCGCACTATCAAGAGGGGCTTTCGGTTGGGTAACTTGATCACATCGTCTTAGGGAGCTCAATCCTTTGCATATTTTGCTTCTCCCTACTTTGCTGCTTATTGGTGTTTCTCTTTTTGAGGTTCTTGAGCTTGTTGTTAGCTTTCCAACAAGTCCAAGTTTATTAAAAACGAAATTTGTATGCATCTCTTATTGCGTTTTCGGGTTTGGAGGATTTACCGGTTCTTTCCTATGGGAGGTTCTCACCTCTCCTTATTTGATTTTTTACCTCTTTCTAATTCTTCGGCTTGATGTGGTTCATTGGATAGGTCTTTTTCTTAGCTTTTCAAAAAGCCCAAGTTTGCTAAAATCGGAGTCCGGACACAAAAGTTATGACCGTTTTCATCTTCCGAGTTTTTCAAATTGGTGCAAATCCGGTGGCGCCGAGATTTTTACCGGGAGGCCGGTTTCGGGCCGGCAGCGCCGAGCTGTACACCGGCCGGTCCGGCGCACAGCCCGGCGGCGCCGGGGAGGCCAACTTTTACGCCAATTCTGGACCGAGAACCCCACCAGAACACAAAACCGGTTGGGGCCCGGTGCTTGTACCGGGCGGTCCGGCGCAGAGCCCGGCGAGACCGACTTTTGACCAGTTTTTGGCCGAGTTTTGCCCCCAACGGCCCTATTTCGATTTGCTATAAAAGGGTCTTCTTCCCCAATGGTTTTCTAGGGTTTCTAGTGTGTTCTTGAGCTTTTCTCTCACCTCCATTGTTGAACCTCTTGAGCTTGCTCCCTCTCTCTTCCCTCCAATGATTCTTGCATATTTTTGAGGGATTTGGAAGAGGAGATCTAGATCTACAACTCCACCAATCAATTCCTCCTCTAAGTGAGGGGAACCCATTGGATCTAGATCTTGAGGTCATTGGTTGACCTCCACCCTTGTTCTTCCTCTCTAACTCCTCCATAGCATTTATTGCCTTGGTGGGATTTGGGAGAGAAGGATTTAAGCACTTCCCCTTGTGTTCTTGCTTTGCATCCTTGCATAGTGTTGAGCTCTCCATTACGATTTGTTCGAGTGAGATACCGTGAGCTTGTTACTCTTGGAGGGTGACCTCCTAGTTGGCTTGGCGGTTGGTGCCTCGGTGACCTCTTCGTGGAAGATGGTGAAGAGGCCCGGGCTTCCCCTTCGTGGGAGTTGTGAAGTGGTTGTGGAGCTTGCCATCTCCAGAGTGGAGGAAAAGCTAACCATAAGAAGGGGTCCCTAACTTCGTGGGGGACTCGGAGAAGAAGGTGAGCCTTCGTGGCGTTCGGGGGCCTTCATGGTTTCCCGCATCTCTCCAACGGTGATTAGCTTACTTTATGTAAGTGAACATCGGGATACATCTTCGTCTCCGCGTGCCTCGGTTATCTCTATACCCGAGTTTATTTCCTTGTGATAGCCTTCGTGCTTGAAGTACTTATATCTTGTTTATCACGTGTGAAATATATCTTGTGCTATCTTGCTTATCTCTACTTGTTATTGGTGCACTTAGTTGAGCCTAGCATATTTAGGTTTTGTGCTTGAAGAAAATAAACGTTAGTTTAATTCTGCATTCCTTCAAGCCAATTCCGTAATTGTTTTAAAACACCTATTCACCCCCCCCCCTCTAGGCGACATCTCGTCCTTTCAATTGGTATAAGAGCAAGGTCTCTCCTTGTTTAGGCTTCACCGCCTTGAGAGTAAAGATGTCGGCTAGTTATTTAGTGCACAATGACACATTTATTTTTGATGGCACAAATTATAACTTATGGAGAAATCGCATGCTTTGCAATCTTTGGACTTTGTGTCCAAATATAGAGCGATTTCTAGATGTAGGCTTTTCTCCTCCAATGGATCCTCAAAGTCTATCTATAGAGGATGAGAAAAATTTACATCTAGAAGCTCAAGTATTTAATGAAATTTTATTTTCTGTGAGCTCCATAGTTTATGTTTGCTTGATGGGTTCAAAGTGCAAGACGTCTCATGAGATATGGACCAAGCTAGAAGAGTCATTTGGTGGGTCCATTTCTCTTGAGGTTGAAAGTGAACCCAAGGAGCTCTCTTCACCTTCACATCATGAAGAGCTCCAAGTTGCTTCCACATCCGGTCGTGATGTTTGTTCAAGTTCTTCCACTTCACCAACATGTGACTTGTCACAAGGTAATGATATGGTGAGTGAAGAAATCATATGTGATGATGGTAGTCTTGTTCTTTGCACCAATGATTCTATCTCTATAAATCCTAATGGTGTAGAGAGTTTAGACCTAAACACTTCTTGCAAGAAATTATTTACTCATTCTTGTGTTAAAGGTCCTTGCATATCTCCTAAAATTTGCTTGATTAAATTTTGTGATGATATGCTTGTTTCTAGTTGTGACCATACTCAAAATGATTCTATTTTCTCTAGTTGTTGTATGACTAACCATGTAGAGGAAATTAAAGAAAAATTAGGTCACATAATTAAAGAAGAAATCAATAGAGGAACCAAGAAGGTTTCTATCAAGAGAAGGCAATGCTATGAATGCCACGAGTATGGACATCTCGCAAGAGCTTGTCCTACACTCAAAAATAAAAAATATGCTTCAATTGATGTTCCCTCATCATCTACCCAAGTTCACATGTGTCTTATGGCAAGCGGCTCAAAGGTAACTCCTACTTTGAATCCCGACACATTTCTTTATGATGAGAGTGATGATGATGATGATGATAATGAAGCTCTCTTGCATGAGATGGGAATTGTGTATGCCTCTCTTCGTGGTAATAATGATGCTCGTGCTAAAGTCGAACACTTAATGGAAACCTTGTTTGACCACAAGGAGACCATTAAGGAATTGAACTCCCTCGTTAATGAGGGGAAACGGAGATTCAATCTCCTCAAGCAAGAGCTATCCGAAGAGAAGCATACTAATTCTTCCCTATCTCAATCTATTAAATATTATGAGCTTACAAATGCTAAATCTATTAATGATGCTTATGCTACTAACTCTACTTCTTGTGAAGCATCTATATTAAAGGAGAATGTTGAGCTAAGGGCTCAACTTGAGTTGCTAACAAGCAGTTATAAGAAATTGGAGGAAAGCCATGAAAAGCTCTTGGGCTCTCATGAGGATCTCCTAATCTCTTATAATGGGCTAAAGTTAGCTCATAAGGTAAGTATCACTAAGAAAACATCTTGTGAGCCTCATTTGGATATTAGCACTACTTTTAACCAAAATACTATATTATCTTGTGCTAGTCCTAGTAATTTGTCTAGGTAAAATATTTCTACATCTTGTGATGAATTACTTGCTATGCCTTGTTGCTCTAATAATGAAGCTTCTACTTCCTCTAGTACTTGTATTACTACTAACCTTGTAGAGGAAATCAAATAGCTCAAGGCCCAAGTCACTAGTTTGGAGAAAGACTTGGAGAAGCGTCATGAAGTAAAATCCACACTCGATAATTTTTTGAGTGTGCAAAAATCCCCAAATGACAAGAGTGGACTTGGATTCAACTCCAATGACAAGAACAAGTCCAAGAGCAACAAGAAGAAGAAGAAGGGCAAAGACCATGTCAAGAATTTGTCCAAGATTGTTTGCTTCAAGTGCAAGATTGAAGGGCATCATGTGAGATCTTGCCCATTGAAGAAGAAGCACTTGAGTTAGAAGCAACAAGGGAAGCGGCCACAAGGTCAAGCTCAAGAGCGACCTCAAGTTGAAGATAGGCCACTTCCCAAGAAGAAATCGGATGAAGCTTCCCAAATCAAGAAATCAACAAAGAAGAGAAAGGGAAGCACTTGTTGCTATATTTGCCGTGAGAAGGGGCACTTTGCTTCTTCATGCTTAAGAGGTACCTTATCTAATCCTATCATTGTTGATGATGATTATTCTCTTAGGAAAGATAAGGATGGCAATGTGTTTGCCAAGTTTGTTGGAACTCAAAGTGGTGCCAAGAAATGGACCATTTGGGTTGCCAAGCCTATTGTGACTAACCTCTTAGGACCCAACTTGGTTGGGGACCAATAAGCTAAAACTTGATCAATAGGTGCTTGTGGAGGGCATTGGAGACTTGGCTACCTCATGAAGAATTAAGGGATCTTACTTAATTTTTATTTCATCAAGCCAAGTCATTGACACTATCATTTTATATCCAATGTGCCTCTTTGTGGTAACTTGTACTTAACCTCTTTACATTGTAAGTTACTTGCCCCTTTGCATGTTTTGGTTTTGTACCAAGTATGTGTTTGTATATGTTGTTCCTTATACCTACTTATCTTGTGTATTCAAGTAGGTGTTGGTTGTTTGGCACATCATATACTTATGTGTTTGCTTCGAGCCTCTAATGCATCTTGATGGTATCTTATTTGGCTCTTATTGAGTGATTAATGAAACATCCCATTTTGGGGGAGTGATTTGCCATTGGCACCTCACAATCCTATAAATGTGTGCACATGAGTAATACCACTTAGTATTGATATTGCAAGATTATCTAGTCACTATGTGGTATGCCATGCTCATGAGAAATTCAAATTCTATATCTCCATTAATTATCTCTTGTTGGATTTTATTTGCCTTTTGTTGAAAAGAATTTAATACCACATTATGGGGGAGTAATATGCCTTGTGCACATCACAAGCCTAGGAAATGTGAACATTTGAGGTTTTGCCATTTAGAGTTGATATTGTGAATTATCTTGTTCCTAGGTGGCATGTTTGCTCAAACAAGATCCGTTATTTCTTAAATGATTTTATTGCTCATTTCTTTGATCTTGGTTTGAGAAAGAATTCTTGGTGCGGTTTTACTCAAATATATTTCTCTATATCATAAGTAGGAAACCGTTTGCTTCAAGATACTCTAATCATTGCTTTGCATGATTGTTTGTCTATTATTGGAGCTACCAAGAATCCTTTTTTGTGCATGGTGCTCAAATTGAATATTTAACCATATGCCTTTTATTGTGAAGTTGATCTTGAATATCTTTGCAATACACCACCGGAAAATAATTCCAATATGAACTTCTTGTCTCTGACAATTGGTATTCATATATATATATATATATGTGGTAATTCTTCTTGATCATATTCACCTTGGAATTTGCCTCTTATTGCCCTTATTTCTTTCCAAGAAATTATTTTGACTCCCATTGTCTTATTTGCCTTCTTGAGGATCCTTTTGTGTGACTTTGTCTCATCTCTTGATCCCCATCAAGTGTGTGTTGTTGTAAGACAAACCTTTTCTTTTCGGTACTTGTGCCATTGTGAAAAGTGTAGAGGGTTTGGTTTATTTGTTGGAACCTTGCTATTTTGGGAGTTAGTTATCTCATTCCTTCTTCTATGATTTATTTGCTCGAATGAGATAAATCTTTGAGCATGCTTTTATTTATTTATTCTTTCATGCTCAATAAGTTGTTAGGTTCATTTGTTGAATTTTGTTGAATAAATCATTTGTTGATTTGTTCCATTGATATCATTTGGATAAATAATGTGTTTTACCATACCTTTTATACCTCCTTGTACTCTTGGTGTTTTTGTCTAAATTGTATCTTCCTTGGATCTTGAAAGCTAGGTGCATGCATATTCTCTTTATGTTTAATTTTGTGTCTTAGTTGCTTTCTTTGATCCAATATACTCCCTCCGTTCAGAAATATAAGATGTTTTAGGTTTGTGAAGTGAGTGTATCTAGACATCTTTTAGTGTATAGGTTCGCTCGAATCTATACACTAAAAGATGTCTAGATACACTCACTTCACAAACCTAAAACATCTTATATTTCTAAATGGAGGGAGTATATGCTATACTCCATCAAATCCTAAATGGCTAAGATGTGCATGAAATTCAAATTTCATCTCTAACTATGCACATATTTATATGGAGTTTATCATATGTATTGTGGTTAGTCTAACCACTTTGGACCCAATAAGTTTGGGGACCAAGATTTACTTGAATGTTGTTTTAGGTACATTGGAGATGCAATGGATGCTTGTCTCATTTATAAAGAAGGTGTTGTCACCATATGATTATTGGAGCCAAGCTAGGATGATCGGCGAACTCTTATCTACTTCATCACATCATTGCTATCTCGGTAACAAGTATAATTTTCATGCATACTTTTCTAGCATCCCAACTCTTGTAGGTTGGCTCTTGGCATGATAATATTTATTTGCAAATGTTGTGGTTCTTGCAAAGGTCTTATAAAGAAATCTCTTTATTGTATATGTGAGCATGTTGAGAGGATTGCATATGATGGGGAGTATATAAAATCATGTTTATGATTCACCAATCCCAAATATGCCTTTTTAGCAATTTATTGCATATTAATTCCTCAATGCTCTCTCATGTGCAATATAGATAATGTTGCAAGTTTGTTCCATTATCTATTATGCTTGTTGCCTTTCAAAGCATCCCGACTATCTTTTGATCCCTTATTGCTAGTTGTGATGGCTTTAATGATTTTGCGTGGGGAGTTTATTAATATACCATAATGGAAAATGGAGCCTTGAGCTATATATGCTTTCTAGCAAAGTTATTTGGTATATTCTATGACTCTCTCTTGGATATCATGTCTTCCTTAGTTTCAACTAACCTCTTGTGTATACATGTTCCTTTGTGGATTGTTCATCATGATTTTTTGTCCACTTAGAAATGTATATGCATAAGAGTGTTAATTTCTTCCCTTGATATCCTCGTTCTTTGCCGACCATCTTTCTTATCCAATTTGTTCTTGATGGTGTTGGTAAGAACTTGATTTATGAGTGCTTGTTTATTCTTTATTGCTTCTTCTCGCACTCATATCTCATGAATCTTTTTGGACTAAAGTTCACTTTGATAAGCATATTGATCCTTTTGTATTCTTTCGTGCTCATGTTTTATTTTAAATGATATAGAGGGAGTGAGGATTCCATGTTTGTGCATATTGTATTCAAATGCAACAAAAATTCAAATTTATGCATGAACCTTGGGGAGCTCCCTTATTTCATTTAAAGCAGCTAGTAGCTCTTATCATCACTTCTTCTTGTGTCCAATTGGTTCTTTGGGTCTCTTGATTGCTTGCTTGCTTTATTCGTTGAATCTTCCTTCACTATGTCATCTTTTTGCAATCTTTGATCCTCAATATGGTTTGACTTCCTCCAAATATTGTTAATTTGATAAGTGCATATGATTTCACTCATTTTTATGAGAAATGCACATCTTGGGAAGGAACTCATACTATATTGGCCTTCTAAATTCCTTCATCTATTTTGGTAATCATTGCCAATGGGGGAGAAGTTTAGAGGGTTTAAGGGAAATGGTTTTATACTTAAGTTTGGTTATGCTTAAGTGTTTGCCTTTCATGCATCTCTTCTTTGTTATATGTTTTGCATGGTTGAATATATAGTGTAAACTCCATCGAAGGTTTATCTTGACAATGTATGCAATAAAATTCAAGTTCATCACACATGCATATATTGTGGGGGAGTTTGCTCTATATATTTTGGTTGCACTCACATCAACCATATTTGTTGTACTTTATGTGAGTACAATTGATTTTGATATGCGGTAGTAGCTTTGTGTTACTTGACCATATCAAATACAACCTCTTATATGCAATTTATTCTCGGATAAGTTGCATATTAGTTTCTATCATTCATTATATAAACCCTCTTGTTGAGATTGCAATCAATTACCAAAATGGGGGAGATTGTAAGGGTAAATTGCCCCTAAGTGTGTTTTTGGTAATTAATGACAATCCCTATGGACTAATGTTTTCATTGAGCCTTTTGTGAAGGAATTGTTCATAGGAATTGCTTGAAGACCATGTGTTGGATTCAAGGCTTGGATGTCGTGAAGATAACGATTTAACTTAAGTATTGGCATCAAGATCATTGAATAGAAGAGATGAATCCAATATGATCAAGAAGAAGAAATAAATATGTAGTTCTTATGTGGAACTCAAGTAATCCATGCTCTAGATTATGTGTTAATCCAAGGAGTCTCAAGATCTTGAGAGTTTGGTTACAAGAGAAGAATTCAAGATATGGCTCTATGTCGAGGTCATGATGGTCTCATGAGTTGAGATATGATTGACTAATACCTAGAGCATCCAATCAAATGAAGAATTCTTTATGTGGCTCAAGATATTGTGATAGAGCATGAGAAGATTTAAGATTGACCAAGACAAAGATGAAAGATGGGTTTCTAGTTTGGTCAACACATGAAGCATAAGGAATGTGCCACATGGGACCAATCGGTCTTGTGGTATGGTATGGTTTGTCAATTATGCTTTGTGAACTAACCCATTACTTATGTGTGTTTGTGTTGTCTATGTGGGTTAGGTATTGTGTCATGGATTTGCATCACTAGTGAGAGTTCATATAGCCCATGAAAGGATGACATCAAGTGGTGGTTGTCATCAAGGTTGAGAAGTGCAAGTTTCAAGATAAGCATCTCGAGAAGATCATATGCTTGAAGCTTGTCATCCATTTGGTGATAATGGAATTGTGAAGACATGCCTTAGTGTAGGTATCCCATAGTGGTGTATGGGGGAGCATATTGGAAGTCTTCACAAAGGAACAATGATCAAGTGAAGCATTCTGGCTTGATGGAAGCATGAAGCATCGTCATCAAGATCAAGCGGGATGCACAAGGCAAAGGTTTGTCCTTGCTAGGTTTTTCCTTTTACCGGTCTCAAGGTGTTTGTTGGGAGACCGGGTTATAGGATAGATAGCCGCACTATCAAGAGGGGCTTTCGGTTGGGTAACTTGATCACATCGTCTTAGGGAGCTCAATCCTTTGCATACTTTGCTTATCCCTACTTTGTTGCTTATTGGTGTTTCTCTTTGTGAGGTTCTTTAGCTTGTTGTTAGCTTTCCAACAAGTCCAAGTTCCTTGAAAACGAAATTCGTATGCATCTCTTATTGCGTTTCCGGGTTTGGAGGATTTACTGTTTCTTTCCTATGGGAGGTTCTCACCTCTCCTTATTTGATTTTTCACCTCTTACTAATTTTTGGGCTTTATGTGGTCCATTGGATAGGTCTTTTTCTTAGCTTTTCAAAAAGCCCAAGTTTGCTAAAATCAGAGTCCGGACACAAAAGTTATGACCGTTTTCATCTTTCAAGTTTTTCAGATTGGTGCAAATCCGGTGGCGTCGGGATTTTCACCGGGAGGCCGGTTTCGGGCTGGCAGCGCCGGCCTATACACCGGCCGGTTCGGCGCACAGCCCGGCAGCGCTGGGGAGGCCGGCTTTTACGCCGGTTCTGGACCGAGAACCCCACCAGAACACAAAACCGGTTGGGGCTCGGTGCCTGTACCGGGCGGTCCGGCGCAGAGCCCGGCGAGACCGACTTTTGACCGGTTTTTGGCCGAGTTTTGCCCCCAACGGCCCTATTTCGATTTGCTATAAAAGGGTCTTCTTCCCCAATGGTTTTCTAGGGTTTCTAGTGTGTTCTTGAGCTTTTATCTCACCTCCATTGTTGAACCTCTTGAGCTTGCTCCCTCTCTCTTCTCTCCAATGATTCTTGTATATTTTTGAGGGATTTGGAAGAGGAGATCTAGATCTACAACTGCACCAATCAATTCCTCCTCTAAGTGAGGGGAACCCATTGGATCTAGATCTTGAGGTTATTGGTTGACCTCCACCCTTGTTCTTCCTCTCTAACTCCTCCATAGCATTTGTTGCCTTGGTGAGATTTGGGAGAGAAGGATTTGAGCACTTCCCCTTGTGTTCTTGCTTTGCATCCTTGCATAGTGTTGAGCTCTCCATTACGATTTGTTCGAGTGAGAGACCGTGAGCTTGTTACTCTTGGAGGGTGACCTCCTAGTTGGCTTGGCGGTTGGTGCCTCGGTGACCTCTTCGTGGAAGATTGTGAAGAGGTCCAGGCTTCTCCTTCGTGGGAGTTGTGAAGTGGTTGTGGAGCTTGCCATCTCCGGAGTGGAGGAAAAGCTAACCATAAGAAGGGGTCCCTAGCTTCGTGGGGGACACAGAGAAGAAGGTGAGCCTTCGTGGCGTTCGGGGGCCTTCGTGGTTTCCCGCATATCTCCAACGGTGATTAGCTTACTTTATGTAAGTGAACATCGGGATACATCTTCGTCTCCGCATGCCTCGGTTATCTCTATACCCGAGTTTATTTCCTTGTGATAGCCTTCGTGCTTGAAGTACTTATATCTTGTTTATCACGTGTGAAATATATCTTATGCTATCTTGCTTATGTCTACTTGTTGTTGGTGCACTTAGTTGAGCCTAGCATATTTAGGTTTTGTGCTTGAACAAAATAAACGTTAGTTTAATTTCGCATTCCTTCAAGCCAATTCCGTAATTGTTTTTAAAATGCCTATTCACCCCCCCTCTAGGTGATATCTCGTCCTTTCACCTACCTCTACCATGTATGCAAACTGTTTGTTGGCTTTTTTCTTATGTATTGAGTGGAATGGAGGAGCGTATGCAAACTGTGAAACATATCTACGGTTTTGATTTTCTGTAAAGCTACGGCATTCAAACTTTAGACCAATAACCGTGGCATTTCGATGGTAGCAAAAGGCAGCAGCCATGCAAAACTCAAAAAACAACCATGGCATTTTCAAGACTCATTTTAAACCTTAAGATGTTTACTATCACGTCGTAAGGTATTAGGGAGTGAGCCTAGCTCAACTGCAAGAAGACGTTAATGCACAAACCAAACACTTGGATTCAAATTTTAAAGGATGCGAGTTCGAGTTCTTACTTATTCTTGAGGATTAGACTTGGTGCATGATCAAGATTAGACTTTATTTTGTAATCGTTAGAGACAGTTTGTGTATCTGTACTATGTACTATTTACTATATATATATATATATATATATATATATAGGAAAATGAGATGGTATCCCTGGGTGTACGTACTCCCACGTTCAATATACCTCATATACAAGGGTATTATACCTCTTTATCATTTTTAATATATTTCATTAGTTAATACTAGATACCTCAAAGTGAGTTTTATGAAAATTTTCATTTGAGTCTATATACCTCATATTATTTGCGTATATACTGCATTTATGCACGTAAAAGTGATATAATAAAAAAGTAAGGGTTCTGATGGAATTTTTTGCATACTACTTATATTGAGGTATATTAAAAATGATAAAGAGGTATAATACCCTTGTATATGAGGTATATTGAATATGGGAGTATGTACACCCAGGAGTATATAAGATGAGTCCTATATATATATATATATATATATATATATATATATATATATATATATATATATATCAACGTGAATTTGCTACCACCGGTGGTAGCTATGCATGCATGCATAGTCCTTAGATTATGTGAGCATGGTATTCCTCCGCATGCGATGTAGAGAGCAGGAGATGACGTGTGTTAACGGATGAAATTCCTCCGTTTGTTGCATGCACATGGTAATCTTGAATGGCTACTAAGCATGGCAACTGTGGATGGCTAGTGCATGTGGTGATTTTAGACATACCATGCCTAGTTGCCACGCGTAGTTGCCATGCATACTCTACTAACCAAGTAACCTGCAGAGTTGCCTTGTATGATTTCCTAACCGATCGAGGTGGTGATTTTGAGAATACCACACCTAGTTGCCATGCACACTCTCCAAACACACTAACCACCTAGACATGCCATGTGATGTAGCCGTCTTGCCTAGCCATACGTGTTGTTTTGGCGGGATTTTTTTGTTGGCGCGAATGTTATGGTCTTCCTTTTCCCTCCATTATCTCACTGCTGCAACTACATATATAGATGACAATGCTAGAGTGGAGCAGCGGAAGGCTGGACAAAATCCTATCGAGAGAAAAAATAAGTTCATAAATCCTATCGAGAGAAAAAAGACATTTATGAAATGAGCTCTACTTGATTAAGTAGCGGCGCTCTCAAAATCAACAAATCAATTAACCGCTGATTTTTATGGATCAAGGTGTTCGTCCTAATGAGCTATGGTATGAATCCGATTATGTATCAGGGAAATGCTAAATAGAAAAGGATACGGCAGCTATGAGTAGACAATGTGAGTGGTGAGATGAGATGATTTGTTTGCATGGTTCCACGGTGTGGTGGCTTTGGATGGATAGGTTGAGTGGATGGTGTAGTAGGAGTGTGTGTGTGGTTAGTTGGGGTGGATACTTCAAAAGGTTGCATGGTGTGGTGTGTTGGTGTGGTGTGTTGAGGTGGTGTGTTGAGGTGGTGTGTTGAGGTGGTGAGAGATAGGAATATGCATGCAAACACCGTCGCTTCCGTCTGTTACTCTTGTGCTCCTGGTAGCAAATCGCATGCTCCCTATAGAGAATCTAATGGTGGATGGTGGGTGCATAGCTACCACCGGTGGTAGCAGGCTATTTTGCATATATATATATATATATATATATATATATATACATAGAGACTATTCTATCATCAATGACAGAATAATATTCTGTACATATTCTGTACTGCTCACAAGACAGGTTTGTACTGCTTTGTATGACTATATTGTACTGCTTGTTCGCGAAATTTGAACTGCTATGTATCTATGTAGTTGTTTTTCTCCTAATTTCAAAAAAAAATATTAGAATTGTGCAAATAATATATCATTGGAAAGCTAATGAAAATCCGCAACTTTTTTGTATTCTAACTTATTTCAAATTATCAACCATTTAAATTTAATTTCAAAAATCAGAAATCTTCATAAACACGTATAAAACGTATTTTGGACTTAGTTTCCAAACCACTGATCGGAATGGTGCAAATGATATACTGTTGGAAAGCTAATGAAAATGCGCAACTTTTGTATCTCTGCAAGTTTTTTCAAATTCTGTACAGTTTTTGAGTAATTTTGAAAATACGATATTTCGGATCTACTAAAAACGACGGACAGTAATTTAAGCAGAGTTTTTCAACCGTTTGTCGGAATAATGCAAGTAATATGGCGTTGGAAAGCTATGGAGTAGGCGCAACTTTTTTGTTTATAGTGTTTTCGCAAATTTCTTATGGTTTAGGAGCAGATTTGAAATTACAGCTCATTGTTTGTAGTGATTGGCTTCAAACGATTTTTACCGGTATTATCAAATGTTATATGCAAATGATACAAGTAATATATTGTTCGAAATATGTCAATAAGGAGCAAGTTTTTTGTCAAGATCATATTCCTAAATTTCTTAAGATTTGAGAATAATTTGTGAAATTTTAAGCTTACATATTTGCATTGTTTGCAAGATGGTGATATGAAATTAACAAGCTAAAATTCAAAATTCCTTATGGAATGCAATACATAATGAAATTAGAGTTGTACTCTACCATAGAAATCATTTGTGCCAATGATTGAGGCGATACATGCTCAAAACAATGAGATTTGCATAATATATTTCCACCCCGAAAAAACAGAGTATTTGTACTTCCTTAGACACATATCGGTACTTCTTTTTTACAAGTGTTTGTACTTCTGGCATAGCTTCAACAACTATTTAGGAAAATATATGCAACTTTCTCATACGATGTCCGTTTTGTGTCTACAACCACTTAAAATGCTCAACACAACAACGCACTTCAGTTACAACCTTAAAAAAACACATCCTAAGTAAGGTTTTATGCGGTAAAATTTCGGTCAACCCGTTTTATGCATATTTTAAACAATCATTTGGCCTTTCATTCGATTTCTGAATTGTGTGATTTTTATTATGTTCTAAAAATAAAGGCAATGCCTATCTAAGCAAAAAATAAAAAATAAAATCATTTTGTTGTACTCCTCAAAATTTAATATGTGTACTTCCTTAATTGAGACCTTACACTTCCTATTTGTCATTGTTGTACTTCCTTTCATTTTTGCGGATGATGCCATTATTTGTCTTGCAAATTATGGAAGACTTTTGTACTTTCGAAAGTGAACATATGTACTTCTCATTGTGAATACATGTACTTCTTGCTCTCATACTTTTGTACTTCCCTTTAGATGATTTTATTAGGTTTCTAGCACTTTTATGTGGAATATGCACTTCCAAAACTGAACATTTGTACTTCCCTCTACATGATTTATCATTTTTCTAGCATTTCACGTGAAAGATGTACTTCCAAAATTGAACATTTTGTACTTTCTTATATTATTGCATATACTTCCCACTCGCATAGTTTTGTACTTCCCTATATTACTGCATATACTTCTCGTTCCCATAGTTTTGTACTTCCTTTTAGATATTTTTTATTTTCTAGCACTTCACATGAAAGTTGCACTTCCGAAAAATGAATATTTGTACTTCTTGTCGTCATCGTGTGTACTTCCTAGAGTCACTGGTCGTACTTCATTAATTTTGCGAATGATTCTATCATTTTTGCAACCCTTGGCGGGGATTCTGCACTTCCCAAATTTGAACCTATGTACTTCATGTCAACACTATGTGCACTTCCAAAACTGAACATTTGTACTTCCCTCTACATGATTTATCATTTTTTTAGCACTTACATGAAAGTTGTACTTCCAGAAACTTAATATTTTGTACTTTTCGATATTATGGCATATACTGAAGGGTTTCACAACATAGAAAACAAAAATTTTCTTACGGAAGCGAACAAGAAAGCCAAGATCTAATCTAGGAGATGTAATCAACGAGAGAGATAGATGAGATCTTCATACCCTTGAAGAAATCGCACAGCGGTAACGTTCAACAGAACGTGGTTGACGTAGTCGTACTCGCCGTCTCCTCCTCGCGATCCGATCCGATCCAACGCCGCAAGTGACGACGCCTCCGAGAGATGCACACGTACAGCGCACCAACAACTCCGCCTTCCCGGTCCAGCGAGATATGGTGGAGTAGTAGATGGGATCGACAGCACGACGGCGTGGTGTCTATGGTGGAGAGTATACGCCGACAGGGCTTCGCCTGTTTGCGTGGTGGAGAAAGAACGGAAAAAGGAGCCTTCAGAAAGCGGGCAGCGGCTTCGCAGAGAACTAACTCTCCTAAACCGGCGGCGCCCTGTGCCTTTTTATAGCCGCGTCCAAACCGTAGTATACTTGCAAAACAATTTTGCTTGTTTTCTGATCGGTCACGGTGGTCTTTGCGTGAAGTTCACGATGGTCAAACCGATCCTTCGAGGCAAACACCAGAACATCCACGAGCAGCCTGCCCAGCAGCACACACGTGGCCCATGGGGCCGGCCCATGGCCACCTGGCCAAGCCAGCGAGAGCGAGCACAGGGCGCACCTGGCCGCCTCGTCGAGCGAGCGAGCCAGGGCGAGCGCCTGGCCGCCTCGTCGAGCGCGCCAGCGACGCCCCTGGCCGCCGCACTCCCTTTTTTTCTTTCTTTCTTTATTTATTTCTGCTAAATAAATATTGATTAATATTTATTAATTCATGCAATCAATAAATATTGTATTTCCACCCGGAACAATTCCGTAACTCTTCGAAACACTTTCATACATAAATCCCGAAACTACCCTAGCATTGATTTGCGTTAAGTGTGTGACCCTACGGGTTCGTGAATACGCGGACATGATCTTCATCAATAATCAACAGCGGGATCTGGAAATCCATATTGACTCCCACGCACTCAGCGATGATCATATCGGATGAACCACGATGTCAGGATTCAAGTAATCCCGTATTTGTATTCCCTTCGTCTCGCGATATTTTACTCGCCCGAGATTCGATCGTCGGTATCGGCATACCTAGTTCAATCTCGTTCACAGCAAGTACTTTACTCGTTCCGTAATCCGATATCAATTTGTGATTAACTCCTTAACCACGTGCTTGCAAGCGGTGTTGATATCGATTACCGAGTGGGTGAAAGGACACAGATGTCGCCTAGAGGGGGGGGGTGAATAGGCGATATCAAATTTTACGAATGGCTTGAACAAAAGCGGAATTAAACTAGCGTTTATTTTGTCAAGCACACAAAACCTAAATAAACTTGGCTCACCTATGTGCACCAACAACTTATGCTAAGCAATACAAGTAACAAGGTGATAGCAAGATAAATGACTTCAAGCACGAAGGCTATCACAATGTAAAGTGCATAAGTAAAGAGCTCGGGTATAGAAATAACCGAGGCACGCGGAGACGATGATGTATTCCCGAGTTCCTCCCTTAAAAGGGAGTACGTCTCGTTGGAGGGGTGTGGTATCGCCACAAAGGCCTAACCAACGCCACAAAGGCCTCACCCTATTCTCCGGTGTGAGCTTGCGCCACAAAGGCCTAGCTCACTCTTCCACTAAGGGGTTCCTCAAGGTGGAACCGGGCCTTTACACAAAGCTTGGGGCACGCATCCACAACTTAATTGGAGGCTCCCAAGAATAGCCACAAAGGCACCACAAAGCCACAAAGCCGTCTAGGGTTCCAAGAACCCAAGAGTAATAAGCTCACAAACTTTCACTTACTCGAATCTCCGGGGAGAACTCAAACCGATGCAACTTATGCAATGGCAAGAGCACACAAGGTGCTCAAATCCTTCTCACTCAAATTTCACCAAAGCAACTAATGCTATGGAGAGATATGAGAGGAAGAACAAAGGAAATCCACAAAGAACTCCAAGATCTAAATCCACAAGAGGTTCCCCTCACTAAGAGGAGATTTTGATTGGTGGAAAGATAGATCTAGATCTCCTCTCTCTTTTCCCTCAAAAATATTCAAGAATCATGGGAGGGATTGAGAGATGGGCAAGCTTTCCAAGGTCAACAATGGTGGGAGAGAGAGAAAGAGAGGAAAAACGAGCTAGCAGCCCTTGGGGAAGAAGGGGGCCTTTTATAGGTCCCCCAACGAAATATGACCGTTACAGCATCCCATGCCGGATTATCCGGCCCCCCTGGCCGGAATATCCGGCCCCATATCTGGGTGACGCCGAGCCAAGTCCTTAGCAGAAATTTCGACACGAAATTTTCACCCCCAGGCCGGATAATCCGCCCCTCCTGGCCGGAATATCCGCCCCCCTTACTGGGTGACGCCGAGCAGAAACTGCAATACGAAAACGGTGATAACTTTTTCATCCGGACTCCGTTTTCGATGATCTTGGGCTCGTTGGAATCACCACAACGAGCTCTACAACTTAGTCCATAGAAACATCATAGTCCAACAAGGGAGTATAAAACCAAATGATGAAAGGTTTGACCTCTCTTTAAAAGCAAACCGGTAAAACCTCCAAACATCAAAAACGCAATAAGAGCTTCATGCGAAATCCGTTTTTGATGAGCTAGAGCTTGTCATGGAAATAACCACAAGCTCTAGAACCTCACATGGATAAAACCCAAATAAGAACCAAGAAAGATGATGCCAAGTATGCAAAGGTTTGAGCTCTCTCCGAATGATACAATTAAGTTACTCACTCGAGAGCCCCTCTTGATAGTACGGCTACCGATCCTATAACCCGGTCTCACAAATAACACCATGAGACCGGTAAGAAAGAAACCCTAACACTATCATACCTTTGCCTTGAGCATTCCACTTGAGGTGGATAAAGACGATCTTGATCTTCTCAAGTTGGACCACCTTTCTTGATTGAGCTTGCTTGGTGAAGTCTTGCGGATTGCTCCCCCATACTCTACTATGGAAGAGACTCTCTTTAAGCATATATTCACATATCCATAAACACAATATAGATGGCAAGCTTCAAGCATATGTTCTCTTCTAGTTGCTCATCTTGAACTTGCGCTTTGACTTGATCAATCCTCGAATCAAATCTTCTTTCTCCATAATGATGGTGTCTTGAGGATACACATGAGAGCTCACTCAATCTTATTCTTCAAGACACACTTGACATAAGCTCAACTCTCTTAAGACCAATCTTTGGATCACTCCTTGAATAACACCTTGGTCAACACATAATCTTCTTCTTACAACCTTGACTCCAACAAATGGTTCAAGCATTGTCTATGGACAAGTCCTACACATATAACTCAATGCAACCATTAGTCCATAGGGATTGTCATTAATTACCAAAACCACACATGGGGCTCGATATGATCTTTCAATCTCCCCCATTTTGGTAATTGATGACAATCTCTTTGAGAGGGTTTATATAATGAAATCAAAGAACCAAAATAGTTGTACTAACATCAAATACTACAAAAGTATGTGATGTTAGTAAAACCACCATATATAGAGCAAACTCCCCCACAATCTATGCACGTGTGAATGATCTTGATTTCATTGCATATATTGCCAACCAAGGTTGTTGGTGGAGTTTCCACTATATACTCAACCATGCAAAGCATGCAAGGCAAATGCTTAAGAACAAACCAAAGCATAAAAGCCAATTCCCTTTAAACCCTCGAAACTTCTCCCCCATTGGCATCCATTGCCAAAATGGGCGAAAAAAGCTTAGAAGGCCAATATAGTGAGAGTTCCTCCAAAACGGTGTGCATATCCAAAATAAATGAGTGAAAACACATGCACATATACAAAGGCAAATTTTTGAAGGAAATGAAACTATATCGAGGATCAAAGATTGCAAAAAAAATAAGATAACACGATGGATAAACTTCAACAAATGAAGAGAGCAATCAAACAATCCAAAGAACAAATTGAATAAAGGTATTATGATAAGATCGAAAAGGTGCTCTAAATAATATGAGGAAGCTCCCCAAGGTGTGTGCACAAAATATTCTATTTGAGTGGAAGTATAAGGTGCACACATATGGAATCATCACTCCCTCAATATTATTCAAAACAAAATGATACCAAGTGAAATTAAATACTATGCTAACCACAAAATGATGCTTTAAATGAAATGAGGAAGCTCCCCAAGGTACGTGCAAAAATTGGAATGTTTGTATTTGAATACAATTTGCACAACATGGAATCCTCACTCCCTCAATAACATTTAAAACGCAACCATTTGCAAGAGATCATAGAGAAGAAATTAAGCTTAACACTTGCATCAAAGAAATGGTTGAGCAAAAAGTAAGGGATAACATATAAAAGGCTCAACCAAGGAATGTGTGAGAGAAATGACACAACATATTATAAGACTAATACAAGGATTAGCATAGAGCATCCACATAGTCTTCAATGAATGATGTTGCTTAGCATTCCATCCCAACACATAAGGTTCAAATAAGATATCAAATAATGAGATATCATCTCTCATGTGTATAAGATTCTAAGTAGACAATATCACAAAGATAATTATCACAAAGAACCATGTACACAAAAAATAGATACTAAGAATAGAACATGATATCCAAAATGAAGGCATGCAATATACCAATGAGATTTTTGCTTTTAAAGCATGGCCAAAGGCTCAATTTATCTTATTGTATATTGACAAACTTCAACCACCAACATGTCAAAGACATCACAAATATCAACAAGGGAAATAAGATAGTTGGGATGCTTTGATAAAAACAACAAGTATCAAAACGAAGGATACCAAACGGAAGAAATAAATTTGCAATTTCATCAATTGTACACATGTGAGTTTATTGAGGAATTGATATGCAAAAAGATTGCTAAGTTGACATATATGGGATAGGAGAATCATGAGCATGATTTTTATATGTTCCCAATAATATGTCCTCATCTCAACTTGCTCACATTTGCAATAAAGAGGTTTCATTAGAATCCTTGCAAGAACCACAAGATTTTCAATGCCATAAAACAACCTACACAAGGTTGGATACTAGAGAAGTATGCATGAAGAAGATACTTGTTACCGAGATATAATGGTAGGATGTAGTAGATAGGAGTTCTTCAATAATCCTAGCTTGCCTCAAATTATCATTTAGTCACCACTTCATCCTTATTATTGAGACAAGCACCAATATATCTCCATGTACCTAAAACAAAGTTCAAGTACAAGATGGTCCCCAAACTCATTGGGTCCAAAGTAGTTAGAAACTACAACATATAGGACAAACTCCACATAAATATGTGCATATATATATATATGAAATTGAATTTCATGCACATCTTAGCCGATTTAGGATTTGATGGAGCTTCTCCTATATATTTGATCAAAGAAAGCAAAGCATGCCATAAAGTATGCATTTAGTAAATATGCATGCACATGACTTTCAAGAGCCAAAGGAGATACGATTTGGACAAAACACCAAGAAGGACAAGCGAGCACACAAAATTGTGAAGCTACAAAAGGTTGTCCAAATTATATCAAAGAATCAAATCAACACAAGATTGACTCCAAAGTTCAACTAGTGAACCAAGCAAAAGCCAATGAGCATAAAACATAATTAAAACACACATGCTCAAAGACATATCTCATTTTAAGAGTAAGAAATAAATAATAAGGAATGAGATCACCAACTCCCAAAGAGAGCAAGGTTCAAATAAACAAACCAAACTCTCCACACTTTTTATGATGGCACACAAAGTACCAAAAAGAAAAGATTTGTCTTCCAACAAAAAACCAATACCAATTGAAATAAGCACAAAGAGTGTGTTATAACAAATATAGGAGAGCTCCCCCAAGATTAGTGTATTATTTATGATTTTGCATTTGAATACAAAATGCACACAAGTGGGATCATCACATCTACCTACATATAAATAACACAAAACAAGTTCAACGAAATCAAATGGGATAACAAAAGTCATGGAAGACAATGGGAGCTAAAACAAATACATTTTTGGCTAGAGATAAGGCAATTAAAAGCAATAGCCAATGTAAAGATGATCAATATACATGTGCCACATGATATAGTACCAATTGTCCAAGAACAAGAGGTATTTGGATTTATTTCTCGGTGGTAGTTTACATATAAATCCAAGATCATCTTCACAATAAAGAAGCATACGGAGAAGGATAAGAATTAATCACCATGCTAAAGAAGATATTCTTGATAGACTCAAATAGTTAAACAATCACGCAAAGCAATGATTAAGATAACTTGAAGCAAATGGTTTTCCAACTCTGATGTAGCATTCCACATTTTAGGAAAACCCTATCAAGAAAGTATCTCACAAACAAGATCCAAAACAAGAGCAATAAAACAATTTTGGCAAATTGGAATTTGTTTGAGAAAACATGCCACATAGAAGCAAGATAATTTACAATATCAACACTATGTGACACAACCTCAAATATACACATTATATTGGTTTGTAGTATGCACAAAGCATATTACTCCCCCATAATGTGATAAAACATTTATTTTTCACAAGAGGCAAATAAAATCCAACAAGATGATTAATGGACATTATAGAATTTGAATTTCTCATGAGAATGACATACCACATAGAGACTAGATAATCTTTAAATATCAACACTAAGTGGTATTCCTCATGTACACACATTTTTAGGATTGTGAGGTGCAAAGCATATCACTCCCCCAAAATGGGATGGTCCAGTAATCTCTCATAAGAGCCAAGTAAGATAAAACGAGATGCAATAGGCTCAACAAGAACAACCGTATATGGTGTGCAACCCAATATGCACATACTTAATTACTCAAAATTAAGCAAGTAGGTAGCACAACATATACAAACACATGGGAGGTACAAAACCCAACACATGCAAAGGGGCGAGTAACTTTCAAGGTAGATAAGTTGAATACATGTTACCACAAGGAGGGACATTGGATATATGATAGAATAAGATAATACAAATGACTTGACTTGAGAAAATATAATTGATGAAGATCCCTTAATTCTTCATGATATAGCCAAGTCTCCAATGCCCTCCACCAACACCTATTGTTCAAGTAATGGCTTGTTGGTCCCCAACCAAGTTGGGTCCTAAGAAGTTAGAAACAATAGGTTTGGCAACCCAAATGGTTCTTTTCTTGACACCACTTTGAGCACCAACAAATTTGGCAAACACATTGCCAACCTTATCCTTGCAAAGTGAATAAGCATCTTCAATTATGATAGGGTTGGATGAGTTACCACTAGTGCATGAAGAAGATAGGTGACCCTTCTCATGGCATATGTAGCAAGTTCTTTTCTTCACCTTCTTCTCACTTGATTTCTCCACAAGGGGAGCATTAGCTTGATTTTTCTTGGGAAGTGACCTTTCTTCAACTTGAGTTTGAGCAAGGGCTTGAACTTGAGGCCGCTTCCCTTGTTGCTTCTCACTAAGTGCCTTTTTCTTCAAAGGGCAAGATCTAACATGGTGCCCTTCAATTTTGCACTTGAAGCAAACAATCTTGGCCAAATTCTTGACTTGTTCTTGGCTCTTCTTCTTT
The DNA here is from genome assembly GCA_007115705.1 of Dactylis glomerata. NCBI lineage: Eukaryota > Viridiplantae > Streptophyta > Magnoliopsida > Poales > Poaceae > Dactylis > Dactylis glomerata. The sequence continues at coordinate 990,126 of QXEO01001691.1, read as the reverse complement.
TTGTATATTTTGGACTTCTTCTTGTTATTAGAGATAAATCCAAGTCCACTCTTGTCATTGGGGGATTGTTGCACACTCAAGATTTTGTTGAGTGTGGACTTCCCTTCATGACGTTTTTCCAAGTCTTTCTTCAATGAAGTAACTTGGGCCTTGAGCTCTTTGATTTCCTCTACATGGTTAGTGACAACACAAGTACTAGTGGAAGTAGAGGCTACATTGTTAGAGCAACAAGGCAAGGAGGGTAATTCATCACTAGATGTAGAAATAGTATGAGTGGATGAATTACTAGTACTAGCACATGGCAATATTGCATTTTGGGAAATAGTGCTAGTGCCCACATGAGGCTCACAAGATGTTACCTTTGTAGATATAGCCTCATGAGCTAACTTTAGGCGAGCATGAGACACTAGAAGATCATCATTAGAGCTAGATAGCTTTTCATGCATTTCTTCCAATTTCCCATACTTGCTAGTTAGCAATTCAAGTTGAGCCCTTAGCTCAACATTCTCCTTCAAAATAGATGTTTCACAAGAAGTAGAGTTAGTAGCACATGCATCATTATCATTACCAATAGGAGAAGACAACTTGGCAAGAGCGAGGTCACGTTCTTTAGTGAGTTTAGAAATTATTTCATTACATGACTCCTCAAAGGATTCAAGCTTCTCCTCAAGAGAAACCCGGAGCTCTTGCTCTTCCTCTAGAGCATATTTTAAATCATGGATATCATTGGCATACTCACGCTCAAGAGAAAACATTTTATCAATTTGTTCTTCCTTCATCTCAATGAGTTTCGTGCTCTCAATAGCACAACTCATGATTTCAAAGAAGTTGGGCAAAACATTTTTATGGTTATGCAAAGCATCAAAGACCACCTTACCCTTCTTGTTTAAATACTCAATATAGTCTTCATCATTTTCCTCATCCTCACTATTGTCCTCAACATCATTATGATTTGAAGACCTAGCCATAAGGCATATGTGGGAACCGTGAGAAGAAGAAGATGAAGAAATACTTGAAGCTCCATTCAAGACCTTGTCTTGGACCAAAGACTCTTCAGTTTCCTCTATATGGTTAGCATCACAAATACTAGAGGAAATAGAAGCATTTGTATCATGGCAATAAGACAAAGCAAGCATATCATCATGAGATTTATTCAAGAAATTTACACATGATATGCAAGGACTATCAACACAAGCATGTAAAACATTTATGGGGCTACAAGTGTTTAAGTCCAAAGATGAAGCATTGCAATGAGATAGAGATGAAGGATCATCAAAAGTAAGCATACTATCACCATTGCAAGTTTCATCACCACTCACCATATCATTACCTTGTGTCTTGCCACACTTTGGTGAAGTGGATGAAAGTTCATTGCGGCCGGAAGTGGAAGGAATACAATCATCCTCAATAATCTTGGACACACCATATTTTTCTTGAAGCTTTGTCCATATCTCATGAGCGCTCCGAAAAGGCGTGATGGAGAAGGTAACTACATCGCTCAAAGCATTAACAATCACATGAGTAGCTTGAGCATTGAGATACAAGTTTTTCTCATCCTCTAAAGATAGATTTTGAGTATCCTTTGGAGGAGAAAAACCCACATCTACAATTGGCTCCATAGATGGGTCCATGACCCGAAAATAATTAAGCATGTGAATTTTCCAAGTATCATAATTTGTGCCATCGAATATAAAAGTGTCATTGTGCACTAATCCCCTAGCCGACATCTTTGCTCTCAAGGCGGTGAAGCCTAAAATGAGAGACCGGGCTCTGATACCAATTGAAAGGACACAGATGTCGCCTAGAGGGGGGGTGAATAGGCGATATCAAATTTTACGAATGGCTTGAACAAAAGCGGAATTAAACTAGCGTTTATTTTGTCAAGCACACAAAACCTAAATAAACTAGGCTCACCTATGTGCACCAACAACTTATGCTAAGCAATACAAGTAACAAGGTGATAGCAAGATAAATGACTTCAAGCACGAAGGCTATCACAATGTAAAGTGCATAAGTAAAGAGCTCGGGTATAGAAATAACCGAGGCACGCGGAGGCGATGATGTATTCCTGAGTTCCTCCCTTAAAAGGGAGTACGTCTCGTTGGAGGGGTGTGGTATCGCCACAAAGGCCTAACCAACGCCACAAAGGCCTCACCCTATTCTCCGGTGTGAGCTTGCGCCACAAAGGCCTAGCTCACTCTTCCACTAAGGGGTTCCTCAAGGTGGAACCGGGCCTTTACACAAAGCTTGGGGCACGCATCCACAACTTAATTGGAGGCTCCCAAGAATAGCCACAAAGGCACCACAAAGCCACAAAGCCGTCTAGGGTTCCAAGAACCCAAGAGTAATAAGCTCACAAACTTTCACTTACTCGAATCTCCGGGGAGAACTCAAACCGATGCAACTTATGCAATGGCAAGAGCACACAAGGTGCTCAAATCCTTCTCACTCAAATTTCACCAAAGCAACTAATGCTATGGAGAGATATGAGAGGAAGAACAAAGGAAATCCACAAAGAACTCCAAGATCTAAATCCACAAGAGGTTCCCCTCACTAAGAGGAGATTTTGATTGGTGGAAAGATAGATCTAGATCTCCTCTCTCTTTTCCCTCAAAAATATTCAAGAATCATGGGAGGGATTGAGAGATGGGCAAGCTTTCCAAGGTCAACAATGGTGGGAGAGAGAGAAAGAGAGGAAAAACGAGCTAGCAGCCCTTGGGGAAGAAGGGGGCCTTTTATAGGTCCCCCCAACGAAATATGACCGTTACAGCATCCCATGCCGGATTATCCGGCCCCCCTGGCCGGAATATCCGGCCCCATATCTGGGTGACGCCGAGCCAAGTCCTTAGCAGAAATTTCGACACGAAATTTTCGCCCCCAGGCCGGATAATCCGCCCCTCCTGGCCGGAATATCCGCCCCCCTTACTGGGTGACGCCGAGCAGAAACTGCAATACGAAAACGGTGATAACTTTTTCATCCGGACTCTGTTTTCGATGATCTTGGGCTCGTTGGAATCACCACAACGAGCTCTACAACTTAGTCCATAGAAACATCATAGTCCAACAAGGGAGTATAAAACCAAATGATGAAAGGTTTGACCTCTCTTTAAAAGCAAACCGGTAAAACCTCCAAACATCAAAAACGCAATAAGAGCTTCATGCGAAATCCGTTTTTGATGAGCTAGAGCTTGTCATGGAAATAACCACAAGCTTTAGAACCTCACATGGATAAAACCCAAATAAGAACCAAGAAAGATGATGCCAAGTATGCAAAGGTTTGAGCTCTCTCCGAATGATACAATTAAGTTACTCACTCGAGAGCCCCTCTTAATAGTACGGCTACCGATCCTATAACCCGGTCTCACAAATAACACCATGAGACCGGTAAGAAAGAAACCCTAACACTATCATACCTTTGCCTTGAGCATTCCACTTGAGGTGGATAAAGATGATCTTGATCTTCTCAAGTTGGACCACCTTTCTTGATTGAGCTTGCTTGGTGAAGTCTTGCGGATTGCTCCCCCATACTCTACTATGGAAGAGACTCTCTTTAAGCATATCTTCACATATCCATAAACACAATATAGATGGCAAGCTTCAAGCATATGTTCTCTTCTAGTTGCTCATCTTGAACTTGCGCTTTGACTTGATCAATCCTCGAATCAAATCTTCTTTCTCCATAATGATGGTGTCTTGAGGATACACATGAGAGCTCACTCAATCTTATTCTTCAAGACACACTTGACATAAGCTCAACTCTCTTAAGACCAATCTTTGGATCACTCCTTGAATAACACCTTGGTCAACACATAATCTTCTTCTTACAACCTTGACTCCAACAAATGGTTCAAGCATTGTCTATGGACAAGTCCTACACATATAACTCAATGCAACCATTAGTCCATAGGGATTGTCATTAATTACCAAAACCACACATGGGGCTCGATATGATCTTTCAGTGGGCCCGAAGTATATCTCTCCGACTCGGGAGGGACAAATTCCATCTCGATACATACAACCCAACAAGTACTTTCTGATCACCTGAGAGACATCTTTATTATCACCCTCACATAGGATGATGTTTGATGACCTCAAAGCTTTGTTCCGATACTAGGGAGTTGTATTATCTCATGGTCTAAGGAATACAATACTTGACATAAGAAAAAGCTTTGCAAAGATGAACACGATGACACGATCTAATTGCTCTGCTTTGTTTGGGTCTGTCCATCATATCATTCTCCTAATGATATGATCTCATTATTAATTGACAACCCATGTCTATGGTTAGGAAACCTTAACCATCATTAATCAATGAGCTAGTCCATAGAGGCGTACTAGGGACACGGTGTTGTTCATAAACCACACAAGTATTAAAGTTTCCGCTTAATACAATTCTAGCATGGAATATAAACATTATCATGAACAAGAATTATAATAATAACATCTTTATTACTGCCTCTAGGGCATAATTCCAACAGTCTCCCACTTGCACTAGAGTCAATAATCTAGTTTACATCTGGTAACAATCTAACACCCATGGCATTAAGGTGCTGATCATGTTTTGCTCGTGGAAGAGGTTTAGTCAACGGGTCTGCGACATTCAGATCCGTATGTACTTTGCTAATCTTCAGATCTCCATCTGATATATAATCTCGAATTATATGGAACCGGCGGTTGATGTGCTTGGTCTTTGGATGATATCTTGGTTCTTTAGCCAGTGCTATGGCGCCATTGTTGTCACACAATATCTCCAGTGGGTCCAAGGAATTTGGAACCACACCAAGCTCAGTGATGAAGTTTCTGATCCAAACTCCTTCACTTGATGCTTCTGAAGCAGCCATGTATTCCGCTTCTGTTGTAGATCCCGCGATCACGCTTTGCTTGCAGCTTCTCTAGCTCACAGCTCCACCATTCAAAATATAAACGTATCCTGTCTGAGATTTAGAATCATCCGGGTCGGTGTCGAAGCTAGCGTCGACGTAACCTTTTACGACGAGCTCCTCATCACCTCCATAGACCAAGAACATTTCTTTAGTCCTATTTAAATACTTTAGGATGTTCTTCACGGCTGTCCAGTGTTCCACTCCTGGATCACTTTGGTATCTGCTCGTAAAACTAAGAGCATTGGACACATCCGGTCTAGTACACAACATGGCATACATGATAGAACCTATGGCCGAGGCATATGGCACTTTGCTCATAGTATCTCTATCTTTTACCGTAGCTGGACACTGAGCCTTGCTCAATATCTTACCTGACAACATGGGCAATAAACCTTTCTTTGCTTTATCCATTCTGAACCTCTTCAGAACTTTGTCCAGATATGTACTTTGGCTTAAAGCTATTAGGTGTCTTTCTCTATCTCTATAGATTTTGATGCCTAATATATAAGCAGCTTCTCCTAGGTCTTTCATTGAAAAACATTTATTCAAATAACTCTTCACATCGTTAAGCATACCGATGTCATTTCCAATAATCAATATGTCATCCACATATAGTACTAAAAATGTCACCGAGCTCCCACTCACTTTCTTGTAGATACAAGCTTCGTAGCAATTTGGAACAAATCCAAAACTCTTGATCACTTGATCAAAACGAAGGTTCCAACTCCGAGATGCTTGCTTCAGTCCATAAATGGAACGCTGAAGTTTGCACACCTTATTAGCATCCTTAGGATCGACAAAACCTTCGGGCTGCATCATATACAACTCTTCATCAATGTTGCCATTGAGGAACGCGGTCTTGACATCCATCTGCCATATTTCATAATCATGAAATGCAGCAATTGCTAATAAAATCCGAATGGACTTGAACATCGCTACGGGAGAGAAAGTCTCATCGTAGTCAACACCTTGAACTTGCCGAAAACCTTTTGCGACAAGCCGAGCTTTATAGACAGTAACATTACCATCCGCGTCCATTTTCTTCTTGAAAATCCATTTGCATTCAACGGCCTTACGGTCGCTAGGAGGGTCCACCAAAGTCCATACTTGGTTTTCGCTCATGGATCCCAATTCGGATTTCATGGCCTCTAGCCATTTCTCAGAGTCTGGGCTCATCATTGCTTCCTCATAGTTCGCAGGTTCACTGTTGTCTAACAACAAGACGGTTAAGACAGGGTTGCCGTACCATTCAGGAGTGGCACGTGACCTTGTCGACCTGCGAAGTTCAGTAGTAGCATCGTTCGAAGTTTCATGATCCTCGTCATTAGCTTCCTCTCTTGTTGGTGCAGACGGCACCGGAACAACTTCAGGTGCTGCGCTACTCTCCAACTCGAGAGAAGGTTCATTAACCTCGTCTAGCTCTATCTTCCTCCCACTCACTTCTTTCGAGAGAAACTCCTTCTCAAGAAAGGATCCGTTCTTAGCAACAAACACTTTGCCTTCGGATCTGTGGTAGAAGGTATACCCAATCGTTTCCTTAGGGTATCCTATGAAGACGCATTTCTCCGCTTTGGGTTCGAGCTTGTCCGGCATCAACTTCTTGACGTAAGCTTCGCATCCCCAAACTTTAAGAAACGACAGCTTAGGTTTAGCACCAAACCATAGTTCATACGGTGTCGTCTCAACGGATTTAGATGGTGCCCTATTTAAAGTGAATGCATCGGTTTCTAATGCATAACCCCAAAATGATAACGGCAAATCTGTAAGAGACATCATCGATCGCACCATATCTAATAGAGTTCGATTCCGGCGTTCAAACAGACCATTGCGCTGTGGTGTTCCGGGTGGCGTGAGTTGCGAAACGATTCCGCTTGCTTTAAGATGCGTGAGAAAATCATAACTCAAATATTCACCTCCACGATCGGATCGTAGAAATTTAATTTTCCTGTTACGATGATTTTCCACTTCGTTCTGAAATTCTTTGAACTTTTCAAATGTTTCAGATTTATGTTTCATTAAATAGATATACCCATATCTACTTAAGTCATCAGTAAAAGTGAGAAAATAGCGATATCCACCGCGCGTCGAAACACTCATCGGTCCGCACACATCGGTATGTATGATTTCCAATAAGTCCGTTGCTCGCTCCATTATACCGGAGAACGGGGTTTTGATCATCTTGCCCATGTGGCACGGTTCGCACGTGTCAAATGATTCAAAATCAAGAGACTCCAAAAGTCCATCAGAATGGAGTTTCTTCATGCGTTTTACACCAATATGACCTAGACGGCAGTGCCACAAATAAGTTGGATTATCACTATCTACTTTGCATCTTTTAGCCTAATGTTATGGATGTGCGTTTCATTGCTTTCGAGATTCAGAAGAAATAAACCATTCACAACAGGTGCATGACCATAAAAGATGTTATTCATATAAATTGAACAACCATTATTCTCTGACTTAAATGAATAACCGTCTTGCAATAAACATGATCCAGATATAATTTTCATGCTCAACGCAGGCACATAATAACACTTATTAAGGTTTAAAACTAATCCCGAAGGTAAAACTAAGGAGAGCGTGCCGACGGCCATCACATCAACTTTTGATCCATTGCCAACGCGCATCGTCACCTCATCCCTTGCTAGCCGCCGTCTATTCCGTAGCTCCTGTTTCGAGTTACAAATATTAGCAACTGAACCAGTATCATATACCCAGGCACTACAACGAGCGCTAGTAAGGTAAACATCAATAACATGTATATCAAATATACCTTTAATGGTGCCAGCCTTCTTGTCTGCTAAGTACTTCGGACAGTTGCGCTTCCAGTGACCCTTGTCCTTGCAATAGAAGCACTCAGTGTCCGGCTTAGGTCCAGACTTGAGCTTCTTCTCAGCAGGGGCAACGCGCTTGCCGGTGCCTTTCTTGAAGGATTTCCTTGCACCCTTAGCTTTCTTGAAGCTAGTGGTCTTGTTGACCATCAACACATGATTATCTTTCTTGATATCCACCTCCGCAGCTTTCAGCTTTGCGAAGAGCTCAGTGATCGTATCAGTGGAACCAATTTGATTATGAGTAACTACAAAACCTTTGTAGCTAGGAGGGAGTGATTGCAGAACTCTGTCAATCTTGAGCTCCTCTGGAATCTTGCAGTCCAGTTGCTCAAGGCGTTGAGTGTAGCCCGACATCTTAATGGCGTGCTCACTAACGGAACTCCCTTCCTCCATCTTGCAGTTAAAGAATTTCTCAGAGATCGCATATCTCTCAGAACGGGCTTGAGTCTGAAACATGGTTTTCAGTTCCTCAAGTATCTCATAAGGCCCGCCGAACTCCTCAAAACGATTTTGAAGTTCCGGTTCCATAGCAAACAACATGGTACTCTTAATCACTCCATAATCATCTTTGCGTGACTGATAAACAGCTTTTTCATCAGCCGGCGCATCAGTAGCAGGGGCGTCACCTAGCGCTTTCTCAAGTACATAGGCTTTTTGTCCACCAGCAAGAATGATTCTCAGATTGCGGAACTAGTTGGTGAAGTTAGACCCATTGTTCTTAAGCTTTTCTTTCTCAGCAAAAACGTTGAAGTTGAAGTTGGACTTAGCCATTTGATCTACAACATTGCAAGTACAATTTTAGACTATGTTCATGATAACTAGTTCAACTTAATCAAATTACTAGAAGAACTCCCACTAAATTCAACATCCCTCAAGTTGTTTAGTGAACACGATCCAAATTCACCACACCTAATCCGATCTTCACGAGAAGAGATGTGGTTTCAATGGTGGACAACTAAGTGTCGATCATATCATTCATATGACTCATGTTTAACCTTTCGGTTCATGTGTTCCGAGGCCATGTCTGTACATGCTAGGCTCGTCAAGTCAAACCCAAGTATTTCCGCATGTGCAAAACTGGCTTGCACCCGTTGTATGTGAACGTAGAGTTTATAGCACCCGATCATCACGAGGTGCTTGAAAACGACGAACTTTCGCAACGGCGCATACGAGGGGAGAACACAATTTTATCTTGATCTTTAAGTGAGGAATCATCTTACAATGCTACCGTCGCGATCTAAGCATAATAAGATACATAAAAGGATAAACATCACATGCATATTATTTTATGTGACATGGTATAGCCAATCTCCGCGCCATGATCTCCATCTTGTGCGCACCGGCATGATCTCCATCACTCCACCATGATTGCCTCCACCATGAATAGCAACTACAACTATTGCTAACTACTTAGCGATAAAGTAAAGCTATTACATGGCGTATAAGAAGTTGACACGCAGGTCATACACAATTATAAAGACAACCATATGGCTCCTGCCGGTTGTGAACTCATCGACATGCAAGTCGTGAAAGATTACAAAACATGATCATTGCATACATCTCAATTCATACACATCATGTCTTGGGCCATACCATATCACAAAACACTCCCTGCAAAAACAAGTTAGACGCCTCTACTCTGTAGTTGCATGTTTTATGTGGCTTATGGGAGTAGCAAGTTAAGAACGATTCTTACCTACGGAAAGCCACAACGGTGATATTATGGTTGCTAACATCCGATGTAAGTCCCATGACTACTATAGTGAGAGAAACTGGCATCCACCAGCCGCATGTGTGGAACAAGCCACACGTCAAGTGCGGAGCCGGTCTCGCGAACGCGGTCGCGTAAAGTTGGCCTGGACCGCTTCGATCTCACTATACCGCGCCATAAGAAATACACAACAAGAGGTTTGCAACAGAAAACATCAACGCCCGCAACAAGCATGTTGCGCTCTACTCGTGAAACACATCTACGCATAGATCTAGCTCTGATACCACTGAAGGGTTTTGCAACATAGAAAACAAAAATTTTCTTACGGAAGCGAACAAGAAAGCCAAGATCTAATCTAGGAGATGTAATCAACGAGAGAGATAGATGAGATCTTCATACCCTTGAAGAAATCGCACAGCGGTAACGTTCAACAGAACGTGGTTGATGTAGTCGTACTCGCCGTCTCCTCCTCGCGATCCGATCCGATCCAACGCCGCAAGTGGCGACGCCTCTGAGAGATGCACACGTACAGCGCACCAACAACTCCGCCTTCCCGGTCCAGCGAGATATGGTGGAGTAGTAGATGGGATCGACAGCACGACGGCGTGGTGTCTATGGTGGAGAGTATACGCCGACAGGGCTTCGCCTGTTTGCGTAGTGGAGAAAGAACGGAAAAAGGAGCCTTCAGAAAGCGGGCAGCGGCTTCGCAGAGAACTAACTCTGCTAAACCGGCGGCGCCCTGTGCCTTTTTATAGCCGCGTCCAAACCGTAGTATACTTGCAAAACAATTTTGCTTGTTTTCTGATCGGTCACGGTGGTCTTTGCGTGAAGTTCACGATGGTCAAACCGATCCTTCGAGGCAAACACCAGAACATCCACGAGCAGCCTGCCCAGCAGCACACACGTGGCCCATGGGGCCGGCCCATGGCCACCTGGCCAAGCCAGCGAGAGCGAGCACAGGGCGCGCCTGGCCGCCTCGTCGAGCGAGCGAGCCAGGGCGAGCGCCTGGCCGCCTCGTCGAGCGCGCCAGCGACGCCCCTGGCCGCCGCACTCCCTTTTTTTTCTTTCTTTCTTTATTTATTTCTGCTAAATAAATATTGATTAATATTTATTAATTCATGCAATCAATAAATATTGTATTTCCACCCGGAACAATTCCGTAACTCTTCGAAACACTTTCATACATAAATCCCGAAACTACCCTAGCATTGATTTGCGTTAAGTGTGTGACCCTACGGGTTCGTGAATACGCGGACATGATCTTCATCAATAATCAACAGCGGGATCTGGAAATCCATATTGACTCCCACGCACTCAGCGATGATCATATCGGATGAACCACGATGTCAGGATTCAAGTAATCCCGTATTTGTATTCCCTTCGTCTCGCGATATTTTACTCGCCCGAGATTCGATCGTCGGTATCGGCATACCTAGTTCAATCTCGTTCACAGCAAGTACTTTACTCGTTCCGTAATCCGATATCACTTTGTGATTAACTCCTTAACCACGTGCTTGCAAGCGGTGTTGATATCGATTACCGAGTGGGCCCGAAGTATATCTCTCCGACTCGGGAGGGACAAATTCCATCTCAATACATACAACCCAACAAGTACTTTCTGATCACCTGAGAGACATCTTTATTATCACCCTCACATAGGATGATGTTTGATGACCTCAAAGCTTTCTTTCGATACTGGGGAGTTGTATTATCTCATGGTCTAAGGAATACAATACTTGACATAAGAAAAAGCTTCGCAAAGATGAACACGATGACACGATCTAATTGCTCTGCTTTGTTTGGGTCTGTCCATCATATCATTCTCCTAATGATATGATCTCATTATTAATTGACAACCCATGTCTATGGTTAGGAAACCTTAACCATCATTAATCAATGAGCTAGTCCATAGAGGCGTACTAGGGACACGGTGTTGTTCATAAATCACACAAGTATTAAAGTTTCCGCTTAATACAATTCTAGCATGGAATATAAACATTATCATGAACAAGAATTATAATAATAACATCTTTATTATTGCCTCTAGGGCATAATTCCAACATATACTTCCCGCTCGCATAGTTTTGTACTTCCCACTATTATTGCATATACTTCCTGCTTGCATAGTTTTGTACTTCCTTCTAGATAATTTTATCATTTTCTAGCAATTCACGTGAAAGTTGCTCTTCTGGCAACTGAATATTTGTACTTCTTGTCGACACCGTGTGTATTTCTTAGAGTCACTAGTCATACTTCATTAATTTTGCGAGTGCTTTTATCATTTTTGTAACCCTTCACGGGGTCTCTGCACTTCCCAAAATTGAACTCCCATACTTCCGCTAGCCACTGTGTGTATTTCTCGTCGTCATCTTTTGTCTTTCACATCGCCACTATGTGCACTTCCAGCCATCCTCGTGTGTATTTTCTATAGTCACTGCGTGTAGTTCCTTTTGTACTTCGCCAAATGTATATTTGCACTTCCTGTCGTCATTGCAGTTTCAGGAGAATTAGTAAATTATTTTCCTAACATTTCTTGCACTTTTGTAGGGGAGTCTCTATTTTCTGAGATTCTAGGTCGCATGCGTATTTTCTAAGAAAAAGGTGTACTTCCCAACTTCATACAACATAGTTTGGGTCAAATTTTTTTCCTATGCCTTTTCTCACGGCGTGTATTGCTCAAGTCGAAATCTTGTACTTACCAAAGAAAAAGGATATGTACGTTTTAAAAACTGTGATTAAATATTTTCTTGTACTTTCTGAAAGCAAAGATGAGTACTTCCCGGGAGTCGAAAGTGTACATCCAGGATTTTTTTCACATTTTATACGGACTGGTCCTATTGGACATCATGTACTTCCTAGTGGCACTAATTATCTTGCACTTTTTGAAGTTGTCAATTATCATCATCCTAAAACTGAATCAGCGGAGAGATATTCTGAAGAAAACTGAATCAACGAAACGGTTCTTGGAAATACACGCACACACACGCATCTTGGAGAATATAGAGCCTGTGGCTGAACCAGAGGAGGCTCGGCGCTTAAGACTACAACCAGGTGTTGCCGAGGCTGCCAGCTCCGAGCAACGTGAGGGAGCACCGAGGTCCATTGTTCCTTGACGGGCTCTGGTGCCGCTTCAGGCGCTCTTCCTCTTTCGTGCTCCGGCTACGAAATTTCGACTCCCGGGAAACTTCGACCTCCCCTTTCGTGCTCCGGCTACGAAATTTCGGAGTTGGTGCGTAAAAGAGGCGGCGGACATTGAGGCCTAGCCGGCCGCAGTGAAGAGGTGAGCTAGCTCGCGGCCGGCAGCGTCTGAGACCGAGCGGCGTCTGGGATGTGGGTGAGGTCGCGGCTGACGGCGGGCGGAGGACGCGTCCGACGCGGGAATCGGTGGCTTGCGCTTAGGGGAAGGTCCTGACAGCGTGGCCGCGGGGGTGACCTCCAGGCGACGACGCCGTGTGTCTCAGGTCGGTGGCGAGGGGGCCACGTATTTCTCTAAACTAAATATCTTTTACTTCTTATTTTTACTGGTCTGTACTTGCCTTCAGCATAATATTGAACTTCCCGTCAGGACATATATATTTTTTATGCAAAATTATAAGGGATTTTTTGTACTCCCCAAGAATATATATCTGTACTTCCTGTTCTAATATTAAATAAACTTCAATTTTCATTTTTGCGAGACCACTTTTTCGTACTGTCGGATACAACTGCACTTCCTTATGTGTTTTTTCTATGTGCATCTCGATACGTGGACCATAGATGGTTATTCTCTAAGCTATGATTCTCTTTTACAGTATATAAAACACGAATGTATTCTTTCCACCGCACACTTCCTAAGTTCCTACCTTTATCCTCTGCCTCCCTTTCGTTTCATGAACGCATATTTTATATTATTCTTTATTCTAAATTCCTTGAGTTGGCTACCACACTAGAGCAAACAATATATGTACAACATATACAACACCATAGGTAGTCAGCTACCAACGAGCATACTGCCCGAGTGCCCGGGATGAATAAGTTGACCTGTAGCCGGCAGCAGCTACCAACGAGCGTACTGCCCGAGTGCCCGGGATGAATAAGTTGTGATGTAGCCAGCAGCAGCTAGAAAAACAAAAAAGAAGAGCAGCTAGAAAAACAGAAAAGAAGAGCAGCAAACGACAGAGATCCCCGTGCAGCTCGACCGGCCATGCGTAGGCAGACTAGAAAGACGGGAGGAGTTATCTCCATTTGCCGATTCACACTGCTCCAAGCTGCAGCTCACAACGAGGTGGGTGCGGCGAGAGGAACATGAGCATGCGGCCATGGCATCGCGGGTCCGGCTCTGGCGCAGCTGCGTCCAGTCGGTGGAAGAGCCCCGGTTCCAGCTCCAGAACGATAACGCGTGGCCGTCTGCAGCATGCAGGCCTAGGTCCGGCAAGGAGCTGGTCTGGCCGGCAATGAACCAGACCGACGGTGGGGCTATTCAATCGCGCAAAAGGTTGGGAGGACGGAGAACGTCGAAGAAGGTTGGGAGGCAGTGCGGTTCTCCGCCGGCTGCAGGCGGGAGGCAGAGGTCGGCGACCGGCGGCCAGATCTTGGAAGGCGGCGCGCGGGGAGGCGTCAGCCGGGTGGCACGGCGTGGGTCGTACGGGGGCGTTGGGAAGAATGTGTTGGTAAGGATTTTTTAGTTCGGAAAGTGGTTTCGGTCCAGATCGGGTCCTTAGAACCGGATATATATAGAATAATATTCTATACATTATATATATATATATATAGGGTGAGACTATTAGAATAAATTTGAATTGATATTACTATCAATTATTCGGGCGCGGAGGACCTATACCCGAACAATTGAAAAATTCAAAAAAAAAATTAATAATTTCGAAATATTTAATGAATGAATAAAAATAAATATTCCTATTATGAAGATCTCCATCATCGTCAAGCATGCAAGCAGCCAAAGATTTGAAGCTGTCAAAAGTTCTTCACATGCATGCAAAAAGAAGGAAATCAAGCCAAAGTGAAGGAGAATTTCCAAGAACACCATCATGAAACATAAGAAGATATCCAACAAGAAGATAAAGATAATGCCATCTCCATTGGCAGCCATGGCAACGTGGTGGCTGCACATACATTTCTCTCCAACATGCTCTCATTAACCTATAAAGAAGGGCTACAAAGGCTATGAAGCCTAGAAGGCCTAAAAAGACCTACAATATAGGGGTATGATGAGCAAGAGGAAAGAAGAAGCAATAATGGAGGAAGAAGGCCGTGGAATGCTGCTCTCTCGTGCCTATAAAACGGGAAGAGCGCAGCGAAGGAACGGACACAGAGCAAGCACACACCAGCAGCCAGAAGAAACACCAGCCAGCAGCGAGCTCCTGCGAGAACTCCCTGCTTAGTAGTAGTAGTAGTACCACCACCACCACTTGTAATAATAAGCCTGCATAGTGAAGGCAATCGTGTTGTACCGAAGAATCTAAGGTAATTCCTCCTTCTCGTGTAAACCCTTCGGGGCTTCCCGAAAGGGAAAACCATATGTAAGCTATATTGTGGAAATAAAGTAGTTTCGTGTTTCCCTTAATCTTTTTAGCATGTTTATATGGGATGAGTTCTTATGCTAGGGATCCAATAGGAGAAACCTCTGCATGTAGTTCTCTGTTAAGCCTTGTGTATGACGTCGGAAACGAGAACCTTGGTTGTAGAGAAGTGTTCCCTTCGGGTGGAACTGCCTGGGAAGATGATAAGAAATCAACCCATATAAATTTTGACTAAAGAAATTTAGGGAAATAAACTTAGCTACTTCTGAAGCAATATGGTGAAAAATATGGTGAGTACCGAGTAGGACAATACAACTCTGCGCACACCCCGCTCAAATTGTTGGCCTCGACAGCCATAAAGATCATGTAGAATATATAAAAAATAATATTATAATCTGAATATTAAATTTACGTATTTATAATCGTTAATATAAAAGAATTTATTATCACGCATAGTTCATATTTATCCCGCATATTTTACTGTTTATTGTACTGTATATTTTATTGTGTTTTGTTGGTATCAGAGCTTGTGTTTAATCATTGAAAGGTTAAAGTATCTGAATTTAGAAGTTAGCGCAGGTAGAATAATAAAAACTAAGGAAAATATTGATATAAGGTGCAGAATAAATCCATCTGAAGAGCATACTTGGCATACTACACATAGCCAGCTAAATATAATTGTTGATCTCATATATAACTTTTTCATATCTTGGGGAAAAAGACAAGATATATTAGATCAGAAGTTTGAAAGTTTATTGAAAGAACACAATAAGCTTGCAGAAAAATATTCAGGTTTGAATAATAAAATTGATATAGCCTTGCATAAGCTAGAAGAAGCAAAGGCAAGACAGAATACAGTTTGTAGAAATAACGATTACATTAAAGAAGAAGTACAATCCATTGGAAAAAATATAGAGCATAGTTTAAATAAGAATAAAGACTTGTTGTTAGGATCCACAACAAGGCAAGATCATATTCTTGAAATTAAAGAATTGGTGCAAGAGGTAAAAACTCTGATCCTCTCATAATTTGCATGTCCGAATATAACAAAGCATTAAGCGAAGTAGCCAAATATTTAACGCCTCCTATTGGTTTCTCCGATTACGACTCACCAAAAGAAGACTCTAAAATTTTAATAAAGCAAAATAATACAATCATCCAGTTATTAATCCAAGTCTTAGAGAAATTAAATAGAGAACAAGGTAACAAAGAAATTGTGTTAGCATCATCTGGTGTAGTAATATCATCGAAGAATATCAACTCAGAAAAATGGACATATCTAAAAGCCTCAATAAAAGAGACAAAGGTCTCCAAGTAGTAAGGCAAGATTCGAGACCCCTAACAATGATGAATAGAATTTCATGCAGCAGAAATGGTGACATTGATAGTTTAGAAGAAGTTATAGACCTAGATAGAGATCTAGAAAGATATCAAAAAGATACATTAAGGAAAATAAGACCACAACAAGTTTATCATATGGGCATGTTTGAAAGTAGAAGCGGTCTATATAGAATTTCCAGAGAAATTGAGTTAAATGTGTTAACTCATCCTGTAGACCTAAGAATTGTGAGTAAGAATATTGAAAATGAACTTAAATATTGTGGTTATAAATACATTCATCAAGGTATGTATATCATAGTAGTTAAAGGCATGACAAGAAAGAAATTAGGAGTGAAGGTTCTAATAACATTACTAGATAAAAGATGGGGATCAATAGATAAAGCTTCATTAGGTTTTATGGAAGGTGATATGAATGAAAATAGGCTAATAACCTACATAGCCCCAGATCTAATGATGCCCGTAAAAGAATTTATAGATAAAATGAGTTTTGGATTCCAGACTAAAGGATATGAAGATTTTAGAGGAACAAATTTGTTAGTAAGCATAGAATTTATAGGAAGGCTCACTAACAAAAGCAGCTCTAGATATAGAGTAAATGTAAATGACGTAATTGAAAGTATGCAGTCAAAAGGTATAAAGTTTATGAGTCCTCTTAAAATTAGTTCTGAAGAAAGAGCAGGAGAAGAGTGGAATATTGGAGAATTAATAGAAAAGAAAGAACTAAAACTACCTGAAACCTACATTAGCTATCAAAATTGTGAAGGAAGTAGTAGCATTAGGTTCACAAATTATAAAGCCGCATCCTTAGATGACACAGAATCTCTAATGTCAGAATCTGAATTTAGTGATAATAGGTGCAAAGGTGCGACAGAATGCATGGAAAGGGCAAATCTAGACAATGAAATAACTCATTGGGAAGGAAAATTAAAACATATAGAATGGGAATATAATAATTCTATGATAAAAGATTGGCCTAAGATCCGAGAAAAAGAATTATTTTTCATTAGAGAAATTTCAAGACTTAAAAAATTAAGAAGTGACAAAAATAATACCGCTAGCAGTTCAGTTATGATAAAAAATATGGTTGAGCCCAAAGACAAAGGTAAAACTGTTAATATCAACCAAAGTCATAAGGATAGAGTTATAGATGAAGATGAGCAATGGGACATAAACAATAAATTGCTATTAGAAAGTTATGAAGAAGAGGAAAAATAGTAAACGAAATTCTAGAAGAAGATATAGACTACGATGAATCTGAAGCATATGATGATTTTATAAATTCCCTAGATGAGGTAGGGTTACATAATTTAGAAAATGCAATGGAAGCCATGGAAGTTGAAAATAGTAAGAGAAAAAGAACTGCATATGGTGATAGTTCTGTAAAACAAGAAGGAGAAAGAGAGAGAGCAACCAGACCAGCCGGAAGATGGCCTCCAGAAAAAGAAGATTTTCAACCAACCTACATTCCAGGACAATACAAGCATATGGGTTCTAAAAGAAGAGATTTTGAAAGGCCAGTGCAATTTCAAAATTATAGGAATGATGGTGCTATATTAAACTTAGCAGCCCATGATCCTGCAGATTGGCCAAATATAATTAGCATATGGAAAAGCCTAATAGTTCAAAAATATATACAAAACCAACATAATATAGGAAATAAGGTAGAAGATATGCTAACATATCTTGAAACATTTTTAGGAGAATCCGTAAAAGTTTTATGGGAACAATGGGTAGAGACATATCCAAATAATTACGAAGAATTAAAAAGGGCTGGAAGTAACCCAAATAATTTTGCTAACATTATATCAAATATGATCATAGCAGAAGACCCAGAACTAGGAAATACCGCATTACAAAATGAAAGATTAAGAAAAATAGAAAAATTAACTTTAACTAGTTGGAAAGGAATAAAGGAATTCTCTCAGCATTATTTATATAATGCTACCACTGCTAAACAAGGTTACAATAAAGGTGTCGTCGAAAGATATTTTAACAAATTACCTGACCCTTTAGGATCCATAATATTTGAAGAATATAAGAAAGAAACAGAAGGTTTCATCATGAATATATCTCAAGCCATAACCTTTGTATTTAAACATTTAAGAAAAGTCTGCACAAGTATACAAGCACAACGATCTATGAAGAGATCAGATTACAATTTCTACAATAATATTGTCCAAATTCCATTAACATATGGAGAAGAAAGGCATAGGAATAAAAAATATTATAAACCTCAAAGGAGAGATAATAGAAATTTTAGGACAAAAAGAAGTAGAAAATGAGACAAGAGAAGAAGAATCAAGTGAAGATGAGATAGACTTAATAGAAGAACTAGCAGGATTAAAAATTGAAATGATGAATCAAGTAGATTGTGAGCATGATTGGATTAGAGGAAAAGGAGACTATTATATAAAATGTGCCTTTTGCATATACTACCCAAGCCAAGAAAATAGGTCAACTTGTAGTATATGTTTAAGACAAGCATGTTTTTCTTGTTTGAAGGCTAAAAATCAAAGTTGGAGACAAGAAATAGAATATGAACCAGAAGATCGAGTACTATCAAGTAGAGTTAGAAATCTAGAAAATAGGATAAATAAACTAGAAGCAGAATTAGAAGAAATAAATTATAAGTTACAAAATAATAATAATGGTGTTATATGTCAAGAAAATAATACAGCCAAAAATACTGAATTAAAAGATCAAATGGTAACTGTAAGAGAAAGTAAAGGAGATAGGCATATACAATTAAAAGATGCTATAACAAGCTTTGGGAATAAATATATAGTACGCCTACCATTTAAGGAAGTACTAGGAATACGGATTCCAGTTAAAATAATTTGGAAGCCAAACATTTCTTACAAAATATTAGCATTATTAGATACAGGTTGCACTAAGAACATAATTCATGATAAGTATTTTGCAAGATGCCCTGAAATAGTTAAAACAATAGATGATAATAAAGCCGAAGTATCCACAGACATGTCAGGAATAAAGAAAGTACATAATCAACTAGCATATAACATCGAATCATACATAAATGGAACCAAATACATAATAGATGAAATTACAATCAGAGATTTATCTGTAATAAGTGATGATATGATATTAGGATTAAGGTTTTTACAACAATCCCTGCAAACCACTATTATACATGAAGAAGGAGTTACATTCATCCCACACCAAGATAATGTTCCATACATATCTGAGGTACGAAAACAAAGAAAATCCTTGCAAAATGTAGAAATATCCAAGCTGGAAGATGAGGGTAGCACTAGTATAAACCCTCTTGAAATCTGTAATGAAGAAGAGCTTAGTGATAGTCTAGAAGAATATCATATAGAAAATACATGCATCGACTGCATAGGGTTACAATCTTTCTCACCCAATTGGTATAGAGATATAAAATCAAAAAATGATATAGATAAGATTGTGCGAAGGCTAGAAGATATACAAATCATTGGAGAAATACCAATGAAACATTGGGACAAGAATGCTATAGTATGCAAAATAAATATTATAAACCCTGATTACATAATTAAGTCAGGACCTATAGAAGCTACTCCCAAAGATATAGAAGAATTCAAAATGCATATTGAAGAATTACTGAAATTAAGGGCAATAAGAGAAAGTAGAAGCCCTCATAGATCCGCAGCCTTTATAGTTAGAAATCATGCTGAAGAAGTTAGAGGCAAGTCTAGAATGGTTATTAATTACAAAAGACTTAATGATAATACCATAGATGATGCATATAATATACCAAATAAGCAAGAATGGATTAACAGAATACAAGGAAGCAAATATTTCTCAAAGTTTGATTTAAAGGCCGGTTTTTGGCAAGTAAAAATGGCCGAAGAATCTATTCCATGGACAGCATTTACATGTCCTCAAGGTCATTATGAATGGCTAGTTATGCCTTTAGGATTAAAGAATGCGCCTGCATTATTTCAAAGAAAAATGCAAAATATATTCAATGAGAATCAAGCATTCATATTAGTCTATGTAGATGACTTGTTAGTCTTCTCAAAGACTTATAAAGAGCATATTGCACACCTTGAAGTTTTCTTTAGAAAGGTAGAACAAAATGGGTTAATATTATCTAAAAAGAAAATGGAAATTTGCAAAGAGAAAATTAATTTCCTTGGCCATGAAATAGGAGAAGGAAAAATATATTTGCAAGAGCATATAGCTAAGAAAATATTACAATTTCCTGATGCCATGAATGATAAAAAGGTTTTACAACAATTTTTAGGAATTGTAAACTACGCAAGAAACTATATAGATAACTTAGCAAAGCTTGCTGGACCATTATATGCTAAATTAAGAAAGAATGGTCAGAAATATTTTAATTCTGAAGACATAAAATTAGTTCAGGCTATTAAAGAAAAGGTTAAAAACTTGAAACCCTTAGAATTACCATTAGAAGAAAATTATTTCATAATTGAAACTGATGCATCTAAGGTAGGATGGGGTGCTATATTAAAGCAAAAGCCTAATAAATATTCTCCAAAGGCAGAAGAAAAAATATGTAGATATGCCTCAGGGAGTTATAAGTTAAAAACTGTGAATAATATTGATAGAGAAATTCTTGCAGTAGTCCATGCTATAAATGCATTTAGATTATATTTAGGGTTTAAGGAATTTACAGTACGAACAGATTGTGAAGCAATATGTAGATATTACAATCAAATCAATAGTAAGAAAAGTTCTACTAGAAGATGGGTTTTATTTGAAGATACCATAACTGGGAATGGTTATAAAGTAGTTTTTGAGCATATTAAAGGTAAAGATAATTGCTTACCTGATATATTCTCTCGTGCATCAATTTTGCAGAAATGAAGAGAGGAATACTCCCTAACGGGACAGAAGTATTTACATTTGGAATCGATAATACATTGAGAATATTCCCTCCAAATACATTCAAATTCAAGGCAAAGGGACATATTGCCCTAGATGAAATTCAAGAATGTATCTTGGACAATTTCTGGTTCCAATACAATAATAAAAGAGAAGAGAAGGGATATTTATTATCCATTCTGAATAGCCTTGCAGAATATTTTAACATTATGAATAAAAATTCACCGAAGTCAGTAAGAATTCAAACGCAAGAAATAATATCAGTATATGTCTTATTTGATGGAAGTAAACCAGGCATATACACAAAATTTGAGGAATTAGCAAAACAAAAAACTGCAGCAAGAAAGAAGGGAGAAGATTTAACATGGAAAAAATATATAGATATCAATGAAGCCTTGAAATATGCAAAAGATATCATTGGAGAAGATTTCTATATAGACCCTAAAGCAAAGAAATATATTGAGAAAGTTAAAGGAAAAAACAAGAATACTCCCCCTCCACCGAATACAACTCATACAAAGGGAGAATCATCAACGAAGGTAAAAGAAGAAGAAGAGTCCCCCCAGACTCTAACATATAAAGCGTGCCTTTTAAAAGGCGTGGATCCTCTGGATTCAGAGCACATAGACTTGAAGGTAAATGAAAAATTTGAAGAAATTGCAAAAACATGGAAAGAAGAATTAAAAGCAGAAATTTTAAAAGAATTACAAGCTGAATTTAATGAAAAATTTGAAGCATTAAAAAGAGAATATGATGCTAAATATGATCTGAATTTTTTAGACGATGACCACATGGACATCGCTGAACATGGTCAGCTCCCAGAATAAATATAGAAGCATGCAAATATTGTTGAATATGAATTGATATTGCTATCAATTTATCGGGCGCGGAGGACCCAAATATTAGAATAAACTTGAATTGATATTACTATCAATTATTCGGGCGCGGAGGACCTATACCCGAACAATTGACAAATTCAAAAAAAAAATGAATTAATAATTTCGAAATATTTAATGAATGAATAAAAATAAATAAAAGAAAAGTCATCTCCTTAACAGAAAATGTTATCTTCTCTGAGCATAGTAGACCGGGATGAAAGCTAGGATTGGTGATCTTGGCTTATGATTTTCTGGCGGTAGTGCAACGCATCAGTTCTTCAGTGGCGGTGGTGCAACGCCTCAACGCTTGTCTTGATGACTTTCGGGTACGTTGACACATATCATAGCTATATATACCGTGTGCACTCAGTCAATAAGGTGTGCAGTGTGCTGATGTCCTCGTATAGTAAAATAAACATAACTACTCAATCATGATATCGAAGTGCATGAAAAGATATGGAAGCGAAATGACATAACCACTGAATGTGGATACAAAGATCGCTACCAATGCTGATTTGCTCCTTGCTGCACTCTGTGGTCAACATACAGGGCACCATGCGCATGGAACATCTGAAGCAAGCCAGCAGCCGATGACGACTCCGTTGTCGTCAGGTGCTTTTCCACTGTCTCGCCATATTCTTCAGCGCTGCTTTCGACTCCCCATCGTCGCTGACCGCCTCCTTCGCCCGCTGCATGGCCGCCTGTGTCCGCTGCCAGAGCTCCCTCCCTCCGTCGGAATCAATCAGCCACCTCACCTTCGCCGCCACCTCTTCGGCCTTCACCGTTTCCTTGTCATACCCTTCCATGGCCACGGCCAGCCGCATCTCCTCGACCAAGAACACCCTGTTCATCCGCTGCTCCGCGTACAGGGGCCACGCCAGCATCAGCACGCCCGCCATGACCGCCTCCAGCACCGAGTTCCATCCGCAATGCGTCACGAACCCGCCCACCGCGCCGTGCGCCAGCGCCTCCCTCTGCGGCGCCCACGACATGACCACCAGTCCCCTTCCTCCGGTCCGTTGCAGGAAGCCTTCCGGAAAGAGCCCGTCGAGGTCGCCGGCCTCGTCGCCTGGCGGGCGCCGCACGGCCCACAAGAACCGCTGCCCGCTCGCCTCCAGCCCGGCCGCCATCTCCTTGATCTGCTCGGCGCTGAACCGACCCAAACTGCCAAAGCAGAGGAACACCACGCTGGCCTTGGGCTGGCCATCGAGCCACGCGAGGCACTCGTGGCGCTTCGTCCCAGCTTCCTCGGGCTTGACCAACGCGCCCGATGCAGTACAACGGCGGTGTCCGCCGTCCGGGGAATGTGCAGGGGCCGGAAACGATCGCGTCGGTGGCGCGTAGCTCCAAGGAGCGGCAGCTGTTGACTATAACGCCCTGGGAGTTGCACATCTGTTGGGATAAGTCCAGAAAGAGTTTGTTGCTCCAGCTGTCGCGGTCGAGGATAGCGGCGGCGAGGTGATCTGCCGGTATCGGTGGCAACCCCGGAGCGTGCACGAGGTCGCCGCCGAGGTCTCGGAAGCTCAGAGCGGTCTGCTCATGGATGACTGGGTGGTTGAGACATAAGGCGACGCTGGCGATGCAGGTGATGACGAAGAAGTACGTCGGGATGCCGAGCTCCGCGCCGACTTGGAGGGCGCTGCTGCAGAAGAAATCGATGATGAGAGCGGTAATTGCAGTGCCTAAGGGGATGTTTGTTTAGGCTTTTTTCAGCTTTCCAGTAGAAAAAGCCACCAATCTGAAACAAACGGACGGCTTTACGAGCTGGCTTTGCCAAAACCAAAGCATCGCATAGGCAGAGATCGGTAATGCTACACCTACGCACGCGAAGCGTTACGAAAACTCTACGCGCTGACGGGTCTCCATACGTGGCGCCAGGATGGAATAGAAACCGGTCTCTCGGTGAGAGAAAAAAGGGAGAAAGAAAAGGAAAAAACGGACTCACCGATAAAATCCCCAATCCTATCTCCTGGCGGCGCAGCCGCGCAGCGGGACCAACTCTCGCTCGTCAAACGGCGTCGGGCGGAGATGTTGGACGCAGGCGGCAACACGATGAGCTGCTAGTCGCAGGCGGCGGCCGCGGCGAGCTGCTGGACGCAGGCGGCGGCCGCGGCGAGCTGCTGGACGCAGGCGGCGGCCGAGGCGAGATGCTGGACGGAAAGCGGCAGCCGCGGCGAGCTGTTGGACGGAAAAGCAGCGGCACTCGAGCTGTTGGACGGCAGCCTCGGCGAGCTCGTGGTCTAGGGCAGCAACAGGCACTACCGCAAAGTTGGTTCCATCATCGGTTAGACCCTTCTGTAGTCTTGGTGCTGCATCTCATGTGTGTGTTACTTGTGCATTATGAATGAATACAGACGATTTTGAGCAGTAGAGCGTGCTGAATGGGGAAGATAAAAATGATTTGCAAGCTTCGAGTACTGTAGGCTGTTGGCTAAGATCATTCATGCTGTAGCAATTGACATTATATGCTCATATGCAGGACCTTTCGGTATACTGAAGAAGCCAAAGCAAGAGCATGCCTTCCAGGACTGAAGCATGCCGTGAAGCACCTAAAACAAGCTTACAATTCTGGCAGTTGGATAGCACAATCGTTGCTGCAGTTGTAAATAAGAGAACTTCAAAAGAATTTGGGACATGTACAAAAGATCAAAAGTCTGAAAATGGAACAGTAGTCCATAGCTTAGCAGTTCTCGGAGATCTAGGAACAATGATGTTTGCTTTGGCCAGTATCCCAGGAACTCACTGAACTTGTTGTAAACTCTGATCTTGTAATCTTCCAAACTGTATGTTGTGATCTAGAATCATGAATAAAAACATGTTTGTTGGAAACTTCTTTTATATACTTTTCTTGTGTTCTCATTTGTTGAGAATGACAAATTAAGAGTATCAAGCTGATACAACCATAACATTATGTTTGCACTGCTAAAATTTGGGAATGTGGAAATCATTAAATTGTTACAGTATGACAAAATAACAAACCAGCAACTAGAAAATAGATATTGACCAAGTTTGCATCCAGACAAGTAAAATGGTAACACTCATATAAAAGGATTACATCCAGCATCTTTAAACTACAGAATTCATGTCTAACTCTGATCCATCATATCTTCAAGCCCTCGAACTCCATCAAATTGTAAATGTGGAGATCTAGACAGAGCACCAAAGTTTTGCTGAACTTGAAACAACATGCTTATATATTTTCCAAGAATTGGAGGCGTAACAACGGCTGATGAAACTCCAGATGGTAATGTAGCTGTCATGGTTGGATTTATGTTGCTAACGCCAAATTCAAACAGTTTCTGCACCAAGCAAATTCTTATGGTGAATTGGATCGAAGTACTTCTCAGAAATAAATAGACAAAAAATAAAGATATCTCAGTTGCTCCACATGGTATTGTAGTTTTCATGGTTGGATTCATGTCACCACTACTAGTGCGCAAGTTAAATGATTTTTATGACAAACAATTTGTAAATGAGTTGCTCTGTGTCATGCTCATCGCTTGAAAATAGACATGCCACTTGATTCTTCAACATTACCAATTCAATCATCCATATCTATTAATGATAAAACAGTTAATGATCGGTTTCTGATATAGTATTTGTCAGATAAAAACATGATAATGTGAAGAATTTCACATAAACTACTTTTTGGGGCTACATAAAAGTTTTGTTTCCATCAGTGATTGCTGTGTGCGCTTAGAGCACTCTACATTCCCTCTATCCTCATAAACAGTTTATATGATATGAACTGTCCGCCATATGCTAGATAGGAATAAACAAATATTTTACATTGATGTAACATCTACTGATTTTCATGATTTGGTCGTTTACTTAAAGTTTTGTTTGCTTCGGTCTTTCCTGCACTTTGAGCTATGATGGATCTGAACGAAGGCAAACCTTGTGAACTCGAGCAGCTCAGCCGTTTGTGAGTTTGGTACTTGCGCGCGTCGTCCGCGGCGAGCAGCTCGGCGACGTCACGACGACAAAGCCGCGCTTGTAGGTTGAGGAAAATGGCGAGCAATCCGATCCGAGGGCGTCCTGACCATTCACGACGACACGGCCTTATCGATCTCGGCAATCGGCGAGTGTCCTGGCCGTTCGCGCTCCAGGAATCCAGGTTCAGGAAGACGGCGAGAGGGCGTCCTGGCCGTTTACGACGGCGCAACGGAGGCATGGTCGATCTCAACGCAAGGAATCAAGTGCGCGGCCTGGCCATTCACGACGGCGTGACGGAGGCAGCACCTGATCTGGTCGATCTCAACAAAGGACAAACTTTGCGGGAATTCCCTTTTTGGTTGCATAATTAGCGGGGTTGCTAGCGGGATGTTCTCTTCTCTTTTTTCTGGCCACGTCGGACTCAGTCCTTGTCAGCGCGTAAAATCGTCCGTAGATGCCCGTAGGTGTAGCATTTCCGGGCAGAGATAGCGAAGCACGTTCTGAGGTGCTTCCCGCAGCTTCTTCTTAACAGCCAAACCGGTATTCAGGATTGCCCATTTCGTTTGTAACATTTACAGCTGACTGCCACCGCCTATTCTCCTGGCCACACAAGAAAACGCCAATCGTTTTCCCCAGCTCGAGCGATAGGACAGAGCAGCTAGGGTTCCGCCAAATTGCCTGCGCCGCCGGCGACCCCCGCCGTCCGCGCCCGCCGCCGACCGAATCCCTCCGCACGCGCCCGATTCCCGGCGTCATCGGCTGATTCCCTCGTCCCAGCTGACCGGATCCTGCCGTCCTAGGTGTGGTACTGCTGATGTGTGCTGCTGGGATGCTCCCGATCTGGGGCTCGTTCTTATCCGCCGGCGACCTGCCGCTCATCCTCCACTGCTGCTGACGTGTCATGCTATGATGCTGCATTCGTGCGTTGCGTACATGAACATGCGATGTACTAAGTTGTGGTTGGATCTACATTATTGGTTTAACTTACGGGCCCTTTGGCTGATTATCGAATTCACCATCTGGAAATGATGTGGTTAACTGCCAGATATGGTCTATTTATTGTTGAGTATTTATGGTATTTTATAGTGATAGATACATTCATAAACTATAATTATCAACTATATATGTTCTGAGAATTTCGGGGCTATTTTAGACAATTCCTCAGCATACAGCTAAACAGCCAGCTAAGTTGCCAAACAGTGAAACTGGAAACAGCAGCTTTCCCTACACAGCAGCTTTCTCTGCGCAGCAGCTTTCCCTAGACAGCCAGCCACAGACAGCCCAAACAAACAGGCCCTAAATCGCATAGACCATAATGGGAGGATCCTCCAAATGTATAAGGGAGAATGGGTTTACCTATATTTCTAGCTTTTACCTTTCCCTTGACTAACCTTGAGGCTTCATCGTCAAGTTCAACAACATTACAATGTGCAAACATGGCCTTGACGTCTTCTTTACCGAGTTCTTCCTCAATTTCTCAATAACCCCTCTACCTTTCTTCTTCTTCCTTCCTAGCTTTCTCCTATGCTTCCTTTTTCTCTGCAAGTAGGGCCAATAATATATGTCTTTCCATGGTCCTTGGAAAAGGAACAGGCGGAACATATTGTGGCCTTTCTTTTAGAGTTTCAGTCGGTGCTGCAATAACGGCCTTAGGCACCGGTTCTAGTTTTGGCTTTGGGAAGCGGAGCCGGTCTTTCTTAGGAGCTTTCATATGTTCTATAAAAGCTTTAATAACATGTAGAACAATATCAGAGTCAAGATAAAGATAAAGGTCTTTAGCCAATTCATCTATATTACCAGTTTTGTTGAAGGCATGTATACAATCATAATCAATCTCTATACCGCCTTCACTCCCTAAGTCGTGGAACCATGATTCCCTGTTGTGATGCATTTTATCTATAAGCGCCCAGGGGTGATAGTGAAAATCCATGAATGCTCCACTTGCAGCTAAATCTAGAGTAGTTCTATTTCGTCCTGCAACCCTCCGTAAAATAAGTGTAAAATATACCAAGTGGGTAACTCATTACGAGGACTTTTATGGAGTAGATCCTTAAACCTTACATAAGCCCTTATTAGGCCTTCTCAAGGGCGGTTCGTGAAGTTTGTGAGCAGTCGTTTCCCAACATTAGCTTTGCTGTTTGGGAATAAGACACATTGAAACTCCTTTTTAATAACCTATCCCAAGTAGCAAGAAATTCCGCTGGACAATTTCTATACCAAGAGAGAACAATGTTAGTCAATCAAAGATTGACTAAATAACTTCACTTTTACCTCGTTCTCGGTGTAGTATGACAATTTGACGATCCAACATATATCTTCAAAATATGCTAGATGCTCGTATGGATATTTAGAAATATCATCCCCATAAACTTCCTCTTATGCAGGAGTATCTTAAGAGTTCAAAATTAAAGGATCCGTTAGAGATGCTCTAATCGTGTTGCGAGGTATATTCTAGTATGGAATGTTAGGTTGATCTCTCACCCCGTCGAGTCCAACGGCTCGATGGGAACCCCTCTCACGCTCTGATCGGGGGCGTCCAACCAAAATATGGTTGGTGGGCCCCTGTGGCAGCGCTATATAAAGAGGTGGGGGACGGGGCACACGATACGAGGTTCATCGTGTTGCCAGTCGCCCCACCGATATCCTTACCGATCTAGGGCTAGCGCTAGTCACGAGAAGCACCGCCGCTACCACATACTCACGTTCTCGCCACCAACCATTGCCATGGCCACCGGCTCGAGTTCATCGAGCCAAGGAGCAGGTTACCTCTCTCTCTCTCTCTGATCCCTCTCTCTCTCTCAAATACTTGTCAAGCCTTTACAGAAAAGGTCACTATCGAGATTATCTAGACTAGATTGATCCAGATTGGGTTCAACAATGGTATCAGAGCACCTAGTTCTAGATTTTTTTCGGTAGAAAAGAAGGCAAAAGGTAACCCTAGTTCATCCCGGATTCCCCACCGCACAGTAACCCTAATCCCCAAAAGCAAATCCAAAGAAAAGGGGAAGAGGGCAAAGAAACTCACCGGAGAGGGCCTCGTTGCTCGCCGAAAAAGTGCGCCGCCGCCTCGTGGCCGCGCCGTCCCGCTCGATCTCGATGCGCACATTTTCAGGGGCATCTGAGAAGAAGGACCAGGGCAGTGGAGGGGCTTGCCTCCGCCACGGCCGAAAGGGAAAGAACCCCTTCGGGGGCAAAGTCGCGCCGCCGTCCACTACTGTGGTGCGTCACCGGCGCGGGATCAATAGAGGCCACCGGCCGTCGCCCTCCTCTGCTCACAGACCTGGAGCCGGCTCGCATCGCTGGGGTGAGAGAAGATCCATGAAAGGAAGAGGAGGCGGTGGGGAAGGTCGCCGAGCCGCTGCGGTGTCCATCGCTATCGCCGTTGCCGGAAGGGCTCCGGCCGGCGCCGTCTCCTCTGTAGGCGTTCTCAGCTGCCACATGCGAAGGACAGAGTGTGGGGCGAAACAGAATGGGACTAGGGTTTCGGGACTGACCGGTGCGCTGGTTTTGTTCTGGCAATGCGCGCGGTCAGTCGTCCGATCTCCATCAGACGGCCAGGCAGGCGGGGCGGCAGAGAGGCAGCAGGCTAGCGGGCCATGGGCCTTTTTGCTGGGCTATGGAGCGGCAAGCACTCGGTATTAATTCCTACACAGGGCGGGGCGCGAGCAAAGCAGGCCGTGGGCCGCAGAAGGTTGCGGGCCAAACAGTTTTTCTCTAGAATTTTTTACAGAACTAGTTTTGATGATTTTTTGTTCAGTTTTTGAGCAAATTTCACACAGTTTTTTCTATTCAAATTATTCCAACGAAAATTTGTTTAGAAAAATAGAAAAGTGATAGAAATATTTCTGCAAAGTTTAAAGTTTATGAATTTTATTCATGTTTCCGCTGCAAATAGTTAAAAGAAATTGCTTAAATGCAATAAAGTGGTAATTAAATTTTGGAAGATGTGATAAAGTAATTTTAAAAGGTGATTATGATTCTGTTATTATATGACCAAATTTGTTAATAGCATGATCATAATTTATTTGTTATATGTTAAAAGGTGCATTTGTCTCTATTTTTGCCCAACGGTGATATAGTTTTAATTGCACGAACAGTTGAATGTGTTGATTTATACCAACATTGGATTAATGCATGCAATTGTTTGTTATCTCACATCTTTTTGGATTTCAGGAGGTTACAATTTGATGAGTTGCCTCAAACATGTTCCGACGCTCAGGGGTGATAACTACATTGAGTGGAGGAAGAATGTTGACCTGGCTTTTGTCTGTGCTGAAGTCGACTGGGTTGTGGACACTCCGCAGCCAGTCAAGCCGATAGAGCCAGTCAGAGATGCAAAGGATGATGATGCTGCATGGGAGAAAAAGAAAAAGGACTATGCTCCAGTGGAGCTGGCATATGTGCTAGAGAACCAAAAGTGGGTCAATGCAAATAAAAAGTGCATGGCCTTTATAAAGAACACGATTGAGAACGCCATTGCGGGCTCAATCAAAGAGTGCATTTCCATTGGGGAGTTTCTGGAAAAGATAAAGAGCCAGTTCAGTGGCTCTTCAAAGGTGTATGATACCCAGCTGCTCAAACAGCTGGTCACAGAAAAGTACACAGGAGGTGCACATGGCATCAGGGAGCACATCCTGAGGATGAGCAACATGGCTTCTAAACTGAAGCCCATGGATGTTGATCTGGAGCTAAAGCCTGCTCTGCTTGTTCACCTTGTCATGGCTTCATTGCCTAAAGAGTTTGATAACTTTGTTATCAACTGCAACATGTCTCCTGACAAATGGGACCTAGAAAATATGATTGCCATGTGTGTGCAAGAAGAGGATAGGCTCAAAGCCTCAAATGGTGGTTACATCAACTATGTCAAGGACAACAGGAAAAGCAACTACCAGAACAGCAACCAAGGTTCTCCCTCCAAGCCATATGGCAAAGGTCCCCAACAGTATCATCAGCCCACTCTCCCAGTGGATAAAGACCAGTGTCTCCACTGCAAGAAGACTGGGCACTTCAAGAAAGATTGCCCAGAATGTCTCAAGTCCATAATGGCAAAGAAAGGTATAGATACAGTTTCTTTTGTAAATGAATCCTTGTATTCACAGTTTTCGAAATCTACTTGGTGGATTGACTCAGGTGCAACTGTTCATGTTGCAAATTCTTTACAGGGATTCTATTTGACAAGGACTATGCAAAGAAGTGAAAGATGCATTGAAGTTGCGAATGGAGTTCAAGCAGACATTGAAGCAGTTGGCGACATCTCCTTGGAGTTAGCTGGTGGCTTTACAATTCTGCTTAGAGATGTTTTATTTGTTCCTTTGCTTCACAGAAACTTAATAAGTGTATCACGTTTGGATAAAGACAATTATCAGTGTTATTTTGCACACGGCAAGTGTGCCATATGGTTTAAAGATGCTTTTGTGGGTGTTGCTTTACTTCACAATGAGCTTTATTTCTTATCCTTACGTGAAAAAGTGCATTATGTGTGTAATGTGAATGAACAAACTACCTTGTTGAACAAAGAATAAAAGAAAATAAAAAGAACTCATGACTCATTGAAGTTATGGCACTGTCGATTAGGCCATATTTCAAGGGGAAGAATAGAAAACCTCATTAAAAATGATATTCTTCCTCCGTTAGAGTTCTCCGATATAGAGCAGTGCATAGATTAAATAAGAGGAAGGTATGTAAAGCAAATTAAAAAGGGTGCAAACCGAAGTACATCGACACTAGAAATCATTCACACTAATATTTGTGGACCGTTTTCTATGAAAAGTGTGGATGGCTATGACTCGTTCATAACATTCACAGATGATTACTCCCGATATGGTTATATTTATCTAATTAAAGAAAGGTCTGAAGTATTAGATAAATTTAAAATATTCAAAGCAGAAGTTGAAAATCAGCATAATAAAAGAATTAAAATAGTCCGGTCCGACCGTGGAGGGGAGTACTACGGTTGGCACACTCTATATGGTCAAGTACCTCGACCTTTTGCAAGGTTCTTACAGGAAAATGGAATAGTCACCCATTATTCTATGTCGGGCGAACCTCAGCAAAATGGAGTAGCTGAAAGGCGCAACCGTACTCTTACGGATATGGTGCGCAGTATGATGAGTTATTCCACCCTGCCATTGGGATTATGGATGGAGGCGCTTAAAACCGCCATTCACATTCTCAACAGAGTACCAACCAAGTCGGTGCCCAAAACACCGTAGAAGTTGTGGACAGGGAGAGTTCCCTCTCTGCGCCACTTGAGGGTCTGGGGGAGCCCAGCTAAGGCAAAAGTATTTAATCCAAATATTGCAAAGTTGGACCCCAAAATAGTAACTTGCCACTTCATTGGCTATCCTAACAGATCAAAAGGTTATCATTCTATTGTCCAGAAAAATACACAAAGTTTATAGAAATGAGACATGCAGTCTTCTTGGAGGACGAATTGATGAGGGGAGCATGGTAGCTCGGAAAATTGATCTTGAGGAGAAGAGGGTGCATGCACCTAATCCAATGATTCAGGAGCCATTTTTCTCGCTACCTGTTGTACCTGCACCGACAATCCCTGAGGTTGCGGTGCAAGCACCTGTTGTAACTCCACCCATGACAACAAGGTGTTAAGATTCAGAACCTGTCCGCCAGGAGCCGACTGAACCCTTCGTTGAGCATGAAAGGGAGCTGCAGCAGCCACCTTTAATAGATGTACCAGAAGTTGAGGTACAAAATGAGCTAGAGAATGAGGCCCTTAGAAGGTCCAAAAGAGTCAAGAAATCACTATTTCTACTAATTATAAAGTTTATAACACAGAAACAGTTCATATGGAAGATGATCCCACTTCATATGAAGAAGCCATGGGGAGCCCCAACTCATCGAAGTGGCTGGAGGCCATGGAAGATGAAATGAGGTCGATGAGTTCCAATGATGTTTGGGACTTAGAGGAAATTCCCAAAGGAGCCAAAACAGTAGGCTATAAATGGGTCTATAAAACAAAGTATGATTCTAACGAGAATATAGAAAAGTATAAAGCGCGTCTAGTGGCAAAAGGATTTACACAAAGAGAAGGGGTAGATTACAATGAGACATTTTCTCCCGTCTCATGTAAGGATTCCTTCAGAATCATAATGGCACTAGTTGCGCATTTTGATTTAGAGTTGCATCAAATAGATGTAAAGACGACATTTCTAAATGGAGATTTAGAAGAAAAAGTTTACATGACACAACCCAAGGGTTTTTTCATGGAGGGGAAGGAACACATGGGATGCCGTCTAAATAAATCCATTTATGGATTAAAGCAAGCCTCTAGACAGTGGTATCTAAAGTTTAATGATACTATTAAAAGATTTGGATTTAAAGAAAATATCGAGGACAACTGCGTTTATGCAAAGTTTAAAAGTGGGAAATATATTTTCCTAATCTTGTATGTGGATAATATCCTGCTTGCTAGTAGTGATGTTAGTCTTCTGCGAGAAACAAAGAAGTTTTTGTCCTCAAACTTTGATATGAAAGATCTTGGTGAAGCTTCATATGTTTTGGGCATAGAAATTCACCGAGATAGAAAGAATGGAGTGTTAGAATTATCACAGAAGGCATATTTAGAAAAGGTTCTAATAAAGTATAATATGCATAAGAGTAATGCCATACTTGCTCCTATAGTCAAGGGCGACAGTTTTGGGGAATTTCAATGCCCCAAGAATCAATATGAGATCGATCAAATGAAAGCAGTACCATACGCTTCGGTTGTTGGAAGCTTACAGTATGCACAAGTGTGCACTCGCCCTGACTTAGCTTTTATCACCGGGGTACTCGGTAGATATCAGTCAAATCCAGGCATAGAGCACTCGAAGATGGTAAAGAAAGTATTGCGTTATGTGCAAGGCACAAAAGACCTCATGCTATCCTACAGAAGATCTGATTCCCTAGAGATAAAAGGGTATTCATATGCAGATTATGTGGGAGACAAAGATGGTAGAAAGTCCACAACAGGATAAGTGTTCACTCTCGCAGGAGGGGCTATTTCGTGGAGAAGCTGCAAACAGTCGATAGTTGCATCATCCACGATATATGCTAAATTTATAGCATGTTTTGAGGCCACGAATCAGGTGTTATGGCTAAAGAAATTTATACCCAACTTGAAAGTGGTGGATTGTATTGACAAACCACTAAAGATATACTGTGACAACCAGCATGCAGTATTTTATGCTCACAACAACAAGTCGAGTAAAGCTACCAGACCAATAAAAGTAAAGTATTATGTTGTGAAAGATAAAATCCAGGATCAAACTATAAGTCTCGAGCATATAAGGATAAAGGATATGCTTGTGGATCCGCTAACGAAAAGCTTACCACCCAGTGTGTTCAAGAAACACTTAGCCGGCATGGGTTTAATGGGAAGCCTATGATTCTTGGATCATAAGAGGCCCAAAAGTAACAGAATTTGTTTCAAAACAGAAAAGTGTATAGTGGCTGTCTGATTCTATCGGCAATTGAGCTGTGACGTGGAAACAAGCTCTATGTACTGATCTGTGATGAAATGAGTAAAGTACAAAGTGTAAAGTTAAAAGTAAAGATGAGATCAAGGGGGAGAATGTTAGGTTGATCTCTCACCCCGTCGAGTCCAACGGCTCGATGGGAACCCATCTTGCGCCCTGATCGGGGGCATCCAACCGAAATATGGTTGGTGGGCCCCTATGGCAGTGATACGTCTCAAACGTATCTATAATTTTTGATGCTCCATGCTTGTTTTTACACCATTTGCTTTATGTTTTGTTACACTTCGTGGCATTTTTATGCATTTTCTGGAACTAACCTATTAACGAGATGCCACAATGCCAGTTCCCTGTTTTCTGCTATTTTTGTGTTTCAGAAAAGTTACACAGGAAATATTCTCGAAATTGGACGAAACAAAAGCCGAACCTCCTAAAATTTACCGAAGCTTCCAGAAGATTGAAGAGGAGACGGAGAGGGGCCACGGGCCAGCCACATCCTAGGGTGGCGTGGCCAGCCCCTGGCCCACGCCCCCTATGGGTGAGGCCGCCCTGGCCCACTTCTGACGCCGCCCTTCCGCCTATATATTCCTCCCGATGGGAAAAACCTAAAGATCCGATCAATTTTCCAGAAACACATCGTGATCCACCGCCATCATCGACCCGAGATCGGGAGGGTCCAGAAGCTCTTCCTGGCACCCTGCCGGAGAGGGGAATCACCACCGGAGGTCTTCTTCATCGCCATGCTTGCCTCCGGTCCGACAAGTGAGTAGTCTACCTTGGAATATGGGTCCATAGCAGTAGCTAGATGGTTGTCTTCTCCACCATGTGCTTCATGTTTAGATCTTGTGAGCTGCCCTACATGATCAAGATCATCTTTATGTAATTCTA
The DNA here is from genome assembly GCA_007115705.1 of Dactylis glomerata. Classification (NCBI taxonomy): domain Eukaryota; kingdom Viridiplantae; phylum Streptophyta; class Magnoliopsida; order Poales; family Poaceae; genus Dactylis; species Dactylis glomerata. Next base: position 954,811 of record QXEO01001691.1, on the reverse strand, counting down.
CATGTTGTGTTTGTTGGGATCCGATGAATATTGGTGTTATGATTAAGTTGATGTTCTGAATTTCATCTTATGTTATCTCTATGTTGTTTATGATCTTGCATGATCTCCGTTGTTAGTAGCTATCTTGGCCAAGTAGATACTAGTGACTCCGAGAGGGGGTATTTATGCTCGATAGTTGGGTTTATGCCTCTATTTAATCTGGGGGAGTGACAAAAACCTCTAAGGTTGTAGATGTGCTGTTGCCACTAGGGAGGAAACAACATTCTTATGTCTAAGGACATTCACTTTGTTTACATTACACACTTTGCTTCATGCAGTTATCTATTGTTCGCAACTTAATACTCATGGGGTCCTCGGATGATTCCCCGCGAGTGGATTATTAGTCATAGATGCAGTTGGATGGCGGTCTATGTATCTTGTTGTAATACCCAGAGTAAATCTCATAGTGATTCTCTTAACATATGCACGTTATCTTTATTTTATCAATTGCCCAACTGTAATTTGTTTACCCAGCATATCATTATTTATCTTATGGAGAGACACCACTAGTGAACTGTGGACCCCGGTCCAATTTCCTTTATATTGATATTACCGTATACTTTTACTCGCACTGTTTACTTTCTCGCATATTACTATTGCTTTCCACTCGATACGCTCATTCCTTTGTTTACAGCAAACCGGTGAGATTGACAACCTCATCGTAAGTTGGGAGCAAAGTATTTGTTTGTGTTGTGTGCAGGTTTCACGTTGCTGCTGGTGCAAAGCAAAGCACTGGATGAGGCGCCCTATAAATTGTCCGGAGCTGTCGCGAAGCTAGCAGGCATCACCTTCTGAAGTTTGGCTTTTTCCTACTGGTTCGATAAACCTCGGTTTCTTACTGAGGGAAGACTTGCTACTGTGCTCATCATACCTTCCTCTTGGGGTTCCCAAATGGGTGGTTATCTGCCCGCATCAAGCACTTTTTCTGGCGCCGTTGCCGGGGAAAAAGAAGATTTCTGCAAGGGGAGTCTTGCACGCACAATCTTTACTTTGTTTTTGTTTTGCTTTATTTTATTTTTGCTTTCATCGTTTTATCAAAAATACAAAAAAATTAGCTTCCTTTATAGTTGTTATTTCTTTACTTTTAGTTCATTATGTTGTTCCCTAAGTATGCTTTGGAGGACCTCTCAGTAGGTAGTGGATCTATTATTGGGAAAAGTAACATCGAGGAGTTCTTTAATTATATTAGTATGCATAAAGATGTTGAGGATAAGTCTTTAGCCGAACTTGCTCCTAGTTATGAAGGTGCTTCTGCTTATTTAGTTCACATGTTGGAAGCTAGGTTTGCTAGCCTTAATCCTTTTATGCAATACATGTTTCTTAAGCTTAATGATATTGAAGACTCCGAAAAGAAAGATTTTATCTTGGAGACTTTGTGTAGAGAATTTAGAGATGTTGCTATTCAAGCTAGGAAAGTTTTTAAGCATTTTAATCAGCTTGGCTCACATGTAGAGGTTGTTGGTACAAACAATGAAGAAACCCAAGTACCAATACCTAGCAAACTCTTGGGATTGCATGAAGCTTTTGAAAATAATTTTGATTGGATCTGTCCTAAAAATCTTTTTAGTGAATTGAGTGAACCAAAGCATGATCACAAGGGGTCTTCAAAAACTTATGTGTATACAATAAAATGTCATATTGAAAAGACTTCTGCAATTGATCTTAATGCTTCTTTCGAAAATACTTGATTTCCACCTTTCTGCGCCTAGCTCAAAGGCGTTAAAGAAAAGCACTCTGGGGAGATAACCCATTGTTTTACTTTCAGTTCTTTTTCTTTTATTTGAGTCTTGGAAGTTATTAATACTGTAATAACTGCTCCTTATCCTTTTTATTTCGTTGTTGTGCCAAGAGAAACCTCTAATTTGAGTGAGGTAAGATTTGGGGAAGTTGTTGTCTTGAAACAGATTTTGGTGCTGCACCGTAAAAAATTATGAAAATTATCAGAATATCTTTTTGACCTGAGATTTCTTGTGCATATGCCCCAGGTTATATCCAAACTTTCATTGGTTTTGCACTTTTTTATTTGAGCAACAGAAAACCCTCGAAAAAATCGACCTTTGTCAGCTATTCTGTTTTGATAGATTTCTGCCACTATTTGTGTTTGCCTCTCGATCGCTTTCTTTTTGAGTTCTTTTGATCACGGAACTTTTGGGGAAGTTGCTACAGTAGTATATGCTTTATATGTGGTGTTTTTGAGTTGAAACCTGAACCAAAAAGGGTTGATTCATTATTATGCTTACACTAATGTTGCTATTAGAATTGTGTTGAGTTTTGTATGAAGGAAGTTTTCAAGTGTAGGGATCGGAGAATGATGAGATGAGGTGAAGAATGGACAAAAGCTCAAGTTTGGGGATGCCCATGCACCCCAAGAAATATCCAAGAGGTACAAGCATCAAAGCTTGGGGATGCCCCCGAGGCACCCCTTCTTCATCGGCAAAAATCAGGCCACCTTTCAAGTCACTATATTTTTATTGCTTCATGCACTATGCGTTTTTCTTGGAGCGTCTTTATTTTTGCTTTCAGTTTAGTTTAGTTTGTTTGCTCCAATAAATGGTTGGACCCCAACAAATTTCTTTTGGAGAAGATTTACTCGTTTTCATTTGCCAAGAACACTCCATTTTTCACTCTTATCGTTCAACGAGTGTTCTCTTTTTCTACTACTGCGTTTAGCTTTCGTTTTTTGCCTTGATTTTTGTTCAGATCTTGTTTTATCTTTGCATCAAGGTGTATTTTGACCTCTGGTCCATGTTGGTATTCATCAAAAGAGTTGTTTCAAAAAGGTTCGAATGGTGTTGGAAAAGAGAAAAAGTTTCATGCAAAAAAGTGGTACAAAAAGGAGCTTGTTTAGACTGCGGCTTAGGCTTTTGCATGTCGTGCTTGATGTCGTTTTGATAGTATGCTTAGTGATTTTTGCTGTAGCATGACTTGTCTCAAATGACTGAGATTGCTTAATGAGCCTTTGAAAAAAATCATGTGTTGTTTTTATTATGCGGAAGCATTTATTCGGTTTTCTCCTTTGATGCTTTAATTGGGTTGATTTGGCGCATCCTTACACATGTTGACTACAAAATAAGTCGCCTATAGCCTCTATGATCATTTGGTTTTTGACTTGTGATACCACTTTATGCTTCTTTTAATGTTGTTTTGTCGCTTTGTATGATTATGGCCGTTATTGCTCTCTTAGTTGGTCGCTCCCAGTCTTTTGCTAGCCCTCATTTTGTACTGAGTATGAGCTCTACTCGTGCATCCAACTCCTAAAAACCAAGTTATTCCAATGTGTCCACCATACATACCTATTAGCAATTTGCTATTCCAAAGTACATTCGACTTGCTTTTATCTATCCTTCGAATTAAACTCTTTTGGTGTTATGTGAAAATTAGTCAGTAAAGCTCTCACGAACCTGATGGCACACTTTACTTTTCTAGCTTTTAAAATTTTGACATTGTGGCTCTCTTATGTTGAGTTGTTATGCTTGCAAGTTGTGAGTTGGAAATTAGCCAAACCATACCTTCATGGGGTAAGCTTTCAACATTGCACTTCTTATTTGAGTTGATATCGTGATCTTTTGTTTATAGATACTCGCGATGTGAAACAAGTTGGGAATCTTGCGGGATCATGCAGTTTTTATATGTGTTCGAGAAACGCCTGGGCCGCTAATCTAAGCCATACATAATTCATGGTGGAAATTTACAGCATGCCCATAGTGAACATTCGACGACGCATCTCAAAATAAAAAGCTATACCAATGGTAAATAAAAGAGATGCCAAGGTGTTCATTGTCTGTTTGTCCTATCATTTTGATGTGGGCTTGTTCCATGTCATCGGGCACAGAGGTACCCCATTGGTGGTTCTCGATGATACACATATATTTACAATGACAAGAGCTTACTTGGGACCCTAAGTCGAGTAGCATGAGGTTTGGGTATTCGTACTTCACGGGACACGAGGTTTCAACTTATGATTTGTCAAGCATATGCTTCATAATTGTACTTGCATTAACTCTAACCATTCAAGATGCTTATGATGGGGGCAATGAGAGCTCAAAGCTAGTAAGTACCATAATTTTTGAAGGTTTATAAAACTTGCAATCACTACTTCCCTCTGCGAAGGGCCTTTTTTTTACTTTTATGTTGAGTCTTCACCATCTACCTTTATGCATCGTCTAAGAGAGCATAGTTGTCATTCTGAGTTTAATGTGCATAGTCCCAAAGGTTATCATTGATTGATTCATGATTATGGTTTTACTTGTTCTTAAATTATTTGTATCTAGTCGCCTTTTTTAAACTTGAAGGTGTCCTATGCATTTATGTTTTGCTATTCCATGAAGGACAAGCTGAAAAACATTTGCTATGTTTTCCATATGGTTGAAACACACACGTGACTTTCATTGTTTCATTTTTCATGATCTTTCGTTTGTGTTCTTTTTCATGTTATAACAAGGTTGCTAAGTTTCTTCTATTGAGATTATGTCTTTCATGACCATGTTTTAAGTTCTTTGATCTCAGCACTCAATGCTTTACATAGATGATCAAGATTGTGATGGTGCATGTCACCTCAAAAATTATACTTTTGTTATCACTTACCTACTTGAGGACAAGCAGGAGTTAAGCTTGGGGATGCTTGATATGTCTCAAACGTATCTATAATTTTTGATGCTCCATGCTTGTTTTTACACCATTTGCTTTATGTTTTGTTACACTTCGTGGATTTTTTTTGCATTTTCTGGAACTAACCTATTAACGAGATGCCACAGTGCCAGTTCCCTGTTTTCTGCTGTTCTTGTGTTTCAGAAAAGTTACACAGGAAATATTCTCGGAATTGGACGAAACAAAAGCCGAACCTCCTAAAATTTACCGAAGCTTCTAGAAGATCGAAGAGGAGACGGAGGGGGGCCACGGGCCGGCCACACCCTAGGGTGGCGCGGCCAGCCCCTGGCCCGTGCCCCCTATGGGTGAGGCCGCCCTGGCCCACTTCTGACGCTGCCCTTCCGCCTATATATTCCTCCCAACGGGAGAAACCTAAAGACCCGATCAATTTTCTAGAAACACATCGCGATCCGCCGCCGTCGTCGATCCGAGATCGGGAGGGTCCAGAAGCTCTTCCCGGCACCCTGCCGGAGAGGGGAATCGCCACCGGAGGTCTTCTTTATCGCCATGCTTGCCTCCGGCGCAATGAGTGAGTAGTCTACCTTGGACTATGGGTCCATAGCAGTAGCTAGATGGTTGTCTTCTCCACCATGTGCTTCATATTTAGATCTTGTGAGCTGCCCTACATGATCAAGATTATCTTTATGTAATTCTACATGTTGTGTTTATTGGGATCCGATGAATATTGGTGTTATGATTAAGTTGATGTTCTGAATTTTATCTTATGTTATCTCTATGTTGTTTATGATCTTGCATGCTCTCCGTTGTTAGTAGCTATCTTGGCCAAGTAGATACTAGTGACTCCAAGAGGGGGTATTTATGCTCGATAGTTGGGTTCATGCCTCTATTTAATCTGGGAGAGTGACAGAAACCTCTGAGGTTGTAGATGTGCTGTTGCCACTAGGGAGAAAACAACATTCTTGTGTCTAAGGACATTTGCTTTGTTTATATTACACACTTTGCTTAATGCAGTTATATGTTGTTCGCAACTTAATACTCAGGGGGTCCTCGGATGATTCCCCGCGAGTGGATTATTAGTCATAGATGTAGTTGGATGGCGGTCTATGTATCTTGTTGTAATGCTCAGAGTAAATCTCATAGTGATCCTCTTGACATATGCACGTTATCTTTATTCTATCAATTGCCCAACTGTAATTTTGTTTACCCAGCATGTCGTTATTTATCTTATGGAGAGACACCACTAGTGAACTGTGGACCCCGGTCCAATTTTCTTTATATTGCTATTACCGTTTACTTTTACTTGCACTGTTTACTTTCTCGCATATTACTATTACTTTCCACTCGATACGCTCATTCATTTGTTTACAGCAAACCGGTGAGATTGACAACCTCATTGTAAGTTGGAAGCAAAGTATTTGTTTATGTTGTGTGCAGGTTTCACGTTGCTGCTGGTGCAAAGCAAAGCACTGGACGAGGCGCCCTATAAATTGTCCAGAGCTGTCGTGAAGCTAGCAGGCATCACCTTCTGAAGTTTGGCTTTTTCCTACTGGTTCGATAAACCTCGGTTTCTTACTGTGGGAAGACTTGCTACTGTGCTCATCATACCTTCCTCTTGGGGTTCCCAACTGGGTGGTTATCTGCCCGCATCAAGCACCGCTATATAAAGAGGTGGGGGGCCGGGGCACACGATACGAGGTTCACCGTGTTGCCAGTCGCCCCACCGATATCCCTACCGATCTAGGGCTAGCGCTAGTCACGGGAAGCACCGCCACCACCACATACTCACGTTCTCGCCACCACCCATCGCCATGGCCACCGGCTCGAGTTTATCGACCCAAGGAGCAGGTTACCTCTCTCTCTCTCTCTCTCTCTCTCTCTCTGATCCCTCTCTCTCTCAGATACTTATCAAGTCTTTACAGTAAAGGTCACTATCGAGATTATCTAGACTAGATTGATCCAGATCGGGTTCAACATGGAACTATAGTCCCACCAAATAAATCAAATGGATCTTTCAGATTTTCACCAGAAACTATTGAACTATATTAAATGGGTTGGCCTAAATACTATAATTCCAACGCAAAGGCGTGGCAAGGCATGCATAATAATATAATTCCAGTGAATAGAAAAGGCGATCTCCTCAATAGAAAAGGCTATTTTCTCTGAGCATAGTAGACCGGGATGAAAGCTAAGATCGGTGATCTTGGCTTCTGATTTTCTGGCGGTGGTGCAACGCCTCAACGCTTTTCTTTGACTTTCCGTCAAATTGATACATATCTTAGCTATATATATACACCCTGTGTACTCAATCAATAAGGTGTGCTGATGTTCTCAGTATAGAAAATAAACATAACTACTCAATCATGGTATCGAATTGCATGAAAAGATATGGAATATGGATACAAAGATCGCTACCAATGCTACAGCTGCATTCTATGGTCAACATACAGGGCAACATGCGCATGTAACATTGAAGCAATGCAAGCCACCGGCCGGCGGCCGGGTGAACCTTTCAGTTGATGACGACTCAGTTGTCGTCGGTGTTTTTCCATTGTCTGGCGAGATTCTTCAGCGCTGCTTTCGACTCCCCATCGTCGCTCGTCGCCTCCTTCGCCTGCTGCATGGCCGCCTGTGTCCGCTGCCGGAGCTCCCTCCCTCCGTCGGACTCAATCAGCCACCTCACCTTGGCTGCCACCTCCTCGGCTCTCACTATTCCTTTGTCATACCCTTCCATGGCCACGGCCAGCCGCATCTCCTCGACCAAGAACACTCTGTTCATGCGCTGCTCCGCGTACAGAGGCCACGCCAGCATCGGCACGCCCGCCATGACCGCCTCCAGCACCGAGTTCCATCCGCAATGCGTCACGAACCCGCCCACCGCGTCGTGCGCCAGCACCTCCCTCTGCGGCGCCCACGACATGACCACCAGTCCCCTTCCTCCGGTCCGTTGCAGGAAGCCTCCCGGAAAGAGCCCGTCGAGGTCGTCGGCCTCGTCGCCTGGCGGCCGCCGCACGGCCCACAAGAACCGTTGCCCGCTCGTCTCCAGCCCGGCCGCCATCTCCTTGATCTGCTCGGCGCTGAACCGACCCAAGCTGCCAAAGCAGAGGAACACCACGCTGGCCTTGGGCTGGCCATCGAGCCACGCGAGGCACTCGTGGCGCTTCATCCCAGCTTCCTCGGGCTTGACCAACGGCCCGATGCAGTACAACGGCGGTGTCCGCCGTCCGGGGAATGTGCAGAGGCCGGAAACGATCGCGTCGGTGGCGCGTAGCTCCAAGGAGCGGCAGCTGTTTACTATAATGCCCTGGGAGTTGCACATCTGTTGGGATAAGTCCAGAAAGAGTTTGTTGCTCCAGCTGTCGCGGTCGAGGATAGCGGCGGCGAGGTGATCTGCCGGTATCGGTGGCAACCCCGGAGAGTGCACGAGGTCGCCGCCGAGGTCTCGGAAGCTCAGAGCGGTCTGCTCATGGATGACTGGGTGGTTGAGACATAAGGCGACGCTGGCGATGCAGGTGATGACGAAGAAGTACGTCGGGATGCCGAGCTCCGCGCCGACTTGGAGGGCGCTGCTGCAGAAGAAATCGATGATGAGAACGGCCGGGGAGGCGGAGCGGAGGAAGTCACGGAGGTCCGGATTGGAAGCGCGTGCGATCTCGAAGACCTTGACCTCGTAACTCGGCACGTCGGAGGGGAGGATGGCAGCTGGGAGACTGTGGAAGGACATGGACGGATTGGCAGCCGCGATGCCTGCGAGGAACGAACCACCAGCGCCTTGATCAGCTTCCCCGCCGACGACGACGGTTACCTCGAGGCCCTGAGCTACGAGCAGGTTACCAAGCTCGACCGTGGGGACCAAGTGGCCCGGCATCCCCGGCGGGGCGTAGATGACCACCAACTTCTTCGGATTGTCGCCGTGGCTATTGTTTTGGAGTGTCATTTTTGTGAAGTGGGAGGCACGACGCACGAGCACGATGCAGCCCTGCTAGCACGAGAGGGAAGATGACGGAAATGCTCTGACCTCTGAGCGCTGGTGCCGCTTCCGGCGATTGGACGGCCGGGTGATATACTTCTGCATCCGGTCCGAGTCTTTACTCTTTCGGACCCACACGTCAGAATAAACAAGTAACAAGCAACCCGGTGGACGCATACCACTCGTTCAATCGTCATGTTAACTTTCCTTTTATTTATTTTCAGCGTGCTTTGCGGTGCCATCCTCCGCTACCAGTGTTTAATTTTTTGGCATGTCTTCTATTTTATTAACACATACTCTTGTAAAACAAAAGGTTTATGAAACTGCTCGACACCCTAAAACGGATGTGGCTATCTCATATCACAACCGGATAAAAAAACACGTTGCCGTGCGGGGATGTCGCACGGCAAAGGACGAAATATGCATGCCAAAGTCTTTGCAGTGCGACGTCTCACGACAAAGGGTGCACGGCAACGGCTGCTTTGCCGTGCGCCTCGCCAAATCCCCACGGCAAAGCCTTTGCCGTGCACCTCTCGCTTTGCCGTGCGCTGTCACACCTATGTCGCGAGCCTTTCTTTGCCGTGCGTGCGTCTTCTCTGCCGTGCGTGCGTCTTCTCTGCCGAGTGGATTTCTTTGCCGTGCGTCTGTTCATTGCTGTGCACAAGGCTTTGCCGTGGGCCCTTGTCAATCCTTTGCCGTGCGCCAGCCACCAGCACGCACGACAAAGAGTTTGCCATAATATATGTAGATAGGTGTGGTAGAGCTATCAGAGGTATGATCACCCTGTTCACTCACATGCGATAATACTTTAAAAAATCTAGGGGGTAGGCCGCGAGCGGAAGTTTTCGTGCGCCGTCATTTCATGCGGGTCCTGAATCAGGCGTAACTAATTCAAAAAAAAAAATGCAAAACCTTCATGTGGCTTCAATTTATGTGACCTAGCAGCGGGAAAAAAATTCAAACCTAGAGAAAAATTGTTTACCAGAAAGTCCCTTCACAGAAATAACCTACCACGTTCAAGGTTGCATAACTTTTAGGTTAAATGAGCTAGATTCGGCTATGAGCATGGCATAGTTTGTAGGAACAAGGCCATATCGGACACGCGCGTGTCCCTTGGGATTGAAAGGAACGCCATAGAGACCGATTTTTGTTTCGTCCCACGAAAACTGCTTTTTCCATTTTTAGAGTGCCGAAATAGGTTTTTTTGTGAAGCAGCTACCGAAACGCGAAATCAAAAGCTAGGAAAAACACCCCACATAAATAGTAGACACCCTGGGATACGCATATCAGCTCTCATTTTTTTGTGGCAGCCTTCGGAGGTATTTTTTGAATTTTGCGCAAGTTCCTGCCGATTTCAATGGAACTGGGGTGGTTTTGCACTTCAGCGCTAAAAAGTAAACCTCCTGATATTTTGTAAAAAACATTTTTGGATCCGCAACACGTCATTTCTTCACTAAACAGCAGGGGGGAAAGGAGACTCCGCACCTCCTGGCCGCGAGCGGGAGTTTTCATGCGCCGTCATTTCATGCGGGTCCCGAATCGGGCGTAACTAACTCAAAAAAAACAAAAAAATGCAAGACCTTTGTGTGGCGTCATTTTATGTGACCTAGAAGCGGGAAAAAAAAATTCAAAACTAGAGAAAAATTGTTTACCAGAAAGTCCCTTCACAGAAATGACCTATCACATTTGAGGTTGCATGACTTTTAGGTTAAATGAGCTAGATTCGGCCATAAGCAAGGCATAGTTTGTCGGAACGAGACCATATCGGACACGTGCGTGTCCCTTAGGATGGAAAGGAACGCCACAAAGGCCGATTTTTGTTTCATCCCACGAAAAGTGCTTTTTCCATTTTCAAAGTGTCGAAATAGGGTTTTTTGTGAAGCAGCTACCGAAACGCGAAATCGTAAGCTGGAAAAAACACCCCACATAAATAGTAGACACCCTGGGATACGCATATCATCTCTCGTTTTGTTGCAGCAGCCTTCGGAGATATTTTTTGAATTTTGCGCAAGTTCCTGCCGATTTCGTCGAACCAGTGTGGTTTTGCACTTTAGCGCTAAAAAGTAAACCTCCTGATTTTTTGTAAAAATCATTTTTAGATCCGCAACAAGTTATTTCTTCACTAAACATCAGGGGGGGGGGGGAAAGGAGACTCTGCACCGCCTGGCCGCGAGCGGGAGTTTTCGTGCGCCGTCATTTCATGCGGGTCCTGAATCGGGCGTAACTACACATGACCTGGCTTCGGGGGCTATGCATGTCAAAACCTTTGCTTTACACATATATATGACCTAACCAAAGCCAAAGGAACACACTATAGCCCACCGACGCAATGTCGTCCAAAAAAAATCTAGTGGGGTAGACTGCGCGGGTGCAGCGGGCTAGGGTTTCGCCGTACATCGGGCTTCGAGGGTAGAAATCCACCTCCAAAGCTATCATGTGGTCATAATATATGTAGATAAGTGTGGTAGAGCTATCTCAGGGGTGTGGCCACCCCGTTGGCACACATGCGATAACACTTTGAAAAATCAAGGGGGGTAGACCGCGATGGGCTAGAGTTTCGCTGTACATCACGCTTCAGGGGTAGCAATCCCTCTCCAAAGCTATCATGTGGCCATAATATATGTAGATAGGTGTGGTAGAGCTATCTCAGAGGTGTGACCACCTCGTTGGCACATATGCGATAATACTTTGTAAAATCGAGGGGGGGTAGACCGCGATGGGCTAGGGTTTCACCGTAGACCGGGCGTTGGGGGCTATGCATGTCACATACATATGACCTAACCAAAGCCAAAGGAACACACTAGCCCACCGCCGCGATGCCATCCGGAAAAATCTAGGGGGTAGACCGCGCGGGTGCAGCGGGCTAGGGTTTCACCGTACATCGGGCTTTGGGGTAGCAATCCCCCTCCAAAGCTATCATGTGGCCATAATATATGTAGATAGGTGTGGAAGAGCTACCTCAGAGGTGTGACCACTGATACGTCTCAAACATATCTATAATTTTTGACGCTCCATGTTTGTTTATACACCATTTGATTTGTGTTTTGTTACACTTCGTGGCGTTTTTATGCATTTTTCAGAACTAACCTACTAACGAGATGCCACAATGCCAGTTCCCTGTTTTTTTGCTGTTTTTGTGTTTCAGAAAAGTTACACACGAAATATTCTCGGAATTGGACGAAACAAAAGCCAAACCTCCTATTTTTACCGAAGCTTCGCAAAGACCGAAGATGAGACGGAGGGGGGCCAGGGGCCAGCCACACCATGGGGTGGCGCGGCCCAGCCCTTGGCCGCGCCACCACATGGTGAGGCCAGCTAGCCCACAACCTGATGATGCCCTTTCGCCTATAAATTCCCCTCGACGAGAAAAACCTAAAGGACGGATCGCCTTTCCTCGAAACATACTGCAATCCACTGCTGTCGTCAAAGTGAGATCGGGAGGATCCAGGAGCTCTTCCCGGCACCCTGCCGGAGGCCTTCTCCACCACCATGGTCGCCTCCGGAGTGATGTGTGAGTACTCTACCTTGGACTACGGGTCCATAGCAGTAGCTAGATGGTTGTCTCCTCCACCATGTGCTTCATGTGTAGATCTTGTGAGCTACCCTACATGATCAAGATCACCTTTATGTAGTTCTACATGTTATGTTTGTTGGGATCCGATGAGTATTGGTACTATGTCAAGTTGATGTGCTGAATTATATATCTTATGTTATCTCTATGTTATTTATGATCTTGCATGCTCTCCGTTGCTAGTAGATATCTTCGCCGAGTAGATGCTAGTGACTCTAAGAGGGAGTATTTATGCTCGATAGTCGGGTTCATGCCTCTAGTAATCTGGGGGAGTGACAGAAACCTCTAAGGTTGTAGATGTGTTGTTGCCACTAGGGAGAAAACAACATTCTTGTGTCCAAGGACATTTTCTTTGTTTACTTTATGCACTTTGCTTAATATAATTATCTGTTGTTCGCAACTTAATACCCAATGTTTGCTCGGACGACATTCGGAGGGTGGATTATTAGTCATAGATGCAGTTGGATTACGGTCTATGTATTTTGTCGTAATGCCCAGAGTGAATCTCATAGTGATCCTCATGACATATGTACGTTCTCTTTACTCTATCAATTGCCCAACTGTAATTTGTTTACCCAGCATGTTGTTATTTATCTTATGGAGAGACACCACTAGTGAACTGTGGACCCCGGTCTAATTTCCTTTACATTGCTATACCGTTTACTATTTTACTCGCATTGTTTACATTCCCGCATACTATTACCCTTTTACTACTCGATACGGGTTATTGACAACCTCATCGTAAGTTGGGAGCAAAGTTCTTGGTTGTGTTGTGTGCAGGTTCCACGTTGCTGCTGGTGCAATGCAAAGCCCTGGACGAGGCACCTTATAAATTGTACGGAGCTGTCGCGAAGCTAGCAGGCATCACCTTCTGAAGTTTGGCTTTCTCCTACTAGTACGATAAACCTTGGTTTCACAACTGAGGGAAGACTTGCTGCTGTGCTCATCATACCTTCCTCTTGGGTTCCCAATGGGCTATTACTTACACGCCATCAAGCAATTTTTCTGGCACCGTTGCTGGGAAGAAAGAAGATTTCTGCAAGGGGAGTCTCTCACGCACAATCTTTTACTTTGTTTTTGTTTTGCTTTATTTTACTTTTACTTGCATCATTTTATCAAAAATACAAAAAAAATTAGTTCCTTTGATAGTTTGCATTCCGTTACTTTTACTTTTAGTTCATTATGGTGTTCCCTAAGTATGTTTTGGAGGACCTCTCAGTAGGTAGTGGTTCTATTATTGGGAAAGGTAACATTGAGGAGTTCTTTAATCATATTAGTATGCATAAAGATGTTGAGGATAGATCTTTGGCTGAGCTTGCTCCTAGTTATGAAGTTGCTGCTGCTTATTTAGTTCACATGTTGGAGGGTAGGTTTGTTAACCTTAATCCTTTTATGCAACAAATGTTTCTTAAGCTTCATGATATCGAAGACTCCGAAAAGAAAGACTTTATTTTGGAGACTTTGCGTAGAGAATTTAGAGATGTTGTTATTGAAGCTAGGAAAGTCTTTGAGCATTTTAATATGCTTGGCTCACCTGTTAAGGTTGTTGGTACAACCAAAGAATACATCAAAGTACCAATTCCTTGCAAACTTGTAGGATTGCATGAAGCTTTGGAAAAGAATTTCGATTGGATTTGTCCTGAAAACCCTTTTGATGAAAGTAGTGAACCAAAGAGTGTTCATAAGGGATCTTCAAAAACTCATTTGGATACAATTCAATTCATTGTTGAAAAGACTTCTGCAGTTGATCTTAATGCCACCTTTGATATTACTTGATTTCCACCTTTCTGCGCCTAGCTCAAAGGCGTTAAAGAAAAGCACTCTTGGGAGATAACCCATTGTTTTCTTTTCAGTACTTTTTATTTTATTTGAGTCTTGGAAGTTATTACTACTGTAATAACCTCTCCTTATTATTTTTATTTCATTGTTGTGCCAAGAAGAACCTCTAATTTGAGGGAGGTAAGATTTGGGGAAGTTGCTGTCCTGAAACAGATTTCGGTGCTGCACCGTAAAAATTCGTGAACATTCTCAGAATATCGTTTTGATCTGCGATTTCTTGTGCATATGACCCAGGTTATATCCAAACTTCCATTAGTTTTGCACTTTTCGATTTGAGCAACAGAAGGTCCTCAAAAAAATCGACATTTGTCAGTTGTTCTGTTTTGACAGATTTCTGCCACTATTTGTGTTTGCCTCTCGATCGCTTTCTTTTTTAGTTCTTTTGATCACGGAACTTTTGAGGAAGTTGCTACAGTAATATATGCTTTATATGTGATTTTTTTAGTTGAAATCTTAACCAAAAGGGTTGATTTACTATTATGTTTATGCTAACGTTGCTAATAGAATTGTGTGAAGTTTTGTATGAAGGAAGTTTTCAAGTGTAGGGATTGAAGAGTGATGAGATGGGATGAAGTATGGACAAAAGATCAAGCTTGGGGATGCCCATGTCACTCCAAGAAATATCCAAGAGGTACAAGCGTCAAAGCTTGGGGATGCCCCCAAGGCACCCCTTCTTCATCGGCAAAAATCAGTTCATCTTTCAACACACTATATTTTTATTGCTTCATGCACTATGCGTTTTTCTTGGAGCGTCTTTACTTTCATTTTCAGTTTTGTTTTTTTTGTTTGCCAAAATAAATGGTTGGACCCAAACAAATTTATTTTGGAGGAGACGCACTCTGTTTTTCATTTGCCAAGAACACTCTAGTTTTCACTCTTATCGTTCAACGAGTGTTCTCTTTTTCTAGATCTGCGATTAGCTTTTGTTTTTCGCCTTGATTTTTGTTCAGATCTTGTTTTATCTTTGCATCAAGGTGTATTTAGACCTCTGGTCTATGTTGGTTTTCATCAAAAGTGTTGTCTCAAAAAGGGTTGAATGGTGTTGAAAAAGAGAAAAAGTTTCATGCAAAAAGTGGTACAAAAAAGAGCTTGTTTAGACTGCGGCTTAGACTTTTGCATGCCATGCTTGATGTCGTTTTGATAGTATGCTTAGTGATTTTTGCTGTAGCATGACTTGTCTCAAATTACTGAGATTGCTTAATGAGCCTTTGAAAAAAATCATGCGTTATTTTTATTATGTGGAAGCATTTATTTGATTTTCTCCTTGATGCTTTATTTGGGTTGACTTCGCACATGCTTACAATATGTTTGACTCTTACAAAGTTGCCATAAGCCTTTATGATCATTTGGTTTTTGACTTGTGATGCCACTTTATGCTTCTTTTAATGATGTTTTGTCGCTATGCATGATTATGGCCGTTATTGCTCTCTTAGTTGGTCGCTCCCAGTCTTTTGCTAGCCCTCATTTTGTACTGAGTATGAGCTCTACTCGTGCATCCAACTCCCAAAAACCAAGTTATTCCAATGTTTCCACCATACATACCCATTAGCAATTTGCTATCCAAAGTACATTTGACTTGCTTTTATCTATCCTTCAAATTAAACTCTCTTTGGTGTTATGTGAAAATTAGTCAGTAAAGCTCTCACGAACCTGACGACACACTTTACTTTTCTCGCTTTTAAAATTTTGACATTGTGGCTCTCTTATGTTGATGTTATACTTGCAAGTTGTAAGTTGGAAATTAGCCAAACCATGCCGTCATGGGGTAAGCTTTCAACATTGCACTTTCTCTCATTTGAGTTGATATCGTGATCTTTTGTTTATGGATACTCGCGATGTGAAATAAATTGGGATTTTGCGAGATCATGGAGTTTGTATACTTGTTAGAGAAACGCCTGGGCCGCTTATCTAAGCCATGCATCATTCATGGTGGAAATTTACAGCATGCCTGATACGTCTCCGACGTATCCATAATTTTTGATGCTCCATGCTTGTTTTTACACCATTTACCCGATATTTCGTTACACTTAGTGGCACTTTTATGCATTTTCCGGAACTAACCTATTAACGAAGTGCCATAGTGCCAGTTCCCTGTTTTCTGCTGTTTTTGTGTTTCAGAGTGATACACAGGAAATATTCTCGGAATTGGACGAAACCACATCCTGAAGTCTTATTTTACCCGGAAGCTTCCAGAGATCTGAAGAAGAGTCGGAGGGGTGCCACCAGGGCCCCACATGCATGGGTGGCGCGGCCAGGCCCCTGGCCGCGCCAGCCATGTGTGAGGGCGCCTGGTCCCACCTCTGACATCGCCCCTTCGCCTATATAAAGCCTCGGGACGGAAAACCCTAAAGGAGTCGGCAATTTTCCAGAAGCAGTTCTGTAGTTCCGCCGCCGCCACCGATGAATTTCGGGGGACAGAAGTCTCTGTTCCAGCACCCCGCCGGGACGGGGAAGTGCCCCCGGAGCCATCTCCATCGGTCTCCATCGCCGTCTCCGCCGTCTCCATCGACCTCACCGCCATCTCCATCAACCTTGCTGTCTCCTATGATGAGGAGGGAGTAGTTCATCCCCGGGGCTGAGGGCTCTACCGGTAGCTATGTGGTTCACCTCTCTCTCCCATGATGTGATCTTTATGTGATCGTGAGCTTTGTATCATGTTGAACAAGTAGATGTTATTATTCAGATATTATGCTACTCCTATGCTTAATTATTATAGTGTACTCTAGTGATGTTATTAAAGTAATCTATTCCTCCTGCCATGGTGTAACGGTGACAGTGCGTGCATCGTGGTGGTACTTGGTTTAGGCTATGATTGTGATCTCTTGTGGATTATGAGAGTAATTATTACTATGATAGTATTGAGTGATCTATTCCTCCTTTCATGGTGTAATGTTGACAGTGTGTGCACCGTGTTAGTACTTGGTCTAAGTTGCAATGATTTCTATCTTGAGTTGTGATCTGATTTGGAAATCTCTATGAGTGGTGTTTGTCAAGTACTTGATGAACTTTAAGGGGTGCTTCTGTAGCCACTACACAATGATTAGTGTTATTCGATAGGAGAGTAATTCAGAGTACCATAGTAGAGAGAAGTTGTTTATTTGTTCAATCATGTTATATTTGTTGGGAGTGTGTCCACTAGTGAAAGTATGATCCATAGGCCTTGTTTCCAAGCATTGCACACCGTTTACTTGCTATTTTGTTACTTGTTTGCTCGCAGCGATATTTATTTCACATCACGTTTGCTACTTATAATCATCTATACCACTTGTATTTCACTATCTCTTCACCGAACTAGTGCACCTATACATCTGACAAGTGTATTGGGTGTGTTGGGGACACAAGAGACTTTCTGTATCGTAATTGCAGGGTTGCTTGAGAGGGATAGCTTTGACCTCTTCCTCCCTGAGTTCGATAAACCTTGGGTGATCCACTTAAGGGAAACTTGCTGCTGTTCTACAAACCTCTGCACTTGGAGGCCCAACAAGTGTCTACAAGAATAGAAGTGCGTAGACATCAAGGCCCATAGTGGGCATTCGATGACGCATCTCACAATAAAAAGCTATACCAATGGTAAATAAAAGAGATGCCGAGGTGTTCATTGTCTGTTTGTCTTGCCATTTTGATGTGGGCCTGTTCCATGTCATTGGGTAGGAGGTACCCCGTTGGTGGTTCTCGATGATACGCGTATACTTACAATGACAAGAGCTTGCTTGGGACCTAAGTCGAGTAGCATGAGGTTTGGGTATTCGTACTTCACGGGACACGAGGTTTTCAACTTATAATTTGTCAAGCATATGCTTCGTAATTGTACTCGCATTAACTTTAACCATTCAAGATGCCTATGATGGGGGCAATGAGAGCTCAAATCTAGTAAGTACCATAATTTTTGAAGGTTTATAAAACTTGCAATCCCTGCTTCCCTCTGCGAAGGGCCTTTCTTTTACTTTTATGTTGAGTCTCCACCTTCTACCTTTATGCACCATCTAAGAGAGCATAGTTGCCATTCTGAGTTTAATGTGCATAGTCCCAAAGTTTATCATTGATTGATTCATGATTATGGTTTTGCTTGTTCTTAAATCATTTGTATCTAGTCGCCCTCTTAAACTTGAAGGTGTCCTATGCATTTATGTTTTGCTATTCCATTAAGGACAAGCTGAAAACCACTTGCTATGTTTTTCCATATGATTTGAACACACG
Source organism: Dactylis glomerata (assembly GCA_007115705.1). Taxonomy (NCBI): domain Eukaryota; kingdom Viridiplantae; phylum Streptophyta; class Magnoliopsida; order Poales; family Poaceae; genus Dactylis; species Dactylis glomerata. The sequence continues at coordinate 936,590 of QXEO01001691.1, read as the reverse complement.
TTTGACTTTCATTGTTTCATTATTCATGATCTTTCGTTTATGTTTCATTTCATGTTATAACATGGTTGCTAAGTTTTTATTGTCGAGATTATGTCTCTTATGCCCATGTTTTAAGTTCTTTGATCCCAGCACTCAATGCTTTACATAGATGATCAAGATTGTGATGGTGTATGTCACCTCAAAAATTATTCTTTTGTTATCACTTACCTACTCGAGGACGAGCAGGAGTTAAGCTTGGGGATGCTTGATACGTCTCAAACGTTTACATAATTTTTGATGCTCCATGCTTGTTTACACACCATTTGCTTTGTGTTTTGTTACACTTCATGGCATTTTTATGCATTTTCCGGAACTAACCTACTAACGAGATGCCACAGTGCCATTTCCCTGTTTTCTGCTATTTTTGTGTTTCAGAAAAGTTACACGGGAAATATTCTCAAAATTGGACGAAACAAAAGCCGAACCTCCTATTTTTACCGAAGCTTCGCGAAGACCGAAGATAAGACGGAGAAGCCAGGGGCCAGCCACACCATGGGGTGGTGCAGCCCAGCACCTGGCCACGCCACCACATGGTGAGGCCAGCTGGCCCACCTCCTGATGCTGCCCTTTTGCCGAAAGGACAGATCGCTTTTCCTCAAAACATACTGCAATCCACCGCCGTCGTCAAAGTGAGATTGGGAGGATCCAGGAGCTCTTCCCGGCACCCTGCCGGAGAGGGGAATCCCTGCCAGAGGCCTTCTCCACCACCATGGTCGCCTCCGGAGTGATCTGTGAGTTGTCTACCTTGGACTATGGGTCCATAGCAGTAGCTAGATGGTTGTCTCCTCCACCATGTGCTTCATGTTTAGATCTTGTGAGCTTCCCTACATGATCAAGATCACCTTTATGTAATTCTACAAGTTGTGTTTGTTGGGATCCGGTGAGTATTGGTACTATGTCAAGTTGATGTGCTGAATTATATATCTTATGTTATCTCTATGTTATTTATGATCTTGCATGCTCTCCGTTGCTAGTAGATATCTTCGCTGAGTAGATGCTAGTGACTCCAAGAGGGAGTATTTATGCTCGATAGTTGGGTTCATGCCTCTAGTAATCTGGGGGAGTGACAGAAACCTCTAAGGTTGTAGATGTGCTGTTGCCAATAGGGAGAAAACAACAATCTTGTGTCCAAGGACATTTGCTTTGTTTACTTCAAGCACTTTGCTTAATACAATTATCCGTTGTTCGCAACTTAATACCCAATATTTGCTCGGACGACATTCGGAGGCTGGATTATTAGTCATAGATGCAGTTGGATTACGGTCTATGTATTTTGTCGTAATGCCCAGAGTGAATCTCATAGTGATCCTCATGACATATGTACATTATCTTTACTCTATCAATTGGCCAACTGTAATTTGTTTACCCAGCATGTTGTTATTTATCTTATGGAGAGACACCACTAGTGAACTATGGACCCCGGTCCAATTTCCTTTACATTGCTATACCGTTTACTATTTTACTCGCATTGTTTACATTCCCGCAGACTATTACCCTTTTACCACTCGATACGCTCAATCCTTTGTTTACATCAAACTAGTGAGATTGACAACCTCATCGTAAGTTGGGAGCAAAGTTCTTGGTTGTGTTGTGTGCAGGTTCCACATTGCTGCTGGTATAAAGCAAAGCCCTGGACGAGGCGCCTTATAAATTGTCCGGAGCTATCGCGAAGCTAGCAGGCATCACCTTCTGAAGTTTGGCTTTCTCCTACTGGTTTGATAAACCTTGGTTTCACAACTGAGGGAAGATTTGCTGCTGTGCTCATCATACCTTCCTCTTGGGGTTCCCAATGGGCTGTTACTTACACGCCATCAACCACCCCGTTGGCACACATGCGATAACACTTTGAAAAATCGAGGGGGGTAGACCACGACAGGCTAGGGTTTCACCGTAGACCGGGCTTCAGGGGATATGCATGTCAAAACCTTTGCTTTACACATACATATGACCTAACCAAAGCCAAAGGAACACACTATAGCCCACCGACGCGATGTCGTCCAAAGAAATCTAGGAGGGTAGACCGCGCGGGTGCAGCGGGCTAGGGTTTCGCCGTACATCTGGCTTCGAGGGTAGCAATCCCCCTCCAAAGCTATCATGTGGTCATAATACATGTAGATAGGTGTGGTAGAGCTATCTCAGGGGTGTGGCCACCCGGTGGCACACATGCGATAACACTTTGAAAAATCGAGGGGGTAGACCGTGATGGGCTAGGGTTTCGCCGTACATCGCACTTCAGGGGTAGCAATCCCTCTCCAAAGCTATCATGTGGCAATAATATTTGTAGATAGGTGTGGTAGAGTGATGACCCACAAGTATAGGGGGTGTATCGTAGTACTTTCGATAAATAAGAGTGTCGAACCCAACGAGGAGCCGAAGGTGTTGGCAAGTGGTTTTGATCAAGGATTCACTGTAAATACTAGCAAATGGGTTTTTAGGGGTATTTGGTAATGCAAATAAATAAAGTGCGAGTAAAAAAAAGACAGTAGTAATAATTGCAGCAAGTGGCCCAATCCTTTCTGAAGCAAAGGACAAGCCGGTTGTGTAACTTATGATAACCAAACGTTCTCGAGGACACATGGGAGTTTCTGTCAAGAGCTTTCGCTTCATGCCGCTAAATAATCTTTATTGGTTTGATAAGTGTTATGGGGGTGAACCTGTGCTAGCGCACTACCCTTACTAGGATAAATACACACTTGTGATTATACCCCTTGCAAGCATCCGCAAATACAAGAAAGTAATTAAGATAAATCTAACTACAGCCTTAAACTCTAAGATCCTACGCTCCCTGGTGCAATGGTTTCCTAACGGAGGTTTAGGTTTCTGTCACTCCAGCAACCCCACAATTAGTAGCCAAATACACAATGCATCTCACTAGGCCCATAAATGGTGAAGTATCATGTAGTCGACGTTCACATGACACCACTAGTGAAATAGCACCACAACAAATAAATATCAAACCATTAAATATTACTTAACATAATTCCACTACTAACATCTTGACTTCTCCCATGTCCTCAAGAACTAAATGAACTACTCACAAGACATCATATGGATCATGATTAGAAGTGAAATAATGGTAAATAACAATCTGAACATTAACCTTAATTCAACGGTTCCACTCAACAGCATCAACCACAAGAGTAATCAACACCGGGAAAGTTTCCCCTAAGAATTTAACAAGATTCAACTCAAGATGTTACAGCGGGACGACATAGTGATGGTGGAGATGAAGGTGCTGGTGATGGAGATGATGACGATGATGATCCCGATGAAGTCTGGTGCCATGGTGATGACGATGGCGACGATCTCCCCTCTCTGGGAAGGAATTTCCCCGGCAGATTCCTGCCTGCCGGAGAGCTTTTCTCTCTCTGGTGTTTTCCGCCCCGCAGAGGCAACGGTGTCTATCTCTGAGCCCCCCTGACTTAGGTTTTCGGGGACGATGAAATACGCGAAGGGGCGATGGCAGAAGTGGGCCAGGGTGGCCTCACCACAGGCCGGTGCAGCCAGGGGTGGGCCTGCGCCCCCTAGTGGTGAGCCTGCCCTGTTGCTCCTCTCGCCTTCTCCTTCCGGCTTCTTCAGTCTTCTGGTAAAATATAATTATCTGGTATTTTTCTGGAATTTCCTGATCTTCCGAAATATGGTGTCTTGACGGTCCTTTTTCCAGCAGAATCCTGACTCCGACAGCAAATCCTCCAATGATCAGCAAACATGTAAAAACAGAGGAAACAACATAACTATCATCTCTAAATGTGAAATATATCAATGAATAACAGTAAATTATGATACAAAATAGTGATGCAAAATGGACGTATCAACCCCCCCCCCCAAGCTTAGACCTCGCTTGTCCCCAAGCGAAACTGAACTCAGTAAACATGACCACAGGTTTATGGAGTGAAGTGTCGATAATCAAAATACGGACAAGAAGCATCACATTTACCAAGGCACAAGGTATAATAGACAACAACTTCCCTTTATGTGATAAAGACTTGCAATAAGTAAAAGGGAATCACAAATAAGGATGCCCAAGGTAAACTATAATTGGTGATGGCAAACCTTAGTTCTTGGTCAGAGAATGATGAACAAGCTATTCTTTCTTTTGAACGGAGCCTTTTTAAAATAGAGCTAATATAGCAAAAACTATATGCTCAACAAGACAAACTCTTTGTAACCATGGAAAGCTTTCAAAGATATATTCCTTTAGGTAAAAGCATTATACTAAACAAAGGAAGATAGTAAACATGATCGAACGGATCAACATATGGATGAATGAAACATAACAAATCAAATGCTTGCTTAAGATAGAGGGGAATAGGTTGACTCAACATAAAAGTAAAAGACAGGCCCTTCGCAGAGGGAAGCAGGGATTAAACATGTGCTAGAGCCTTTCATTTGTAAAACAGGGGTAAAATTTGTTTTGAGAGGTGGTTGCTTTTGTCAACGACTAGCAACGGAGTTCTTGATATCTTCCATACTAAACAAGTGAGAGTGGTTCTGAGATGTTTGATTAGTTGGCACAATTGTGCTCTTTTATAGCTTAGCACTCCTCCCCACCTTTCCTTTCTCAAACCATGGCTAACCGATTCCATCGGGTGCCCACCAACTTTCACATACCATGGAGGAGTGCTCTTTTTTCTTTTCTTTTTAGATTACAATGGTCTGACCAGCTCCCTTGCAAAATTAATGACGAGTAGATGAAGCTGCCTAGTCGAGGGGTACTTAATTTAGTATGGAAGATAACAAACCCATCCACTACGTCCTCATGAGCTAAAAACAGTGGCACAAAATGAGAAGTATTTGACGGTTTTTGAAAGGTAGCACATGAAAATTTACTTGGAAAGGCTTGAAATACCATGCATAGTAATTTATAGTGGACTCTTTGGAAGTAACTTGGTTTTTGGGAATTGGATGCACGAGAAGTATTCCCTCTCAGTACAGGTTTTTGGCTAGCAAGGCTGGGTAGCAAGCATAAGAGTTGCATGAAATAAACAAACATACATATAATAAGAACAATCATGCAACCTTCCTTGAAAGTACAATGATTTTAACTTGAGAATACTATTGCTTATGAGCTAAACATGAAGGAAAGCTAAAATGATGTATCTTCTAGCACTTCTTTCTCCTTTTCTACTCAAAACCTCAAGGTAATGTTGCTACTGACCAAGCTAAGTTTGCCAAAACCAACTAAATTTACTCATGCTCCCAAAGTGATACCAATACTAATCAACAAGACTAATCGTATAAGAGAGATTGCAAACTAAAATAAAGTGTGCGAAAAGTAAATGATAAAAATTCTCATCAATATTTCATTACCGCAACTCACACCAAGGGATACATAGATAACCAACTAAGGAGGATACTTCCACACTACAAACTATACTATAAGATAACTTCTTTATTTATGATATGACTCTACTTGAAAACTAAATGAGCAAAAGATAATGATGTGATACCGCGGCACTCCCCCAAGCTTGGAACAAGCCAAGGGGATGCCTATACCATGATGAATTACTCCTTCGGCGGTGGTGGGATCATCCTTGGGTTAATGAAATACTCCAGCATCATGCGGAGCCTGAGATTCTCTTCTTGAAGTATCTGTATCTCCCTCTCCAGAACTCGGTATTGGGCACAAAGCTCGTCAGTGACCTGCATACCCTCTTTTATTATAGGCATGAAATTTAGATCCAAGACTGGGAACGTTGGTCCCCGCATATTATGAGAAAAGGCACGTCCAGCGTTCATTGATCCTACAAAGGTAGGGTTTCTTGCCCTTGATCCTCCAGCCTCCTGTTCTTCCTTCAGCTTGGGGTCTTGGTGGTCCTCTTGCCTAGGCCTTTTGCCCTTGTCGTCGCTTGAAGGAGCCATGATCCGCCCAAAACTGAGAACAATCTCCTGACAGAAACAGCTCGAAACGAAAACACTACAAAAACACGATAAATATACCTCGGGTATTCCGGGGGGTTATATAGGCAAAAATTAAATATCGAAACAAAATCACAGGAGGAAACCGGGACGGAAACGAGCTCCGGGGTGGTCTCACCACAGGGCGGCGCAGCCTGGAGTGGGCCCGCGCCCCCTGGTGGTGAGGAGCCACCAGACTCCGTCTCCTGCCCGTTTTCATCTCATGATTTTTCATATTTAGCAAAAACAATAAAAATATTAATAGAAAAGTTTTTCGCGAACCTTTTCTGACTAGAACTGTTACCTATTCGAAAACGAACTCTGCAGGTTCCTACATATTGTCCTGGATGAATTCTTCCGGAGAAACTGTTTGAATAACATCAACATCCTCATTATAAGAATCTCTAGCAATATAATGTTTGAGTCTTTGATGATTCACCACTTGTGTAGTGTCATCCTTTAATGAGGCAATCTTTATTGCACCTGAGTGGTATACTTCCACAATAACATAAGGTCCTTCCCATTTTGAGAGTAATTTTCCTGCAAAAAATCTGAGACGAGACCTATACAAAAGAGCTTTCTCGCCAACATGAAACTCTCTCTTAAGAATTCTCTTATCATGCCATTGTTTGACTTTCTCTTTGAAAAGTCTGGCATTCTCGTAAGCTTCATTTCTCCACTCATCTAGGGTACTCAAATCAAGCAATCTTTTCTTACCGGCGAGTTTAAAATCTCTATTAAGCTCTTTCACTGCCCAAAAAGCTTTGTGTTCTAATTCTAAGGGCAAGTGACACGCTTTTCCGTAAACCATTTTGTAAGGAGACATGCCCATGGGGTTCTTATAAGCAGTTCTATAAGCCCATAAAGCATCGTTTAACTTGCTAGCCCAGTTTTTCCTAGATCTATTGACAGTCTTCTGCAAGATAGACTTGATCTCTCTATTTGAAAACTCTACCTGCCCACTAGTTTGGGGATGATAAGTAGAAGCAATTCTATGATTAACTTCATATCTAGCAAGAGTTTTTCTAAAACCGCCATGAATAAAATGAGAGCTCCGTCAGTCATAAGATATCTAGGCACACCAAACCTAGGAAAAATAACATCCTTAAGCATTTTTAATGAGGTCTCACCATCAGCACTCTTTGTAGGTATGGCTTCTACCCACTTGGTAACATAATCAACAGCAACAAGTATGTGAGTATAGCCTTTTGAAGGAGGAAAAGGACCCATAAAGTCAAATCCCCAACAATCAAATGGTTCAATAACAAGAGTGTAACTCATAGGCATTTCATTGCATCTAGAAATATTACCAACTCTTTGACATTCATCACAAGATAAGACATACCTTCTAGCATCTTTAAAGAGGGTTGACCAATAAAAACCTGATTGTAGAACCTTTTGTGCAGTTCTATCTCTAGCATGATGTCCTCCATAAGCACTTCCATGGCATTTTCTTAATATTTCTTGTTGCTCATATTCCGGAACACATCTTTGCATAATACCATCAACTCCTTCTTTATATAAATGTGGGTCATCCCAAAAGTAATGCCTCAAATCATAAAAGAATTTTCTTCTTTGCTGAGCTGTAAAAGTTGGAGGCAAATACTTGGAAACAATAAAGTTAGCATAATCAGCATACCAAGGAAGGTCTCGCGAAGTTACATTTATTTAAGCCAACTGTTCATTTGGAAAACTATCATTAACAGGAGTAGGATCAAAAGAAATGTTTTCCAATCTAGACAAATTGTCAGCAACAGGATTTTCAGCACCTTTCCTATCTACAATATGGAGATCAAACTCTTGTAAAAGCAACACCCATCTAATAAGCCTAGGCTTAGCATCCTTCTTAGACATAAGATATCTAATAGCAGCGTGATCAGTATGAATAGTAACTTTAGAATCAACAATGTAAGGTCTAAACTTATCACAAGCAAAAACAACAGCAAGAAACTTTTTCTCAGTAGTAGCATAATTCTTCTGAGCAGCATCAAGAGTCTTACTAGCATAATGAACAATATTTAACTTCTTATCTATGCGCTGTCCAAGAACAGCACCAACAGCAAAATCACTAGCATCGCACATGATTTCAAAGGGTAAATTCCAATCAGGTGGTTGAACAATAGGAGCAGTAGTTAAAGCCTTCTTAAGAGTTTCAAAAGCTTCCTTACAATCATCATCAAAGACAAATGGTACATCTTTTTGAAGAAGATTAGTAAGAGGCTTTGAAATCTTAGAGAAATCTTTAATAAACCTCCTATAGAAACTGGCATGACCAAGAATACTACGAATACCTTTAACATCTCTGGGACAGGGCATTTTCTCAATTGCTTCAACTTTCGCTCTGTCAACTTCAATACCCCTTTCAGAAATTTTATGTCCAAGAACAATTCCTTCATTTACCATAAAGTGGCATTTCTCCCAATTAAGAACAAGGTTAGTTTCTTCACACCTCTGCAAAACTTTATCAAGATTATGCAAACAATTATCAAAAGAAGTTCCATAGACGGAAAAATTGTCCATGAAAACCTCCACAATTTCTTCACAAAACCCATGAAAAATAGCAGACATGCATCTTTGAAAAGTAGCAGGAGCATTGCACAAACCAAACGGCATACGTCTATAAGCATAAGTTCCATAAGGACAAGTAAAAGTGGTTTTCTCTTGATCTTGTGCTTTAACAGCAATCTGAGAGAAACCAGAATAACCATCAAGGAAACAAAAATGAGTTTTCTTAGGTAACCTCTCTAACATCTTATCTATAAACGGTAAAGGATAGTGATCTTTCTTAGTGACTTTGTTAACCTTTCTATAGTCAATGCACATCCTATAACCAACTACTACCCTTTGAGGAATAAGCTCGTTATTCTCATTAGGCACAACAGTCATACCTCCTTTCTTAGGAACACAATGAACAGGACTAACCCATCTACTATCAGCAATAGGATAAATAATACCAGCATCAAGGAGCTTCAATCCCTCATTTCTTACCACATCCTTCATCTTGGGAATTAAGCGGCGCCGATGTTCAACAACTGGCTTTGCGTCTTCCTCCATGTTAATAGCATGCTGACATATAGTAGGAGAAATCCATTTTAAGTCATCAAGAGTATATCCCATAGCTCCTCGATGTTTCCTCAATATCTCCAATAACCTTTCTTCTTCCTTTCCTGAAAGTTTAGAACTGATAATAACAGGATATATTTTCTTATCATCTATATAAGCATACTTGAGATCATCAGGTAAAGGTTTTAATTCGAACACAGGATCTTCCTTAGGTGGCAAAGTGGTACCAAGATCCTCCACAGGTAAATTGTGCTTGATCAACGGTGGTTGACGAAGGAAAATATCATCAATCTCTTACCTTTCCTTCCTGTAAACATCACTTTCATGGTCCTCCATGAATTGCTGCAAAGCATTATTAGGAGCAAGGGCAATAGAAGCAAGCTGTTCAACTCGAAAATTTTCATTAGGCATGTCATTTTCATAAGAAGTCTTAGCAAACTTAAAAAAATTAAACTCATAAGATTCTCCATTAAACTTAGTGAAAATTTTCTCCTTCTTACAGTCTATCACAGCACCACAAGTATTCAAAAAGGGTCTACCAAAAATAATAGGACAAGTTTTACTAGCTTCCATACCAAGTACTAGGAAATCAGTAGGATATTTAGTCTTACCGCATAGAACTTCCACATCTTGAACAATACCAAGAGGCCAAAGAGTTTTCTGTTAGCAAGCTGAACAACCACATCAATATCCTCAAGTTCACAAGGGCCAATCTCATGCATAATTTCTCTGTAAAGCTCTAAAGGAATGGCACTTGAACTTGCACCAATGTCACATAAATCATAATAGCAGTGATCTCCAATCCTAATAGAAATAACAGGAACACTTGTTTTCCTACGCCTATTAGGATGTGAAATAATGTTAGTAGCATCTTCACAAAAGACAATATGTTCATCTCCTACTTCTGTAGTAACAAGGTCCTTCACTATAGCCATAGGAGACTTAATAGTAATTTGCTCATCAGGTTCTACAGCTTTCTTAGTACTTTTATTAGACACACTTACCAAAGTACAATGCTCTTTTACCTTAGCAGGGAAAGGTGTCTTCTCAAAATAAGGTTCAGCCAAAATGCTATCAACAGTACAAACTTCAGTAGCTGTAGCAGGAATATGACTAATGGAATCTTTGTAAGGCGCATGATATTTGTTCCAATCTTTCTTTGGAACATCAAGATAAGAGGCAAAGGCCTTAAAACAGTTAGCACGTATTTGAGAATCAAGACCATAAGTAGTGCTAACATTATGAAAGTCACCGGTTCCCATAAAAGCTTTAATGCATTCATAATCATAATTTATACCTGACTTCCTACCATTATCGTTTTCCCATCCTTCAGCATTTTCTTGGATACGGTCAAGAAGTTTCCACTTAGCATCTTATTTCATATGAGTAAATGATCCAAAACAGGAAGCATCCAAAAATTCCTTTTCATGAAGAGTAAGCCTCGCATAAAGGTTATCAATAACAATATTACTGGGGAGCTCATGAATGGGACATTTGAGCATTAGTAACTTCTATCTCCCCCACGCTTGGGCAATACTCTCTCCATCATGAGGCCAAAAATTATATATTCGATTACGATCTTTATGAATTTCACTTGGAGGATAAAACTTGGAATAAAAGAGAGGCACAATTTCCTCCCATGCAATAGATGGACCATCTTTCAGCAGCCGATACCACTCCTCAGCTCTGCCTTTCAGTGATAAAGAGAATAGCTTCCTCTTGACCTGGCTCGGCAAAATACCTGCACACTTGAACAACTCACATAATTCATGTATAAAAAGTAAGTGATCACCCGGATGGACAGTTCCATCTCCTGAATAGCAGTTATCCATAACACGTTCAACAATTTTCATAGGTATTTTAGAAGGATCTAATTGAGCAGGTGGTAGTGGTGGTTCATCCACATGTGCAGCAGTGGTAGTAGTGTTCCCAAATAGGAACCCAAATGGAGAACTCTCCATAGCAAAATAAAAGACAGAAATAAAAACAATACTCATAGCGACGGTTACCTTTACCAATTCCACTCTTCAATAGCGCTTCACTCCCCGGCAACGGCACCAGAAAATAGTCTTCATGACCCACAAGTATAGGGGGTGTATCGTAGTACTTTCGATAAATAAGAGTGTCGAACCCAACGAGGAGTAGAAGGTTTTGACAAGTGTTTTTGATCAAGGATTCACTATAAATACTAGCAAACGGGTTTTCAGGGGTATTTGGTAATGCAAATAAATAAAGTGCGAATAAATAAAAGATAGTAGTAATAATTGCAGCAAGTGGCCCAATCCTTTCTGAAGCAAAGGACAAGCTGGTTGTGTAACTTATGATGACCAAACGTTCTCGAGGACACACGGGAGTTTCTGTCAAGAGCTTTCGCTTCATGCCGCTAAATAATCTTTATTGGTTCGATAAGTGTTATGGGAGTGAACCTGTGCTAGCGCACTACCCTTACTAGGATAAATACACACTTGTGATTATACCCCTTGCAAGCATCCGCAAATACAAGAAAGTAATTAAGATAAATCTAACCACAGCCTTAAACTCTAAGATCCTACGCTCCCTGGTGCAATGGTTTCCTAACAGAGGTTTAGGTTTCTGTCACTCCAGTAACCCCACAATTAGTAGCCAAATACACAATGCATCTCACTAGGCCCATAAATGGTGAAGTATCATGTAGTCGGTGTTCACATGACACCACAAGTGAAATAGCACCACAACAAATAAATATCAAACCATTAAATATTACTTAATATAATTCCACTACTAACATCTTGACTTCTCCCATGTCCTTAAGAACTAAATGAACTACTCACAAGACATCATATGGATCATGATCAGAGGTGAAATACTGGTAAATAACAATCTGAACATAAACCTTAATTCAACAGTTCCACTCAATAGCATCAACCACAAGAGTAATCAACATCGGGAAAGTTTTCCCTAAGAATTTAACAAGATTCAACTCAAGATGTTACAGCGGGACGGCGTAGTGATGGTGGAGATGAAGGTGCTGGTGATGGAGATGATGATGATGGTCCCGATGATGTCCGGTGCGATGGTGATGACGATGGCGACGATCTCCCCTCTCCGGGAAGGAATTTCCCCGGCAGATTCCTGCCTACCGGAGAGCTTTTCTCTCTCTGGTGTTTTCTGCCCCGCAGAGGTGGCGGTGTCTATCTCTGAGCCCCCCTAACTTAGGTTTTCAGGGATGATGAAATATGCGAAGGGGCGATGGCAGAAGTGGGCCAGGGTGGCCTCACCATAGGCCAGCGCGGCCAGGGGTAGGCCCGCACCCCCTAGTGGTGTGCCTGCCCTGTTGCTCCTCTTGCCTTCTCCTTCCGGCTTCTTCAGTCTTCTCGTAAAATAGAATTTTCTGGAATTTTTCTGGAATTTCCTAATCTTTCGAAATATGGTGTCTTGACGGTCCTTTTTCCAGCAGAATCCTGACTCCGGCAGCAAATCCTCCAATGATCAGCAAACATGTAAAAATAGAGGAAACAACATAAGTATCATCTCTAAATGTGAAATATATCAATGAATAACAGTAAATTATGATACAAAATAGTGATGCAAAATGGACGTATCATAGAGCTATCTCAGAGGTGTGACCACTGATACGTCTCAAACGTATCTATAATTTTTGATGCTCCATGCTTGTTTTTACACCATTTGCCTTGTGTTTCGTTACACTTCGTGGCATTTTTATCGATTTCCAGAACTAACCTATTGACAAGATGCCACAGTGCAGTTCCCTGTTTTCTGCTATTTTTGTGTTTTAGAAAAGCTACATAGGAAATATTCTCGGAATTGGACGAAACAAGTTCCAGAAGTCTTATTTTTCCCGGACGAAGGACGAGGACCAAACGAGAGCCAAAGGGGGGCCAGGGGCTGCCCTCACACCAGGGTGGCGCGGCCCAAGCCCTGGCCGCGCTCCCTATGTGTGAGGAGACCCTGGCTGCCCCCTGACGATGCCCCTTCGCCTATATAAAGCCTCGGGACGGAAAACCCTAGGAGAGTCAGCGAAATTTCCAGAACAGTTCCACAGCGCCGCCGCCGTCGAAGACAAATTTCAGGGGATAGAAGTCTCTGTTCCGGCACCCTGCCGGGATGGGGAAGTGCCCCCGGAGCCATCTCCATCGGTCTCCATTGCCGTCTCCGCCGTCTCCATCGACCTCACCGCCATCTCCATCAACCTTGCTGTCTCCTATGATGAGGAGGGAGTAGTTCTCCCCCGGGGCTGAGGGCTCTACCGGTAGCTATGTGGTTCACCTCTCTCTCCCATGATGTGATCTTTATGTGATCGTGAGCTTTGTATCATGTTGAATAAGTAGATGTTACTCTTCTTCATTATGTGTACTCTAGTGTGTTATTAAAGTAATCTATTCCTCCTGCCATGGTGTAACGGTGACAGTGCATGCATCATGGTGGTACTTGGTCTAGGCTACGATTGTGATCTTTTATGGATTATGAGAATAATTATCACTATGATAGTATTGAAGTGATCTATTCCTCCTTTCATGGTGTAATGTTGACAGTGTGTGCACCGTGTTAGTACTTGGTTTAAGTAGCAATAATATGTATCTTGAGTTGTGATTTGATTTGGATATCTCTATGAGTGGTGTTTGTCAAGTACTTGATGAACTTTGAGGAGTGCTTCGTAGCCCTACGCAATGATTAGTGTTATTCAATAGGAGAGTAATTCAGAGTACCATAGTGAAGAGAAGTTATTTATTTGCTCAATTATGTTATATTTGTTGGGAGTGTGTTCACTAGTGAAAGTATGATCCCTAGGCCTTGTTTCCAAGCTTTGCACACCGTTTACTCGCTGTTTTGCTACTTGTTTGCTTGCTGCCATTTTTATTCCAGATTGTATTTACTACTTGTAATCATCCATACCACTTGTATTTCACTATCTCTTCGCCGAACTAGTGCACCTATACATCTGACAAGTGTATTGGGTGTGTTGGGGACACAAGAGACTTTCTGTATCGTAATTGCAGGGTTGCTTGAGAGGGATAGCTTTGACCTCTTCCTCCCTGAGTTCGATAAACCTTGGGTGATCCACTTAAGGGAAACTTGCTGCTGCTCTACAAACCTCTTCACTTGGAGGCCCAACACTGTCTACAAGAACAGACACGTGCGTAGACATCAAGCTCTTTTTTGGCGCCGTTGCCGGGGAGGTAAGGTAAAAGGTACTCGCATCCTCCTGTGTGAGTGCTCGGAGTTATTTCCTTTAGATTCTACAATTACAGCTTTTTGTTTCTTGTTTTTATTTTCACTAGTTAGGCTTAATGGAAAATAAAGAGTTCTTTAGTCTTTTTCCTGAGTTTAGATATGAAGTGTTTGAAGAGAAAATTGAAAAACCTTTGGAGCTTAATTTGCATGCTAATAGTGTCGTTAGTATGAATGTTTCGAACACTGTTATTACTAATGCTATAGAAAAGTCTAAGCTTGGGGAAGCTGGTTTTATTAAGCATGATATTTTTAGTTCCCCAGCTTTAGTGGAGAAAGTTTATTCTGATAATATTTTATCTCCCATATGTGATGTTCCTTCTTATGATGATATGTTTGAAGAATATGCTTTGCGAAATAGCTGTTCTTTACCTTGTGATGATACTAAACCTCTAGTTTATGATGGTTATGATGATGGGTATAATATTTTCAGTTCACCTACTATTGAGGATAAAATTAGTTATGATTACAATATGCCTCCTATTTTTGATGATTATGGTGATGAGAATAATTTTTCTGTTGAATCTGCTCCTACTACTATTGTTCATGTGGGGAGTATTAATTCTTTTATGCATGTGGCTCATGATAGGGATGTTTTATGTGATAGTTATATTGTTAGTTCTATTCATGATGCTACCGAAAGTTATTATGAGCGAGGGAAACATGGTTTGATGGATCTCAACAATATTAAGTTTCCCCTCTTTATGTTGCAAATCTTGAAGTGGCACTTGTTTTATCTATCCATGCTTGCTACTATGTGCTTCGTTGATTTATTTTCTTACAAGATTCCTATGCATAGGAAGTGGTTTAGATTTAAATGTCTTTCATATCTGCTTTTTGATGCTCTCTATTGCTTTAAGTTCCTATATGGCACCTTTGCCTCAAGCTCTCATATGGCGCCCACATGAGCATCTTTGCAAATTACTGCGCCTAGCTCAAAGGCGTTAAAGAAAAGCACTCTTGGGAGATAACCCATTGTTTATTTTCAGTACTTTTTCTTTTATTTGAGTCTTGGAAGTTATTACTACTGTAATAACCACTCCTTACCCTTATTATTTCATTGTTGTGCCAAGAGAAGCCTCTAATTTGAGTGAGGTAAGATTTGGGGATGTTGCTATCCTGAAACTATTTTTGGTGCTGCACCGTAAAAATTCGTATAAATTCTCTGTATATATTTTGGACCTGCGATTTCTTGTGCATATGCCCCAGGTTATATCCAAACTTTCATTAGTTGAACACTTTTTGATTTGAGCAACAGAAAACCCCTAAACAATTCGACCTTTGTCAGCCATTCTGTTTTGACAGATTTCTGCCAATATTTATGTTTGCCGCTTTATCGCTTTCTTTTTTAGTTCTTTTGATCACGGAACTTTTGGGGAAGTTGCTACAGTATTATATGCATAATATGTGGTGGTTTTAGGTTGAAACCTGAAGCAAAAAGGGTTGATTATATGTTATGCTTACACTAATGTTGCTAATAGATTTGTGTTTAGTTTTGTATGAAGGAATTTTTCAAGTGTAGGGATTGGAGAATGATGAGATGAGATGAAGAATGGACAAAAGCTCAAGCTTGGGGATGCCCATGCATCACCCCAAGAAATATCCAAGAAGTACAAGCGTAAAAGCTTGGGGATGCCCCCGAGGCACCCCTTCTTCATCGGCAAAAATCAGGTCACCTTTCAAGACACTATATTTTTATTGCTTCATGCACTATGCGTTTTTCTCGGAGCATCAGTTGTTTTTGTTTTTAGTTTTCTTTTGCTTTATTTGCTGCAATAAATGGTTAGATCACATCATGTTTCTTTTGGAGGAGATGAACTCGCTTTTCATTTGCCAAGAACACTCTAGTTTTCACTCCTATCGTTTCAACGAGTGTTTTCTTTTTCTGCTACCGCGTTTAGCTTTTGTTTTTCGCCTTGATTTTTGTTCAGATCTTGTTTTATCTTTGCATCAAGGTGTATTTTTGCCTCTGGTCTATATTGGTTTTCATCAAAAGAGGTGTTTATAAAATTTTTGAATGGTGTTGGAAAAGAGAAAAAGCTTTATGCAAAAAAAAAAGTGGTACAAGAAGGAGCTTGTGTAGACTGCGGCCTAGGCTTTTTCATGTCATGCTTGATGTCGTTTTGATAGTATGCTTAGTGATTTTTGCTGTAGCATGACTTGTCTCAAATGACTGAGATTGCTTAATGAGACTTTGAAAAAATAATGCGTTGTTTTTATTATATAGAAGCATTTCTTTGGTTTTCTCCTTTGATGCTTTATTTGGGTTGACTTGGCGCATGCTTACACCATGTTGACTACAAAAATAAGTCACCTATAGCCTCTATGATCATTTAGTTTTTGACTTTTGATGCCATCTTATGCTTCTTTTAATGTTGCTTTGTCGCTTTGCATGATTATGGCCGTTATTGCTCTCTTAGTTGGTCGCTCCCAGTCTTTTGCTAGCCCTCGCCTTGTACTGAGTATGAGCTCTACTCGTGCATCCAACTCCTAAAAACCAAGTTTGCCATTGTGTCCACTATAAACTCCTATGCATGGTATTTGTAAGCCATTCCAAGTAAATTTTCATGTGCTACCTTTCAAAAACCTTCAAAATACTTCTCGTTTTGTGACATTGTTTTCAGCTCATGGGGACGTAGTGGTTGGATTTGCTATCTTCCATATTGCTTATTCCAAAAAGAAAAAAAAAAGAAAAAAAAGAAAGAAAAAAGGCACTCCTCCATGGTATGTGAATGTTGGTGGGCACCCGATGGAATCGGTTAGCCATGGTTTGAGAAAGGAAAAAAGGTGGGGAGGAGTGCCAAGCTTTATAAAAGAGCACAAAAGTGCCAATCTCTCTCTCAAAAACTTGCTTCATTTTTGTATGGAAGATAGTAAGAACCCCATTGCCAGTTGTTGACAAAGACAACCACCTCTGAAAATCCAATTTTTATCTCTGTTTTACAAATGAAAAGCTCTAGCACATGTTTAATCACTGCTTCCCTCTGCGAAGGGCCTTTCTTTTACTTTTATGTTGAGTCTCCACCTTCTATCCTTATGCACCATTAAGAGAGCATAGTTGTCATTCTTAGTATAATGTGCATTGTCCCAAAGTTTTCATTGATTGATTCATATTGTTGGTTTCACTTATTCTTAAATTATTTGTATCTAGTCACCCTCTTAAACTTGAAGGTGTCCTATGCATTTATGTTTTGCTATTCCATGAGGGACAAGCTGAAAACCATTTACTATGTTTTTCCATATGATTTGAACACACACTTGACTTTCATTGTTTCATTATTCACGATCTTTTGTTTGTGTTCTTTTTCATGTTATAACATGGTTGCTAAGTTTCTTATTGTCATGATTATATCTTTCATGCCCATGTCTTAAGTTCTTATGATCCTAGCTCATAACGCTTACATATATGATCAAGATTGTGTAGGTGCATGTCACCTCAAAAATTATTTCTTTTGTTATCACTTACCTACTCGAGGACGAGCAGGAGTTAAGCTTGGGGATGCTGATACGTCTCAAACGTATCTATAATTTTTGATGCTCCATGCTTGTTTTTACACCATTTGCCTTGTGTTTCGTTACACTTCGTGGTGTTTTTATGCGATTTCCAGAACTAACCTATTGACAAGATGCCATAGTGCAGTTCCCTGTTTTCTGCTGTTTTTGTGTTTCAGAAAAGCTACACAGGAAATATTCTCGGAATTGGACGAAACAAGTTCCAGAAGTCTTATTTTTCCCGGACGAAGGATGAGGACCAAACAAGAGCCGGAGGGGGGCCAGGGGCTGCCCTCACACCAGGGTGGCGCGGCCTAGGCCCTGGCCGTGCCCCCTATGTGTGAGGAGACCCTGGCTGCCCCCTGACGACGCCCCTTCGCCTATATAAAGCCTCGGGACGGAAAACCCTAGGAGAGTCAGCGAAATTTCCAGAACAGTTCCGCAGCGCCGCCGCCGTCGAAGACAAATTTCGGGGGACAGAAGTCTCTGTTCCGGCACCCTGTCGGGACGGGGAAGTGGCCCCGGAGCCATCTCCATCGGTCTCCATCGCCGTCTCCGCGGTCTCCATCGACCTCACCGCCATCTCCATCAACCTTGTTGTCTCCTATGATGAGGAGGGAGTAGTTCTCCCCCGGGGCTGAGGGCTCTACCGGTAGCTATGTGGTTCACCTCTCTCTCCCATGATGTGATCTTTATGTGATCGTGAGCTTTGTATCATGTTGAATAAGTAGATGTTACTCTTCTTCAATATGTGTACTCTAGTGTGTTATTAAAGTAATCTATTCCTCCTGCCATGGTGTAATGGTGACAGTGCGTGCATCATGGTGGTACTTGGTCTAGGCTACGATTGTGATCTTTTATGGATTATGAGAATAATTATCACTATGATAGTATTGAAGTGATCTATTCCTCCTTTCATGGTGTAATGTTGACAGTGTGTGCACTGTGTTAGTACTTGGTTTAAGTTGCAATAATATCTATCTTGAGTTGTGATTTGATTTGGATATCTCTATGAGTGGTGTTTGTCAAGTACTTGATGAACTTTGAGGAGTGCTTCATAGCCCTACACATTGATTAGTGTTATTCAATAGGAGAGTAATTCAGAGTACCATAGTGAAGAGAAGTTATTTATTCGCTCAATTATGTTATATTTGTTGGGAGTGTGTCCACTAGTGAAAGTATGATCCCTAGGCCTTGTTTCCAAGCTTTGCACACCGTTTACTCGCTGTTTTGCTACTTGTTTGCTTGCTGCCATTTTTATTCCAGATTGTATTTACTACTTGTAATCATCCATACCACTTGTATTTCACTATCTCTTCGCCGAACTAGTGCACCTATACATCTGACAAGTGTATTGGGTGTGTTGGGGACACAAGAGACTTTCTGTATCGTAATTGCAGGGTTGCTTGAGAGGGATAGCTTTGACCTCTTCCTCCCTGAGTTCGATAAACCTTGGGTGATCCACTTAAGGGAAACTAGCTGCTGCTCTACAAACCTCTGCACTTGGAGGCCCAACACTGTCTGCAAGAACAGACGCGTGCGTAGACATCAACCACCCCGTTGGCACACATGCGATAACACTTTGAAAAATCAAGGGGGGTAGACCGCGACGGGCTAGGGTTTCACCATAGACCGGGCTTCGGGGGCTATGCATGTCAAAACATTTCCTTTACACATAAATATGACCGAACCAAAGCCAAAGGAACACAGTAGCCCACCGCCGCGATGCTGTCCAAAAAAATCTAGGGGGGTAGACCGCGCGGGTGTAGCGTTCTAGTGTTTCACCATACATAGGGCTTCGGGGTAGCAATGCCCCTCCAAAGCTATCATGTGGCCATAATATATCTAGATAGGTGTGGAAGAGCTATCTCAGAGGTGTGGCCATCCCGTTCACACACATGCGATAACACTTTGAAAAATCAAGTGGGGTAGACCACGACAGGCTAGGGTTTCACTGTAGACCGGGCTTCGGGGGCTATGCATGTCAAAACATTTGCTTTACACATAAATATGACCTAACAAAAGCCAAAGGAACACATTAGCGCACCAACGTGATGCCGTCCAGAAAAATCTAGGGGGGTAAACCGCACGGGTACAGCGTGCTAGGGTTTCGCCGTACATTGGGCTTCAGGGGTAGCAATCCCCCTCCAAAGCTATCATGTGGCCATAATATATGTAGATAGGTGTGGTAGAGCTATCTCAGAGGTGTGACCACCTCGTTGGCACACATGCGATAACACTTTGAAAAATCAAGGGGGGTAGACCACGACAGGCTAGGGTTTTGCTGTAGACCGGGCTTCGGGGGATATGCATGTCAAAATCTTTGCTTTACACATACATATGACCTAACCAAAGCCAAAGGAAGAAACTATAGCCCACCGACGTGATGCCATCCAAAAAAATCTAGGGGGGTAGACCGCGTGGGTGCAGCGGTCTAGGGTTTCATCGTACATTGGGCTTCGGGGGTAGCAACCCCCTCCAAAGCTATCATGTGGCCATAATATATAGAGATAGGTGTGATAGAGCTATCTCAGGGGTGTGACCACCCCGTTCACACACATACGATAACAATTAGCACATTCCCCGAAGCGTGGTTTGCTTTGAAACCCTGATATATGTTCGGGGTATGATGATGTAGAGTATGTTTGTATTGCAAAAAGCATGGGTATATACACATTGTCTTAAGTAACACTAATAAATTGTCAACAAAATATAAAACTAATTGAAAATAAACATAAAGTATTAAAAAGAATAAAATAGAAATGAAAAACCTATATTGCGCATGGCAAAGGAACAAGCGCACGGCAAAGGCTCCTTTGTCGTGCACAACGTTAGGATGCACGGCATAGTCAGGGTGCACAGCAATGCTGGGCGCCTTTCCCGTGGCTTTTCTCTTTGTTGTGCGCTCATTTCCCTCTTTGTCGTGCGGTGCATATTTGTCATGCGTTCGGAGGGGTCTTTGCCGTGAGTGCTTCTTTGCTGTGCGTTCGGAGGCTCGTTTGCCGTGCCAGTGTTCTTTGTCATGCGTTGTTATTTGGTTACACGGCAACACCCTCTTTGTTGTGTGACGATGCACAACAAAGTCAGGGTGCACAGCAGCTAGCATTTTTCCAGTAGTGTATATATAGACGTACCAAGAGGTACAATACAAGATATATATATATACCGACTCTACGTATGTACAGTCTAACACCCTCCCTCAATCTTAACTATGGCCTGAAGTACAAAGCAAGTTAAGATTGCGCCTACAGCCTACAAACTGTGGTTGTGGAAGAGGCTTCGTGAAGATGTCAGCAAGTTGATCTTTGGACGAGATAAACTTGATACGGAGTAGCTTCTGTGCAATGCGTTTCCTGACAAAGTGAGAGTCAACTTCAATGTACTTCGATCGGGCATGAAATACTGGATTCGATGAAAGGTATGTGGCACCGATGTTGTCACACCAAAGAATCGGAGGCTGAACTTGAGAAACTCTCAACTCTCTCAACAAGGACTGCACCCATATAAATTCGGCTGTGGCATTAGCAACGGCCTTGTACTCAGCTTCAGTACTACTGCGAGAGACTGTAGCTTGTTTGCGAGCATTCCAGGCGATCAAGTTAGGACCAAAGAACACTGCATAGCCCCCCGTGGATCGCATGTCATCAGGATTGCCAGCCCAATCCGCATCTGAGAAAGCTGAAAGAGCACAAGGCGGTGCAGGCTGGAGATGCAAACCATACGAGGCAGTGAGACAAATGTAGCATAGAATATGCTTCACAACTGACCAATGAGAAGTCATGGGTGCATGAAGATACTGACACACACGGTTGACTGCATAAGAGACATCTGGTATGTTGATAGTGAGGTATTGCAGACCAGCAATGAGGCTACGGTACTCAGTAGCATCATTAGGTGAAAGAGGGTCTCCATCAAGAGCAGACAACCGATCAGTAGCAGACATAGGAGTGTTAGCATGTTTGCACTTCAACATACCAGCACGACGCAGCAGGTCCATAGAATACTTGTGCTGAGTGAGAGTCAACCCAGCAGAAGACTGTGAGACCTCGAGACCAAGGAAGTAGTGGAGAGCACCCAAGTCCTTGACAGCAAAATCACCACTCAACGATGACACGAGACGATCAACAGCAGCATCAGAGGAGCTAATAAGGATGATATCATCAACATAAACTAGCAGATACATCATGACATCAGGACGCTGAGAGGAATAGGGATGTGTCAGCAGTGGATGAAACAAACCCATGAGCCCGAAGAACCGAGCCAAGACGTGCATGCCACGCATGAGGATCCTGCTTAAGTCCATATAGAGCCTTCACAAGGCGATAGAGATGCTAAGGATGTGCAGGATCAACAAAGCCCGGGGGCGGACACATATAAACCTCCTCCTCCAGAACTCCATGCAGAAAAGAATTCTCCACATCAAGCTGACAAAGTGACCATCCTCTAGTAACAGCCAAAGACAACAGCAAACGAATGGTAGTGGGCTTGATAACTGGGCTGAACGTGTCTTCATAATCAAGACCATACCTCTGCTTGAAGCCCTTGGCAACTAACCGTGCCCTGTAGCGTTCAATAGAACCATCAGCATGCTTCTTAACCTTGAAGACCCACCCGGAATCAATAATATTGACACCAGAAACAGGAGGAACAAGTTGCCAGGTATCATTCTTTAGTAGTGCTTGAAATTCCTTCTCCATCGCAGCACGCCAGTGAGGAATACCAAGAGCAGTGATGACCCACAAGTATAGCGGATCGCAACAGTCTTCGAGGGAAGTAAAACCCAAATTTATTGATTCGACACAAGGGGAGCCAAAGAATATTTATAAGCCTTGACAGATGAGTTGTCAATTCAGCTGCACCTGGAAACAAACTTGCTCACAGCAGTTTATTAGTAGCAACAGTTTTATAGTGGTGACAGTAGTAAAATAGTAGCAGCAATAGTAAAATAAAGACATTAACGGCAGCAATAGTAAACAGTAGGATTAAATACTGTATGCATAGGGATGGATAAACGGGCGTTGCATGGACAAGATAATTCATGTAATAATCAAGACATGGGCAATTGCAGATAAATAATGATAAAGCATCCTAGTACTAAACAACCATAGGCATGTATTCCGTAAATAGTCGTACGTGCTCGCAATGAGAAACTTGCATGACATCTTCTGTCCTACCAGCCCGTTTGCAGCGGGGCCTCAAGGGAATCTACTGGTAATTAAGGTACTCCATTTAATAGAGTACTGGAGCAAAGCATTAACACTCAGTGAACACACGTGATCCTCACATCGTAGCTATCCCCTCCGGTTATCCCAATTACTGTCACTTTGGGGCCTCGGGTTCCGGACAACGATATGTGTACACAACTTGCAGGTAAGACCATAAACAACAATTATCATCATACGACAATAACAAGTTCAGATCTGAGATGATGGCACTCGGGCCCAAAGTGACAAGCATTACACTAGTAGAGAAAATGCTATCGCCGGCGCACCAAAAAGGGCTACCGCCGACGCATTTTGGTGCGCCGAAGACCCTAATGCCGATGGTAATTCCTTATCCCTGGCGCATTGTGCTGTTCGCCGGCGGTAATAGCATATACTGCTGGCGAATAGCAATATTCGCCAGGGGTAAATTATTTCACTGGTGAATGATGCTATGCGCCAGGGATAAAAGCACTTTGCGCTGGCGAATATTCATGTGCCAGGGATAATATTTCTATGCGCCAGCAAAAATAATTACAATAGTAAAAAAATAAAATTTTATATAGCAGATATACAATAGATATA
The DNA here is from genome assembly GCA_007115705.1 of Dactylis glomerata. NCBI lineage: Eukaryota > Viridiplantae > Streptophyta > Magnoliopsida > Poales > Poaceae > Dactylis > Dactylis glomerata. The sequence continues at coordinate 913,083 of QXEO01001691.1, read as the reverse complement.
TAGTAGATAATACACAAAATAAGAACAGCTAAATAATATTCACAAAATTACTGATCTGAAGTTGCACAAAGTCTCGATCCGGGCTTACACACATAATAGACAACAAGTAGCTAAACAAGTTGCACCAATTCTCGATCCGGACTTACAAGTCTTGTTCGGGAGAGTACACAAAGTAGCTAAACAAGGAACACATAGAAAAGAAAGGCAGTGGCAGCGGGGAGCATCATCACGAGGAAGGTGGTCATCCGGCTCCTCTCCATCTCCCTCGTCCTCTCTCGCGCTAGATAGTTGGCATATCTAGTTTCCGCCTCCGCCAAAGTGTTGTATCCCTTGTAGCTATTGCCACTGAAATGGTGTACTTGCCTCCTACATTCTTCCCAGTCGTCGTAGACTCCGGGAACCTTGCCCTTGTACACGACATACCACGTCATCTACACACAAGGAAAAAGTTAGTGGTTAATAATGAAGCATGAATGATGTGCAGCAAAATTTACTAAAAGCGACAAGTTATGCAATAAATAAAGTTTATAAACTAACTCTAAGTTTTGGGTTTCGGCGGGAAGGGATGGATTCCATCGAGCGTGTTGAATGACCTCATGTCATAGCACAACTCTAAGCGGGTCTCGATTTCTGCATTTGGCGATGGTGTGAAGCCGGCGTGGAACAAGCCACCCTTCTTGGTCACATCCCTCGAAATGATCGAGCAAATGGTCCATTGAATTGCACGGAACTCAGCTCGCACTTGTGCATCGGTGGCGTTCGCCATATCTATGCTAGCTTTTCGGAGTCTTTCTGGAACCAAGAGGTCTTGTTCTGTTTTGATGATGTCCCTCATATGTAGGATGGCATACCAGGCCTCCAGCCTACTATCTGGCTCAGCCTGCTTGTGGCAGCAGAACTCGGTTCTGTGGAAGAGGGTGAAGCAGCCTCGTGTTTTTTTTCTGCTTTTTGATGGGGCGGTCGGCCTTAGCGACAAAGCCGTTGAAGGCTTTATCAAGAACACCGTTAATCTCAGTGTAGTCCTTGCGATTCGCACTCCCCGAGTCCAGGTAAACCACTCCCGATTCATACGGGTGCACGACGAGGAGGGTACAGTGAATTCCTCTGCACAAAACAACAAGTGATCCTTAGATAAAGAAAATTTATGAAAGAATTAATGTACCGACGGGCAGCGACGGACTACTTACTCGGGGAAGTAGGGCATGAGAAAGCAGTCCTTATACTTGTTGGCTAACATGAAATCCTCGATGTACTTCGAGACAATCGCCCGATTCCCAGGGGCGTCGAGAAATAGCTCATCCATGTAGAAGGGTCCATTATCACAATCCTCCCTCTTCTCTCTACGATGATATCATGCGCCATGCTGAGCAATATCAGGCGGACCAAAATTTTGTCCATCCGGAACATGTGCAAGAGCCTGAAGATGTCTTCGAATCTAATAAAGAAAAGATCCCCTGGGTACCCATCCACAAAGCCCACATTGGTGGGCACCTTGACCACATGTACCGGGTACCCGGGATTTTTCTCTCTGAGAAGTTGGTCCTCTAGATACATGATGTTGTCATGCACGTCTTTGATGCTTCCCCCCATATCTTTGAGAATATCACTCGGCAGCATCGGTTCACCGAGATAATGCATCTTCCTCCAAGGGGTCGACAACCTGTCGAGAACCCGAGCCGCTGGGTGCACAGAGGTAGAGGCCACTTGACCTTTTTTCTTCCGCTTCCTCTCCTTCTTATTGTTGCAGAGGGGAGTGCCTTTTTGTTGCATCTCCTCCTTGGTTAGAACGAAGAGTGTCTTCGGTGAAATCATAGATTGCGGCGGCGCGGTGAAGGCGGTAGCTTGTTCCTCTGGCGTTTCCTGAGAACTGAACATCAGCTTCTTCGCCAGAGGACCACGGCCTTGATCGGGTACATGTCGAGGAGCATCGTTGGCCTCCAAATCAGCGATGAAAGTATCGATGGGAGCCTGGTCAATATCCATTGCACCATCGTGCTCGGGAGGATCATAAGCGGGTGGAGTGTCAAGCCTTTCTTCCCTTGCCTCCGACACAGAGGGCGGAGTGACCTTGCCTTGGCTCGGCACCGCCGACGCAACCGATGGAGTGACCCTTTCTTGGCTTGCCTCCGACCTTAAGGCAGTGTTTAGTCGAATCAGGGCTTTCGGCCATAGCAAGATGTGGTTCTTGAGTTGTCCGATCTTCAGCTCGCTTTCGGCGTCCGCTGGTTGATTAGGTGGATCCAACTCATGGCAGAATGGCAACACATGTGCCACCTGAACCTGGTGCACACTATCGGGCATAGGGTTGCCGTGGTACTGCCGGCTAAGTGGCATCAAGATGGTTTACTTTGCCACGTCCTTGAACTGGTTGTCCAGTTTCAGTAGCAAGGTGCATTGTGTTGAGCTCTCCTGCAGAAACACAACACATACGTCAAAGAGAGTGATGGCGATGAAGTAATTGACTGCTTGCAGAGGAGGCTCAATTTATTACCGTGAGGGCGTCGAGCTCGGCAAGCATCGACGGACCGGTGGGCGTGCAAGTGATGGAGGGGCTGCTAGCTGCCACGGCCGGCGAGTCCTCCGTACGGCCACCACCTGTGTTGCTGCCCTCCGGAGTCACCGTTGCAGCGGGTGAATCATGTCGTGGTTCACTTTGAGCCCGCGGCGCCTCTTTGTCCGAGTTGCTGGCGCCTAAGCTCAGCAACGGTAACAACCCTATTTGGCCTCCCGCAATATAAGCGGCAATCCTTTGGGCAAGGTCGGGCATGATTTCGTTCACCTTCGCAACAGTTTTCTCCTCGACCCTCCTTTCCATGTTTGTTTCCAAGTCCGCGATCTTTCTCTTGAGGGCCTCCGTCTCTGAAGTGTCCTGGCTCTTCTTCGCCTATCGTGACTCCTTGGTGCTAGGCTCAGCCAAGCCATAGGCAGAGTGCTTGCGACCTGCTTCGGCACCGGTGACACAGCCTAAGTGCAGCCTCTTCAACGGCGGCTGCTCCTTTGCGATGTTTATGCCCCTTACGTAAGGATTGTCCCACGGGACTTTGGTTGTCGACGTCTGGGACGAGGAGCCGGCGGAATCAGCTGCTTGTATTTATGCTTGCTACAGAAGAGACAACATGAACAATTTTAGAATTGTGTGTTACTAGCTTGCAATGGACTTAACAATCTTGTAAATTGCTTACCACTACTTTCTCGACTTCCGCCACCTTCGGGTCCATGCGCAAAACTACACCCTGCACCACCTTGGGGTCCGTGACGAGTTTCCCAGTTTCCATTTCTTTACGGTACCGGGACCTGACAAATGCCCTGAACAACAGGTCCTCATACCTATCGTAGGGGTTCTCGATGCCCTGCTCTATGTATGCCTGGTCCTCCTTGTCCCATTTTGGCTTCTTGCCGTCGTAACCATGGCAACCGAGACGGTGGTGCCCAATGTTTTTCTCCGTGAGGTCCTTCCCCCATTTGCTTTGCGCCTTGGTGAAATCTTTGGCTTCATTCGCAAGGAAGACCTTGAAGTCCTCTTCCATCATCCGCGGAAAGTGGCGATGGACCTCTTCGAAAGGCTCATGATCAGCAATCATTTCCGTCAGCATAGTTTTATAACTGCTAAGGTGTTTGGTGAACCTAGTGAGGGCATATCTGTTCACAATATTCTTCTTGAGCTCCTGGTTTCTGTACTCCAGAGGGAACTCGTACCGTGTGTGCAGCCTTGAGATTAGTTGGACGCGCAGATGGTCCTTACTTCGGCGGTTCGTCTCATTGATGTTGACGATGTCACGAAGGATTGCTGCCAGCTGGAGGCCGTACCCCTTCGCGAATTTTACTGGCTCCTTAGGAATACCACTAGCGGGGTCAACCAATGTGAATGTTTCTCGCTGGGTGGCGACAAGGTTTGGGCGCCGCTTCTTCCAAACTCTTCTGTTCGCCTGGCTAGTTGACTCGGAGCCACCCTCGTCGGTGCCACTATCGGTGGTTACCTGGTCGATGACCCTACTCTCATCATCATCACCAGCATCATCATCGTCATCGTCACTAGGCCGATATTCACCATCTTCCTGCTACGATTACAGGGCCATGAGCCTGTAGTGCTCTTTCATCTCTAATTGCCAAGAAGACGACCTGGTGACATCACCGTCAATGTTCCGGTTTCCAGAAGACGACATGCCTACACAAGAGATGAGATTTTTTAGCTAGCGACATAAATTTTCACAACAAAAATTTGGCATGACCTTTGCTAAAAAATGGTCATGCCGGAGTGCCAGAAATTCGTCGGAACGGAAGTTAATCAACATTCCGGCAAAACATTAGCACTCAATGTACCTGCACAACATACACATAGCTTCACAGTACCATGTTCCAAGTACAAAAAATATTAACAGTACACATAATATATTAAGGAGCTTCACAGTACACATAACATACACAAAGCTTCACAGTACCATGTTCCCAGTACACAAAATATATTAACAGTACACAAAATATATTCACAACTCTATATTCAGGAGCAGATTCTTCAACTGAAGGAATGCCATCAAGAGTAGAGAACAAAAACTCATGAGCCAATATATATACATGTGACTCAAGGCACTTGAACTCACAGTACTGACTCAGATGTGGTCTATATACATGTGAGATAGGAACAACAATCCCTTTTTCTGCTACTTAACAAATAAATATTTTCTACTAGCGAGTAATAGTAAAACTGTGGCACATAAGTATAATCTATAGTCCAAAAACCAGTAAAGAACTAAATTGGTTATCTTTGTACACTTGTTTCAGTAATTTAGTACATCTACTTATCTCTATATACTTGAACTTGCATGTTGAGCAATCTTGTTATGTTGAACTTACTACTGTCAAAGTTCAGAGTAACTTGGCAACAAAGATGCATTACCAAAGTAAAACAACCAAAAAACTTCCTTTATATGAATTTCACAGCAACCAAAGTAAAACAACCAATTCTATGACAGCAACCAAAGTAAAACAACCAAAAAACTTCCTTTTAGATGAACCAGAGTTACTGATATATAGAATGCTATATATTTGCAAGACTTGGTTTTGCTTATTTGGTTGTTTCCATTCCCAATACAGAGGTAGCAAGGTTAGTCTTTCAGAGCCATATTTGCAGATGTAGATTAGTTGGAGCGTTTATTTGTCAATTGCCGAAAACGATGTTTATCTTCGATGCAGGTGCCTTCTATGTTAAGCCAAAAGAACAACAACTTTTGTATGAAGAAAAGGCATGATTAAAAAAATGCACAAGTCAACTTGCTGGAATTCTAGTTAGCATTCAACCAATTCTCGTTCGATGATAGTGGCGATCTAACCACATTAAGCTAAACACTGTAATTCCTATCGGCTTACATAAACACAAGAATTTTTAAAAATTTGCTTGCTTGTTTGCAAGACTTGCCTGACCGGTTCAAGTCCTTTTCATGACAACAAATGATCATACATTCCAATACCCACAATGATTTATGTGTATCCATTTTTTTATTTAAAGAGAGCTCTGGCTCCCGATTATTTTTATTGACAATGAAACCACAATATGATGTATGCATATCCGTAGAGATCAATAGAAATTTATAAAATGATTATGATAGAAAGATTAACCAAACATAAACGTTATGCTGTTTTATAAAATGATTATGAACCACAATATGATGTAACTTGAATATCTTTATGACTACTCGATGTCAAAGTTTTGTTATCCAAAAGATTAAGTTTGTATTGAGAAAGCCTCTGATCCTATTTATTTCAACTCATGGTCAAAAAAGACATACTAAATTACCAGACAAGAATGTTATGGGCTACAGAAAAAAATTGACAGATGGTGGTAGACTAGCTGTCTCACCAAAATCCCAACCTTCTGCACATCTAAAAAGATTTTGGCAGACCAGATGCAACCTAAGATATATATTCTAGTAAAGCAACTATATTTCTACTTCCAATTCCCTAGAGGCAAGAGATAAAATAGAGAAGAAGAGTACTCATTCAATACTTCAGGTCAACACCCCTCTAAGCCTCAGATCATCATCAGAAATTTAATTGAGGTGAAACAATACTTGGTCTATATCCCAATACATTTAAAGCTCCATGGACCGACATCATCGTTCACTTGACTCCGATAAAACAAAGAATAACCTAAGATATATAAGGAGAGTTCCTGACAAGAGAAGTGGCCGCACTAGACAGAGAAAGTGTATCATGGTTTGATTCCCATTACTCTAGGTGATAGCCGCTCGTGTTTTGACTATTGATAGATGAAATTGTACTTTCTTTAGCAAAACTTATAATTTTTTACTTGAGTTCAGCGGTAGGAAACTCGTCACTACATCCTTCCTTTGGATCAATCAAACTATACTATTTATCCTCCTAATTCCTTGCAATTCAATTGAGAACCGAGTGCATTTGTGGCTGGAGCTCACAGAGTTGTGAGCTTGCCCACGTGGGTTCAAATCACAGGTGAAGTGTTCGGACTAAACAGGGTGTCAGCAATGGAGGGATGATGGAGGGGAACACTGTTACCTCAGGCGGAGATTAGGTTGGCGATGATTGGAACAAATGGATCAACGACCGAAGGCGGGAGGCGTGTACATGGCGGCGGCGTCAGCGCGGTGCAGCAGCCTCACCGAACGGAGCAGAGTGTTGTGGTGGCACTCCTCCTTCGCGGCGACGACCGGCGTGCTGGGACGCTCCTCCTTCGCGGTGATGACCAGCGTGCTGGGGCGCTCCTCCTTCGCGGCGTGCTGGGGCGCTCCTCCTTCGCGGCAACGAGTGACGAGCGGCAGCGAACGGGATCGAGGAGGGAGCAGCGGTGGCGACGAGTGAGGAGGATCTAGGGTTTGTTAGAAATGAAACAAGGAGGGAGAGGCCAGGCCGAACGAGTGTACGCGGGATACACTCACATGCGGGACCCATGGAGTAGATACCCCTGGCGAATATAGGTCTCTGATACGTCTCAAACGTATCTATAATTTTTTATGCTCCATGCTTGTTCTTACACAATTTGCTTAGTGTTTTGTTACACTTTGTGGCATTTTTATGCATTTTCCAGAACTAACCTATTAACAAGATGCCACAGTGCTAGTTCCCTGTTTTCTGCTGTTTTTGTGTTTCAGAAAAGTTACACAAGAAATATTCTCGGAATTGGACGAAACAAAAGCCGAACCTCCCAATATTTAACAAAGCTTCCAGAAGACCGAAGAGGAGATGGAGAGGGGCCAGGGGCCAGCCTCACCACCAGGGGGCGCGGCCAAGCCCCTAGCCGCGCCGGCCTATGGTGAGGGCGCCCTGGTCCACCTCTGACGCTGCCTCTTCGCCTATAAAGACCCCCCAACGGGAAAAACCTAAACACCCGATCAATTTTCCAGAAACACATCGCGATCCGCCGCCGTCGTCGACCCGAGATCGGGAGGGTCCAGAAGCTCTTCCCGGTACCCTGCCGGAGAGGAGAATCACCACCGGTGGTCTTCTTCATCGCCATGCTTGCCTCCGGCGCGATGAGTGAGTAGTCTACCTTGGACTATGGGTCCATAGCAGTAGCTAGATGGTTGTCTTCTCCACCATGTGCTTCATGTTTAGATCTCGTGAGATGCCTTACATGATCGAGATTACCTTTATGTAATTCTACATGTTGTGTTTGTTGGGATCCGATGAATATTGGTGTTATGTTAAGTTGATGTGCTGAATATTATCTTATGTTATCTCTATGTTGTTTATGATCTTGCATGCTCTCCATTGTTAGTAGCTATCTTGGCCAAGTAGATACTAGTGACTCCAAGAGGGGGTATTTATGCTCGATAGTTGGGTTCATGCCTCTATTTAATCTGGGGGAGTGACAGAAACCTCTAAGGTTGTAGATGTGTTGTTGCCACTAGGGAGAGAACAACATTCTTGTGTCCAAGGACATTCATTTTGTTTACATTACACACTTTCCTTAATGCAGTTATCTGTTGTTCGCAACTTAATACTTGAGGGGTGTTCGGACGATATATCCACGAGTGGATTATTAGTCATAGATGCAGTTGGATGGCGGTCTATGTATTTTGTTGTAATGCCCAGTGTAAATCTCATAGTGATCCTCGTGACATATGCACGTCATCTTTATTCTATCAATTGCCCAACTGCAATTTTTTTTACCCAGCATGTTGTTATTTATCTTATTGAGAGAAACCACTAGTGAACTGTGGACCCCGGTCCAATTTCCTTTACATTGCTATTACTGTTTACTTTTACTCGCACTGTTTACTTTCTCGCATACTACTATTGTTTTCCACTCGATACGCTCAATCCTTTGTTTACAGCAAACCGGTGAGATTGACAACCTCATCGTAAGTTGGGAGCAAAGTTCTTGGTTGTGTTGTGTTCAGGTTCCACGTTGCTGCTGGTGCAAAGCAAAGCCCTGGACGAGGCGCCTTATAAATTGTCCGGAGCTGTCGCGAAGCTAGCAGGCATCACCTTCTGAAGTTTGGCTTTTTCCTACTAGTTCGATAAACCTCGGTTTCTTATTGAGGGATAGACTTGCTACCGTGCTCATCATACCTTCCTCTTGGGGTTCCCAACTGGGTGGTTATCCTGCCCGCATCAAGCTATTTTTCTGGCGCCGTTGCCGGGGAAAAAGAAGATTTATGCAAGGGGAGTTTTGCACGCACATCCTTTACTTTGTTATTTGTTTTGCTTTACTTTATTTTTGCTTGCATCGTTTTATCAAAAACACAAAAAAATTAGTTTCCTTTATAGTTGTTTATTATTTCTAGTTTAGTTGCTACTACTATGTCGCCCGAGGAAATGATCTTCACTTTCAAACAAAAGAGTGAGGAAAGTTTCAAAGAAGCTTGGTCTAGAATTTATGATTGGCATGGAAAAACTAAACCGAAAATGACCTTGAGTTTGCTTTTTAGTTGGTTCTACTTTGGACTTGCTCTTCGTTATAGATATGCTTTGGATGCTACTACAGAAGGAGATTTCCTTCATTGTGATGGAGATCAAGCCTTCAATATTATAAAAAAGTTGATTACAATTTATAGCATGCCAACAGATTTTGATTCCTCTCTTGTGAGCATTTTTAACAGACTTAATACTCTTGAGACTCACACTGCTTGTTTCAATAATTGCTATAGTACTTTGCTCCAGCATTTTGATTATGTGCCAACAAATTCTGAACCATCAAGTTGGTATCCTACGGTAAAAATCACCATTGGTGGTGAAACTTTTCATGCTCGTTGTGATATTATGTCTAAATTTTGTCTTATGCCAAAGGATGTTTATGAATCTTTGAGTCTTTGGAAACTTTCTGAGGAGGGAGAAGAAATTTCTCTTACTAATAATGCCACTATATTTCCCGTTGGAATAGCTGAAGGAGTTTATACAAAAGTCCTAGGAAGAATGGTATCTACTGATTATCTTGTTAGTGAATGTGTAGGAAAAGGATAAATCATGCTTGGAAGGTCTCTACTGAAGCTCCTAGGCGCCATTATAGATGTGGGAAAAGTTAATATAAGATTCATCTCTCCACCTTGCAATAGTCATGTCTTTCCTAGAGACAAGAGCAAAGGTAAGAAAGGAAGACGTAAGGCGTCCGTTGATCCTAATGCTTCATCGCTTGATATTACTTGATTCGCACTTTCTGCGCATAGCTCAAAGGCGTTAAAGAAAAGCACTCTTGGGAGATAACCCATTGTTTTACTTTTAGCTCTTTTTATTTTATTTTAGTCTTGGAAGTTATTTCTACTGTAATAACCGCTCCTTATCCTTTTTATTTCGTTGTTGTGCCAAGGGAAACCTCTAATTTGAGTGAGGTAAGATTTGGGGAAGTTGCTGTCCTGAAACAGATTTTGGTGTTGCACCATAAAAATTCGTGAAAATTCTCAGAATATCTTTTTGACCTGCGATTTCTTGTGCATATGCCCCAGGTTATATCCAAACTTTCATTAGTTTTACACTTTTTGATTTGAGCAACAGAAAACCCTCGAAAAATTCGACCTTTGTCAGCTGTTCTGTTTTGACAGATTTCTGCCACTATTTGTGTTTGCCTCTCGATCGCTTTCTTTTTTAGTTCTTTTGATCATGGTACTTTTGGGGAAGTTGCTACAGTAGTATATACTTTATATGTGGTGGTTTTGAGTTGAAATCCGAACCAAAAGGGGTTGATTCATTATTATGCTTACACTAATGTTGCTAATAGAATTGTGTTGAGTTTTGTATGAAGGAAGTTTTCAAGTGTAGGGATTGGAGAATGATGAGATGAGTTGAAGAATGGATAGAAGCTCAACCTTGGGGATTCCCACGCACCCTAAGAAATATCCAAGAGGTATAAGAGTCAAAGTTTGGGGATGCCCCCGAGGCACCCCTTCTTCATCGGCAAAAATCAGGTCACCTTTCAACACACTATATTTTTATTGCTTCATGCACTATGCGTTTTTCTTGGAGCGTCTTTACTTTAGTTTTCAGTTTTGTTTGCTGCAATAAATGGTTGGATCCCAACAAATTTCTTTTGGAGAAGTTGCCTTGTTTTTCATTTGCCAAGAACACTCCGTTTTTTACTCTTATCGTTTAACGAGTGTTCTCTTTTTCTGCTACTGCGTTTAGCTTTCATTTTTCGCCTTGATTTTTGTTCAGATCTTGTTATATATTTGCATCAAGGTGTATTTTGACCTCTGGGCCATGTTGGTTTTCATCAAAAAAGATATTTCAAAAAGGTTTGAATGGTGTTGGAAAAGAGAAAAAGTTTCATGCAAAAGGAGCTTGTTTAGACTGCGGCTTAGGCTTTTGCATGTCGTGCTTGATGTCATTTTGATAGTATGCTTAGTGATTTTTGCTGTAGCATGACTTGTCTCAAATGACTGAGATTGCTTAATGAGCCTTTGAAAAAATCATGCGTTGTTTTTATTATTTGGAAGCATTAATTTGGTTTTCTCCTTGATGCTTTATTTGGGTTGACTTGGCCCATGCTTACACATGTTTGACTCATACAAAGTCGCCATAAGCCTCTATGATCATTTAGTTTTTGACTTTTGATGTCATCTTATGCTTCTCTTAATGATGTTTTGTCGCTATGCATGATTATGGCCGTTATTGCTCTCTTAGTTGGTCGCTCCTAGTCTTTTGCTAGCCCTCATTTTGTACTGAGTATGAGCTCTACTCATGCATCCAACTCCTAAAAACCAAGTTATTCCAAGTGTCCACTATAAATTCCTATGCATGGTATTTGTAAGCCATTCCAAGTAAATTTTCATGTGCTACCTTTCAAAAAACCTTCAAAATACTTCTCATTTTGTGACACTATTTTTAGCTCATGGGGAAGTAGTGGTCGGATTTGCTATCTTCCATATTGTTTATTCCAAAAATAAAAAAAAGGGAAAAAAGAAAAGAAAAAAGGCACACCTCCATGGTATGTGAATGTTGGTGGGCACCCGATGGAATCGGTTAGCCATGGTTTGAAAAAGGAAAAAAGATGGGAAGGAGTGCCAAGCTTTATAAAAGAGCACAAAAGTGCCAATCTCTCTCTCAAAAACTTGCTTCATTTTTGTATGGAAGATAGTAAGAACCCCATTGCTAGTCGTTGACAAAGACAACCACCTCTCAAAACCAATTTTTATCTCTCTGTTTTACAAATGAAAAGCTCTAGCACATGTTTAATCACTGCTTCCCTCTGCGAAGGACCTTTCTTTTCCTTTTATGTTGAGTCACCACCTTCTACCTTTATGCACCGTCTAAGAGAGCATAGTTGTCATTCTGAGTTTAATGTGCATAGTCCCAAAGTTTATCATTGATTGATTCATTATTTTGGTTTCACTTGTTCTTAAATTATTTGTATCTAGTCGCCCTCTTAAACTTGAAGGTGTCCTATGCATTTATGTTTTGCTATTCCATGAAGGACAAGTTGAAAACCATTGATACGTCTCAAACGTATCTATAATTTTTGATGCTCCATGCTTGTTTTTGCACCATTTGCCTTGTGTTTTGTTACACTTCGTGGCATTTTTATGCGATTTCCGGAACTAACCTATTGACAAGATGCCACAGTGCAAGTTCCCTGTTTTCTGCTGTTTTTGTGTTTCAGAAAAGCTACACAGGAAATATTCTCGGAATTGGACGAAACAAAAGCCAGAAGTCTTATTTTTCACGGAAGCTTCCCGAAGACCGAAAGAGAGCCGGAGGGGGGCCAGAGGCCGCCCTCACACATAGGTGGTGCGGCATAGGCCCTAGCCGCGCCACCCTGGTGTGAGGAGCCCCTGGCTGCCCACTGACGACGCCCCTTCGCCTATATAAAGCCTCAGGACAGAAAACCCTAGGGGAGTCGACGTTTTTCCCAGAATAGTTCCGCAGCTCCGCCGCCGTCGAAGACAAATTTTGGGGGACAGAAGTCTCTGTTCCGGCACCCTGCCGAGACGGGGAAGTGCCCCCGGAGCCATCTCCATCGGTCTCCATCGCCGTCTCCGCCGTCTCCATCGACCTCACCGCCATCTCCATCAACTTTGCTGTCTCCTATGATGAGGAGGGAGTAGTTCCTCCCCGGGGCTAAGGGCTCTACCGGTAGCTATGTGGTTCACCTCTCTCTCCTATGATGTGATCTTTATGTGATCGTGAGCTTTGTATCATGTTGAACAAGTAGATGTTATTATTCAGATATTATGTGTACTCTAGTGGTATTATTAAAGTAATCTATTCCTCCTGCCATGGTGTAACGGTGACAGTGCGTGCATCATGGTGGTACTTGGTCTAGGCTACGATTGTGATCTCTTATGGATTATGAAAATAATTATCGCTATGATAGTATTGAAGTGATCTATTCCTCCTTTCATGGTGTAATGTTGACAGTGTGTGCACCGTGTTAGTACTTGGTCTAAGTTGCAATAATATCTATCTTGAGTTGTGCTTTGATTTGGATATCTCTATGAGTGGTGTTTGTCAAGTACTTGATGAACTTTAAGGGGTGCTTCTGTAGCCACTACGCAATGATTAGTGTTATTCAATAGGAGAATAATTCAGAGTACCATAGTGAAGAGAAGTTGTTTATTTGTTCAATCATGTTATATTTGTTGAGAGTGTGTCCATTAGTGAAAGTATGATCCCTAGGCCTTGTTTCCAAGCATTGCACACCGTTTACTTGCTGTTTTGTTACATGTTTGCTTGCAGCGATATTTACTTCAAATCATATTTGCTACTTATAATCATCACTACTACTTGTATTTCACTATCTCTTCGCCGAACTAGTGCACCTATACATCTCACAAGTGTATTGGGTGTGTTGGGGACACAAGAGACTTTCTGTATCATAATTGCAGGGTTGCTTGAGAGGGGTAGCTTTGACTTCTTCCTCCCTGAGTTCGGTAAACCTTGGGTGATCCACTTAAGGGAAACTTGCTGCTGTTCTACAAACCTGTGCATTTGGAGGCCCAACACTGTCTACAAGAACAGACGCATGCGTAGACATCAAGCTCTTTTCTGGCGCCGTTGCCGGGGAGGTAAGGTAAAAGGTACTCGCATCCTCCTGTGTGAGTGCTCGGAGTTATTTCCTTTAGATTCTGCAATTACATCTTTTTCATTCTTGTTTTTATTTTCACTAGTTAGGCTTAATGGAAAACAAAGAGTTCTTTAGTCTTTTTCCTGATTTTAGATTTGAAGAGAAAATTGAAAATCCTTTGGAGCTTATTTCGCATAGCAATGTTATTAGTACGAATGCTTTGAATACCGTTAATGCTAATGCTATAGAAAAGTCTAAGCTTGGGGAAGCTGGTTTTGTTAAGTATGATATTTTTAGTCCCCCAGCTTTAGTGGAGAAGGTCTGTTCTGATAATATTTTATCTCCCATATGTGATGTTTCTAGTGATGCTTGTGCTCCTCATCCTTTTAAAATACCTACGAAGATTGTTGAACATGTTAGGGATAACTGCTATTTAGGAGATGGAACTGTCCATCCTGGTGACCATTTGCTTTTTATACATGAATTATGCGAGTTGTTCCAGTGTGCAGGTATTTCAATGAACCAAGTTAAGAAGAAGCTATTCTCTTTTTCGCTGAAAGGCAGAGCTGAGGAATGGTATAAAACATTGAAGGATGGCCGATCTATTGATTGGGAGGAAATTGAACCTCTCTTTTATTCTAAATTCTATCCTTCTAGTCAGGTTTATAAAGATAGGAATTAGATTTATAATTTTCATCCGCATGAGGGAGAAAGCATTGCCCAAGCTTGGGGAAGATTGAAGTTACTAATGCATAAATGTCCTATTCATGATCTTCCCCATAATATTGTTATTAATAATTTTTATGCAAGGCTTTCAGGATATTACAAGGACTATCTAGATGCATGCTTTGATGGGTCTTTCACAAGCAAGGATGTCGACACCAAGTGGGGTCTACTTGAGACAATTCAAAACAATATTGAAGGTTGGGATAGCGACAAAGGGAAAGGATCAGGTATGAATTACGAGTTTGATTGCATTAAGTCTTTCGCTGAAACTGCTAATTTTCAAGAGCTTAGTGCTAAATATGGTCTTGATCCTCAAATTATGGTTGATTGCTTTAAAGCCTTTGCTTCCCATATGAATGTTCCTAAAGGAAATGGGGACGTGTTTCATGAACCTTTTAAGGACACTTGCATAGAAAGTGATATTGTTATTGATGATTGCAATAAACATGCTCAAACTTCTAAAAGTACTATTTCTTATAAGCATGTTAATTTTTGTGGAATACATAGACCTTGTGAACAGAGTTACAACAAGGAAGATTATTGCATCACCCACGCAAATGAAGAAACTAGTATGTGGCTCAAGGATCTAGATGTGCTTGGGGAAAGGGTTTGTGAGCTTTATCCTTTTCTTTGTGAATTTTGTGGTGAAAAGAGTCACTTTAATTTTCAATGCCCAATTAATCAAACGAGTACCGCAAATTTGTATTGTGATGATAAGATTACTCTCAATCAGCATGATGAGCTTACTTTGTTTTTGAATTGTGAAGATATATCTAGAAAGATTGCTTTGGTAGACATGAATGATGTTGATATTAATAGCACCCTTCGTGGTTGTCGTCTCTATTGTGCTAAAGATTGCCTCGCAAATACTTACTTGCAAGATCTTATAAAACATGATGTTTTGCCAAGCTATGACATGACTAATAGATGTTTTGATCTTATTAATAGAGAGGAGGAATCCTCCAAAGTTTCTTCTGTTGTTCCTGTTAGCAAACCAGATTATGTGGAGAAGATGCCTTTCCCTCCTAGAGAATATGTGGAGAAGATGCCCTTCAAGTCTCTCCCTCCTAAAGGAGAGAGTAAGAAGAGTATGAAGAAGAAGAAGAGGAGTAAGAGGCGAGAGGACACGGTATCTTCCCCTAAGCGTTATGATCCTGCTATAGATTATGATAATTCTGATTGGGATGATGTTCCTATGCCTATTACCTATGTTAGTGATGATGATTGGGAAAAGCACTCTACTTTTGATATTAAAATCTTTTTGGTACCAATTCTAAGGTTAATGATTGTTGTACCATTAGTGTTATTCATGTTCCTTCTTATGATGATATGTTTGATGAATAAGCTTTGCGACATAGTAGTTCTCTATCTTTTGATGATACTAAGCCTCGAGTTTATGATGATGAGTACAATGTTTTCAATTCACCTACTTTTGAGGAGAAAAATAGTTATGATTACAATATGCCTCCTGTCTTTGATAATTATGGTGATGAGAATAATTATTCTGTTGAATCTGCTCCTACTACTATTGTTCATGTGGGGAGTATTAATCCTTTTATGCATGTGGCTCATGATAGGGATGCTTTATGTGATAGTTATATTGTTAATTCTATTCATGATGCTACTGAAAGTTATTATGAGAGAGGGAAACATGGTTTGATGGATCTCAACAATATTGAGTTTCCCCTCTTTATGTTGCAATTCTTGAAGTTGTACTTGTTTTGCCTTCCGATGCTTTTTGCTTTGCATTTTCATGACTTGTCTCTCTACAAGACTATTTTTCATAGGAACTGTTTTAGATTTAAATATGTTCCATACTTGCTTTTTGATGCTCTCTATTGCTTTAAGGTCCTATATGGCACCTTTGCCTCAAGCTCTTATATGGCGCCCACATGAGCATCTTTGCAATTTACTGCGCCTAGCTCAAAGGCGTTAAAGAAAAGCACTCTTGGGAGATAACCCATTGTTTTATTTTCAGTACTTTTTCTTTTATTTGAGTCTTGGAAGTTATTACTACTGTAATAACCGCTCCTTATCCTTTTTATTTCGTTTTTGTGCCAAGAGAAGCCTCTAATTTGAGTGAGGTAAGATTTGGGGATGTTGCTGTCCTGAAACAGTTTTCGGTGCTGCACCGTAAAAATTCGTGAAAATTCTCTGTATATCTTTTGGACCTACGATTTCTTGTGCATATTCCCCAGGTTATATCCAAACTTTCATTAGTTGAACACTTTTTGATTTGAGCAACAGAAAACCCCTCAAAAATTCGACCTTTGTCAGCTGTTCTGTTTTGACAGATTTCTGCCAAGTGTTTGCCTCTCGATCGCTTTCTTTTTTAGTTCTTTTGATCATGGAACTTTTGGGGAAGTTGATACAGTAGTTTATGCTTTATATGTGGTGGTTTTGTGTTGAAATCTGAAGCAAAAAGGGTTGATTCATTATTATGCTTGCACTAATGTTGCTAATAGATTTGTGTTTAGTTTTATATGAAGGAAGTTTTCAAGTGTAGGGATTGGAGAATGATGAGATGAGTTGAAGAATGGACAAAAGCTCAAGCTTGGGGATGCCCATGCATCACCCCAAGAAATATCCAAGAAGTACAAGCGTCAAAGCTTGGGGATGCCCCCGAGGCACCCCTTCTTCATCGGCAAAAATCTGGTCACCTTTGAAGACACTATATTTTTATTGCTTCATGCACTATGTGTTTTTCTTGGAGCGTCAGTTGTTTTAGTTTTCTTAGTTAGTTTAGTTTTGTTTGCTGCAATAAATGGTTAGATCACATCATGTTTCTTTTGGAGGAGATGAACTCGCTTTTCATTTGCCAAGAACACTCTAGTTTTCACTCTTATCGTTCCACGAGTGTTCTCTTTTTCTGCTACTGCGTTTAGCTTTCGATTTTCACCTTGATTTGCGTTCAGATCTTGTTATATCTTTTCATCAAGGTGTATTTTTGCCTCTGGTCTTTATTGGTTTTTATCAAAAGAAGTGTTTATAAAAAGTTCGAATGGTGTTGGAAAAGAGAAAAAGCTTTATGCAAAAAAAGTGGTACAAGAAGGAGCTTGTGTAGACTACGGCTTAGGCTTTTGCATGTCGTGCTTGATGTCTTTTTGATAGTATGCTTAGTGGTTTTGCTGTAGCATGACTTGTCTCAAATAACTGAGATTGCTTAATGAGCCTCTGAAAAAATCATGCGTTATTTTTATTGTATGGAAGCATTATTTTGGTTTTCTCCTTAATGCTTTATTTGGGTTGACTTGGCGCATGCTCACACATGTTAGACTCTTACAAAGTCGCCAATAGCCTCTATGATCATTTATTTTTTGACTCTTGATGCCATCTTATGCTTCTTTTAATGTTGCTTTGTCGCTTTGCATGATTATGGCCGTTATTGCTCTCTTAGTTGGTCGCTCCCAGTCTTTTGCTAGCCCTCGCCTTGTACTGAGTATGAGCTCTACTCGTGCATCCAACTCCCAAAAACCAAGTTTGCCATTGTGTCCACTATAAATTCCTATGCATGGTATTTGTAAGCCATTCCAAAGTAAATTTTCATGTGCTACCTTTCAAAACTTTCAACTACTTCTCTTTTTGTGCCACTGTTTTTAGCTCGTGGGGACGTAGTGGTCGGATTTGCTATCTTCCATATTGCTTATTCCAAAAAGAAAAAAAGGAAAAAAGAAAAGAAAAAAGGCACTCCTCCATGGAATGTGAATGTTGGTGGGCACCCGATGGAATCGGTTAGCCATGGTTTGTGAAATGAAAAAAGGTGGGGAGTAGTGCCAAGCTTTATAAAAGAGCACAAAAGTGCCAATCTCTCTCTCAAAAACTTGCTTCATTTTTGTATGGAAGATAGTAAGAACCCCATTGCCAGTCGTTGACAAAGACAACCACCTCTCAAAATCCAATTTTTATCTCTGTTTTACAAATGAAAAGCTCTAGCACATGTTTAATCACTGCTTCCCTCTGCGAAGGGCCTTTCTTTTACTTTTATGTTGAGTCACCACCTTCTATCTTTATGCACCAATAAGAGAGCATAGTTGTCATTCTTAGTATAATGTGCATTGTCCCAAAGTTTTCATTGATTGATTCATATTGTTGGTTTCACTTGTTCTCAAATTATTTGTATCTAGTCGCCCTCTTAAACTTGAAGGTGTCCTATGCATTTATGTTTTGCTCTCCATGAAGGACAA
The DNA here is from genome assembly GCA_007115705.1 of Dactylis glomerata. Taxonomy (NCBI): domain Eukaryota; kingdom Viridiplantae; phylum Streptophyta; class Magnoliopsida; order Poales; family Poaceae; genus Dactylis; species Dactylis glomerata. The sequence continues at coordinate 894,705 of QXEO01001691.1, read as the reverse complement.
GCTGAAAACCATTTGTATGTTTTTCCTTATGATTTGAACACACGTTTGACTTTCATTGTTTCATTTTCATGATCTTTTGTTTGTGTTCATTTTCATGTTATAACATGGTTGCTAAGTTTCTATTGTCAAGATTATATCTTTCTGTAATGCCCTGCATTTTGCTAAAGGCAGAACTCCTGTGTATTGTGCTATTCCCTGGATCAGTAGATAGCACCACAGTACAAAATAAGTAATCATTGCAATAGCATCAATATTACAACGTAAATCCAGTTACATAGGTCTTCAACCTTACGAGTACACAGCATAAAGCATAGTTGCAGTGAGCTTCCATCTTCATCAAGTGCCACAGGCAGACATGTTGGAATGTAAGCTCGAGATCCTACTCCTGGTTCCTTACTCGACATATAAACCTGCACGTTTGAATATGCAGCCCCAGAGGGGTCAGTACAATGATGTACTGGCAAATGACACATATTTGGTGGCATTTTTGTGGAAAGACTACACTACATGACATTTGGCTGGTGGATCTCATAGGCTGATTTGCATAAAGCCAATTTTATCCTATAAATCCATTTTAATACTTTCTTTCAACAAATTTTATTTTTCAAGGGTCAAGACATCCCCCATACACTACATACTGGCCGGTATGTAGTTCTGGGCGAAACTCAACAAAGTTTGGAACCTCAGTTACCACCACCCCTCAGAGTGTATGGTCCTTAGACCCTACCTAGGGGTTTCTAGACAAATTTTAATAATTCAGAATCGGTGATGAGATTCTTCCGTACATTCCATGTCTAGAGACTCAATTGTCCATAACCGAGGACACGGCTAATCGATTAGTTTTATACACCTTGCAAGGGTTGTGCACTTTCACCTTACGATTCATTTTATGCCCATACATAAAATGAAACGAGACCTTTTAGAGGAGAGGGCAACTAACTGGCAAGATCCGTTCCCAACCTATATTTCATCTACCACCATCTTCTTGCACACAAGTTGCACTCCCACATCTAATCAGTCAAGACAGAGCCCATAATGCCATAAGGCTGCACTGGAAGTACACTAAGCATGGAAGACATAGCCATCTCTTTGTTCCTGGGTGGCAACCCACAAGTGTACGCCCGGGCAGCAACTACACAAGGGTAGCCCCAGGTCTTGCCCAGGCAACAACTACACAATGTGCAGCCCCAGGTCGCCACTCAACATCGCCTCCATCATCAAACCAATCCACCCAGGTGTTTCATTTTAGTTGAAGTTCTTAATTTGTTCACAAAACACTTTTAACAAGTGATTAAAGCATGGCATCAATAATTTTCAAAGTATTTAGCATCCTAACAGGTGGGGTTTGAGGGATTGCTACACACTACTAGGATCTGAGCATTTGATAAAACAGTTGAATAAATCACCTATCATGCATACTACAAGAGGTGAATATACTAATGCATAAGTAAAATGGGTAAGGGACATGTGTGTCACTTGCCTTTTTGAAGATCAACCCGTTCACTTCTCTCAACAAGACACGTTCTCTCCTCGCACAAACTATAGCACAGAAATAACATAACATAAACATATCATTCAAACACAAGCAAACTATTCAAACAATTGAAAAGTGTTTGTTTAACAATTTAGATTTATTGAGATGTTATGACAAGAAAGATATGGTAAAGGATCGTGATTTGGGAGATATGAATTTGAGAGCTTAGCTGGGGAAGATCAATATGATTTGAGAGAGAATTGGACTAGACATAACTATAATTGATGAAGTTTTTATGCTTTATCAAAGCATAAAAGAGTTTTAGGAATAGCTCATGTGTAATAATTTGCACAAGAGTCAATTTGAGCAACTACAACACTATTGAGTGAATGTGATAACAATTACTCTTAAATAGCATTTGTTGCATTTAGGAACTAGGCTGGGTTTTAGGAATGCTTGAACTACTCAATTAGCACATTTGCAAGTTGAATAGTTCAATACATGTGAGCAAAACTAAGTAGGCATTGGATTGGGTATGAATGATTGATATTTGAGGACATGGCTCAAATGGTTCATTGTTCAACATGGTGTATAACACATACTATGGTATGGGTTATAACAACACCACATTAACAAAATCTAGGTTTGAGATGAATTCATATTTTACTCAAGTAGCACAATTGCAATTTGAATATATACATGAATTAGGCAAAATATAATGAGTGACATCTCTATGCTTTATTAAAGCATATTGAATCTTGGAATATCTCATGTGGGTAAATCACATAAGAGACAAAATAGTGCAATAGCAATACTATTGAATAAGTGTGACAACAATTATTCTTAAATAGTATATATTACACTTAGGCAATGGGCTAGGATTCATGAAGCATTGAGTTACTCAATTAACTCATTTGTTAATTGAATAGTTCTACACATGAAGTCAGGATCAAGTGGACAGAGGATTGAGTAGGGGTAGATAACATTTGAGATTATGGTTTAAGGTTTCTAATGAGTAAATGGGATTGGGTTAAGTACTATGATGTTGATTTGATCAATACCATAGTAGCAAGGGTAGAAACTAAGATTGGAAGTATCACACTTTACTCAAATGACACATTTGTAATTTGAATAAGTGGGTACTATACAAGATAGGTCTAAGTAGATATGATCTTGATCAAGATGTTATTTAGATAACATTGATGACTAGGTATGATTATAGGATTTGATAATGGTAGAAGGAAACATTACTGAACAGAAATAGTTTTATTCCTATAGTAGAAATTACTCAAATCCTCATATTAGAATTTGAATAATTGTGAAGTGGTTCATGAAATTATGGGGGTGATGCTACTGGATAGTTTGCAGTAATACAAAGTCACTGCAAGTGGAAGCATCCTAAAAATAAGTTATAGAATTCAAACTATGATTAGAATAGCGATTTGGATAAATTTGAATGCACAAAGTGTGTGCACGTATCAAATTTGGATTTTTTTGATCCTATGATGTTCTACAAGATCAGAGGATTCAAAAGACTACAAATTTGTAATATTTGGATGGACAGAACTAAAGATATGAATTTATCAAGCTAACAGAAGGGTTTAACTCAATTTGAAAATAGTTTCAAATTGAACCCATAAAATATGAATTATTATTGTACTACTGGATTTTACATTTCCTAAGGATTCCAACGGTATATTATTTGTTATTTTCTGAGTTACAGATCAAAAGTTATGATTTTTCAAAGACTTGGATCAATTCTGATTTGAAAAACCTATTTGAATTCTATTTTGATCCGAGGCTGGCCACGTGGCGATTTCTGATTGGAGGGTACCTCTTCGGTTGGATCTCGTCTGTGGTGCGTTGGATTAAAAGATGGTTGGACGCACTGGATCGATCAGTACCGATTCGGGTAAGTGATTTAATCTGGTGCATCGGTGTAAGATCCAACGGCTAACAGGGAAGGAGGGAAAGGCTTACCGGTGGCTAGGGTTCCGACGGGCTTCCCGGCGAGGAGCGGCCAGAGAGAAGTCGACGGCGAGCTTCCAATGAACGGCGATGGCGAGGAAGTAGCGGACGGGATGCAGAAGAGGACGGAGAGCTCGAGGATGTGAACGGAGGCGTCGATTGCTTCCTGTGATGCGTCCGGGGGGCGGCTGGAGCGAGCACGACGCCGGTGTGCATCGGGTGACGGACAACGGCGTCGATCTGTGGCGAAATGGACCAGTCCAATTGGTCAGGGAGAAGCGCCGGGAAGAGGAGGAGAGTTTAGGAGGAGAGGGAGAGGACCGGGCTTACCTGCGGCGGCGAAATCGAGCGGAAAACGCTCACAGGCGTGTGACTCTGACGACGAATCGCGGCAGCCTGGCGGCATTGAGTGAGAGGGGAAAAAGGGAGGCAGAGGGAGGAGGAGTAGGGAATTTATAGGGAGGTCTCGGTGCTCAATTTAAGGCCAGGAAACGGGCGGAATCAAGAGGAGTAACAGCGGCAGTTTCGGGTTCATCTCCGGCGTGGATTTCGGACAGAGGTGGGTGATGACAGGTGGGTCCCACCTGTCGGTGAGGGAGAGAGAGAGGAGGGGTGTACCGGTTCGGGAATGGTTGCTGGGCTGCGGGCTGAAACTCGGGCCGGGCCAGATTGGCTCCCCGGGGCCTTTTTATTTATTTTTCTTTCTTTTCTCTTTTTCTTTTCTGTTTTCTTGTTTCTTCCATAAATTTTGCATATTGTATCCAAACAAGGTCAAACCAATTTCTAATTTTTTGTAAAATTCAAAATAGTCCTTTTCAAAACAGTGAACAGCAAGTTTCCCAAATCAAACATGGTTTTGAGTAAAGCTTCATATGCATAGCATGAAGGTGTTGCTTGCATAAAAGGAATAGAATTAAGGTTTAGGAGATAGTTCTTTTAAAGAAAATACTTCACAGAATAATTGTTTGAAATCATCTTTCAAACTTAGTTTTGAAAATGCAATTCTTTATAAACACATTTGAAATGCATTCCTAGCAAGTAACTTGCATAGGTTTTGAAAGAAGAAAATAATATTTTGGACATTTGCTTTTCTCAAAGAAGTTCCTCAGGAAATAAATAGAGGATTTAAAATCGTTTTCAATAAAACTTTCAAATAGACTCAAAAGTTTTAAATCCCTGTGAATTTCCAAACATTTCAAGCAAAACAAAAGCAAAAAATTTCCCCCAAAATTTGATAAAATCTTGGGATGTTACAGACTACCACCCTTAAAAGAAATCTCATCCTCGAGATTGGAGAAGGCTAGAAAGAAAGTAGGTATTAGGTTATCTGGGTTTAGGTATCTGGGTGGCTACCACCCTTAAAAGAAAATTCCTCTTGGTGGTATCTTGATGCTTCCTTAGGCACTTGCATTTTGTTCCCAGCTTGCATTCACTGTTTTGTCATTTTCTCTGAATCGTCCTTCTCAGAAGTTTTGATGTTCACAACTATGTTCCAAAGTGGGTATACCAAGGGTTCCATCCAATTCTGGTGATAAGCAGATATCATCCATCGCGTTGTCATCAACAAGGTAGTCCACATCTTCATTTACAATAGGTGGGTGTCTATTCACAAATCCGGGCACCAACCTTCCTTATGGGGCTGCTTGAGGTAACCTTACTCTATTGTAGAGCTTTCTATCCAACGGGGTAGTTGTTGAACTACTTTGGACACTGAGGAGTCACTCTTTGGTTCAATCAGAGGACCAAGCTGAGTTGTCTCCTCTTTGGGGTCATTCAGAAGACCAAGCTGAGAGGGTATCCTCTCATCATCTCAACCTCCTTATCATCATCCTTAGAGGTTCTTCATCTTATGGTTGCTTCCTTATACCATTCTGATCTTCAATTTTCCACGATACCATTCTGTTTTGGTAACCTTCCTGGTTGTTGCACATCTTCCAAGAATGTGTATCTAGCCTTTTCTTGGTCGGTCCTCACCAAGGCCAGGATTGCATACAGGCTATCACCATACTCCTTGTTGCCTTTTTAGCTGATTTTCATTCCAAGAGCCTCAAAAGATGACTCAGTGCCAAGTACTGCATGCTTGCCCCACTAACATGATGAGACCACACATCCCAATGAATTAGGATGGCATCTCTTGCAGTCTTCTCATGCATTTCATAGGGGTAAACAAGGTAGACTCTGTAAGAGGTACTTGCACCTTTAAGGGACGGAAGGTCGCCTTAAAATCAGCATTGTTGAACCTATTCAAGTTACCGGAGCAAGTCGTGCTACTTGCCACAGGTACCAGATGGTCCTTAAGAATTCCTTTAGCAACCGTCTTCATAGTTGTTGAAAGGCGCTGAACAACTTGATCATATCTTGAAGGGGAATTCCTTGCAAGAATGTAGGGATCTAACGAAGCTCTCATGGGCAGGAAAGTAGTTTTAGGGATTCGGAGAGTTGTCTCATAACGTTGCAGGTCGGGATGGGGTAGACTTCGGTGGCGCAAAGCTTTGGGATCCAGGGGAAATCTCATAGGTAGTGGTGGTTGTCTCTGTTGTGACTCTCTGGAGAGGAGTGACTTCTCTTTTATAGGCTCAGGAAGGTAGTCGAACAGGTAACAGCCGAAGCTGAACAGTCTTCGCATTCAAAGCCCACTGAGCAAAACGTTTCTGATTCGTGAAGTCGTTCAAAAGTCCAAGTTCTCACCGTATTCCTACGTTTTGGCCACACCGGCTCACTATAAAGGGTGTAACATCTTATCCTCCTAGGGTTAAGGTTTATCAACGTCGTCTCTCACGTAGGTATGTCTCTCTAGATTTACCATTCCTCATACAAGAGTGAACAATATGAGTAGTCGTCATGGGCGCGAATCCATGTCGCACTCAATCATTACCTCGTATTTGGTTTGGTGCATCTCGCATTCTAACTCTTGGTCAACCTCACTAGCTTTTAAACAAAAGTTTTGTTGAAATTGGAACCAAGTTCCCAAATTCTATCTTGAAATTTGAAAACAAAATCTATCGTTCCTAGCTAGAGGTTTTCAACAAAGCTCACGGCAATAATCCATAAGTTGTAGATCCTTTGGTTTACCATTCAAGAGGGAATAAAATCCTTTCCATTGCTCTGTTTGCTCTTTCCATTGCTCTGTTTGCTCTTTTCATTGCTCTATTTGCTCTTTCCATTGCTCTGTTTGCTCTTTTCATTGCTCTGTTTGCTCTTTCCACCTTTCTTGCCTGAGGTGGTTGAATAGTATTACTTCCACATTAGCTACACCTTGGGGTGTCTTCTTATTGTTTGTGAGGTATCCTTCAGCTATCCTAGCTTACTGGAGTCTTGGGGTATCATCCTTTGTGCACCCTCTTGCGTAATGTTTCAGTCTCTTGTACTTGAAATACTACCTCTTGTTATTGTACTATGTATCCTTATCTCCAACTGAGGGTCATTGAAGTTGTTCTGTCGCTGAGAAAACTTTTGTTTGGGTTTTAGGACAAGTTTAGGTCTTAGCATAGATGAGAATTAGATAGAAGAGATCTAAAGAAGATTCCTACCCAAACATAACAGATTAAAACAAACCATCTTACAAACAACATCTAACAAACATTCATCATAACAAGCAAACTAGTTTTCAAACAAACGGGGAGGTACGATCATCCACAAGTCGGTATGATCATAACGTTTATTACACGTCATTGCTTATTAAAATTTCCTAAATGGAGGTCCAACTAAGGCGTCTTGGTTCTCTTTTAGGCAGATCCATTGTTCTGGTTCAGCTGCTTCAGTAGGTTGGTAATTTGCTCGTCCTTGGTTTTGATGGGGTCTCCTCGAACACTAAGTTCAGATACCAACTTTTCCATGTCACCTTGAAGTTGGTTTATGCTTTCCTTCAATGTAGTAGTGTCTTCCTTTTCTTCTTTGAGGTCTTGCTGAGTATTATGAAGTCTCCACTTGAGTCTTTCTCCAAGTTCCTTTATAGCTGACCAAGCAGCACATCTTGCTGAGTCAAGGAAGGATGGATACATCTCGGAGTTGGTGAACATCCAAAGTCCGATTTCTTTTGGTCATCTTCTTTATTCTTGTATAAATGAAGCTGCACCCACCAATATTCTTCACCTTCCTCAATCACGGGAAATCCCTTGTAAACAGCTTCTCCTTGCATTCCCATGCTTAACATGAGGTTCTTCAAGGCTTTGGGAAACTCAGTCTCACACTTCAGGGTTATGATCATCACTGGGCCTTTCTTCAGTGATTCAATGAGGCTGGTCATCTAAATTAGAAAGAAGAGTAGTGTAAAACAAATGAATGGGGTAAGTTCTTACAAGAAAATTTCAAACTGAGAAGTATATAGATTGATCTCATTTAGAAAACTGAATTGATTTTCTTGTGAAGGTGAGAAAAGAATTCCTAGGGCTTCCTAGTCTATTCCAAACCTAGGGTCTCGATCCTACAGGCAACACTATGCTCTGATACCATTCTGTAACGCCCTGCCTTTTGCTAAAGGTAGAACTCCTGTGTATTGTGCCATTCCCTGGATCAGTAGATAGCACCACAGTACAAAATAAGTAATCATTGCAATAGCATCAATATTACAACGTAAATCCAGTTACATAGGTCTTCAACCTTACGAGTACACAGCATAAAGCATAGTTGCAGTGAGCTTCCATCTTCATCAAGTGCCACAGGCAGACATGTTGGAATGTAAGCTCGAGATCCTACTCCTGGTTCCTTACTCGACATATAAACCTGCACGTTTGAATATGCAGCCCCAGAGGGGTCAGTACAATGATGTACTGGCAAATGACACATATTTGGTGGCATTTTTGTGGAAAGACTACACTACATGACATTTGGCTGGTGGATCTCATAGGCTGATTTGCATAAAGCCAATTTTATCCTATAAATCCATTTTAATACTTTCTTTCAACAAATTTTATTTTTCAAGGGTCAAGACATCCCCCATACACTACATACTGGCCGGTATGTAGTTCTGGGCGAAACTCAACAAAGTTTGGAACCTCAGGCACCACCACCCCTCGGAGTGTATGGTCCTTAGACCCTACCTAGGGGTTTCTAGACAAATTTTAATAATTCAGAATCGGTGATGAGATTCTTCCGTACATTCCATGTCTAGAGACTCAATTGTCCATAACCGAGGACACGGCTAATCGATTAGTTTTATACACCTTGCAAGGGTTGTGCACTTTCACCTTACGATTCATTTTATGCCCATACATAAAATGAAACGAGACCTTTTAGAGGAGAGGGCAACTAACTGGCAAGATCCGTTCCCAACCTATATTTCATCTACCACCATCTTCTTGCACACAAGTTGCACTCCCACATATAATCAGTCAAGACAGAGCCCATAATGTCATAAGGCTGCACTGGAAGTACACTAAGCATGGAAGACATAGCCATCTCTTTGTTCCTGGGTGGCAACCCACAAGTGTACGCCCGGGCAGCAACTACACAAGGGTAGCCCCAGGTCTTGCCTAGGCAACAACTACACAATGTGCAGCCCCAGGTTGCCACTCGACATCGCCTCCATCATCAAACCAATCCACCAAGGTGTTTCATTTTAGTTGAAGTTCTTAATTTGTTCACAAAACACTTTTAACAAGTGATTAAAGCATGGCATCAATAATTTTCAAAGTATTTAGCATCCTAACAGGTGGGGTTTGAGGGATTGCTACACACTACTAGGATCTGAGCATTTGATAAAACAGTTGAATAAATCACCTATCATGCATACTACAAGAGGTGAATATACTAATGCATAAGTAAAATGGGTAAGGGACATGTGTGTCACTTGCCTTTTTGAAGATCAACCCGTTCACTTCTCTCAACAAGACACGTTCTCTCCTCGCACAAACTATAGCACAGAAATAACATAACATAAACATATCATTCAAACACAAGCAAACTATTCAAACAATTGAAAAGTGTTTGTTTAACAATTTAGATTTATTGAGATGTTATGACAAGAAAGATATGGTAAAGGATCGTGATTTGGGAGATATGAATTTGAGAGCTTAGCTGGGGAAGATCAATATGATTTGAGAGAGAATTGGACTAGGCATAACTATAATTGATGAAGTTTTTATGCTTTATCAAAGCATAAAAGAGTTTTAGGAATAGCTCATGTGTAATAATTTGCACAAGAGTCAATTTGAGCAACTACAACACTATTGAGTGAATGTGATAACAATTACTCTTAAATAGCATTTGTTGCATTTAGGAACTAGGCTGGGTTTTAGGAATGCTTGAACTACTCAATTAGCACATTTGCAAGTTGAATAGTTCAATACATGTGAGCAAAACTAAGTAGGCATTGGATTGGGTATGAATGATTGATATTTGAGGACATGGTTCAAATGGTTCATTGTTCAACATGGTGTATAACACATACTATGGTAAGGGTTATAACAACACCACATTAACAAAATCTAGGTTTGAGATGAATTCATATTTTACTCAAGTAGCACAATTGCAATTTGAATATATACATGAATTAGGCAAAATATAATGAGTGACATCTCTATGCTTTATTAAAGCATATTGAATCTTGGAATATCTCATGTGGGTAAATCACATAAGAGACAAAATAGTGCAATAGCAATACTATTGAATAAGTGTGACAACAATTATTCTTAAATAGTATATATTACACTTAGGCAATGGGCTAGGATTCATGAAGCATTGAGTTACTCAATTAACTCATTTGTTAATTGAATAGTTCTACACATGAAGTCAGGATCAAGTGGACAGAGGATTGAGTAGGGGTAGATAACATTTGAGATTATGGTTTAAGGTTTCTAATGAGTAAATGGGATTGGGTTAAGTACTATGATGTTGATTTGATCAATACCATAGTAGCAAGGGTAGAAACTAAGATTGGAAGTATCACACTTTACTCAAATGACACATTTGTAATTTGAATAAGTGGGTACTATACAAGATAGGTCTAAGTAGATATGATCTTGATCAAGATGTTATTTAGATAACATTGATGACTAGGTATGATTATAGGATTTGCTAATGGTAGAAGGAAACATTACTGAACAGAAATAGTTTTATTCCTATAGTAGAAATTACTCAAATCCTCATATTAGAATTTGAATAATTGTGAAGTGGTTCATGAAATTATGGGGGTGATGCTACTGGATAGTTTGCAGTAATACAAAGTCACTGCAAGTGGAAGCATCCTAAAATAAGTTATAGAATTCAAACTATGATTAGAATAGCGATTTGGATAAATTTGAATGCACAAAGTGTGTGCACGTATCAAATTTGGATTTCTTTGATCCTATGATGTTCTACAAGATCAGAGGATTCCAAAGACTACAAATTTGTAATATTTGGATGGACAGAACTAAAGATATGAATTTATCAAGCTAACAGAAGGGTTTAACTCAATTTGAAAATAGTTTCAAATTGAACCCACAAAATATGAATTATTATTGTACTACTGGATTTTACATTTCCTAAGGATTCCAACGGTATATTATTTGTTATTTTCTGAGTTACAGATCAAAAGTTATGATTTTTCAAAGACTTGGATCAATTCTGATTTGAAAAACCTATTTGAATTCTATTTTGATCCGAGGCTGGCCACGTGGCGATTTCTGATTGGAGGGTACCTCTTCGGTTGGATCTCGTCTGTGGTGCGTTGGATTAAAAGATGGTTGGACGCACTGGATCGATCAGTACCGATTCGGTTAAGTGATTTAATCTGGTGCATCGGTGTAAGATCCAACGGCTAACAGGGAAGGAGGGAAAGGCTTACCGGCGGCTAGGGTTCCGACGGGCTTCCCGGCGAGGAGCGGCCAGAGAGAAGTCGACGGTGAGCTTCCGATGAACGGCGATGGTGAGGAAGTAGCGGACGGGATGCAGAAGAGGACGGAGAGCTCGAGGATGTGAACGGAGGCGTCGATTGCTTCCTGTGATGCATCCGGCGGGCGGCTGGAGTGAGCACGACGCCGGTGTGCATCGGGTGACGGACGACAGCGTTGATCTGTGGCGAAATGGACCAGTCCAATTGGTCAGGGAGAAGCGTCGGGAAGAGGAGGAGAGTTTAGGAGGAGAGGGAGAGGACCGGGCTTACCTGCGGCGGCGAAATCGAGCGGAAAACGCTCACAGGCGTGTGACTCTGACGACGAATCGCGGCAGCCTGGCGGCGTTGAGTGAGAGGGGAAAAAGGGAGGCAGAGGGAGGAGGAGTAGGGAATTTATAGGGAGGTCTCGGTGCTCGATTTAAGGCCAGGAAATGGGCGGAATCAAGAGGAGTAACAGCGGCAGTTTCGGGTTCATCTCCGGCGTGGATTTCGGACAGAGGTGAGTGATGACAGGTGGGTCCCACCTGTCGGTGAGGGAGAGAGAGAGGAGGGGTGTACCGGTTCGGGAATGGTTGCTGGGCTGCGGGCTGAAACTCGGGCCGGGCCAGATTGGCTCCCCAGGGTCTTTTTATTTATTTTTCTTTTCTCTTTCTCTTTTTCTTTTCTGTTTTCTTGTTTCTTCCATAAATTTTGCATATTGTATCCAAACAAGGTCAAACCAATTTCTAATTTTTTGTAAAATTCAAAATAGTCCTTTTCAAAACAGTGAACAGCAAGTTTCCCAAATCAAACATGGTTTTGAGTAAAGCTTCATATGCATAGCATGAAGGTGTTGCTTGCATAAAAGGAATAGAATTAAGGTTTAGGAGATAGTTCTTTTAAAGAAAATACTTCACAGAATAATTGTTTGAAATCATCTTTCAAACTTAGTTTTGAAAATGCAATTCTTTATAAACACATTTGAAATGCATTCCTAGCAAGTAACTTGCATAGGTTTTGAAAGAAGAAAATAATATTTTGGACATTTGCTTTTCTCAAAGAAGTTCCTCAGGAAATAAATAGAGGATTTAAAATCGTTTTCAATAAAACTTTCAAATAGACTCAAAAGTTTTAAATCCCTATGAATTTCCAAACATTTCAAGCAAAACAAAAGCGAAAATTTTCCCCCAAAATTTGATAAAATCTTGGGATGTTACACTTTCATGCCCATGTTTTAAGTTCTTTTGATCCCAGCTCATAAATGCTTACATATATGATCAAGATTGTGTAGGTGCATGTCACCTCAAAAATTATTCTTTTGTTATCACTTACCTACTCGAGGACGAGCAGGAGTTAAGCTTGGGGATGCTTGATACGTCTCAAACGTATCTATAATTTTTGATGCTCCATGTTTGTTTTTGCACCATTTGCCTTGTGTTTTGTTACACTTCGTGGCGTTTTTATGCGATTTCCGGAACTAACCTATTGACAAGATGCCACAGTGCAAGTTCCCTGTTTTCTGCTGTTTTTGTGTTTCAGAAAAGCTACACAGGAAATATTCTCGGAATTGGACGAAACAAAAGCCAGAAGTCTTATTTTTCCCGGAAGCTTCCCGAAGACCAAAAGAGAGCTGGAGGGGGGCCAGAGGCCGCCCTCACACATAGGTGGCGCGGCCCAGGCCCTGGCCGCGCCACCCTGGTGTGAGGAGCCCCTGGCTGCCCCCTGACGACGCCCCTTCGCCTATATAAAGCCTCGGGACGGAAAACCCTAGGGGAGTCGACGTTTTTCCCAGAATAGTTCCGCATCTCCGCCGCTGTCGAAGACAAATTTCGGGGGACAGAAGTCTCTGTTCCAGCACCCTGCCGGGATGGGGAAGTGCCCCCGGAGCCATCTCTATCGGTCTCCATCGCCGTCTCCGCCGTCTCCATCGACCTCACCGCCATCTCCATCAACTTTGCTGTCTCCTATGATAACGAGGGAGTAGTTCATCCCCGGGGCTAAGTGCTCTACCGGTAGCTATGTGGTTCACCTCTCTCTCCCATGATGTGATCTTTATGTGATCGTGAGCTTTGTATCATGTTGAACAAGTAGATGTTATTATTCAGATATTATGTGTACTCTAGTGGTATTATTAAAGTAATCTATTCCTCCTGCCATGGTGTAATGGTGACAGTGCATGCATCATGGTGGTACTTGGTCTAGGCTACGATTGTGATCTCTTATGGATTATGAGAATAATTATCGCTATGATAGTATTGAAGTGATCTATTCCTCCTTTCATGGTGTAATGTTGACAGTGTGTGCACCGTGTTAGTACTTGGTCTAAGTTGCAATAATATCTATCTTGAGTTGTGCTTTGATTTGGATATCTCTATGAGTGGTGTTTGTCAAGTACTTGATGAACTTTAAGGGGTGCTTCTGTAGCCACTACGCAATGATTAGTGTTATTCAATAGGAGAGTAATTCATAGTACCATAGTGAAGAGAAGTTGTTTATTTGTTCAATCATGTTATATTTGTTGAGAGTGTGTCCATTAGTGAAAGTATGATCCCTAGGCCTTGTTTCCAAGCATTGCACACCGTTTACTTACTGTTTTGTTACATGTTTGCTTGCAGCGATATTTACTTCAAATCACATTTGCTACTTATAATCATCACTACTACTTGTATTTCACTATCTCTTCGCCGAACTAGTGCACCTATACATCTGACAAGTGTATTGGGTGTGTTGGCGACACAAGAGACTTTCTGTATCGTAATTGCAGGGTTGCTTGAGAGGGCTAGCTTTGACCTCTTCCTCCCTGAGTTCGATAAACCTTGGGTGATCCACTTAAGGGAAACTAGCTACTGTTCTACAAACCTCTGCACTTGGAGGCCCAACACTGTCTACAAGAACAGACGCGTGCGTAGACATCAACCATTTTCTATGTTTTTCCATATGATTTGAACACACGTTTGACTTTCATTGTTTCATTTTCATGATCTTTTGTTTGTGTTCTTTTCCATGTTATAACATGGTTGCTAAGTTTCTTCTATCAAGATTATGTCTTTCATGGCCATGTTTTATGTTCTTTTGATCCCAGCACTCAATGCTTACATAGATAATCAATATTGTGTTGGTGCATGTCACCTCAAAAATTATTTTTTGTTATCACTTACCTACTCGAGGACGAGCAGGAGTTAAGCTTGGGGATGCTTGATACGTCTCAAACGTATCTATAATTTTGATGCTCCATGCGTGTTCTTACACCATTTGCTTAGTGTTTTGTTACACTTACTGGCGTTTTTATGCATTTTCTGGAACTAACCTATTAACAAGATGCCAGAGTGCCAGTTCCCTATTTTCTGCTGTTTTTGTGTTTCAAAAAAGTTACACAGAAAATATTCTCGGAATTGGACGAAACAAAAGCCGAACCTCCCAATATTTAACGAAGCTTCAACAAGACCGAAGAGGAGACAAAGAGGGGCCAGGGGCCAGCCTCACCACTAGGGGGCTCGGCCCAGCCCCTGGCCGTGCCGCCCTATGGTGAGGACATCCTGGTCCACCTCTGACGCTGCCCCTTCGCCTATAAAGACCCCCCGATGGGAAAAACCTAAACACCTGATCAATTTTCCAGAAACACATCGCGATCCACCGCCGTCGTCGACCCGAGATCGGGAGGGTCCAGAAGCTCTTCCCGGCACCCTGCTGGAGAGGGGAATCGCCACCGGAGGTCTTCTTTATCGCCATGCTTGCCTCCGGCGTGATGAGTGAGTAGTCTACCTTGGACTATGGGTCCATAGCAGTAGCTAGATGGTTGTCTTCTCTGCCATGTGCTTCATATTTAGATCTCGTGAGCTGCCTTACATGATCGAGATTACCTTTATGTAATTCTACATGTTGTGTTTGTTGGGATCCGATGAATATTAATGTTATGTTAAGTTGATGTGATGAATATTATCTTATGTTATCTCTATGTTGTTTATGATCTTGCATGCTCTCCGTTGTTAGTAGCTATCTTGGCCAAGTAGATACTAGTGACTCCAAGAGTGGGTATTTATGCTTGATAGTTGGGTTCATGCCTCTATTTAATCTGGGGGAGTAACAAAAACCTCTAAGGTTGTAGATGTGCTATTGCCACTAGGGAGAAAACAACATTCTTGTGTCCAAGGACATTTGTTTTGTTTACATTACACACTTTGCTTAATGCAGTTATCCGTTGTTCGCAACTTAATACTTGAGGGGTGTTCGGACGATATCCCCGCGAGTGGATTATTAGTCATAGATGCAGTTGGATGGCGGTCTATGTATTTTGTTGTAATGCCCAGAGTAAATCTCATAGTGATCCTCGTGGCATATACACGTTATCTTTATTCTATCAATTGCCCAACTGTAATTTGTTTATCCAGCATGTTGTTATTTATCTTATGGAGAGACACCACTAGTGAACTGTGGACCCCGGTCCAATTTCCTTTACATTGCTATTACTTTTTACTTTTACTCGCACTGTTTACTTTCTCGCATACTACTATTGTTTTCCACTCGATATGCTCAATCCTTTGTTTATTGCAAACCGGTGAGATTGACAACCTCATCGTAAGTTGGGAGCAAAGTTCTTGGTTGTGTTGTGTGCAGGTTCCACGTTGCTGCTGGTGCAAAGCAAAGCCCTGGACGAGGCGCCTTATAAATTGTCCGGAGCTGTCGTGAAGCTAGCATGCATCACCTTCTGAAGTTTGGCTTTTTCCTACTGGTTTGATAAACCTCGGTTTCTTATTGAGGGAAATACTTGCTACTATGCTCATCATACCTTCCTCTTGGGGTTCCCAACTGGGTGATTATCCTGCCCGCATCAGTGTCATATTCGCCAGTGATACACTGACATGGGGGACCCATAGAGCATTACCCCTGGCGAATTTTGACTCAGATTCTCCAGGGATAAACTGCCATGCGGGACCCATGGGAGCGTTACCCCTAGCGAATTGCGGCTCAGAGTCGCCAGGGATAAAATGACACTGTTTTTCCTTTTTGCTTTGTTTTTTGTGTTTCTTTGTTTTTTTCTTTTGCTTTGTTTTTCCTTTTGGCTTTGTTATTTCTCTTTCTTTGTTTTCCTTTTTCCTTTCCTAACTTTAATTATTGTGACTAAGAAATATGTGATAAATATGTGATAAAAAATATAATTGATAAATATCATTAGCGTTTCCGTGCATAATTAATTATTGCAGATCGATACATATGTTTTGTAAACTTATACATCATTAATTGGAGATCGATACATATCATTAGCATTTACATGCATCACACTCATCTTCGTCTCTGTGAATTGCCTTTTTTGGTCGTCGTTGTTGAATACTTGACCCCCATATCGTGACTCCTTCTTGTGTACGGAAAACATGTCCTAGGTAGCGTGGTCCTGCTTCTTCTTTTGGTGTATGTTGCATCGTCTTCATTGGATTCTTCCATCATTGGGTCTCCTACGGGGCCGTCGAAGTCTTGCTCATCGGCGACTCCATCCATTCCGACAAGGGCCCCTTTTCCACTCCTTACAACAACACGACTAGGCCTGGACGGGTCGGTTATGAAGAGGCATTGCTCCACATGCCTAGCAGTACCCATGGCTCATTTTGCGCGGTGGGGTTCTTGGTCTTGGATTTGTTGGCTTTGAGCATACACATAGTGGTGAAATAATTGTCTTCTTTTGTGATGTTTGTAGCCCATCTGACACGGAACATCGGAAGCTTCTCACTGATGTAGTCGAGCTCCTAGATTTCCTTGATCTTTCTGTAGTATCTTTTCTTCTCTTCACCCATGTAAGACACCATCGTTACAGATGAGTTCTGATAATCGCCTCCTTTCTCTCTATCCTCCGTGTAGAATGTGTACCCGTTGATGTCGTATGCTTGATAAGTCACGAGGTTGGGCGCGGGTCCATATGACAAGGCGAGTAACATTCCTGTCGCTCTCAGAGGTCATTGGCGGAGGATTGGCATCGATCTGGTCTTTGAACCAGCACGCGAAAGAGGAGTTGTGTGCTCTAAATATCTCTTCTTCCGTCATGGGCATGCGTGCACTGTTCTTGATCATGGTTTTGTGCTCTTCCACCCAAGGTTCAAGATCTTCAATGTGTTGTAGCGCTACTAAGTGGGCCCTATTAAAGTCGGCTCTCTAACCAGAGCAGTCCACATCCATTGCCCTCTTGCCAGTGTTGTGGCCTACTCTCTCAAACCTGCCAAGGTGCTTGTTTGCGGGCAAACCAACCGGTGTGTTCTCCTCATTTAGATAGTTCTTGCGGAAAGAGATGCACTCTTCGGTGAGAAAGCCCTAGATGATGCTTCCATCTGGATATGCCCTGTTACGAATGTATGCTTTGATGATCCCGTTCATTCTTTCTAACGCCATCATCTTGTGCAAGAATGCAGGCCTGAGATCCTCGATATCATCCACTATATGGACCAGCAGATGGACCATGATTTCAAAGAATGCGGGCGGGAAGTACATCTCAAGCTCGTTTATGATGGTGACGATCTCTTCCTACAGCCTCCCTAGTTTCTTCATGCTTATCGACTTTCGAGTGATGAAGTCAAAAAAGTGACAGAGGCCAGTCAGTGTTTGACGGACGTGCGGTTCCATTATCCCTCGAATTGCTACCGGAAGTATCTGCGTCATCATGACGTGACAGTCATGAGACTTCATTCCACTGAAGATTTTTTGTTTGGGTCTAGGTATCTGCTTATGAGACCTGCGTAGCCTAAGGGAAATCTAACTCCCAGGAGACACTTGAACATCTGGTCTAGCTCGTTGGGACTTAGAGTGAAGCAGGAGGGTGAGAGGCTGCATGATTTGACCTTGCTGATCTCCTCCGCCGGCGGGAAGTGAAGCTCTTTCCTTATATTTAGGGCCATCAGGCCATTTCTCGCTTTCGGCCCATCTTTGGTCCTATCTGGCATGTTGAACAGAGTGCTGAGCAAGCTCTTGCACACATTCTTCGTGATGTGCATGACATCAAGGCAATGAGGCGTACCAAGGATCTTCCAGTACGGCAAGCCCCAAAACACGGACCTCCTTTTCCATACACCCATGAGCGGTTCCACTTCAGCCTTGTTCTTCTTCTCTCCTTGCTTTGGCTTCTTTATTATCTTTCCCGGCGGAGGGCAATTTTTCCAATCTTTCAACAAAATATTGATCTCTACGCCGTTCCTCTTAGGTGGAGGTCCTTCGAGCTCATCTTTACCGTTGAAAAGATCTCCACGCCTTCTCCAGGGATCATTCTTGGGTAACCACATTCGATGCCTCATGTAGATGGTTTTCGAAGATCCGGGATCCTTACCCAGCTGTAGAAATGGTGTCAATTCCATGCACCTCACACAAGCCTTGTGTTCGTGGCACACCTGGCACACAATATATCCGTATCCAAGATAGTCCTGCACCGTCGTGAGCAGCGCGACTTTAAGACAGAAAGTTTCTTCCTTGTGGGCGTCCCATGTTTCTACCCCTTCCTCTCACAAGGTGTCTAGCTCTTCCTTCAACAGCTCGAGATACAAGTTGATATCGCTCCCTGGCTGTGTCGGCCCTTGAATTAGTATACTCATGTGTATGTACTTCTTCTTCAGGCACAGCTAGGGGGGATGTTGTACATCCATACAAGCACCGGCCAGGTGCTGTGCTTGCTGCTCTGGTTCCCAAATGGATTGAGTCCATTGGTGCTCGCACCAAGCCTGATGTTCCTTGGATCTCTCCCGAATTCTTCGTAGTACTCCTCGTCTAATGCTCTCCACTGGCTTGCATTCGAAGGGTGCGTCAACACTGGCTCTTCAACCCATTTTGGATCAAGCAACACCGCCGCCTTTCTATCCGCGTGCCAGAGCATGAGCTTTGCTTCCTTGGGGTCCGCAAAGTACCACTGCAGACGGTGCCTTAGCGGGAAGTACCACACAACTTTTCGAGGAGCCTTCTTGGTCCCTTTCTTGTACCGATCAGCTTCGCACACTGGGCATGTGGTCTTGTCCACGTGCTCATTCTGATAAATTATGCAGTCGTTGACGCAGGCGTGGTATTTTGTGTGTGGCAAATCGAGAGGGCACACGATTTTCGTGGCCTCATTTAGACTACCGGCACACATGTTATCTTTAGAAAAGCGCTTCTTCAGCCATCGGAAGAGGTCGTCCATGCTCGAGTCTGACCATCCGTGTCTTGCCTTCATCACCAGAAGATCGAGAGCTACTCTCAAGCGGTTCTCCTTCGGCTCGCGACCAGGTGCATCATACAATGGAGTTCTTGAGTCTATCTCTAGTTGCGCCAGCTTAGATTTCCGTCTATCGCCAGCTCTGGTGCCAGTCGATATGTTGTTCATAAGAAGTTCTTGAAAGTAAGGGTCCCGCATGGCTGCGGTTAGCGGGGTACTCCTATCCTCGACTTATATATTTTCCACTTCTTCTTCTTCATCGTCATGGGCGGCATCCTCTTTGTCGTCTTCATTACCGTCTTCCTCATTTTCTGATCTCGCCGCCCCATCTTGGTCATGATTATCATCTTGGTCATCATCACCCATCCACTGGGTGTGGTCCTCCATGAAACTAGACCTAAGCAAGTGCTCCTTCACCGTGCCTGAAGAGGGGGTGAACATGGACCCTAGTTTGCATCTTTGACACGGACACCTTATATACATGTCGTTATTTCGATGCATCTCGGCCGTCTCGTGTTGCACGTATCTATCCACATCGCTTTCTCTCATCGTGAACACCATTGTTGCCTGTTACAACAAGAGAATTGATTAGAACGATCGTCTCGGTTATCACAGAAATTTCGGCATGACCTTCCCTAAAAAGGTCATGTGGAGAGCCGGAAATTTGCCGGAATGGAAGTTAATCAACATTCCGGCAAAACATCGGCAACTCATTGTCATGCCATCGTGTCTTTCTCTCTTGTTATGTACGTACCAATTAGATCGGTACGTATATTGACACGTCAACCATTCCTATGAAGTTCTAGATCTAGATCTACAAGCATGCATGTATTTGGGAGAGATCTAATTTGGTAGAGGGTGAATGCATGTGGGTAGGAAGATATTGGCTAAGATACATCAAATATTGTTGGTTAAAATAGCTAAATTGGGAGGAGAGGAAGTGGGGGAATGTGTTTGCAAGTGGTTTGGCTCGAGTTGCAATAGGCAATAAGTGAGGGAGAGAGATGAGTGGTGGTGGTAGGTGAAGGAGTAAGGAGTGGGTTGGCTGGAAAAATATCCCAGGTAATCCCTGGCGCATAGGCCTATATGTGCCAGGGGTAAGTCCCTTATCGCTAGTGCATTTTGCATTGATTTGTAGGGGTAAAAATCAGCCTAGCAGGGTGGGCCGAGCCCACCTTATCCCCGGCGCATAGGCTTTGTATTCGCCGGTGGTAAGTCCATTACCCCCGGCGCACCGTCGAGTTATGCGTCGGCAATAACAATTCCTAAGTGTCATCCCAGCGGTGGTGGGCCCGCCACCTAGTATCGCTGGTGAATAGGGTTTTTGTGCGCTGGCGGTAACGCATTATCACCGGCGAATATATGCTTGTGTGCCAGGGGTAATTTTACCACCGGTGAACATGTATCATATGCGCCAGGGGTAGTCATGCTGGCTATAAGCAAATCTCTACTAGTGTTAAGCACAACAAGTTGCAACAATCTCATAAGCACTAACAATAGATACTAGGCACCATGCCCTAACAATCTCATAGCAATTACATGAATGATCTCATCCAATCCCTAACATCCCCTTCGCCTACAGCAGGAATTACTCACACATGGATGGGGGAATCATGGACGGTTGATGGACAGACGTCGGTGATGATGATCATGATGATGAAGATCTCCTCCAAATCCCCGTCCCGACAGGGTGCCAGAACGGAGTTTCCGGTTCCGAATCGCGGTTTCTAATGGTGGTGGCGCAGCGGAACTCTATCTGGGCAAAACGCCGAACCCCCGATATTTTCAGGTCAGAGGGTATATGTAGGCGGAAGGGGGGTTCGAGGAGATGGCTGGGGCGGCCACACCACCCCCTAGCGTGGCCAGGCCTGTCCCGCGCCACCAGGTGGTGTGGTGCCCTCCTGGCCCCTCTCCATCTCGTACTCTAGCTCCGTGGGTCTTCTGGTAAAATAGGATTTTTGCAGTATTTTCTGGGATTTTTCCTGAAAGTTGGATTTCGGCAAAAAAAATGAGACACCAGGGCAATTCTGCTGAAAACAGCGTTAGTCCATGTTAATTGTATTCAAAACACACAAATTAGAGGAGAAACAATAGAAAAAGTGTTCGGGAAAGTAGATACGTTTTGGACGTATCAACTCCCCCAAGCTTAGCTTATTACTTTTCCTCAAGCAATTTAGTTAACAACTGAGTGCGATAAAAAAAACTTTCACGAACACATTTGCTTCATAAGATGTATATATCCTCGCTATATGATCAAGTACTTAAGCAATTCATAATAAGAAGTATGCAACTAATGTTATCTCGTAGTCAAGCAAGCTATGAAAGAGTGCCAATGCACTAATAACAAGGAACATGAAACATAAGAAGCTACAAGATTGTAATGCTCATAATAAGATATGAAAGAGTGGTATCTCGCTTGCCTTTATTTGTGGAGCAAAACATACATGCCAAGGCACCTCTGAAGTTCAAGAGAAGACTAGAAGTAGAAATATCGAAGATACAAGCATCAAAGTTATACAACAATTAACCGTGTTCTGGGACAAGCACATTACAATAAGAACGATAGCCATGCTCTCAAGAAAGTGCTTAAAATTAGAAGATGAAGACTCAACATAAAAGTAGAAGAAAGGCCCTTCGCAGAGGGAAGCAGGGATTTAACATGTGCTAGAGCTTTTCATTTGTAAAACAGAGATAAAAAATTTCTTTGAGAGGTGGTTGTTTCCTGTTAACGACTAGCAATGGGGTTCTTGCTATCTTCCATACTAAACAAGTGAGAGCGGTACCGAGTTCTTTGAAAAATTGGCACATTGGTGCTCTTTTATAAAGCTTGGCACTCCTCCCCACTTTTCCTTTCACAAACCATGGCTAACCGATTCCATCGGGTGCCCACCAACTTTCACATACCATGGAGGAGTGCCTTTTTTCTTTTCTTTTTTTATTTAGATTACAATGGTCTGACCAGCTCCCTTGCAAAATTAATGACGAGTAGATGAAGCCTGCAAGTCGAGGGGTACTTAATTCAATATGGAAGATAGCAATTCCGACCACTATGTCCTCATGAGCTAAAAACAGTGGCACAAAATAAGAAGTATTTGAAGGTTTTGAAAGGTAGCACATGAAAATTTACTTGGAATGGCTTTGAAATGCCATGCATAGGAATTTATAGTGGACTCTTTGGAATTACTTGGCTTTCAGGAGTTGGATGCACGAGAAGTATTCCCTCTCAGTACAAGTGAAGGCTAGCAAAAGACTGGGAAGCGACAATCGAGAGAGCATTAACTATCATAATCATGCTTGCGACAAAACAAAATTAATATAGGCATAAAAACGATATAAGAGCTCTGAAGCAAAGTAAATCATCAAGGCTTAATTGACTTTTTTGTTTAGTCATTCGCATGCTTGAGCATGTGCCAAGTCTATTCAAATGAAACTTTTCAGAGGAGGATACCACAAAGTCATACCATTTTATGAATAAATCAATGCAAGCAAACATCTACATGACATGCTACAAATTATTAGTAAATTGGAACTAATCATATGAGATCAAGAACTACCAAGCATCCATTAAATAACATACACCTTACATGAACAAGCTAAGCACGTCCATATATATGAGTATATGTACAAAAATGAAAGCAAATAGAGTTCATACCAGCCTCTCACCACATCTCGAATTGTCATATGTCATCATTATTGCCTTTCACTTGTGTGGCTTGAATAATATGAAGTGATAACAAAGCTCCAATGCAGTCACGGGAGACTGAACTCTGCAATAAACTTTATAAAACCAGAAAAGAACAACAAATATTTTTGGATTTTTGAATTTTGAAACAAGAACAGAAGGAAATAGCAAACAAAGCAAAATCTTTTTGGATTTTTCAAATACCAAACTGAAAATAAGAAACAAAGCGAACCAAAACTAGAAAACTAAAGAGGCAAACAAAGAGAAACAACGGAAATATTTTTGGTCTTTTTGTGTTTTGGAAAGTAGAAATAAGAACAAGAACAAGAAAAGAAAGCAAAACACGGATATACAAAGTACCGACAAAATATGATATATAGACGAGTGAATCGTCGGCATACCTCCCCCAAGCTTAGGCTTTTGGCCTAAGTGGAGATCAATCCCAACTCCGGTAATCGCCCCAAGCTGGTGGGTCATTGTTGGCATGATCATGATCTGGCTCTCGTGAAGATGAAGCAGATGGTCCATAATCAAAATAGGACTGCTGGTATGGGAACTCCCAAGGGTTAGAGGGCTGGGCAGAATTATCTCCGGTCTCCTCCCCATCCTCATGTACGGGCTGAGGGTGCTCCTCTATGTACACGTCAAGCTCATCCTCCGTGAGTGACCATCCATTCCTGCCATCAAGGTTAAACAAAAGAGGGACTAATCGATCAGACTTAACAACTCTCCAGGCCAATTTCTTGAAAAATGTTAACTCATAAGACAAGTTGCGCAACCAAGCCACTCTCTTCTAAGAAGCTTCTTCCTTGGCAAATCTCTTCATACAAGTCCATCAATGGCCTAGGTCGCTCCTTTATCTTTTCGCGCGATCCCCACTGTGGTACTCTAATAGCTGCACAGAAAACATCAAAGGGCAAGTCCACAGATTTATTGTAAATTTTGTAATGAACCATGGGGTTAGACGAGGACAAACTGAATCTAAAATCCTGCACCACAGACATGGTTAGTTTAGCATATTGGTGAGGTTCACCATCAACAAAATGTTCCAATCCTGCATTAGAGATTAGAGTTTGAAAGTCCAGTAGCACTCATGAATTCTGAGCATGGATAGATCGAGGGGAAGACTCCCTCTTCACGGTGGACTTTCATGACTTCATGCACTTCTAATTCTTGTTGAATAAGTTGATATCCATTCTCCTCCATTTCTGATTTTTTTAAGCAAACCTCATAAAAAATAATTTTGAGATAAACAAATGAAGGGAACTACTATAGGGAGTTGCAAGAGGGTTAACATGCATCAAAATAACATATCTAAGAAATAGAACAAGCATGCAAACTCATTTAACCTGTCATCTAAACTGCTAAAATACTCAAGAAATACTCCACTAAACAAAATTCAACTTGGACAATCTAAGGAGTCACATACTGGAGAACAAATGCACCAAATCTCAGCAGCAAAGATGGGCTAAGCAAGGAGATCAAAAATCGTGAGCAAGAACAGCAAGAACACGGGTTTGAGCTATGGTGTGAAGATATTTCGGGAGAGAGAGTGAAGTGGCTAGTGGAGAGGTAAGTGGAGGGCCAGGGGGCCCCACACCATGCCACGGCGCGGCTTGGCCCTGGCCGCGCCACCATGTTGTGTGGTGGCATGGTGGGTCCCCCTGGGGTGTCCCAGGTGCCTCTCTGCCCCAAATTGGACATAAAATTTTAAAAAGAATTTTCTATAATTTTTCAAGAAACTTTATTTTCGAGGGTTTTTTAGAAATTGACAAGAGATTAAAAACTCGGGAAAACAAAGATGGAATGATAGAAAGCAAATCCAAACCAAGTATACAGCAGCTCTAAGATATTCTAATATGCAACTAAACAACGGAAACAAAAATGAACAAGATGGAAACATGAGTAAACAAAAGTAAAAGCGACGAAAACACAGTTTCGTTCGTTCAAAAACCGCTTTGTTAACAAGGTTGATCAAGTCTTGTTACCAAACCAATTTTCTATGAAGCAAAACTTTGCATTTCACTAAATGATTATGTTACCTCGACCTTGATAGGCATAGTCCCAACCATAACAATTTTATATTCTTCCTTGGGCTTTAGCCTTGAACAATAAATTTCTCCAACTTTGATGGTCTCAATATTTTTGATTGAATTTAGACCATATTTTCTATCAATCTTCTTGGGAAAATAAACCATGTGCTCTTTATCATTGACATTAAAAGTTACTTTCCCTTGATTGCAATCAATAATGGCACCTGCAGTGTTAAGAAAAGGTCTCCCAAGAATAATAGACATATTATCATCTTCAGGCATTTCCAACACAACAAAATCAGTTAATATCAAACAATTATTAGCCACTTGAACATGAACATTCTCACATATACCAATGGGGATAGTAGTAGACTGATCAGCCATTTGCGAGGATATATCAGTCGATATCAATTTTTCTAGATCAAGTCTCTTATAGAGAGAAAAAGGCATTACACTAACTCCGGCTCCCAAATCACACAAAGCAGTTCTAACATAATTATTTTTAATAGAGCAAGGAATAGTTGGTATACCTGGATCTCCAAGCTTCTCCGGAACTTTACCATTGAAAGAGTAATTAGTAAGTAAAGTGGAAATTTCCTCACTAGGAATCTTCCTTTTGTTAGTAATGATATCCTTCATATACTTTGAATAAGGAGCCATTTTAATAGCATCAGTCAAAGGAATTTGCAAAAATAAAGGTTTCATCCATTCACAAAACCTATTGTAGTGTTCTTCTTTCTTGGATTTGTGTTTCTTACCAGGAAAAGGCATTGGTTTTTGCACCCAGGGTTCTCTCTCACTACCATGCTTGTTGGCAATGAAATCTTCCTTGGTGTACTTTCATTCTTAGCAAGCTTTTCTGGTTCATCTTCAACTTCTTCTTTATTAGAAGCATTACCACCTTCGGTTTCAGCATCAGAAATAGAAACACTATTAGGATCTTTACCTGTTTCAGAAGACTCCGCAACTGTTTTATGCTTCTTCTTCTTTTTCTTGGGAGGAATACCATCACCTGCAGCCTGTTGACAATCCTGCTCGATCCTCTTAGGATGTCCTTCAGGATATAAAGGATCCTGAGTAGAAGCACCACTTCTTGTGCTTATTTCACAAGCGTGTTTTTCTCTAGAAGCATTGACTAGCAAATTGTCGTGGGAATTTAGAGACAGTAGCCATGGGGTGGCTTATTGAGGGGGCTCGACGGTGGTGACGATGGGTCCGACTCAGGATTGTGCCAACGGAGACACCTCGGTTTACCCAGGTTCAGGGCCCTCCCGGGTGGAGGTAAAGCCCCTAATTCCTGCCTGCTTCGTATTGATTGGACAGTAGCGATTACAATGCTCCTCGAGCTATTCGGGCTAGAGGAGGAAGAAGAAGATCGGGCCTCCCCAGACTAAGGGTCCAGGCCCCCTTATATAGGCGGGGGCCTGGTTACAGATTAGGTATCGGTTCGGCCGGCTGCCGGCTCCACGGCGGCGGCGTCCTTGGCATGATGTTCTGGCCCTGCTCTGACAAAGGTGCTTTATAAAGCGCCTTTCCCCTGGACCGGCATCTGGGAGGCATATCCCCTTCCTTTTGCCTCGGATCCCGTCATGGGGAAGGGTCTTTGATCGTTGATTGGCCGAGGCCAGTCGTGGCGCTCGTCACTCCCGTTCTTGGCCTCTGTCGCTCTTGTCGGGGCCAGCCCACTTTCGGTGAAACAGCCGTTGGGAGGCTTTTGTCTTCACCGCCTGGCTCCGGCTCTCCTCGATGGAGGCACCAGCCGGCTGCTGGCGCAGCCGGCCCTGCGGGTGGAGCCGGTCTTCTCACGCTGAAGCCGTGGAGACTCCTGGGACGCCGGCCGGCATTTAGCTTGGCCCGTGGCATGCCCCATTAGTCATCCCCACGACACTAGTCCCCGAAACTGGCGAAGTCTCATGGGTTAGCATGGGGCTTTGGCGGGTTCTTCTCCTCGCCGAAGTCTTGCTCGTTTTCGCCGAAGTCCCAGGATTCTCCGTCTGGTCTGGAGGTTGCTGGCTTCGAGGCCAAGTCACACGGAATTCCTCCGGCCGTCTCGAGACATACCGGCTACAGGCTTAACCCGGCTGGCGACCGCGAGCCGGTGCGCTGCCTCTTTGGAACTTGTGCTGCTTCGGGTCTTGCTCCCACGCTGCGGCCGGCGCAGTGCGCCAGTGGCCAGCGTCCCGTCCCGTCGCTTTGACTCTTCGGCCTCCGTAATGATTCCAATAGATGTCATGCGACAAGACGAGTCTTGCGTCAGCGATAAGTCCCACTGAAACGCCACGCGCATGATTTATTCGCATTAAACCGGCTTAGGTTTTCGTGCTTCGCCAGCCTTTAAATCTCAGAGCTCTCGAGGGTTTCCCCACTCCCGAGCATCCCCACTCCTTCGCCTTGCCAAATCGTCGTCTCCGCTTCTCCCCTTGCGACCTCAATGTCGTCGCTTGAGGCTTTCAGCGGAGTCGGGGCCGAGACTGCCGGCGGGCTAGGCGGGCGCAAGCGCGGCCGCCCGCTCGGGAGCCTAAACAAGGCCAAGGACCCGGCGGCGACGCCACCGGTGCCCCGGAGGTGCGGCCACCCCCCGGGCAGCCGCAATAAGAAGACCCTGGAGACGCTCGCGGCCGCGGCCGCCGCTGAGCCTTTCGGGGTCAGCCACTTCATCGCCGTCGTCGCGGCCCCCGGAGGGGCCATTGCCTTGGCCACCGCCAATGCCGCAGTCCCCGCGGCCGTGACTTCCGTCGCCGGCCTCACCGGGACTCCTCTGGAGGAGGCGGCGGCCCTCGTCGGCGCCGCGATGGCGCTCGGGGCCGCCCCTCCGGGTCTCGCCGGCCCGAGCGTCGGTGGCTCCTCCAGCGCGGCCGCCAGCAAGGCGCGCACGCGGCCGCCGCGCCCGTCGTTTAGGCAGCGGCTCTCCTATGTCCCGAAACACGGGATCGCCACCTCCGTGGTGCCCCTGCTGGCCGGGTGCAAGGAGCGTCTGCCACTCCCCGCCAGCTTCATCGGCACGATGGGGAAGAACCCCCCAACGAGCCTCATGGTGGAGGATGGTAGCGGCGGCCAGCCTCTGTACCACGTCGAGGTCCTCCACGACGAGGAGGGGAAGAGCTACCTCACTGAGGGCTGGGCGCAGTTCTTCATCGACTACGGCCTAGAACGGGGCTGGTCTCTCATCCTGACCCACCGTTCCCGGTCGCCCATCCTCTGCGTTCGCGTCGTCGACGGCTCCGGCTGTGCCCGCGCCTACTCCCCCTGGCCGTGATCAGCGAGCGCCCTCGAAGCCCCCCCTCTGATAGTAGCATCATCAACAGAGGTCTAGGGGTTAGGAGGGGGAGTTCTTTTGTTGCTTCGGCCCTTAGCGTGGCCTATGTCATGTAATCACCAGTCGTATGTTTAAGAACTCTTTTAATTTCCTGTGAATCTTTGCTTGTCCTTCTCCATTGATTGTGTGAATGTTCTTGTGCTTATATCGCTGCGCTGCGACGATTCCCCGACTAGGATTCTTCCTTGGATAGAACTGCTGCCGTGCGAATCCGTAGGTAGGGACTGCGATGGTCATTGACTTGCACAGACACTTCGGGCGGGATCTTCCAGCCTCAGCGCAAAAGGGAGCAGTGCTTCTACTGGTCGGCTCTGGGAAGGACGGACTAGTTCTAGCTCGGCAGGGTTGGAATGGAAACTGAGTCCTGTACTGGCTCGAGCGAGGCCGGAGCCAGCACGTCTCCCTTCCCAGGTCTCCGCACGTCCTTTGCTGTGGTTGGAGTAAATCTCCGAGTTTCTGGCTCTAGCCATTACTTTGCGAGTGTTAGGTTTCGATTTTGTCGCTCGTTTGCTGATCATGTCGCGGCGCCAGCTGATCGGACAGCCGGCGAGGTACTGGAGCCGGCTCACTTCTGAGGGCCAATTCCCTTTCCCCCTAGCCCCCGAGTTTTGGGGTAGCTGGACTGACAGCTGGCTCGAAACTAACCTTTCACGTACGGTGCCAATACCGAGCGAGGCAGCTCGAGCTTCGAACCTCTTTGGTGTGGCTACTCAGCCCAGACATCGAGAGACCGTGGTCGTCAACCATTCGTTGGCTTGCCTTTGTCTGGTTCCCTCAACTTTTTCCTTAATCTTCCCACCCTTCGGCCCTTCTACCCCCAACCGGCAGCCTGGTGCCGCTTGGTCTCCCTTGGGCCAGCAGCTGAATGCCGGCCTAGGGTGGGAGCGTGCCGCGGAGTGAGAAGTAGTACTTTGGTCTATCGGGCCCCCGACTCGTGCTAGCCAACGCTTAGTTAACAGACACTGCTCTTGACATCTGGTTGAGCGATTTTTCTATCATTTACGGTTCTGCTCTGCGGCTTTCCTTTGTATGTGGCCTGCCGGCTCCTATCCGTCCGGCTGCGCGGAGCCGGAACGCGGAGGTTGGGCTCGAGACCTTCTTCATACATAGTACTCATCCGGCTGATGAGAGATCGATCGTTTTTAAGGGCTGCCGGCTGTGGCTCGGTGCCTGGAGCCGGCTGCCGGTCAAGTGAATAACGCAGGAAGCAAAACATACATGAAGTGTTTTCCTCGGAGCCGGCCGTAACTAGCTGCTCCGTTTTCCTTTATTCATTGACAAGTTTTTCGTGGTACAAGCTTTTGCCTTAGCAGAAGAAAGGTCTTAGGAGACTGACATTCCAGGGACACTCCGTCTCCTTGTTGGAGTTATCTGCCTTGTTCTTTCTGGGCTCTTGTGCGTCGATGAGGTAATATGCCCCATTGCCCAGCACCCGGCTGACAATGAACGGTCCCTCCCAGGGAGGAGACAGCTTGTGCATGCCCTTAGTGCTTTGGACCAGCCGGAGTACGAGATCTCCTTCGCGAAACGCGAGCGGGAAAATTTTCCGGCTGTGGTATCGTCATAGCTACTGCTGATAGAGCACTAATCTGGCCAAAGCCTGCTCTCGTGCCTCCTCAAGGAGGTCGATGCCATCTTCGCGAGCTTCTTTTGCTTGCTTCTCTGTGTACTGGATAATTCTGGGCGCATCGAATTCGATGTCCGTGGGCAACACCGCTTCTGCTCCATAGACTAGGAAGAAAGGTGTGAAGCCAACAGAGCGATTTGGAGTGGTGCGCAGGCTCCAGAGCACTGAGGGTAGCTCCTCGACCCAACAGCCGGCTGAGCGTTCGAGAGGCTCGACCAGCCTTGGTTTGATGCCAGCCAGGATCAGCCCATTTGCCTTCTCCACTTGCCCATTTGTCTGAGGGTGCGCTACTGACGCTAAGTCCAGCCGGATGCCCTTCTTGCCACAGTAATCAGCAAAGACTCCCTTCGCAAAGTTCGTCCCGTTGTCAGTGATGATGCTGTGGGGAACTCCATATCTTGTGATGATCTCATTGAAGAACTTGATGGTGGACGAGCCGTCGAGTTTTTTGATTGGCTTGGCCTCGATCCACTTGGTGAACTTGTCCACAGCAACCAACAGATGCGTCAAGCCCCCGGGTGCGGTCTTGAATGGCCCTACCATGTCCAGGCCCCAGACAGCGAACGGCCAGGTGAGCGGGATGGTCTTGAGGGCTGCCGCTGGAGTGTTTCTGTGCTTGGAGAAGCGCTGGTAGCCGTTGCACTGTTTCACCAGTTGCTCTGCATTCTGCTTGGCCGTTGGCCAATAGAAACCATGGCGGAAGGCTTTGGCCACCAAAGCTCTGGAAGATGCGTGATGTCCGCACTCTCCTTGGTGTATTTCTCTTAGCAGCTCTATCCCTTCTTCCGGCTCGATGCACTTCTGGAAGATGCCTGACACGCTGCGCTTGTACAGCTCGTTGTTGATGATGGTGTATGCCCCTGCGCGGCGTTGAATTCGCCTAGCTTCCGCTTCGTCTTGTGGCAAGTCCCCAGTGATGAGGTAGTTGGAGAATGGCTCCGCCCAGGAAGGTATCTCCCGTATGTGGAAGACACTGGCGACCAGGGGATCAGCAGCCCCCGGGTCCGTCGTCGTGCCGGTCTCGTCTGATTGTCCGGCTGGGGGAGCGGGCGTGGAGCCGGCAGCCCCCGTGTCCTTCGTCGAGCCGGCCGCGCTGGGCTGGCCGGCTGCCTCCTTCAGCCCCGAAGCGGCAGCCCCCGGGTCTGGTGGTGGGTCCTGAGCTGGGGCGGGGTCTCCAGGCACATAGATGGACGTAGATTCTGGCGAAGGCTTGATGGACGGCTTGCGGATGATCTCCAGCGACACTCCGGCTGGGATATCCTGCCTGGTGGAGCCGATCTTGGATAGCCGGTCCGCCTCATCGTTGTTTGCTCTGGGGACATGGTGGAACTCGCAGCCCTCGAAGAATCCGCTGAGCTGCTGCACGTAGAAGCGGTAAGAGGCCATGTTGGCGTCCTTGGTGTCCCAATCCCCCGAAACCTGGTGCGTTACCAGGTCGGAGTCTCCGAAGCAGAGGATCCTCTTGATGCCAATCTGCTTGGCCATCTTGAGCCCATGTACTAGGGCTTCGTATTCGGCGACGTTGTTCGACGCACGGAAGTGCATCTGCAGCACGTACTGCAGCTTGTCTCCCTTGGGAGAGGTGAGGACGACGCCGGCCCCCAAGCCCCCGAGCAACTTGGAGCCATCGAAGTGCATGCGCCAGTGGGTGGAGTCTGGCGCCAGTCAGCGAAGAAATCCGCTAAGATCTGCGACTTGATCGTCGTCCTGGGCTTGTACTGAATGGTATGAGCAGCGAGCTCAATCACCCATTTGGCCACTCTGCCTGACGCGTCCTTGCACCCGATGATCTCCGAGAGTGGAGTGGTGCTCACCACCATGATTGGGTGCTCCTCGAAGTAGTGCTTCAGCTTCTTGGCCGCCATGTACACACCGTACGTGACCTTCTGGTAGTGCTGGTAGTTCTGCTTGGAGAGAGTGAGCACCTCACTCAGGTAGTACACCGGGCGCTGAACCGGTAGCTCCTTGCCTTCCTCGGTGCGCTCCACCACGATCACGACGCTAATGACTCGCGGGGTAGCCGCGATGTAGAGCAACATTGGCTCTCGCGGAGCCGGCGCTGCCAAGATTGGCGCGGTAGACAAGGCTCGCTTGAGGTCATTGAAGGCATCATCAGCGCTGGGACCAAACGAAGTGGTCTGTCTTCTTCATCAGCTGGTACAGCGGCATGGCCTTCTCCCCAAGCCGGCTGACGAACCGGCTGAGTGAGGCCAAGCATCCAGCAAACTTCTGCACGTCTCTGAGCTGGGTGGGCTTCTCTAGGGCCTCGATGGCTTTTATCTTCGAGGGATTAGCCTCGATCCCTCGCTGGGAAACGATATAGCCTAGGAGTTGTCCAGCCGGCACACCAAAGGTGCACTTCTCTGGGTTGAGCTTCATGCGATAGTGCCGCAGGTTGGCGAAGGTCTCCTTGAGGTTGTCCAGGAGCGTGCCGCTCTGCTTGGTCTTCACCACCACGTCGTCCACATAAGCGTGCATGTTTCTCCCAATCTGCCCTTGCAGACATCGCTGCATGGTTCGCTGGTAAGTGGCTCCAGCATTCTTCAGGCCAAATGGCATGGTGACGTAGCAGTAGGCTCCATATGGGGTGATAAAGGACGTCTTGATCTGATCTGGCTGGAAGAGCGGGATCTCGTGGTAGCCTGAATAGGCATCCAGGAAGGACAGCAGGTCACAGCCGGCTGTGGAATCGATTACCTGGTCGATGCGTGGTAGCACAAATGGATCCTTGGGGCAAGCCTTGTTGAGGCTGGTGTAGTCGATAGACATTCGCCAGGTGTTGTTCTTCTTCAGAACCAAGACTGGGTTCGCAAGCCAATCAGGGTAAAACACCTCCATGATAAAGCCGGATGCAAGGAGCCGGGCAATCTCCTCGCCAATAGTCTTCCTTTTCTCTTCTGCAAAGCGTTGTAATGGTTGCTTGACCGGCTTGGCATCCGGCCGGACGTTGAGTGAGTGCTCAGCCAGCTCCCTCGGCACAACTGGCATGTCCTTTGGAGACCATGCAAAGATGTCCCGATTCTCACGGAGGAAGCTGGTGAGCTCGCTTTCCTATTTAGCAGAAAGGCTGGTGCCGATGATGACGTACTTGGAGGGATCACTCTCATCCAGCAGGATCTTCTTGGTGTCGTTGGCCGGCTTGAACTGCTCCACTGGCGACTGGCGAACCGGCACATCTTGCTGGGCAAGCTCCACGCGATGTAGAAGCTGCCGCTTCTCCTCGGCGATGACCAGTGCCTCTGCCAGCTGCGAGCTCTCCTTTGCGCAGGCCAGGGACTTCTTGAAGCTTCCCGTAACAGTGATTACACCTCTGGGTCCTGGGAGCTTCGTCTTCAGATAGGCGTAATGCGGCACCGCCATGAACTTGGCCAGGGCTGGATGGCCAAGCAGCGCATGGTAGGGACTGCTGATGTCCACCACCTCGAACCAGATGGGCTCGCGGCAGCTATTCCCCTTCTTTCCGAAGAGAACCTCCAGCTGCACCTTGCCCAAAGGGGTGCAAGAATGCCCAGGCACGATGCCATGGAAGGTGAGCTGGCTTGGTTTCAGCTGAGCAAGCGGGATGCCCAACTTCTCCAGAGAGCTTCGGTAAAGAAGGTTGATACTACTACCGCCGTCGATGAGCACGCGGGAGAACCGGCACATGTGCGTATCGGAGCACACAATAGGGTCCAGGACCAGGGCGTATTCTCCAGGGCTAGGCATCAGCCTCGGATGGTCCTCGCGCCCCCACATAATGGCCGCCTCAGACCAGTGCATGAACTGGGGTTCTGCAGGCATTACAGCGTTCACCTCTGCCTCATACCAAAGGTCGTTCCTTTTATCCTTGCTGGGGGTAGTAAAGATGTGATATTGCTCAACATCCGCCGGGAAGTCATCATCTTGGTCCGACTCGCCTCCAGCCGGGTCGTGCTGTCGGTCCTCCTGACCTCCAGCCGGCTGCGCTTGCGACGCACTAGGGATCTGCCGAGCGCGTTGCTCTAGCTCTCTCATGAAACGACACTGACGCGTGGAGTGGGTCGCTTCCCTGCCCGGGGAGGTGTGGAACTTACACGGCTGATCAAGTGCGGCATCGAGGGTGTACTTGCCCTCTTTGCGCCCATGACCGCTACCGGCAGCCCCCGGGCCTCCTTGGTCAGAAGCCGCTCGCTTTGAGCTAGCAGATCCTCTGGGGAACGTGTCGACATGGTCAAGCCACAGGTGGATGTGCAGCGCCGATGGGCGAGTCTAGGACTCCGACCCTGGCGCTGGCACCGGGATCTGGCATGGCCTGCTTGCTCCGCCACCTTGCTGGGCGCGGCGGCCTTGGGCGTTGCCGCTCGGAGCACGGCCGCCCTGTCCGCGCCCTCCGCGGCCTAGGCTCGCCGCTGGCGACCACTGGATCTGGCCGGGGCCCGCGGTGGCGAAGCTGCGCTGCAGGTCACGAGCGAGCTCGGTCGGTGCATCTCCATGCACGTTGTAGAACTCGCTGAGCGTGGTGCTCGCGCGGCACCGGTTGGCCTCGTCCTCAGCCACCTTGCTGAGGAGGACGAGACGCGTCCGCTCCAGGGCCTCGGCGACCCGGGCGGGGTCGATGACGCGGCTGAGGGGTGCGTGCAGGTCCACCACAGAGACGTCCGGGGCGTCCTGCTCTGGGAGTGGAGCATCCTGCTCCTATGGAGGAAGGCGTTCGGGCGACGAGCGCTTGGGGCGCAAGGAGTCGCCGCCCTCCTCTTCTCCCAGGGCCATCACCTCGATCATGGCGCCAAGACTGCTACTTTCACCACAGCTCGAGCCTCCGTCGCAGCGAGGGACGAAGACGTCGGTCACCTCCTCCGGGAAGGGCTTGGCGACGTAGAAGCGGTGGCTGCCGACATCGAGGAAGGAGCCGCTGTTGCCGAAGCAGCTCTCGAAGTGGGACAAGTTGTCGATGATGCAGTCGAAGGTGCCGAACCTCTAGACGAGGCCGGAGGCGACCTTCTCGCCGAGAGCCGATGAGGGTCCCGGCTGGAACTGTACTCCGCTCGCCGCCGCGCTTTGCCCCATGGTGGGCGCCAACTGTCGTGGGAATTTAGAGACAGTAGCCATGTGGTGGCTTATCGAGGGGGCTCAACGGTGGTGACGATGGGTCCGGCTCGGGATTGTGCCAACGGAAACACCTCGGTTTACCCAGGTTCAGGGCCCTCCTGGGTGGAGGTAAAGCCCCTACTTCCTGCCTGCTTCGTATTGATTGGACAGTAGCGATTACAGTGCTCCTCGAGCTGTTCGGGCTAGAGGAGGAAGAAGAAGATCGGGCCTCCCCAGACTAAGGGTCCAGGCCCCATTATATAGGTGGGGGCCTGGTTACAGATTAGGTATCGGTTCGGCCGGCTGCCGGCTCCTCGGCGGCGGCGTCCTTGGCGTGATGTTCTGGCCCTACTCTGACAAAGGCGCTTTATAAAGTGCCTTTCCCCTGGACCGGCATCTGGGAGGCATATCCCCTTCCTTTTGCCTCGGATCCCGTCGTGGGGAAGGGTCTTTGATCGTTGATTGGCCGAGGCCGGTCGTGGCGCTTGTCACTCCCGTCCTTGGCCTCTGTCGCTCTTGTCGGGGCCAGCCCACTTTCGGCGAAACAGCCATTGGGAGGCTTTTGTCTTCACCGCCCGACTCCGGCTCTCCTCGGTGGAGGCGCCAGCCGGCTGCTGGCGCAGCCGGCCCTTTGGGTGGAGCCGATCTTCTCGCGCTGAAGCCGTGGAGACTCCTGGGACGCCGGCCGGCATTTAGCTCGGCCCGTGGCATGCCCCATTAGTCATCCCCACGACACAAATCTTTTTGCACCTTAGTAAGCTGGTCAATTTGAGTCTAAACTATTTGAAAATGTTTAACAAGCATTGATACGTCTCAAACGTATCTATAATTTTTGATGCTCCATGCTTGTTTATATACCATTTGCTTTGAGTTTTGTTACACTTCGTGGTGTTTTTATGCATTTTCTGGAACTAGCCAATTAACAAGATGCCAGAGTACCAGTTCCCTATTCGTGGGCATCATCATCAGCGGCCACATAGTTGCTTGCAATGGTGATCATGGAATTTAGGGTTAGTTTCCCTTCATTTCGTTCTCGCAACAGGCGATGGCGGAGTAGCTGGCCTCTCTCCAAACTATCAATGAATGCGAGGATGGTGGATTCGTCGGTAACCCCTTCACAGGAGTTCTTCATATCCAGCCATCGTGCAA
Organism: Dactylis glomerata; assembly: GCA_007115705.1. Taxonomy (NCBI): domain Eukaryota; kingdom Viridiplantae; phylum Streptophyta; class Magnoliopsida; order Poales; family Poaceae; genus Dactylis; species Dactylis glomerata. Next base: position 858,460 of record QXEO01001691.1, on the reverse strand, counting down.
GGAAAGTTCGGGAGGTCTCATCATCTGCTCACCGACACCGTTGGAGGTCACCTATATTGTGAGGTCGCTTGTAGGTACCCTCGAAGTTTTTAGTGAATGCAGTCTGCATGTCAAACCAGGTTTGGATGGAATTTTCTGCCAATTCGTTGATCCACTGTCGCGCCATGCCGGACAACATCAGGGGCGGAGAGCGGACAGCAACATTGGGCGATCCCCCTACGAACTGCATTGCGTGGAAGTAGTCTTGTAGCAAAGTTAAGGGCCTGTCAACTCCATTGTATTGGCGGATGTTTTTCTCGATCTTGAACCCATGTGGGATGGGCTCATCACGGATCCGCTGTCCAATGCACTTTGGGCCGAGGAAGAAGGCTGTTTGAGACTTGGCAATCTCGTTTAAGTGGGTACGTGCGTCGTATGGCTTCTTGTCCTGCGGATCTTTTCGGGAGGCACGTGACCTGGCTGGGCCGCCACCGCCACCGCCGCCGCCATGGGGGCTGCTTGGTGGGGATGGTGAAGGATCATGCCTTTTACTCTTGACGTTCTGCGATGGATCTCTGCAACTGCGGCAGCTTCCCTCTGCTCTTTGTGGAGCTGGGTCATCGTCATGGCGGCGGGAGCCTTGCCCTTTGTCATCGCGGCGGCGTGAAGAGCGATGCTTATCCTTGTCGCTGCTGCGGTGCGCACCATCGTCATGGCGAGATGGTTCCCTATGCTTGGACCCGCCATCCCGACTGGTTTCACGTCGTGGCGGCTCGTCTCTTCGGCTAGCATCACGACTCCTTCCTCGCTTGCCATCATTGTCGCGTATGACAATTCCTCCCTGTGGGATTTTGAACGTCTTATACTTTGGTGGCGGCATGTTGGACTTATGGCGGGGCGGGGCCTTGTCTTGGTGGTATCCGTAAGCAGGATAGTTCTTGTGGGGTGGCGATGGATTTCTTTGATGGCCTTTGCCATGTGGCTTATCATCGGAGGATATTGGGATGACATCTGCCCTGTTATGAGCTTCTCTTCTTCGGGCCTCTGAGGATCCGGTATGAGATTTGTTATCAGGGCGGGTACCATAATTCCCATTACCCCGAGCTTTGGAGGCAGTACTAGGCCGGCATAGCGTAGGATCAGATTCGAGCCTTCGTGAGGACATAGCCTTCTCCTGCTGCACCAATGCTTTGGTCATTAGTTTTATCGTCGTCTCTAGGGCTGCCGGGCTTTGGTTATGCTCCAATAGCTCCTTTGCGGCCACGATGTTCTCGACGGGCGTAGCCCTGACTTCATCGCGGTTCTTATCCACATATGGCGGATTCTTGATGTACATCCTAGCCAGAGTTTCCGCGGTTGGCACGGTGAACTCAAGGTTTCGTGCCAGCTGCGGGTCGCCGCCCTCGTTGATTTGATTCTGGCTGAGAGTAACGTACTTCTCCTCCATGTTCCTTGCGTGTTTCAGCATGTCTTGAGCTTTAGCAATGTCGCCATCCAGCTTTTCACCCATCTTCTCGACTCGCTTTGCTTCCTTAAGGATTGCTCACCTCTTCTTCTCGAGATCGTTCATGTCTCTGACATAGTCAGGGGTGATTGGATCTCCTAGAGTTCCATAGACGACCTTGTCCAGCGGGGTCGTGAAGTCTTCTGGGTGGTGCACCACGGGGACGGCGGGTTGCAGAGTCCTAGGGCCGCCCTGGATCTCGGGCAGTTGTTCCGTGGCGGGATCGGCGGCTAGTGGCGGGTTACCTTGCTATTTGCCGGCATCTCCGTCATGGGCTGCCTGAGATGGCGAATCACCGGTTGTCTGCCCAGTGTCATCTCCTTTGTTGGTCATGAACACCTGCTTGGCGGCTGTGTTCTGCTCTTCAAGTGCTTGCTGAGCTAGTTCCGCCTCGATTCTTCTCATGGCGGCGTCATAGAGATCAGAGTCATAGCCTTTGCTATCCCAGTCATCCGATTCACCACTTTCGTTAAGTGCCTCTAGGATGGATTCACCTGGGCTGTCATCTCCATTGGAGGCAGATCCCGAAGTGGTTCATGTGAAAGCAATAAGGCAATACCGCGGTGCGTCTAACGCCAGATCGCTCATGGCGGATTCACAGCGGTCGGCCACCACTTCCTCTACCTCTAGGGCGGGTTGGGTGGGATTGTTTTTTAGATCCGATCTAGATAACTTGGAAAGTTCCAGATCAGATGATTCCTCCTCCGTATCCAGCTCGAAAGCGGTCCGTTTGGGGGTTTCAGCCATACCGATCCGCCGGAAATTGGTTTCCGTGGCGGGGGTTGATGTCTATGCACGTGTCTGTTCTTGTAGATAGTGTTGGGCCTCCAAGTGCAGAGGTTTGTAGAGCAGTAGCAAGTTTCCCTTAAGTGGATCACCCAAGGTGTATCGAACTCAGGGAGGAAGAGGTCAAAGCTATCCCTCTCAAGCAACCCTGCAATTACGATACAAAAAGTCTCTTGTGTCCCCAACACACCCAATACACTTGTCAGATGTATAGGTGCACTAGTTCGGCGAAGAGATAGTGAAATACAAGTGGTATGGATGATTATAAGTAGTAAATGCAATCTGGAATAAAAATGGCAGCAAGCAAACAAGTAACAAAATAGTAAGTAAACGGTGTGCAAAGCTTGGAAACAAGGCCTAGGGATCATACTTTCACTAGTGGACACACTCCCAACAAATATAACATAATTGAACCAATAGATACTATCATCAATATGCAACTCAAAATAATTCTCCAATGGAAAACATACACTAATCATGCGTAGGGCTACGAAGCACTCCTCAAAGTCCGTATGTACCCAAACTAGATTGTCCCACACTATCATCGTGAACGCACTAGATGGTTCCAACAAAAACCAACATTTCATAGAGACATTAACCAAAAAGATACACATAATGCACACACTAGTCACCTTTACACCATGATACGAGGTATCTCCGGAGAGTATAATAATTAAGCATAGGAGTAGCATAATATCTGAATAATAACATCTACTAGTTCAACTAGATACAAAGCTCACGATCACATAAAGATCACATCATGGGAGAGAGAGGTGAACCACATAGCTACTGGCAGAGCCCTCAGCCCCGGGGGAGAACTATTCCCTCCTCATCATAGGAAACAGCAAGGTTGATGGAGATGGCGGTGAGGTCGATGGAGATGGCAGAGACGGCGATGGAGACCGATGGAGATGGATCCGGGGCACTTCCCCATCCCGGCAGGGTGCCGGAACAGAGACTTCTGTCCCCCGAAATTCGTCGGTGGCGGCGGCGGAACTGCGGAACTCTTTCTGGAAAATTGCCGACTCTTCTAGGGTTTTCCGTCCCGAGGCTTTATATAGGCGAAGGGGCGTCGTCAGGAGGCAACCAGGGGCTCCTCACACCAGGTGGGCGCGGCCAGGGGCTGGGCCGCGCCCCCTACGTGTGAGGGTGGCCTCTGGCCCCCCTCCGGCTCTTTCGGTCTTAGGGAAGCTTTCGGGAAAAATAAGACTTCTAGAACTTGTTTCGTCCAATTCCGAGAATATTTCCTGTGTAGCTTTTCTGAAACGCAAAAATAGCAGAAAATAGGGAACTGGCATTGTGGCATCTTGTCAATAGGTTAGTTCCGGAAATCGCATACAAATGCCACAAAGTGTAACGAAACACAAGGCAAATGGTGTAAAAATAAGCATGGAGCATCAAAAATTATGGATACGTTGGAGACGTATCAGCATCCCCAAGCTTAACTCCTTCTCGTCCTCGAGTAGGTAAGTGATAACAAAAGAAATAATTTTTGAGGTGACATGCACCTACACAATCTTGATCATATAGGTAAAGCATTGAGCGCTGAGATCAAAGAACTTAAAACATGGGCATGAAAGACACAATCTTGATAATAGAAACTTAGCAACCATGTTATAACATGAAAATGAACACAAACAAAAATCATGAAAATGAAACAATGAAAGTCAAATGTGTGTTCAAATCATAAGGAAAAACATACAAATGGTTTTCAGCTTGTCATTCATAGAGAGCAAAACATAAATGCATAGGACACCTTCAAGTATAAGAGGGCGACTAGATACAAATAATTTAAGAATAAGTGAAACCAACAATATGAATCAATCAATGAAAACATTGGGACAATGCACATTATACTAAGAATGACAACTATGCTCTCTTAATGGTGCATAAAGGTAGAAGGTGGTGACTCAATATAAAAGTAAAAGAAAGGCCCTTCACGGAGGGAAGCAGTGATTAAACATGTGCTAGAGCTTTTCATTTGTAAAACAGAGAGATAAAATTGGTTTTGAGAGGTGGTTGTCTTTGTCAACGACTGGCAATGGGGTTCTTACTATTTCCATACAAAAATGAAGCAAGTTTTTGAGAGAGAGATTGGCACTTTTGTGCTCTTTTATAAAGCTTGGCACTCCTCCCCACCTTTTTTCCTTTCTCAAACCATGGCTAACCGATTCCATCGGGTGCCCACCAACATTCACATACCATGGAGGAGTGCATTTTTTTTCTTTTCTTTTTTCTCTTTTTTTTCTTTTTGGAATAAGCAATATGGAAGATAGCAAATCCGACCACTACGTCCCCATGAGCTAAAAACAGTGGCACAAAACGAGAAGTAGTTGAAAGTTTCGAAAGGTAGCACATGAAAATTTACTTTGGAATGGCTTACAAATACCATGCATAGGAATTTATAGTGGACACAATGGCAAACTTGGTTTTTGGGAGTTGGATGCACGAGTAGAGCTCATACTCAGTACAAAATGAGGGCTAGCAAAAGACTGGGAGAGACCAACTAAGAGAGCAATAACGGCCATAATCATGCAAAGCGACAAAGCGACATTAAAAGAAGCATAAGATGGCATCAAAAGTCAAAAACTAAATGATCATAGAGGCTATTGGCGACTTTGTAAGAGTCTAACATGTGTGAGCATGCGCCAAGTCAACCCAAATAAAGTATCAAGGAGAAAACCAAAATAATGCTTCCATACAATAAAAACAACGCATGATTTTTTCAAAGGCTCATTAAGCAATCTCAGTTATTTGAGACAAGTCATGCTACAGCAAAACCACTAAGCATACTATCAAAAAGACATCAAGCACGACATGAAAAAGCCTAAGCCGCAGTCTACACAAGCTCCTTCTTGTACCACTTTTTTGCATAAAGCTTTTTCTCTTTTCCAACACCATTTGAAATTTTTAAAGACACCTCTTTTGATGAAAACCAACATGGACCAGAGGTCAAAATACACCTTGATGCAAAGATATAACAAGATCTGGACGCAAATCAAGGCAAAAATCGAAAGCTAAACGCAGTGGCAGAAAAAGAGAACACTCATTGAACGATAAGAGTGAAAACTAGAGTGTTCTTGGCAAATGAAAAGCGAGTTTATCTCCTCCAAAAGAAACATGATGTGATCTAACCATTTATTGCAGCAAACTAAACTAAACTAATACTGAAAACAAAAACAATTGACGCTCCAAGAAAAATGCATAGTGCATGAAGCAATAAAAATATAGTGTCTTGAAAGGTGAACTGATTTTTGCCGATGAAGAAGGGGTGCCTCAGGGGCATCCCCAAGCTTGTGCTTTTGTCCATTCTTCAACTCATCTCATCATTCTCCAATCCCTACACTTGAAAACTTCCTTCATACAAAACTAAACACAAATCTATTAGCAACATTAGTGTAGCATAACATATAATCAACCTTTTTTTGCTTCAGGTTTCAACCTAAAACCACCACATATATAGCATATACTACTGTAGCAACTTCTCCAAAAGTTCCGTGATCAAAAGAACTCGCAAAGAAAGCGATAAAGCGGCAAACACAAATATTGGCAGAAATCTGTCAAAACAAAACAGCTGACAAAGGTCGAATTTTTGAGTGGTTTTCTGTTGCTCAAATCAAAAAGTGTTATACTAATGAAAGTTTGGATATAACCTGGGGCATATGCACAAGAAATGGCAGGTCCAAAAGATATACAGAGAATTTTCACGAATTTTTATGGTGCAGCACCAAAAACAGTTTCAGGACAGCAACATCCCTAAATCTTACCTCACTCAAATTAGAGGCTTCTCTTGGCACAACGACAAAATAAAAAGGATAAGGAGCGGTTATTACAGTAGTAATAACTTCCAAGACTCAAATAAAAGAAAAGGTACTGAAAATAAACAATGGGTTATCTCCCAAGAGTGCTTTTCTTTAACGCCTTTGAGCTAGGCGCAGTAATTTGCAAAGATGCTCATGTGGGCGCCATATAAGAGCTTGAGGCAAAGGTGCCATATAGGAACTTAAAGCAATAGAGAGCATCAAAAAGCAAGTATGGAACACATTTAAATCTAAACCACTTCCTATGAAAAATAGTCTTGTAAAGAGACAAGTTATAAAAGCGCAAAGCAAAAAGCATAGGAAGGCAAAACAAGTACAACTTCAAGAATTGCAACATAAAGAGGGGAAACTCAATATTGTTGAGATCCATCAAACCATGTTTCCCTCTCTCATAATAACTTTCAGTAGCATCATGAATAGAACTAACAATATAACTATCATTTAAAGCATCCCTATTACGAGCTACATGCATAAAAGAATGAATACTCCCCACATGAACAATCGTAGTAGGAGCAGATTCAACAGAATAATTATTCTCATCACCGTAATCATCAAAAACAGGAGGCATATTGTAATCATAACTATTTTTCTCCTCAACAGTAGGTGAACTGAAAATATTATACTCATCATCATGACCATCATAAACTAGATGTTTAGTATCATCACAAGCTAGAGAACAACTATTTCGCAAGGCATACTCATCAAACATATCATCATAAGAAGGAGCATGGATAGTACTAATGGTACAACAATTATTAACCCTAGAATTTGTACCAAAAAGATTTTCAATATCAAAAGAAGAGTGCTTTTCCCAATCATGATCACTAACATAGGTAACAGGCATAGGAACATCATCCCAATCAGAATTATCATAATCTATAGCAGGATCATAACGCTTAGGGAAAGATACCGTGTCCTCTCGCCTCTTACTCCTCTTCTTCTTCTTCTTCTTCTTCTTCATACTCTTCTTACTCTCTCCTTTAGGAGGGAGAGACTTGAAGGGCATCTTCTCCACATATTCTTTAGGAGGGAAAGGCATCTTCTCCACATAATCTGGTTTGCTGACAGAAACAACAGAAGAAACTTTGGAGGATTCCTCCTCTCTATTAATAATATCGAAACATTTGTTAGTCCTGTCATAGCTTGGCAAAACATCATGTTTTATAAGATCTTGTAAGTAAGTATTTGCGAGGCAATCTTTAGCACAATAGAGACGACAACCACGAAGGGTACTATTAATATCAACATCATTCATGTCTACCAAAGCAATCTTTCTAGATATCTCTTCACAATTCAAAAACAAAGTAAGCTCATCATACTAATTGAAAGTAATCTTATCATCACAATACAAATCTGCGGTACTCGTTCGATTAATTGGGCATTGAAAATTAAAGTGCCCATTTTCACCGCAAAATTCACAAAGAAAAGGATAAAGCTCACAAACCCTTTCACCAAGCACATCTAGATCCTTGAGCCACATACTGGTTTCTTCATTTGCGTGGGTGATGCAGTAATCTTCCTTGTTGTAACTCTGTTCACAAGGTCTATGTATTCCACAAAAATTAACATGCTTATAAGAAATAGTACTTTTAGAAGTTTGAGCATGTTTATTGCAATCATCAATAACAATATCACTTTCTATGCAAGTGTCCTTAAAAGGTTCATGATACACGTCCCCATTTCATTTAGGAACATTCATATGGGAAGCAAAGGCTTTAAAGCAATCAACCATAATTTGAGGATCAAGACCATATTTAGCACTAAGCTCTTGAAAATTAGCAGTTTCAGCGAAAGACTTAATGCAATCAAACTCGTAATTCATACCTGATCCTTTACCTTTGTTGCTATCCCAACCTTCAATATTGTTTTGAATTGTCTCAAGCAGATCCCACTTGGTGTCAACATCCTTGCTTGTGAAAGACCAATCAAAGCATGCATCTAGATAGTCCTTGTAATATCCTGAAAGCCTTGCATAAAAATTATTAATAACAATATTACGGGGAAGATCATGAATAGGACATTTGTGCATTAGTAACTTCAATCTTCCCCACGCTTGGGCAATGCTTTCTCCCTCATGAGGCCAAAAGTTATATATCTGATTACGATCTTTATGAATTTCACTTGGAGGATAAAACTTGGAATAAAAGAGAGGCACAATTTCCTCCCATGCAATAGATGGACCATCTTCAAGCAGCCGATACCATTCCTCAGCTCTGCCTTTCAGTGATAAAGAGAATAGCTTCTTCTTAACTTGGTTCATTGAAATACCTGCACACTGGAACAACTCGCATAATTCATGTATAAAAAGCAAATGGTCACCAGGATGGACAGTTCCATCTCCTAAATAGCAGTTATCCCTAACACGTTCAACAATCTTCGTAGGTATTTTAAAAGGATGAGGAGCACAAGCATCATTAGAAACATCACATATGGGAGATAAACTATTATCAGAACAAACTTTCTCCACTAAAGCTGGGGAACTAAAAATATCATGCTTAACAAAACCAGCTTCCCCAAGCTTAGACTTTTCTATAGCATTAGCAATAACGGGATTCAAAGCATTCGTACTAATAACATTGCTATGCGAAATAAGCTCCAAAGGTTTTTCAATTTTCTCTTCAAATCTAAACTCAGAAAAAAGACTAAAGAACTCTTTATTTTCCATTAAGCCTAACTAGTGAAAATAAAAACAAGAAACAAAAAGATAAATGCAGAATCTAAAGGAAATAACTCCGAGCACTCACACAGGAGGATGCGAGTACCTTTTACCTTACCTCCCCGGCAACGGCGCCAGAAAAGAGCTTGATGTCTACGCACGCGTCTGTTCTTGTAGACAGTGTTGGGCCTCCAAGTGCAGAGGTTTGTAGAGCAGCAGCAAGTTTCCCTTAAGTAGATCACCCAAGGTTTATCAAACTCAGGGAGGAAGAGGTCAAAGCTATCCCTCTCAAGCAACCCTGCAATTACGATACAGAAAGTCTCTTGTGTCCCCAACACACCAAATACACTTGTCAGATGTATAGGTGCACTAGTTTGGCGAAGAGATAGTGAAATACAAGTGGTATGGTTGATTATAAGTAGTAAATGCAATCTAGAATAAAAATGGCAGCAAGCAAACAAGTAACAAAACAGTAAGTAAACGGTGTGCAAAGCTTGGAAACAAGGCCTAGGGATCATGCTTTCACTAGTGGACACACTCCCAACAAATATAACATAATTGAACCAATAGATACTATCATCAATATGCAACTCAAAATAATTCTCCAATGGAAAACATACACTAATCATGCGTAGGGCTACGAAGCACTCCTCAAAGTCCGTATGTACCCAAACTAGATTGTCCCACACTATCACCGTGAATACACTAGATGGTTCCAACAAACACCAACATTTCATAGAGACATTAACCAAAAAGATACATATGATGCACACACTAGTCACCTTTACACCATGATACGAGGTATCTCCGGAGAGTATAATAATTAAGCATAGGAGTAGCATAATATCTGAATAATAACATCTACCAATTCAACTAGATACAAAGCTCACGATCACATAAAGATCACATCAGGGGAGAGAGAGGTGAACCACATAGCTACCGGCAGAGCCCTCAGCCCCGGGGGAGAACTACTCCCTCCTCATCATAGGAAACAGCAAGGTTGATGGAGATGGCGGTGAGGTCGATGGAGACGGCGGAGACGGCGATGGAGACCGATGGAGATGGCTCCGGGGGTACTTCCCCGTCCCAGCAGGGTGCCGGAACAGAGACTTCTGTCCCCCGAAATTTTTCGGTGGTGGCGGCGGAACTGCGGAACTCTTTCTGGAAAATTGCCGACTCTTCTAGGGTTTTCCGTCCTGAGGCTTTATATAGGCGAAGGGGCGTCGTCAGGAGGCAACCAGGGGCTCCTCACACCTGGTGGGCACGGCCAGGGGCTGGGCCGCGCCCCCTACGTGTGAGGGTGGCCTCTGGCCCCCCTCCGGCTCTCTTTCGGTCTTAGGGAAGCTTCCGGGAAAAATAAGACTTCTGAAACTTGTTTCGTCCAATTCCGAGAATATTTCCTGTGTAGCTTTTCTGAAACAAAAAACAGCAGAAAACAGGGAACTGGCACTGTGGCATCTTGTCAATAGGTTAGTTCCGGAAATCGCATAAAAATGCCACGAAGTGTAACGAAACACAAGGCAAATGGTGTAAAAACAAGCATGAAGCATAAAAAATTATGGATACGTTGGAGACGTATCAGGGGTAAGGTCTGTTTCTCCGATGAAGATGTGGATGTCTCCGATCGGAACGACGGTAAGTCGGGTAGGGTCTTCTCTAGCCGGCACCCAGAGGTTATCCGCTGGGACGATGGGGAAGCCGGAATCGTAGAAGACACGCCCGATGGTGACGGTGTCGCCGATGCCTGCGAAGGCGGATCCCGCCTGGACCCACGCTCCTGACGCGTTATGCCCCACGGTGGGCGCCAACTATCGTGGTTTCGTCAACAGATCTGCCATATGGGTAGGTGTATGGCGGTTTGTTGAAGGGGGTGAACACAGCGGTGCGATCCGGGACGGTGGCAACACGAGTTTACCCAGCTTCAGATCCCGCAACGGTGGCGAGACCCTACGTGCTGCTATAATTCACTATACGGCAACAAGTGCTCGGTTACAATGATGAGGTTGGCTGTTTCGCTATGCGATTGGCCGTATCTAAATCTCGGTGATTCTGTGCCTCAAGGGCTCCTCCACGCCGGCTTATAAAGGCGCCTGACGTGGGCATCACGATGGTACCGGAGCGGATACAATATGGAGTCCTAGACTAAGTCCTATGGGTGTACTACAAGGCAAACCGCCATGGGCCTGTCTCCGGATCCGCCATGAGCTCCTGCGTTCAGTATCCGCCATGGGCTTCCAGTAACTAGGTCGCCCGGTAGGCAATCCGCCATACACCCTGATGGGCCACCCTGGCTTGCTGGTTTAGAACTACATCGCTAGTATACCCATTTGGTATATCCCCAACAATCTTCTACCCTTTCTTTAACAAAATTGCCATGACACCTGTTTTGTGATTGGAGATTCTTGATAATTGAAGTTCACGGGATGTTCTTTCTTGTTTAATCTGATTTTTTTACTACAGAATCTTACATCGTGCATGATGCATCATGTTTATCTAGAAATCAATTTTAGAAGCCAAGTTCTTTCGAGAGGGGAGTTTTGGCTCCCGGGTCCAGATGATCCTGATATCTGGACCGTCCGGGTGGCGCGCGTGGAACGATCATTCTGACAATCAACTGTAGCGAGCGAGCCCTGTAAAGTCGATAATACTGCAGAGCCGGTACGTACGAAAGCAAACGGGAGACCCCGGTGTGACGGATACGGGATGGACGAAAAGGAGGGCTAGTCCTGGACCCGCGGAACAGAAGTTAGGCGGCTTGCTGAACCGAACTGTACCGAGCCACCTTTCAGATCGGTGCGGCGGGCAACCCAAAATCGGAGATCATTGATCCACTGGGGACGCTCAAAACAGGGGAATATAAAATCGGACCTCCAGTTCAGCTGACATATTACATGATTCACTGGGAAAATCACACATCGATTCATTACATTTCTCAGCAGAAATTAATATAGCGACGGTCCACAGTAATCACACAAAATCGCTGCGAGATTTTTTCGCTGCAGCGAGCTACATTTTAGACTCTGCTGACATTCTACCACTCCATTTTGACTAACAGCTTCAGCCGGCGGCCATGGAATCAGCGGGGGTTGAAGCTACTTACTTCATTTGCGGCTTGATGGCAGCGTCACGGCGAGAAGCACTGGCAGCGCGCATCACAGCCATCGTGTTGATGAGGGTCACGAGGAGGTTGATGCTCGCCAGATCTTGGTGGTTCGTGCCTCTAGCTGGCTGCGCAGATCCGGCTGCCGGTGCCGCAAATTGTCCGCCGTCTCATGGCCTGAGTTCCTCTGCACCGTGCCAGCGTACACCTCTCTCCACTCGAAGATCAAAATCGAGTTTCAGCTTGAGCACCAACAGAGTAGAACTCGCACTTGTAGACTGTAGTAGCGAACGCCCATACGCGCGATCTTGGTGATGGTCCTGGCGCCGCACAGGGGTCACGGTGGGAGAGGAAGGATGGTGTTGTCCTCCGAGCCAACGTACGAAGACGAAGACGACGACATGGTTGTGTGCGGCGGCTGGGATGGGGGAACCCTAGATGCGCCGGCGGAACCCCTTTTATTGTTGGCCACGCGCGAGTGGTGATCTGGACACGCCGGCCTTCCTAAAATTGCCGCGTGTTACAAACCAAAGACAAGGAGCCGCTTGGCCTGGAACCGCTTGGTCAGTCGGACATAGGGCGTCGGTCCATGATGCCATCGAAATGGCTGGACCGCCGGGTCGAGGTTGGTCTCCGTCGTAATAAATTCGTCAGGCTTGCAGTCGGCACTGTTCTAAAATAGACATACGGCTCGAATACTTAAAGGTATACGTTCCTGGGCAGCATCGTTGTCGTGGCCGGACTGGTCCAGCTGCCAGGATCATCTGGACCCGGGTTTCGAATTGCTTTTCCGAGTTCTTTTCTTTCTCTAATCTATTGGTCAGTTCAGTGCGAGGTATCTTGTAGTATGGTACTATTGTCCGCACCAAATGGATCAAGTGGATCTTTCAGATTTTCGCCAGAAACTATTGAACTATATTAAATATGTTGGCCTAAATACTATAATTCCAACGCAAAAGGCGTGGCAAGGCGTGCATAATAATCTAGTTCCAGTGAATATTATTGAGCAATGAAATGCCACCGCAGCGTCAATACTAGAAAAAGTCATCACCTCAATAGAAAAGGCTACCTTCTCTGAGCATAGTAGACCGCGATGAAAGCTAAGCTAGGATCGGTGACCTTGGCTTGTGATTTTCTGGCGGTGGTGCAACGCATCAGCTCTTTTCTTGGTGACTTTCCGTAATGTTGACACATATATTAGCTATGTATACGCTGTGCACCCAATCAATACGGTGTGCTGATGTCCTCGTATAGAAAAGTAAACATAACTACTCAATCATGATATGGAAGAAACAATCATGAAAAGATATAAAAAACGAGTGAAATAGCTAGTCAATGTGGATACAAAGATCGCTGCCAATGCTGCTTGCCATGCGATGGATCATCTGAAGCAAAGTCACCGGACCGCACTACCGGAACAGAGTCTCTTCCGTGTGGGTTCTGGATCAACTATATGGCAGAGGTGTTTTTGAACACGGCACCTGCACTGCACACACACGACAGAGTGGATAAGGCGGTGATAAGGACGGCAGAGGTGCTCTGTCATGTGTCCCCGTCCACGGTACACGGCAGAGGGTTTGCCATGTATCTCCTAGCCCACACGGCACAATAAAGCAGCATCTTCGTCTACCGTGCGCCAGGGGTGGGGCTGGTGTAGTGCCTTACCTTTTGATAAAGGCAGAACTACTGTGTTACTGTACTATTCCCTGAATCAATAGATAGCACCACAGTATAAAATATAGCAATCATTACAATAGCATCATATATTACAATGAAAATTCAAATACATAGGTCTTCAACCTTACGAGTACACAGCATAAAGCATAGTTGCAATGAGCTTCCATCTTCATCACGTGCCACAGGCAGATATGTTGGAATGTAGACTCGAGATCCTACTGGTCGTTCCTTATCCGAATAAAACCTGCATGTTTGAATATATATCCCCAGAGGGGTCACTACAACAACGTACTGGCAAATGACACATATTTGGTGGCATTTGTGAAAAAAAAACTATACTACATGATATTTAGCTGGTGGATCTCACAGGCCAATTTACATAAAGCCAATTTTATCCTATTCTTCTTTGCAAAACCTTTTTCTCAAAATTTTAGTTCATAAGGGTCAAGATAACCCCCATACATTACATACTGGCCGATATGTAGTTCTGGGCGCAACTCAACAAAGTTGGAACAACAGAAACCACCACCCCTCGGAGTGTATGGCCCTGAGCTCCTGCCTAAAGGTTTTTAGTCAAGTTTTAAAACATTTAGAAACAATGATGAGATTCTTCCGAACATTCCATGACTAGAGACTCATTGTCCATAACCGAGGACACGGCTAAACGCTTAGATTTGACACCTTGCAAGGGTTGTGCACTTTCACCTTAAGACTTATTTTACCCCGAAGAATAAAATAAGACAAGACCTTTCAGAAAAAACATTCAACCAAACTAGTCTGACCGTGCCCCCTATATTTTGCTACCACCTCGTGTCAGTACTCTTGGCTAAATCCTTAATCCTACTCAATCAAGACAGAACCCATAATGTCATAAGGCTGCACTGGAAGTACTCTAAACGTGGAAGACATAGTAATCTCTTTAATCCTGAGTGGCCATCCCGAGCGGTATCCTGAGTACACATCCTTACCGGCATGTGCCCCAGAACCCACCTGCTTTGCCTCCACAACAAACCAATCCACCCAGGTAGTTCATTTTAGTTGAAGTTGTCAATTTATTCACAAAACAACTTTAACAAGTGAACATAGCATAGCATCAATATTTTTCAAAGTATTTAGCATTCTAACAAGTAGGGTTCATGGATAGCTATTCACTATTAGGATCTAGCCATTTGTAAAACAGTTGAATATTCCACCTATCATGCATACTACTGAAAATACTAATGCAATAATAAAAGTAGGTAGAAGATATGTGTGTCACTTGCCTTTTTGAAGAATAAGATCTTTTCACTCTTCTCAACTAGGCACGTAGCTCTTCGTACAAACTATAACACAGAAATAACACAACATAAACACACCATACAATACAAAAATAACCAAACAAGACAAACAATTGAAAATTGTTTGTTTAACTATTTAGATTTCTTAAGATATTTGTGATAAAATAGATATGGCAAAGGAATTGTGAATTGTGTGATATGGGTTTGCGAGCTTAGTTGAGGAAGATCAATATGATTGGGGAGAATTGGACTAAGCAAGATATAATTGATGAAGTCTTTATGCTTTAAAAAAGCATGAATGAAATTTGGGACGACTCATATGAATTAAATCACATAAGTGTCAAATAGTGCAATACCAATACTATTGAATAAGTGTGACAACAATTATTTTTAAATAGTATATATTACACTTAGGCTTTGGGCAAGGATTCCTGAAGCATTGAAGTACTCAATTAACTCATTTACAAATTGAATAGTTCAATATATGTGTATAAGATTAAGTAAGCAAGTATTGGACATGATTGAGTGATGTTTAGGAGTATGGCTCAAAGGGGTGTTGTTGGATAACTTGGAACATGATCATGTGCTATGATGGTAGAATTAAATCAACACCACAATAGCAAAAGTAGAACTTGTGATTGAGACATGACACACTTTACTCCAATAAGACAATTGTAATTTGAATATGTGTGGGCTAGACATGATTGATTTAGATATATATGATATGTGTCAAGGTAATGTCAAGATGATATTTGATAACTAGCTGTGATCATAGAATTTACCATTGTGGAACGAAATAAGCTGAAAAGAAATAGAATTAATCTATAAAGGAAAATACTCAAATTCTCATATTTGAATTTGAATGTTTGTGAAGTAATTCACGAAAATTGAGATGTGATGCTAGTAGATAACTTGCAGTAAAACAAAGCTACTGCAATTGGAATCATTCTAAAATAAATTTTAGAACTCATTAGTGATTTGGATAGATTTGAATGCACAAAGTGTGTGCACGTATCAACTTTGATGTTTCTTGATTCTATGATGTTCTAAATGATTAGAGGATTCCAAAGACTACAACTTTGCAATTTTTGGATACTTAGAACAAAAAATATGAATTTATTAGTGTGGCAGAAGGATTTGATTCAATTTGAAAATGAATTTCAATTTGAATACTGAAACTATGAGATATTATTGCACTAATGGATTCTATATTTTATAAGCTTTCCAGAGACACCAAGTTTGTAATTTTTGGACCTATGAATCGAAAGATATGATTTATACAAGATTCAACTGAATTCTGATTTAAATTTCTAATTTGAATCTGTCTTGAACCGAGGCAGGCCACGTGGCTGATTCCTACTGGCCGGTACCGATTCGGGTGGATCAGCTATATGGGCTGTTAGATCTTATGTGAATTGGATGCACCAGATTGTCCGATACCTGTTCGGATAAGTGAAGTGTTCTGGTGCATTTGATCAGGATCCGACGGTCGAGATGTGAAATCTCCGGCGAGGGCGGCTGGGGATCGATCGCCGGTGACATTCTGGGGCTTCTTAGAGATGGGGAGGACGTGGACGATGTGCGGGATGGCTTGGCGAGCTCGTCTGCATGGGCGGCATCATCGATTACTTCCTCGGGTGGCAGCAGTGAGCGGACGGAGCGGAGGTGGTCTTCGGTGTTGTCGTCGGCGTCGATCTGCTGCACTCAAAAAGCAAACAAGAGGCGTCACAAGGTGCACCAGAGGAAGAGAAGGGAGATAGGAGAATAAGGAGATGCTTGGGCTCACCGGTGTTGCCGAAATCAAGCGGGGAAAGTTTGCAGGTAGGCGAAGCTCCGACGAGGAATTACTCTGGTCTGGGGCCGTCTCGGGCGGAGAAGGAAAAAGGGGGCGGAGGAGGAGTCCTGGGGCCTTTTATAGGTGCCCCTTTCTTGGAGAGGAGGCTAGGGTTTTCGAGCGCGGGGCGATGGACGGCTAGGGAGGCGTCGGGCTCGTCCAGGTCTCTGGCGCAAGGAAGAGGGTGACCCTGACCAGTGGGGCCCGGTCGTCAGTGGGAGAAGGTAGGCAGGGGCATACCGGTTCGGTTAAGAGAGGGAGTGGGCCGTGGGACGAATCGAGGCCTGGGCCGAAAGGGAGCCCCTGGCCTTTCTTTCATAATTTTTTTATTCTTTGCTTTTTCTTTTTCCTTTTTCCTATTTTCTCTTTTCTTTCATATCTTTTGCAAATTTGATTCAAATCAAATCAAACCAATGCATAAAATTTCATAAAATTTGAAATGGTATTTTAAAATAGTAAACAACAAGTTTCCAAAACAAAACATGATTTTGAATAAATCTTTACAAATTTAGCAAAGAGGCTTGCTTGCATAATCCAAAAAATAGAATTAGGGTTTTGAAGATAAACCTTTTAAAATCAAAGCATATACTTTATAAATAACATTTTGAATCCATTATCACACATAGTTTTTAAAAGTGCACCCCTTTTATAATTTACATATTTTGTAAATCATTTCTTCGCAAGTAAGCTTGCATAGAATTGAGTGCATAAAGAATATTTTGGAAACTTTCATTTTCTCAAAGGAGCTCTTCAAGAAATAATAGAAAGTTTAAAATAGTTTTCTAATAAAGCTTTTAAATAGATTTAAAAAGTTTTAAATCCTTGTGAAATTTCAATCAATACAAGCAAAATAAAAACAAAAATTTCACTTCAAATTTTGATAAAATCTTGGGACTTTACAGACTACCACCCTTAAAATAAATCTCGTCCCCGAGATTGGAGAGGCTAGAAAGAAAGAAGGTTTTGGGTTACCTAGATGGCTATCACCCTTAAAAGAAACTTTTGTGGATAGTCTAGGTCCTTGGGTTTAACCATAAATACCATGGTCTTGACTTGGCACTGGGTCATCTTTTGACTTGACACTGGGTCATATTTTGACTTGGCACTGGGTCATCTTTTGAACCCATAGTTAGTCTTCATCTTTATTTACAATAGGTTGGTGTCTATTCACAAACTTGGATACCAACCTTCCTCAGAGGTTGCTTGGGGATAACCTTGTTCCCTTGTAGAGCTTCTATCCAACAGGGTAGTTGTTGAATTACTTTGGACACTGAGGGGTCACTTTTTGGGTCAATCAGAAGACCAAGCTGAGGGGTCTCCTATCTTCATTTGATCCTCTTAGTCAATATCCTTGGATGTCCTTCATCTTATGGTTCCTTCCTTTATTAGCACTTTCGAGTCAAACGAGCCCCTCCTTCTTCAACAGAAAAAAAAGGAGTCACGAGCGGAGATGGACTCCGCCTGAAGTCAAGAGCATAGATTACCTAATAATAAAAGCAAAAGGATTTCTCTCCAAATTTTAGGGATTCCACCTTTTAGACTATTTACCACGTTGCCACCGGTAAGTAAAATAAACCCCGTCCCGCAAGTGTTCATATTATACCGGTCGCGATACGGTCCAGGACGCCAAAAGGTCGTGGAGCCCCTCCTTCTTCAACAGAAAAAAAAGGAGTCACGAGCGGAGATGGACTCCGCCTGAAGTCAAGAGCATAGATTTGTCAAACAAAAAAGGCCAAGCAGTTCTTCCACCGCCTCGACGTGCTCCTCGCACCCACCTACTAGCAGAAGCACACCCAAGCGGATGGCAAGCAGACAGAATATGGTGCCACAGCACTGCGTGTCAACTTCCCTAACAGCTGGTATTGAGTATTGACTACGAATTTGTTCCTGCTGTCTAGGATTGGGTGCGGCTGCTCAGCAATGCGTAAATAAACCTTTGGTTCAACAATCGAACATTGTGTCACAACCCCGGGCAGTGGATATGGAAGATTCAAAGGTTAGTTTCTTTGTTGCCTTTCAGGCATCGCTTTTTGGTTTTCAGCATAGGTACAGGCCAGTCCTTTTCCTTGATGCAGTATCTCCAAAACTGAATAAGCACTGAAACTTACTGACTGTTACTTCAGTTGACAGGAAGGCGATGTGTTCCCAGTTGCATCTACTATATTTGACGACAAGAACACTGAAAATTGGCATTGGTTTCTTGAGCGACGAAAATCTGACTGTCAGCCTCTCGTGCTATAAAATTCATGTCTAATGGAGAAAGGAAAATGGACAGTGGGATGAAATACTTTTAGTTTTCCCTGGAAACTCGTTGGGTTTTCTTATATTATCGTGGACTAAATAAGCAAGAGATGCCAAGGTTCAGCTTCTTATCAATTTGAGATATTCAGGCACACTGTGTGAGTTCAATCAGTACATGAATCAAACTAAAAGTGAATCCGGTAAGCTTGCTTTGAGGATCAAACCCGACCGGTGGTCAGATGCCCTTTTCAAAGGGGTCGCAACATGGTCAGCATTCATGCAATATTTCTATGGCTACAAATACCAATTCATGCTATCTGGTTATGATTATTTATACTACTATATCTGCTAACGCACATCAGTACATGACCAAACTCGAGTATGCCTAGAGGCTGACTTCAACGGAGAGCACGGTGCTGCTTGCCTACTTCAGATACACTTCGAGTTGGTGTTGGGTGCTGTAGTTGTTCATACGCGCAGTGGCAAGGTTGCGGCTGTCGAGGATGATCGGCGAGGCGGCATGGTCATGTTGTCCCGGACTCGCATGCAGGCTGTTCTGATGGAATGTCTGCCTTGGATGTAGCTTCGTACAATCAACAAGGTGCCACCATGGAAGGGAAGGGCCGGGAAGTCGGGAACTGCCCACATATACTGCCTAACATTGACGACAAGGCTGATCTAACCCTCGACACTACTTAATCAACAAGTTGGACACAACATCATCTGCGAATAGCGTTGATGCACAGCCATTATATGCACTGAATCTTGGTTGATGAGATTACCATCCGACTAGGAGCAGTTTTATTCATTCTCATATGTGTAATGGGCCACATTTTTTTTTTGAGGGTGCAACGGGGGCGATCGCCCACCTGAACGCGGGCTCATTTTTCATTAATATAAAACGGGGGGGGGGGGGGGGGGGTACATGACATGCAACCATCATGCCGGGGGCACGGGGCTCGGGGGGTGGCACGACCACCCCCGGAAAAGCAAACAGGAGGGAGGCGGGGGAGAGAACTACACCACGCGGTCACACCATGACAGAAGGGGAGCAAGGTCAATCCGGCGGGGGGCGCGGACAACCCACAGACGCAGGTGCTCCACAGCGAGAGCTGCAATCCGGAAAGCGGGAAGCAGGTCACCATCGAAGACCATCCTGTTCCGAGTCTTCCAAACAGACCACAGGAGGGCCAGAACCCCGGAGTGCAACGCCAGGGGGTGCAGGCGAGGGAGGCGGGCGGCGAGCCCATGTAGCAGGTCGAAGATATCAGCGTCTGGCGGCAGGCGGAGACCATCGGCACTCAGCGCCCACAGGGGCTCGAGCCGGGGGCAACGCACAAACAGGTGTTCATGGTCCTCCCGCACCCCGGGGCAAAACGGGCAGTGGGGGGACGGCACACACCCAAGGCGAAACAGATGGGTGCGCGTCCTTGTTCGGCCGAGGCGCATGATCCAGAAGAACACCCGCACGCGCGGGGGCGCAAAGTTTACCCAGTTGACGTCGTTGAAAGGCACAATGCACCCGGAAGAGTGGAGTGTGCGGTAGACATCTGCGGCGCGGAACTCCTCGGACGAGCCGAGGGCAACCACCCGGCAATCAAGGGCCGGGGAGAGATGCAGCGCCCCCAGCTGGGCGCGCAGGTAGGAGAGCTCGGCCTCCGCATGGGGCGTGACGCGGTGGCGAGTAGGAACACTGAGGGGGCCTGCACCAACGGCGTCAGAGAGCGTCGCCGCGGGGGCAAGGCAGTGGGAGAAGGCCGCAGGGAGGGCGTCGGCCAGCGGGCCGAGCGTGGTCCAGGAGTCGAACCAAACCAAAACCGACAAGCCATTACCGGGAACCACTCCCGTGATGGAGCGGTATAGGGGAATCAGCTACTCAAAGTGGCGCCACGAGGGGGTGGATACCGCAGGATGGGCACACAGGTAGCTACGGCGCACCCAGCATGTCCAGGGGGTGTCGCGGCCCGAGAAGAAGCCGTGCAGGTTCTTGAGGAGCAGGCAGGTGTTTTGGAGACCAAGGTCCACCACACCGAGGCCACCTTCCGAGCGCAAGCGACAGACGAGGTCCCACGCAACCTGGCAGTCACCCCCTGAGCAAGCCGCCGACGCCTTCCACAACATGGCACGACGGGGACGATCCATCTTTTCCACTGTGCCCTTTGGCAGCGGGAGCACGGACATGGCGTGGAGGGGCAACGCCGAGAGGACCGCAGTAGCGAAGGTGAGGCGCCCCCCGATGGGGATCAGCGACGTCCGCCAGCTCGGAATCTGCCGAGAAATCCGCGTGGCGAGGAAATCTAGGGCCGACACAGACAGCTTCCGGTCAGAGAGCGGAAGCCCGAGGTAGGTCTGGGGGAAGGATGATACTGGGCACCCAAGGAGAGAGGCGAGGGCAGCGGTACGCTGGGGCGGCACATGCACCGGAACGAACGTGCTCTTGTGGAAGTTAATGGCGAGCCCGGTGGCACGGGAGAATGAGTCCAGGACGGCTCGCAAGCGGAGCACCTGCGTGGGATCTGCTCGAAGGACTATAAGCGTGTCATCGGCATACTAGATGACGGGGCACGGCAGGTCGTCGACGAGAGGGTGTACGAGGAGATCCTCACCCACATCCTCCACCAGCAGGCAACGCAGGAGCTCAGCGACGGCCAAGAAGAGGTACGGGGAGAGGGGATCCCCCTGTCGCAACCCGTTCTTGCAGGTGATCCAGCGCCCCGGGACACCATTCAGCAGCACCGCAGTCCTCCCAGTGGAAAGGGCGGCCGACACCCAGCCCCGGAAGGTGCATCCGTATCCACGCGCCTCGAGGATCGCGTCCAGAGCCTCCCAATTGACGGAGTCAAAGGCCTTCTTGAAGTCCAGCTTCAGAACCACCACGGGAGACTTGCGAGCGTGGCAACTCTAGATGATGTTGATGGCATAGAGAAAGTTATCGGCAATGAACCTCCCTCGAATAAAGCCAGACTGCTCGAAAGCCACGAGGCGCTCAATGAAGGACTGAAGGCGGGAGGTGAGGATACGAGTGACCAACTTCATGATGCAGTTCTGGAGGGAGATAGGCCGAAAACCATCAGCGGTGAGCACGTCAGCCTTCTTCGGAAGCAAGGCAGTAAAGGCACGGTTCACACCATCCAAGGGGGCAACCCCAGCATGGAAGTCGGCCAGGAACTCCATAATGTCCCCGCGAACCACGTCCCAGAAGGCGCGATAGAAAGCAGGCCCAAAACCATCGGGCCCCGGGCTGCTGTCGACTATCATCGCCCAGAGAGCAGACCTAGCCTCGGCCTCGGAGTAGGGGGCCTCGAGAGCATCAAGCCCTGAAACCGGCGACATAACGCGGTGTAGGTCAAACCCCCAAACAGGGGCAGTAGATGCGCCAAGGAGCTCAGAGTAGAAACCGTGCAAGACAGCTGCCTTGTCCGCATGGTTATAGAGGACCCTCCCACCATCATGCAAGATCTTGATCTAGTTGCGGCGCAGGCGGGCAGAAGCACAAGCATGGAAGAACCTGGTGTTGTCCTCACCGAGCTTGCACATCCGGAAGGTGAAGCGTTGCCGCCAGTAGACGCTCAGGGTCTGGTACTCCCGAGAGAAGTGCGCGCGGACCATGTGTCGCAGCATCCGCTCGGGCCGATAGAGTGCACGGGACTCTTCCACCAAGTCCAGCAAGGCAAGGACCCGACGGCAGTTGGAGATGATCACGGCGGGCCGACGGCGACCACGAGCCCACTTCTTTGAGTGGGCCACATATGAATATGATACATTCACTACGTACAGGGATTTGCCAGCTTACAGTACTTTCCCTTTTCTCTATCAGGCTCATTGTTCCGTTGAACCTATTTGCGTAGAATTTGACTCTTCGATTCAACTTTGCCTTATCCTTGAGAACATTAGGAGCATACTCGATATATTAGCAGCTCCCGATTTCTTGAGGTGTCCCAAGGTAACATTAGGTTATCATGGTCATATTGGTTCCAGTTTATCCCTTGGTTTCCAAAGTTTCATTTGGAGTAGAGTTGGGTTATTCTGATGTTTGTGAAGAAGGACATCAATTATTTGAGGATTTAAATAATCTTTTCATGTTCTGTTCTTGCCCCTCTGTTGCAGCAATGATAACATATACTATATACAAAAAACACAATACGGAGATCTAAAATAAAGACACGAGGTTAATCCACATCACCATAATTATTTAAGTTATTAGATATATATTTAATGGCCGAGATTTAAAGATAAAAAAATTACATAGAACGTTAATCGTGTACAAAAGTATTACATCTGTGGTCTATATGTCACGTGAAACTATGTCACTTGAAACTTCAAAGGGCAAAGACTGATTGTTACGGCTCAAAAAAAAAAAAACCCTGAGCGTTTAGTTTGTACCGAACTCTTCATGCATAGTCTATCCAATAATATATCCTACTCCTATATGTGGACCTATATGTGGACGTGTTACGTGCTAGCCTATAGGCCTACATGGTTTAATTTTTTACCAATCTACAAGGTACAAATTAATTGGTTAATTAGTAAAGATGTCAAAACATACATACTAGCCCATAGAGTTATATTTGGACGTGGCCCATGTGGCAGCGTTACCTACGTGCGAACCTATAGGATTCATTTTTTTTTACTAAACTAAGGTACAAATTAGTTGATTAATTAAATATACATGAATCAATGTAGAGTTGTCAATTAAAAACATGATATAAAACTAGCTAGATCTGCATGTCAGATGTAAATTTTACTGGCTAGAAATGCACGTCAAGTGCAAATTCTACCAGAATTGTGAGATTTGGTACATATATGTGTATGCGCTACTGATAAGATGTTTGAACTATATATACCTTTCATGCTAACACATACATGCTGCATGGCACTAGAAGTATGAGCGTGATGTAGAAAGACTAAGTTGGGGAATAGCGATAGCAAGGAGTAATTTATAGAAAAACAGAACACTATAATAAAAACGATGTCCTAAAAAAATTATAGTAAAAGTTTTGTAACTTTGATTATAGACGTGTAAATAGGCTGAAAGACTAGAAATCCTTAACCAGAGTTTAAAATAATTGTCTATTATTTATTTAACTGCAGTCACATATTCATATAAAAAATTATTATGTATTCAAAACAAAGGAAGCAAATTAGAAGTACAAAGAACAACAAAATTAAATGAGTCCTTATTTTGAACTATGACAAATGAACACGCTTACTGTTTATTTGGCCAAGCCGTTAATTGTTAACGAGGGTACTTGCACATTACTAGGGAACTCAAAATAAAGATATCCATATGGCAAGATGATTCAGATGTTCCTCGAAAGTTTAAACTCCTTTATTAAGATAAACATTGTACGGTGACAATGGAACTATATTAGGGTTGTCGAGAAGGTGAAGGAGGAGCTGATGCTCATTAGGCAGGCGCATTGTGGGAGAGGTATAGGTGTCACTTAATTAAGTTTTAAGGCAATTGTTGAAAGATGCTTAGATTTAACTAGGAAAATATTATAAATTTACTCTCAAATCAATAAAAATGACAAGCAAACCTCTTGATTTTTTAATAAAATACATATATATTGGTCACTTTAAATATGCTAAAGATGATGCCCTCGCATTTGCGAGGGCTATCTTGCTAGTTATAACAATAACAATGTATTCCCGTTGTAACACACAGACAATTTTCCTAGTAACTACTGAATGCGGATACAAAGATCGCTAGCAATGCAGCTTGTTGCATTCTATGGTCAACATACAGGGCACCATGGGCATGCAACATCTGAAGCAAGCCACCGGACCGGCCGGGTGAACCTTTCAGTTGATGACGACTCCGTTGTCGTCAGGTGCT
This sequence comes from Dactylis glomerata, assembly GCA_007115705.1. Lineage (NCBI taxonomy): Eukaryota > Viridiplantae > Streptophyta > Magnoliopsida > Poales > Poaceae > Dactylis > Dactylis glomerata. The sequence goes on along the minus strand of QXEO01001691.1, from coordinate 833,746 downwards.
TTTCCACTGTCTCGCCAGATTCTTCAGCGCTGCTTTCGACTCCCCATCGTCGCTGACCGCCTCCTTCGCCCGCTGCATGGCCGCCTGTGTCCGCTGCCGGAGCTCCCTCCCTCCGTCGGAATCAATCAGCCACCTCACCTTCGCCGCCACCTCTTCGGCCTTCACCGTTTCCTTGTCATACCCTTCCATGGCCACGGCCAGCCGCATCTCCTCGACCAAGAACACCCTGTTCATCCGCTGCTCCGCGTACAGGGGCCACGCCAGCATCGGCACGCCCGCCATGACCGCCTCCAGCACCGAGTTCCATCCGCAATGCGTCACGAACCCGCCCACCGCGCCGTGCGCCAGCGCCTCCCTCTGCGGCGCCCACGACATGACCACCAGTCCCCTTCCTCCGGTCCGTTGCAGGAAGCCTTCCGGAAAGAGCCCGTCGAGGTCGCCGGCCTCGTCGCCTGGCGGGCGCCGCACGGCCCACAAGAACCGCTGCCCGCTCGCCTCCAGCCCCGCTGCCATCTCCTTGATCTGCTCGGCGCTGAACCGACCCAGGCTGCCAAAACAGAGGAACACCACGCTGGCCTTGGGCTGGCCATCGAGCCACGCGAGGCACTCGTGGCGCTTCGTCCCAGCTTCCTCGGGCTTCACCAGCGGCCCTATGCAGTGCAGCGGCGGTGTTCGCCGTCCGGGGACTGTGCAGAGGCCGGAAACGATCGCGTCGGTGGCGCGTGGCTCCAAGGAGCGGCAGCTGTTGACTATAACGCCCTGGGAGTTGCACATCTGTTGGGATAAGTCCAGAAAGAGTTTATTGCTCCAGCTGTCACGGTCGAGGATAGCGGCGGCGAGTTGATCTGCCGGGATCGGTGGCAAACCCGGGGCGTGCACGGGATCACCGCCGAGGTCTCGGAAGCTCAGAGTTGTCTGCTCATGGATGACTGGGTGGTAGAGACATAAGGCGACGCTGGCGATGCATGTGGTGAGGAAGAAGTAGGTCGGGATGCCGAGCTCCACGCCGACGTGGAGGGCGCTGCAGCAGAAGAAATCGATGACCAGAGCCGCCGGGGAAGCGGAGCGGAGGAAGTCACGGAGGTCCGGATTGGAGGCGCGCGCTAGCTCGAAGACCTTTACCTCGTAGCTCGGTACGTCGGAGGGGAGGGTGGCAGCAGGGAGGCAGTGGAAGGACATGCACGGATTGGCGGCCGCGATGCCTGCGAGGAACGAACCACCGGCGCCTTGATCAGCTTCCCCGCCGACGACGACGGTGACCTCAAGGCCCTGCGCTACGAGCAGGTTGCCAAGCTCGACCGTGGGGACCAGGTGGCCCGGCATCCCCGGCGGGGCGTAGATGACCACGAGCTTCTTCGGACCGTCGTCGTGGCCATTGTTTTGGAGTGTCATTTTGGTGGAAGTGAGAGGCACGAGCACGATGCAGCCATGCCAGCACGAGGGGGAAGAGGACGTAAATGCTTTCGTCTCGCGTACGTTGTCCTGCCTGACTGCTCTGAGCGCCCTGCTTCCAGCGGTTGGACGACTGATATTTGTGCATGCGGTCTGCGTCTTTCGGAGCCGCACGTCGCACCTAACCAGTAGCCTTCTCAGGAACGAGCCGTGGCAGATCTACTGGACAAGCAAACCAGTGGACACATATCGGCGATTTTTTTTTATATTGCACTTTTTTTCAGCATTTCCAAAATTAGTATTCATTTGCAGGTAATTTCAGAAGTAGGACACCGTCGCGTCGGCCAGACGCGATAGCAACATCTCGCATCCGCCGGACGCGATTAGCTTGCGTCGAGGTGGGCAGACACGACAGCAGGGGGCCTGCATGCCGACAGCGACCTCGAAAGTAGCGTGGCGACTTGTCGCATCCGACCGGTACCTTTCCGTCCTGTCGCGGCCGGCGGACGCGAGAAGTCCTAGGCTTTGGACAAAGCCCTAGATTCGCAATAGCTGAAATAATCGTATTATTTGTGTAATTACTGAAAAAAGTGCAATATTAAAAAAATCGCCACATATCACTCCTCGGTTGAATCGTCATGTTAACTCTCCTCGATTTTTTTAAATTTTTTTATATGATAGAGTGCTATACCTATTGACTTACGAAAATTCTGAGCGGAAAAACCGCACAGGCCATATTTTTTTGATAAAGAGCATATATTAATATCGCAAAGATATCAATATCCACTAAGTCTCTGCAATAACGCAACATGCCTAAAGCATTACAGATGCACACAGTCCTAAACAAAAAAAAGTCCCACTGCAGTGATGAAAACCGATAGCGAAGCTTCCTACCACTCCCTCCCAAAGTCGAACGGTCAGAAAAACAAGGGTGCGTGCAACTGAATCCTGAATCCTATCTGATCCAACAATCTCCATGCATCGGGCCCGCAATGGAGATCGCCAGTGGAGCTTTCCAAAACACATCACCGAGGCCAGATCGATGAGGACAGGCTTCAAGCATACCAACATCTTGACGCGAGAACAATCCTAGGACCGCGACCTTTATTTGACTTGCAAGCCCCCATGCCGTTAGTCATCTCCCTGGAGGAACGGCCGAAGAAGAGAACATTGCCCAGCACGCACTGCAGGTCAACACTGGTGTTGCCAAGGCAATAGCCAGGTCTTCCCTATAGATTGGTTAGTTGGACCCATCTAGCCTAGATCGGAGCCCTGCAGCCTAGATCGAGGCGATGCTGCTCAGATCGCACGTCGTCGAAGCCTGTCGGCCGCATCGAAAGCGCCACCACCCTCTCGACGCCACTCCAACGTAGATCCTCGGGCACCGGCCGAGATGGCCGCACCACCCCATACCCTCAACCAGTGCCCCGCGCCGCCCCGTGTAGCGCTGACGAGGAGCATCTCTCCTGCCCACCGTCGTTCGACATGATGGGCACCGTCACCGCCACCGATGTCGATAGCAGTGGCGGCCGGAGTCTACGAATTGGAGGGCTTCTAGGGTTTGGGGAAGCGAGGGCCTCCAGAGCCGCCATCTGAGTATGACACTAGACCAACACACGCCGTCGGCTTTGAGACCCGCCCTAACATACAACACTCGACACCAAAACCGCATGCGAGCCACAACATTGCACGATCTAGCCGTCTACTACCTACCTGACCGCCCATAAACCTTAAACGTCGCGCCAAATTTAGGTCCGCCGCCTGGCCCCGACGTAGCATACTTTTCCTGAAGTTGAACCAGCCACGTCGACAAACGCGCTGCCCTGCATAGCTCCATGTCACCACTCAATCCGTACCGGGCCATGGCCCTGCCACATCTTAACTTTCCTTGAGACGAGTTTATGTGGTTGTGTTTCCATATGTACATGGACGATGCTGCTTCTCCTCCAAAGGGAGATTTAACACAACAGTGTTTCTATGATTTGGACAGTTTGTTGCCTTGTGCTAAGAATGGAAGCTTGGACACTTCAAATCCCATCCTCGTAGGACACAACAGATCGAGAACCATGAGAGGCATCGAAGTGCAGCAGGCCACCACATCTTGCATCGTACAAGGATGGGACCGGGAAAATAAACACGACCACATCTGAAGTAGTGTGATGTTGACATAGCTTTGTTTGGTTCGTCCGGTGCATGTGAGGTCCATACTAGGATGTGTCATGCTACAAGCATTAATGAGGCTGAAATCATATTCGCTCGCTGGTGGAGGTTGACACCGATGACGAATTCAATCGGCCTGCGGTGGCCTATGGCCATACACAAGTGGAAAAAGGGCCTTTGGCCAGGACCCTTTAGTCTCGGTCTCCATCTGGGCCGGGACTAAAGGCCCGGCCACGTCGCCCGAAATTCGCTAGCCGCTCGGGAGGCTTTAGTCCCGGCCCGTAACGAGCCTTTAGTCCCGGTTTGAGACACAAACCGGGACTAAAGGGCTATGCGCTGAGCGGCCCGCATGTGCGTACCCTTTAGTCCCGGTTTGTGTCTCAAACCGGGACTAAAGTCCTCTGCCTATATATTGGCCGCAGCCCCCTCTCTCCCCTCTTCCTTGCATTTTTCTTGGATGGATGAGTGTGGGTGTGTGCTAGCTCACCTTTTTGCTTGGATGCACTAGAGGTGTTTGTTGAAATGTGTGTTAGAGCGATGCCGCTTCAGTTCACCGAACACAACTACGATATGAGGTGCCCGAGCCACGCTTAAGCCTTTTCCTCTTTATTTCCACTTATTCTAAAAGGTTAGCAACTATATTTTCTCGTTTAGACCGTGCGGTACTAATTTTTAGGATCGTGATTGTGTTTGATATACTGTTGCATGACGCAGATGAGCCATCCATGGATGTACGGTGATCGACGCACCGCCGCTTACAGAGAAGGCGTGCATTCTTTTCGAGATGCGGCCGATGCGAACAAGCATGGTGGTGGCTATATGTTTTGTCCATGTGTTGAATGTCGGAATGAGAAGGATTACACTTCCTCAAGAGTCATTCAGAGCCACCTGCTTCGGTCCGGTTTTATGTCGGGCTATAATGTTTGGACCAAGCATGGAGAAAGAGGGGTTATGATGGAAGACGACGATGAAGAAGAAGAGAACGATGATGACAACTACCGATCTATGTTCCCTGAGTATGCTGATACCGCAATGGAAGACAATGAAGAAGAAGATCAGGGTGCAGAACGGGAACCAGATGAGCCCGCTGATGATCTTGGCCGGGTCATTTCTGAAGCACGGCGAGGCTGCGACACAGAAAAGGAGAGGTTGCAGTTTGAGCAGATGTTACAGGACCACAACAAATTGTTGTACCCAACTTGTGAAGATGGCCAGAAGAAGCTGGGTAGCACACTGGAATTGCTGAAGTGGAAGCCAGAGACCGGTGTGACTGACTCGTCATTCGAAAAGTTGCTGGTACTGATGAAGAAGATGCTTCCAAGAAAGAACGAATTGCCCGCCAGCACGTACGAAGCAAAGAAGCTTGTCTGCCCTCTAGGATTAGACGTGCAGAAGATACATGCATGCCCTAATGACTGCATCCTCTACCGTGGTGAGAAGTATGAGAATATGGATAAATGCCCGGTATGCACTGCATTGCGGTATAAGATCAGAAAAGATGACCCTGGTGAGATTGAGGGCAAGCCACCCAGGAAGAGGGTTCCTGCCAAGGTGATGTGGTATGCTCCTATAATACCACGGTTGAAACGTCTGTTCAGAAATAAAGATCATGCGAAGTTGTTGCGATGGCACATGGAAGATCGTATGAAAGACGATAAGTTGAGGCACCCCGCTGATGGTCGGCAGTGGAGAAAAATCGAGAGAGAGTTCCCGAGATTTGCAGGTGACGCAAGGAACTTATGGTTTGGTCTGAGTACAGATGGCATGAATCCTTTTGGGGAGCAGAGTTGCAGTCACAGCACCTGGCCTGTTACTCTATGTATCTACAACCTTCCTCCTTGGTTGTGCATGAAGCGGAAGTTCATTATGATGCCAGTGCTTATCCAAGGTCCAAAGCAACCCGGCAACGACATTGATGTGTACCTAAGGCCATTAGTTCATGAACTTTTACAGCTGTGGGCCGAACCAGGTGTACGTGTGTGGGACGAGCACAAACAAGAGGAATTTGACCTTCGAGCATTGCTTTTCGTAACCATCAATGATTGGCCTGCTCTTAGTAACATTTCAGGACAGTCAAACAAGGGATACAATGCATGCACGCACTGTTTAGATCAGACAGAAAGTATATATCTGGACAAATGTAGGAAGAATGTGTACCCGTTCAATCGTCGTTTTCTTCCGCCCAAGCATCCCTTAAAGAAAAAAGGCAAGCATTTCAATGGCAAGGCAGAACCCCGGGGGAAGCCTGTCATCCGTACTGGTGCTGAAGTATTTGATATGGTCAAAGATTTAAAAGTAATCTTTGGAAAGGGTCCTGGCAGCCAACCTGTTCCTAACGGCCCTGATAAGCGCGTACCCATGTGGAAGAAGAAATCTATATTTTGGGAGCTACCCTATTGGGAAGTCCATGAGGTCCGCTCCGCAATCGACGTGATGCACCTGACGAAGAATCTCTGCGTGAATATTCTAGGCTTCCTGGGCTTGTATGGGAAGTCAAAAGATACACCGGAAGCACGGGAGGACCAGGAACGTCATAAAGGAAGAGATGGCATGCATCCAGGGCAGTTTCAAGGGCGTGCCAGCTACGCTCTTACTAAGGAAGAGAAGGAAATCTTGTTTGAAGTCCTTTTCAGTATCAAGGTCCCGACTGGCTTCTCGTCGAATATAAAGGGAATCGTAAATATGAAAGACAAAAAATTCCAATACCTAAAGTCTCATGACTGCCACGTGCTTATGACGCAATTGCTTCCGGTTGCATTGAGGGGAATTCTACCGGAAAATGTTCGCCTGGCAATTGTGAAGGTATGTGCATTCCTCAATGCAATTTCTCAGAAGGTAATCGATCGAGAAAGTCTATCAGGGTTACAGATTGATGTGGTCCAATGTCTGGTCAGCTTTGAGTTGTTGTTCCCGCCATCCTTCTTCAATATAATGACACACCTCCTAGTTCACCTAGTCGAAGAGATTAGAATTCTCGGTCCTGTATTTCTACACAATATGTTCCCCTTCGAGAGGTTCATGGGAGTCTTAAAGAAATATGTTCGTAACCGTGCTAGGCCAGAAGGAAGCATCTCCAAGGGCTATGGAACAGAGGAGGTCATTGAGTTTTGTGTGGACTTTCTTCCTGACCTTAAGCCGATTGGTGTTCCTGAATCTCGGTATGAGGGTAGGCTGACAGGAAAAGGCACACTAGGAAGGAAAGCAAAAATATGTATGGACGGGCATTCTTTCTCTCAAGCACACTACACAGTTCTACACAATTCCACCGTGGTGGCTCCGTATATCGTGAGACACAAGAATATTCTACGCTCCGAAAACCCGGGGAAGACTGACTCTTGGATTAAAGGGGAACACGAGAAGACTTTCGGCAGTTGGTTGCAGACACATCTCATGAATGTTGACACCGTTGGAGATCAGCTGTACTGTTTGGCCAGGCCACCATCTTCTACTATATGTACTTTCCAAGGGTACGAGATAAATGGGAATACATTTTACACGGTTGCCCAAGATAAAAAGAGCACCAACCAAAACAGTGGTGTCCGCTTTGATGCAACAGACGAGAATGGGCACTGTTTGGAAACATATTACGGGTACATAGAGGAGATATGGGAACTTGACTATGGACCTACTTTTAAGATCCCTTTGTTTCGGTGCAAATGGGTGAAGCTGACAGGAGGCGGGGTAGTTGTAGACCAAAAGTACGGCATGACAACAGTGGATCTCAACAATCTTGCGTACATGGATGAACCATTCGTCCTAGCCAACGATGTCGCTCAGGTTTTCTATGTGAAGGACATGTCTACAAAAACGAGAAAAAGAAATCAGCAAAAGAAGACATCGTCCGATGAGCCAAAGCGCCACATAGTTCTTTCAGGGAAAAGAAACATCATGGGAGTAGATGACAAGACAGACATGTCAGTAGATTATAATAAGTTTCATGAAATTCCGCCCTTCAAAGTGAAAACTGACCCAAGCATCCTACTGAACGATGAAGATTCTCCATGGCTACGACCCAGGAGAAAACAGAAATAATAGATAGGATTGTTGGTGCTATAATGTAATAATGTATTAAACCTTTTATGTAATGCATGATGAAGATTCTCCATGGCTACGATAGACACGGTTACATAGATGGCCGGATGTGAATAATGGTATGGATCGATCAATTTCAAACACTTTTCATGTTTATAGTTTTATCAGATTCTAAAATATACAAAAAGAATATTAATTAATATAGTTTTAATTGAAAATGGCAAACTAGTTAATAGTTTGGATAGTTAAAATAATTAATTTTGAAAATATAAAGTATTTTTGAATTAGTTATTCAATTTCAAACACTATTCATATTCATAGTTTTATCAGATTCTAAAATATATAAAAAGAATATTAATTAATATAGTTTTAATTGAAAATGGCAAACTAGTTAATAGTTTGGATAGTTAAAATAATTAATTTTGAAAATATAAAGTATTTTTGAATTAGTTATTCAATTTCAAACACTTTTCATATTCATAGTTTTATCAGATTCTAAAATATATAAAAAGAATATTAATTAATATAGTTTTAATTGAAAATGGCAAACTAGTTAATAGTTTGGATAGTTAAAATAATTAATTTTGAAAATATAAAGTATTTTTGAATTAGTTATTCAATTTCAAACACTTTTCATATTCATAGTTTTATCAGATTCTAAAATATATAAAAAGAATATTAATTAATATAGTTTTAATTGAAAATGGCAAACTAGTTAATAGTTTGGATAGTTAAAATAATTAATTTTGAAAATATAAAGTATTTTTGAATTAGTTATTCAATTTCAAACACTTTTCATATTCATAGTTTTATCAGATTCTAAAATATACATTAGTTATTCAATTCAAAATTAAAAATTGATATTTGAAAATGAAAACCTGAAAAACTTTTGCTTTGGCGCACATTTATTGCGCCTTTAGTCCCGGCTGGAGCCACCAGCCAGGACTAAAGGGGGCGCTACGGCGCCAACCGCCCAGAACCCTTTAGTCCCGGCGCGTGATAAAGTATTTTTGAATTAGTTATTCAATTTCAAACACTTTTCATATTCATAGTTTTATCAGATTCTAAAATATATAAAAAGAATATTAATTAATATAGTTTTAATTGAAAATGGCAAACTAGTTAATAGTTTGGATAGTTAAAATAATTAATTTTGAAAATATAAAGTATTTTTGAATTAGTTATTCAATTTCAAACACTTTTCATATTCATAGTTTTATCAGATTCTAAAATATATAAAAAGAATATTAATTAATATAGTTTTAATTGAAAATGGCAAACTAGTTAATAGTTTGGATAGTTAAAATAATTAATTTTGAAAATATAAAGTATTTTTGAATTAGTTATTCAATTTCAAACACTTTTCATATTCATAGTTTTATCAGATTCTAAAATATATAAAAAGAATATTAATTAATATAGTTTTAATTGAAAATGGCAAACTAGTTAATAGTTTGGATAGTTAAAATAATTAATTTTGAAAATATAAAGTATTTTTGAATTACTTATTCAATTTCAAACACTTTTCATATTCATAGTTTTATCAGATTCTAAAATATACATTAGTTATTCAATTCAAAATTAAAAATTGATATTTGAAAATGAAAACCTGAAAAACTTTTGCTTTGGCGCGCATTTATTGCGCCTTTAGTCCCGGCTGGAGCCACCAGCCGGGACTAAAGGGGGCGCTACGGCGCCAACCGCCCAGAACCCTTTAGTCCCGGCTGGGGGTTCGAACCGGGACTAAAGGCCCCCCTTTAGTCCCGGTTCGAACCCCCAGCCGGGACTAAAGGGGGGGGTATATAAGCCGCCCCGCCCCTCCTCTTCTTCCTCCCCGAGCACTTAGCCATTCCAGAGATCATCGACGACGCGCGTAGGAGTACCCCGCCGGGAACGTTGCGGCCGCTTGAAAACTCGCCGGCGCCCGCCGCCCGCCGCGCCGCCCTCCCGCCACGCCGCCCCGCCCAAGCCGACGCCCGCCGCGCCGCGCGCCACGAGCCCCGCCGCGGCACCCTCCCGCCACGGCCGCCGTCCCGCCGTGCCGCCGTCCCGCCACGGCCGCCGTCCCGCCGCGCCGCCGTCCCGCAGCGCCGCCCTCCCGCCGCGCCGTCCCCGACGCCCTAGCCGACGCCTCTCTCTCACGGTGAGAGACCGCCGGCCGGCCGCCCGCCCGCCGTGGCCCCTTTTTTTTTAGGTTAAAATTTTATGTTAGGGTTAGAAAATTAATTATGTTAGGGTTAGAATAGAAATAGAATTTTTATGTTAGGGTTAGAATATAGAAATAGAAATTTTATGTTAGGGTTAGAATAGAAATAGAAAATTAATTATGTTAGGGTTAGAATAGAAATAGAAATTTTATGTTAGGGTTAGAATAGAAATAGAAAATTAATTATGTTAGGTTAGAATAGAATAGAAATAGAAAATTGTTAGAATAGAATAAAAATAGAAATTGTTAGATAGAATAGAAAATTGTTTGATAGAATAGAAAATTGGTAGAATAGAATAAAAATAGAAATTGTTAGATAGAATAGAAAATTGTTAGATAGAATAGAAAATTGCAAATAGAAATAAGTTAGAAAAAATAGAATTACTTTGCAAATAGAAATAGAATTAAATAGAAATAGAATTACTTTGCAAATAGAAATAGAATTACTTTGCAAATAGAAATAGAATTACTTTGCAAATAGAAATAGAATTACTTTGCAATTAGAAATATAATTGTTTTGCAAATAGAAATAGAATTACTTTGCAAATAGAACTAGAATTACTTTGCAAATAGAAATAGAATTACTTTGCAAATAGAAATAGAATTACTTTGCAATTAGAAATATAATTGTTTTGCAAATAGAAATAGAATTACTTTGCAAATAGAACTAGAATTACTTTGCAAATAGAAATAGAATTACTTTGCAAATAGAAATAGAATTACTTTGCAATTAGAAATATAATTGTTTTGCAAATAGAAATAGAATTACTTTGCAATTAGAAATATAATTGTTTTGCAAATAGAAATAGAATTACTTTGCAAATAGAACTAGAATTACTTTGCAAATAGAAATAGAATTACTTTGCAAATAGAAATAGAATTACTTTGCAATTAGAAATATAATTGTTTTGCAAATAGAAATAGAATTACTTTGCAAATAGAACTAGAATTACTTTGCAAATAGAAATAGAATTACTTTGCAAATAGAAATAGAATTATTTTGCAAATAGAAATAGAATTTATTAGTTAATCAAATGTCGGTATTTTGCAGAAACTATGGATCCACATAGCAGGAACCTCGAAGAGGAAGAACTTCTCGAAGATATAATCAAAGACGCCCCCGACGTTGAACCAGCTGAATCTCCGTCGTCATATCTAAACCCCTCCGGAGATGGAATGGAGGTCGACCGACACGAAGATGAAGCCGACGGGGCAGGAGATAGCTCCAATGACGGAGAAGGTGATAGCTCCACTGATGGAGAAGCCGGTGGAGAAGCCGGTGGAGAAGCCGGTGGAGAAATAATAAAGTCCGGCGAGGTATTCATATGAAGTTCGGCAATCACTTGTAATATGTGAAAAATATTGGAGATAGCTCTATATTGTATACATATACATTCATTTGACGAATGTTTCTCCCTCTTAGGCCTCCACATCGAGCAAAGCTACGAAACGAGGCCCGACTAAAAAGTTGGACGCACGGACGCATTACACCTTTGAGGTGATATTGCCTACGGGCGAACCAAAGCTTCCTAAGAATGCTGCTGACACATTCAAGAAGCAATGCGGAGTTCTCGTTAGGGATCACGTCCCGATCAGCGTTCGGGAGTGGAACAAGCGCAAAGGGGCAGCCGATAGTGACTATGTCGCCGAAAGGTACAAAGATAATCTTTGGAATAATATCATGTCACATTTCAACCTGCCAGAATGTGAGAATGAAGACGCCGCAAAAAAACTGAGGGCCAAAGTCAAGCAGTGGACTCTAAAGAAGATGGCCGAACTGTTCCGTAGCTGGAAGAAGAAGCTATGGAAAGACTATCTGAAGACAAAGAAAGTGCCAGTATTCGAGGGGTATCTAGCCAAGCAGGCGAATCACTGGAAGGCATTTCAGGAGTACAAGCAGTCAGAAGATGCCAAGGCATTATCAGAAAAGAACATGAAAAATGCCGATAAGAAAAAATATCACCACACGCTGGGGCTAGGGGGCTATGAGACTGCCATCCCAAAGTGGGATAAGAAAGAGCAAGATCTGCTAGCTAAAGGCATCGTACCTGAACCCATCCGTGATGAGTGGGAATTGAGAGCAAGGAATTGGTTCCTTGCGCATGGTGGTTCATACGACGAAGAAACAGGGGGCCTCATCTGCAGTGACGGTCTTAGGATACCCAGGGAGAATTGGAAAAAGATAGTGAAAGAAATTAAAGAGGGAAAAAGACAGTTCACTGCAGATAGAGAGAAAGATTTGCTCACACTGGTCCTCGGCAATGACGAACATGGAGGACGAACGCGAGGCTTCGGTCCTTCTTACCCGTGGTGGCTTGGGTTTGCCAGAGACCAAGACACTTACAGAAGCCGAGCGAGAGCAAAGAAGCGACATCAGGATGAGGAGAATGACAAGTTCAACCAGTTGCTTGCCAGGCTTAACGAGCAACAGAAGCAGATTGACGAGCTTAGAGGAGTAGCGCGCCAGGAAGATCCTGCACTCGATATTACCGGCGCCCCTTCTAAGCGGAAAAGCAGCGTGGCTGAATCTGAGGCCCCGCCCGACGATGCACGAAGAATGATAGAGGGCGGTCCCGGCTACCCCGTGGATGGAATCAAGGAGTCAACATCATGTGAACTCCATCAGAAATTCAAGAACATATCCATGAAGGTGGCCGTCGGACAAGCTTTACCTTCTGGCCCTGATGCACGCTGGCATGGCCGTGAGATTCCAGCTGGCTTTGCTAAAGTCGGGGTGGATGAAATCATGGCGGGGTTTCATGATATGGAGCTCGACATGGCTGGACCCGAAGATGAGAGGACACTCGGAGAAGTACTGGGTGGAGTCATCCTATGGGACAAGAACTACATCAAGCTTCCAGGCTCGGCCCCAAGGACAACACCGCCTCCGAGTCGTCGCAGGTCACCTACACCTCCATCACCTCCAAGCCCTCCACATGACGACGGCCACCACAACACGAGTCCATCTCGATCACCGCCGCCGGACTTGGGTCGGCCGTCTCCGCCGCCCCCAGCTAAGGATACTAAGCGGAAGCGTGCCAGCAAGAACGCTCCGTCGATGAGTTCTAAGCGACGGAGCTCCCCAAAGTGCAAACTGTCGCCCCTCCCAAAGATACCTCATGCTAATCTTCCTATCAGACCTTATGATCGTACCGACGAGGAAAACGCCAGGATAGCAAAGGAACATTATGATGCGCAGATGAAAAAGAAGGAACCCGAGCCCCGCCCGGAATACACCGAGAAGCAAATAGCATATGCAAAATACTTCATGGCCCTTCCATCACAGTATGACTTACACCATAAGCCTGACGACTATACACGCACATTGCAGAAGGAAGGGCAAAAGAGCAAGTCACGTGCAAGTGCAAGTGGGAGCAAATCAAGTTCAACTACAAGCAAAAAAAGATCAGACGTTCCTCAGCTTGGACAACAGGCCAAACAGTCGATCCCACCCCTCAGGGTGTTACCCGAGAATGTTCCCTCTCTGGTGCAGGGGCAAGATTTGGAATTAGCAAAGAAGTGGGCGGCTGAATGGGGTATCCCGGTTGAAGACGTTCTGGCTTCCCAAGACGACAGGTTACCCAAGGCTGTGGTAGCCCCTAAGCCACAGTTTGTCATGGGAGCGCCTTTGGTCAGCAAAGATAAGTTGGATGATCTCCCAACAAATATGCGTTACTTGCATACATGGTACTTAAGTGTATCAAAGAATGGGAGAACGATGATCGTGGCGCGTGTCCCACGGGAGTACTACGGCCGCCCCGAAGACATCCATATCGACTTTGATGAACTCTTCCAGATGTACAATGCCGACGCCCTCGACAAATCGCTTATGAGTTGCTATTGTCTGTAAGTTTTTTAATTCGTTGTCTACATATAACTTGTTCAGTTATTTCAATTCATTGTCTACATATAACTTGTTCCGTTCTGACTTGTACTCTATTATGCAGAATGAAGATTCTGGAATGTAAAAGTAGGAACATCCTAAATATTGGGTTTATTGACCCAGATAAAATACATATAAAGACGCTAACTGATAACCCCAAGGAGACAGAGGAAAACCTTCTAAGGTTTCTAACAGATCAAAATTTCTGTGACCACATACTGTTTCCATACAACTTCAGGTACGGGTCTTACTCTGTTGTGTCCATTCACTTATAAGTGTAATTGATAAGTTACTGACACACATATATATATATATACATGTGCAGCTACCACTGGATTCTGTTGGACATTCAAATTGATAAGGGAAGAGTTGATGCCTTCGACCCATTATCGAGACCCTTGGAACAGTTCCAAAGCCTGCAGGACATGCTCCAAGGGTAATTTCAATCATTCTTGCGCTCTATCGGTCTCTTTCGATGATTTTCTGATATATCAATTAATGAAAAACTTAGCAAATCATTTTTCTTGTCTGGCAGGGTTTGGAAGCGGTTCAAGTGCGTGACTCCCGGTATCCGGCATGAGAAGCTGACCTTTAGAGCGGCTCAGGTAAGTAGTAGTATGATATACTTCTATTTTCAATACATTTGTAATGCTAGATTATTATTTTGATTATATATATTCTATTCTCGTAAAGTGCGACCAGCAGCCACGGGGGACGCATCTATGTGGATACTATGTTTGCGAGACCATTCGCACGTTTACCTCTGAGCACAAGGATTACAGATACGATGTAAGCAATAAACATTCACACCTCTATTTTTACTTGTCATTCTTTGTTATCATGATTGATATTCATATTCATCTCCTCTTCTTATATAGTACACGGCCATGCGGGAGAAGTACCTACCAGAGCAACGCGCGATTGCTGTTGCAGAGGAGCTGACGACCTTTCTGAGAATAGAAGCTATAGACGACAAAGGACGATTTAGTGTAGCTAGGGGCCATTACTGATGTTGGTCCATGTAATCGAATAGACGGGCTCTAGTCCCGATAATTCTGATCTCCATATAATTGTATATATATGCTCGCTTGTAAGATAAGTTAATCTTATATATATGCATAAACTAATTCCCGAACACGCACCAAACGAGGCATCACGTTAATCCCCCGAACACCTAAAACCCTAAAACCCCTAAACCCTAAAAACCCTAAAGTAAAAAAGCAAAATCTGTAGATGCCTTTAGTCCCGGTCTGTGTTACAAACCGGGACTAAAGGTCCTGGCCCTGGATCCCTCGGAGACGCCCACGTGGACGGCCTCCAGTCTCGGCTGGTAACCAGGCCGGGACTAAAGGGTTAGCCTTTAGTCCCGCGGCTGGGGTCCCGGTTGGCAAACCGGGACTAAAGGCCATTACGGGCCGGGACCGAAGGTGCTGTCCCCACTAGTGATACCACAAAGCCACAAAGTCAGGCTGCGTTGATTTTTCAACCTTAAACATTGCGAAAGGCTCCTACAGATATTTTAAAATGAAGAACTGAGTTTGCATAATTACTCCCTCCGCTTTCGGAAATAAGTGTCGGTGATTTAGTATAAATTTTGTACTAAATTAGTATAAAATCATCAACACTTATTTCCGATCGGAGGGAGTAATTTACAAAGGCATACTCTCTTACGGCCACACATATCTCTAAAAAGATCTCAGCTCCCTAATGTTGAACTCTTTTGGCTGATTGGGATGTCGCTTTCGTGGAGCCTACCTACAAGCGAGTCAACGAGGCTGGTTAGTCGATCAGTCTCCCTTCACACCTATAGGTAAAAATTATATGAATATTAGTAAAGCCTACCATGGGATGTCATATTGAGAACACAAGTATAATTAAAAATATATATAAATATTAGTAATATCTACCACCGGATGTCATATCGAGAAAATTATTTTTAAAAATAGTTGCTATCCGCCGCTTGATATGTTTGGGCAATAGCCCCTATTTTCACATTTATTCATGTTATGTATAAAGTCTGATATATGCATAATCTCCTTGGATGTGTATAGCTCTTTTGTTTGATTGAGATATCGCTTTCGTGGAGCCTACTTGCAAGCGAGTCAACGATTGGTTGGTTAATTGATCACTCTTCCTTCACACCTATAGGTAAAAATTATATGAATATTAGTGAAGTCTACCATGTGATGTCATATCAAGAACACAAGTATAGTTAAAAAAATACGAATATTAGTATTGCCACCGGATGTCATATCGAGAACTTTATTTTGAAAAATAGATGTTATTAGCCGCTTGACATGTTTGAGCAATAGCCCCTACTTTGGCATTCATTTATGTTATGTACAAAGTGTGATATATACATAATCTACTTGGATGTGTATTATAAATGGTTATCTAGATATTATTTTATCGTCAAGCTAAAAGTTTTATTTACTCGTGCATCTGTATTATTCGTCAGGGTGTACCGTTGGACCAACCTGCGAGAAGTGGGATGCGTGGGTGGTTGACAAGTGGGCCAATGCAAACATAGGACAGGGTAAGGGTTGCGTTGACATGTGTCCACATGTATGATTTCCAACCCAAATTTGGTCGGAAAAAGGGTAGTATGTGCCCAATAACGAACAACGGTCCATCTAGTCTCCCGGTTGGGTGGAGGCGTTTGTCCGCGCGGATTAAAATAGACAACCGCATTCTATTTGGAACCTGTCGTTGAACATCTAACTAGTAGGAAAAGGGCTAGCAGTGGCGCACCATTCTGGTGTAGCCGTGGCGCAACCCCCTGCACCATGCATTTTACACCACTACTATTCAATAGTCGTGGCGCAACCAGTCGGTGCGCCACGGCTAACTTAGGTAGGCGTAGCGCACCACGTCAGTGCGCCATGGCTACTTTCCATTTGCGGCGCAGGGCGCTTCGGTGCGCCACGCCTATGATGCGCCACACCTACTATTTTGGTGCGCCACGCCTTCTATTTTCTATGTATTTAAATTTTATTCAAAACCTGCGTATTTATATAGGTTTTTATACAGATATAAGCAGTAATATAGTATTATCAGCAATGCAGTTCACACAATAGTATCATAGGGGCATAAGATAGATCAAATATATTTTATATCACATAAATAATTCCGATAGATCAAATATGACAAGTTATATTACACAAGTTCATGAAATGCATGTAACATGAGACCACACATCACATGCACATACATATTATTGAACCTACACAAGTTCATCAAATACATCTCTTGGACTAAGCTCCTCCGCAGAACTAGGGAGAGAGATCTGCCACAACGACGGCTTGGCCCTCACCACCATCTTGACTAAGCTACTCAGAACTCACGTCGTCACCGGGCTCCGGGGATCAAAGATGATGGCATTGTCTCCTTCTTTGAGCCAAAGAACCAAATTTTGGCGGGGTGCCATTTCATACCGCTCGGCAAACGCTCTCCAAGCAGGACCACTAAAGTAGGTTCGGTTTATCTTATTTGTCACAAGAACCGTGAACTGGCCTTGTGGAACTATCCCTGCACTAGGTTAACCTCAAAAGATCCAAGTTGTGTAGTATTTCTGTGCACATGCTCGCATATGTCGCGCCCTGGGCGGCAAGGGAAGGGCTACATAAAATTGTAAATAAACAAATATTAGCTATATGTTTGAGCGGCATGCAAATATATATGCCAATGAACATGTGTACAATAAAAACATACCACTATAGTCTCGAGGTCGTAGGGGAGAGTTATGACAATCCTCTTCTGTCAACATCCAACATGGCCATGATACGTCTCAAACGTATCTATAATTTTTTATGCTCCATGCTTGTTTTTACACCATTTGCCTTGTGTTTCGTTACACTTCGTGGCGTTTTTATGCGATTTCCGGAACTAACCTATTGACAAGATGCCACAGTGTCAGTTCCCTGTTTTCTGCTGTTTTTGTGTTTTAGAAAAGCTACACAGGAAATATTCTTAGAATTAGACGAAACAAGTTCCAGAAGTCTTATTTTTCCCGGAAGAGGACCGAAGACCGAACGAGATCTAGAGGGGGGCCAGGGACCAGCCTCACCATGAGGGGGCGCGGCCCAGCCCCTGGCCGCGCCCCCCTATGGTGAGACCACCCTGGTCGCCTCCTAACGACGCCCCTTCGCCTATAAGTAGCCTCCTGGCGGAAAACCCTAAAACAATCGGCGTTTTTCCCAGAACAATCCTGCAGCTCCGCCGCCGCCGCCGACAAATTTCGGGGGACAGAAGTCTCTATTCCGGCACCCTGCCGGGACGGGGAAGTGCCCCTGGAGCCATCTCCATCGGTCTCCATCGCCGTCTCCGCCATCTCCATCGACCTCACCGCCATCTCCATCAACCTTGTTGTCTCCTATGATGAGGAGGGAGTAGTTCTCCCCCGAGGCTAAGGGCTCTACCGGTAGCTATGTGGTTCACCTCTCTCTCCCATGATGTGATCTTTATGTGATCGTGAGCTTTGTATCTAGTTGAATTGGTAGATTTTATTATTCAGATATTATGCTACTCCCGTGCTTTATATTTGTAAACTCCGGAGATACCTTGTATCATGGTGTGAAGGTGACTAGTGTGCGCATCATGTGTATCTTTTTGGTTAATGTCTCTATGAATTGTTGGTGTTTGTTGGAACCATCTAGTGCGTTCACGGTGATACTGTGGGACAATCTAGTTTGGGTACATACGGACTTTGAGGAGTGCTTCGTAGCCCTACGCATGATTAGTGTTCATTTTCCATTGGAGAATTGTTTTGAGTTGCATATTGATGATAGTATCTATTGGTTCAATTATGTTATATTTGTTGAGAGTGTGTCCACTAGTGAAAGTATGATCCCTATGCCTTATTTCCAAGCTTTGCACACCGTTTCCTTTCAGTTTTGTTACATGTTTGCTCGCAGTGATACTTATTTCAGATTACATTTACTACTCATAATCATCACTACTACTTGTATTTCACTATCTCTTCGCCGAACTAGTGCACCTATACATCTGACAAGTGTATTGGGTGTGTTGGGGACACACGAGACTTTCTGTATCGTAATTGCAGGGTTGCTTGAGAGGGATAGCTTTGACCTCCTCCTCCCTGAGTTCGATAAACCTTGGGTGATCGACTTAAGGGAAACTTGCCGCTGCTCTACAAACCGCTGCACTTGGAGGCCCAACACTGTCTACAAGAACAGACACGTGCGTAGACATCAAACTCTTTTCTGGCGTCGTTGCCGGGGAGGTAAGGTAAAAGGTACTCACATCTTCTGGTTACTAAGTCTTTTAGTTGCTGGTGAGTGCTCGAAGTTATTTTCTTTAGATTCTGCAATTATATCTTTTTGTTTCTTGTTTTTATTTTCACTAGTTAGGCTTAATGGAAAATAAAGAGTTCTGTAGTCTTTTTCCTGAGTTTAGATTTGAAGAGAAAATTGAAAAACCTTTGGAGCTTTATTCGCATGCTAATAGTGTTATTAGTATGAATGCTTTGAATACCGTTGTTGCTAATGCTATAGAAAAGTCCAAGCTTGGGGAAGCTGGTTTTGTTAAGCATGATATTTTTAGTTCCCCAGCTTTAGTGAAGAAAGTTTGCTCTGATGATATTTTATCTCCCCTATGTGATGTTCCTATGCCTGTTACCTATGTTAGTGATCATGATTGGGAAAAGCACTACTTTTGATATTGAAAATCGTTTTGGTCCCAATTCTAAGGTTAATAATTGTTGCACCATTAGTACTATCCATGTTCCTTCTTATGATGATATGTTTGATGAATATGTTTTGCGACATAGCTGTTCTCTAGCTTGTGATGATACTAAGCCTCTAGTTTATGATGGTTATGATGATGGGTATAATATTTTCAGTTCACCTACTTTTGAGGAGAAAATTAGTTATGATTACAATATGCCTCCTGTTTTTGATGATTATGGTGATGAGAATAATTATTCTGTTGAATCTGCTCCTACTACTATTGTCCATGTGGGGAGTATTAATTCTTTTATGCATGTGGCTCATGATAGGGATGCTTTATGTGATAGTTATATTATTAATTCTATTCATGATGCTACTGAAAGTTACTATGAGAGAGGGAAACATGGTTTGATGGACCTCAACAATATTGGGTTTCCCCTCTTTTTGTTGGAATTCTTGAAGTTGAACTTGTTTTGCCTTCCTATGCTTTTTGCTTTGCGCTTTCATGACTTGTCTCTTTACAAGACTATTTTCCATAGGAAGTGGTTTAGATTTAAATGTGTTTCATATTTGCTTTTTAATGCTCTCTCTTGCTTCAAGTTCCTTTATGGCACCTTTGCCTTAAGTTCTTTTCGGGCGCCTACGTGAGCATTTTCTGAAATTACTGCGCCTAGCTCAAAGGCGTTAAAGAAAAGCACTCTCGGGAGATAACCCATTATTTTATTTTCAGTACTTTTTATTTTATTTGATTCTTGGAAGTTATTACTACTGTAATAACCCCTCCTTATCATTTTTATTTCATTTTTGTGCCAAAGAGAACCTCTAATTTGAGGGAGGAAAGATTTGGGGAAATTGCTGTCCTGAAACAGATTTTGGTGCTGCACCGTAAAAATTTGTGAAAATTCTCAGAATATATTTTTGACCTGCGATTTCTTGTGCATATGCCCCAGGTTATATCCAAACTTTAATTAGTTTTGCACTTTTCGATTTGAGCAACAGAAAACCCTCTAAAAATTCGACCTTTTTTATCAGCTGTTCTATTTTGACAGATTTCTGCCAATATTTGTGTTTGTCGCTCGATCGCTTTCTTTTTTAGTTATTTTGATCACGGAACTTTTTGGGGAAGTCGCTACAGTAGTATATGCTTTATATGTGGTGGTTTTGAGTTGAAACCTGAAGCAAAAAAGGGTTGATTTAATATTATGCTTACACTAATGTTGCTAATAGAGTTGTGTTGAGTTTTGTATGAAGGAAGTTTTCAAATGTAGGGATTGGAGAATGATGAGATGAGTTGAAGAATGGACCAAAGCTCAAGCTTGGGGATGCCCATGCACCCCAAGAAATATCCAAGAGGTACAAGCGTCAAAGCTTGGGGATGCCCCCGAGGCACCCCTTCTTCATCGGCAAAAATCAGGTCACCTTTCAAAACACTATATTTTTATTGCTTCATGCACTATGCATTTTTCTTGGAGCGTCAGTTGTTTTCGCTTTCAGTTTTTTTTGTTTGCTGCAATAAATGGTTGGATCACATCATGTTCTTTTTGGAGGAGATGAACTCCGTTTTTCATTGCCAAGAACACTCTAGTTTTCACTCTTATCGTTCAATGAGTGTTCTCTTTTTCTGCTACTGCGTTTAGCTTTTGTTTTTCACCTTGATTTTTGTTCAGATCTTGTTATACCTTTGCATCAAGGTGTATTTGGACCTCTGGTCTATGTTGGTTTTCCTCAAAAGAGTTGTTTCAAAAAGGTTCAAATGGTGTTGGAAAAGAGAAAAAGTTTAATGCAAAAAAGTGGTATAAAAGGAGCTTGTTTAGACTGCGGCTTAGGCTTTTACATGTCATGCTTGATGTCATTTTGATAGTATGCTTAGTGGCTTTGTTGTAGCATGACTTGTTTCAAATGACTGAGATTGCTTAATGAGCCTTTGAAAAAAATCATGCGTTGTTTTTATTATATGGAAGCATTTATTTGGTTTTCTCCTTTGATGCTTTATTTGGGTTGACTTGGCACATGCTTACACATGTTGACTACAAAATAAGTCACCTATAGCCTCAATGATCATTTGGTTTTTGACTTGTGATACCACTTTATGCTTCTTTCAATGATGTTTTGTCGCTATGCATGATTATGGCCGTTATTGCTCTCTTAGTTGGTCGCTCCCAGTCTTTTGCTAGCCCTCATTTTGTACTGAGTATGAGCTCTACTCGTGCATCCAACTCCTAAAAACCAAGTTTGCGATTGTGTCCACTATAAATTCCTATGCATGGTATTTGCAAGCCATTCCAAGTAAATTTTCATGTGCTACGTTTCAAAAAACCTTCAAAATACTTCTCGTTTTGTGACACTGTTTTCAGCTCATGGGGACGTAGTGGTCGGATTTGCTATCTTCCATATTGCTTTATTCCAAAAAGAAAAAAAAAGAAAAAAGGCACTCCTCCATGGTATGTGAATGTTGGTGGGCACCCGATAGAATCGGTTAGCCATGGTTTGTGAAAGGAAAAAATGTGGGGAGGAGTGCCAAGCTTTATAAAAGAGCACAAAGTGCCAATCTCTCTCAAAAACTTGCTTCATTTTTGTATGGAAGATAGTAAGAACTCCATTGCCAGTCGTTGACAAAAGCAACCACCTCTTAAAATCCAGTTTTTATCTATCTGTTTTACAAATGAAAAGCTCTAGCACATGTTTAATCCCTGCTTCCCTCTGCAAAGGGTCTTTCTTTTACTTTTATGTTGAGACTCCATCTTCTATCTTTATGCACCATCTAAGAGAGCATAGTTGTCATTCTGAGTATAATGTGCATAGTCCCAAAGTTTATTATTGATTGATTCATGATTATGGTTTTGCTTGTTCTTAAATTACTTGTATCTAGTCACCCTCTTAAACTTGAAGGTGTCCTATGCATTTATGTTTTGCTATTCTATGAGGGACAAGCTGAAAACCATTTGCTATGTTTTCCATATGGTTGAAACACACACATGACTTTCATTGTTTCATTTTCATGATCTTTCCTTTGTGTTTCTTTTCATGCTATAACATGGTTGCTAAGTTTCTATTATCAAGATTATGTCTTTCATGCCCATGTTTTAAGTTCTTTGATCTCGGTACTCAATGCTCTACCTTGTTGATCAAATTGTGATGGTGCATGTCACCTCAAAAATTATTATTTTGTTATCACTTACCTACTCGAGGACGAGCAGGAGTTAAGCTTGGGGATACTGATATGTCTCAAACGTATCTATAATTTTTGATGCTCCATGCTTGTTTTTACACCATTTGCCTTGTGTTTTGTTACACTTTGTGGCATTTTTATGCGATTTCCAGAACTAACCTATTGACAAGATGCCACAGTGCCAGTTCCCTGTTTTCTGCTATTTTTGTGTTTCAGAAAAGCTACACAGGAAATATTCTCGGAATTGGACGAAACAAGTTCCAGAAGTCTTATTTTTCCCGGAAGAGGACCGAAGACCGAACGACAACCAGAGGGGGGGCAGGGACCAGCCTCACCATGAGGGGGCGTGGCCCAGCCCCTGGCCGAGCCCCCTGTGGTGAGACCACCCTGGTCGCCTCCTGACGATGCCCATTCGCCTATATGTAGCCTCCCGACGGAAAACCCTAAAACAATCGGCGTTTTTCCCAAAACAGTCCTGCAGCTCCGCCGCCGCCACCGCCGACAAATTTCGGGGGACAGAAGTCTCTGTTCCGGCACCTTGCCAAGATAGGGAAGTGCCCCCGGAGCCATCTCCATCGGTCTCCATCGCCGTCTCTGCCGTCTCCATCGACCTCACCGCTATCTCCATCAACCTTGCTGTCTCCTATGATGAGGAGGGAGTAGTTCTCCCCCAGGGCTGAGGGCTCTACCAGTAGCTATGTGGTTCACCTCTCTCTCCCATGATGTGATCTTTATGTGATCGTGAGCTTTGTATCTAGTTGAATTGGTAGATGTTATTATTCAGATATTATGCTACTCCCGTGCTTTATATTTGTAAACTTCGGAGATACCTTGTACCATGGTGTGAAGGTGACTAGTGTGCGCATCATGTGTATCTTTTTGGTTAATGTCTCTATGAATTGTTGGTGTTTGTTGGAACCATCTAGTGCGTTCACGGTGATAGTGTGGGACAATCTAGTTTGGGTACATACGGACTTTGATTAGTGTTCATTTTCCATTGGAGAATTGTTTTGAGTTGCATATTGATGATAGTATCTATTGGTTCAATTATGTTATATTTGTTGAGAGTGTGTCCACTAGTGAAAGTATGATCCCTAGGCCTTATTTCCAAGCTTTGCACACCATTTCCTTTCGGTTTTGTTACATGTTTGCTCACATCGATATTTATTTCAGATTACATTTACTACTCATAATCATCACTACTACTTGTATTTCACTATCTCTTCGCCGAACTAGTGCACCTATACATCTGATAAGTGTATTGGGTGTGTTGGGGACACAAGAGACTTTCTGTATCGTAATTGCAGGGTTGCTTGAGAGGGATAGCTTTGACCTGCTCCTCCCTGAGTTCGATAAACCTTGGGTGATCCACTTAAGGGAAACTTGCTGCTGCTCTACAAAGTTCTGCACTTGGAGGCCCAACACTGTCTACAAGAACAGACGCGTGTGTAGACATCAGGCCACAATGATCACAAACGTCCATCTAACATAACAAAAGATGATTGGAATTTAATTAGTTGCAAATAAACTTATACCATTAGGGCATCATACTAATCATAGTGGGCACACATAAATCCACAATTTCAATCATCAGCCATTGCAATACACTTGTAAAGTAAAGTGTGCCTTCCGGTTCGTGAGAGCTTTACTGACCAATTTTCGCATAACACTGATAAGAGTTTAATTTGAATAGAAAATAAAAGCAAGTCAAATTTACTTGGAATAGCAAATTGCTACTAGGTATGTATGGTGGACACTTTGGCAAACTTGGTTTTTAGGAGTTGGATGCACGAGTAGAGCTCATACTCAGTACAAGGCGAGGGCTAGCAAAAGACTGGGAGCGACCAACTAAGAGAGCAATAATGGCCATAATCATGCAAAGCGACAAAGCGACATTAAAAGAAGCATAAGATGGCATCAAAAGTCAAAAACTAAATGATCATAGAGGCAATGGCGACTTTGTATAAGTCTAACATGTGTGAGCATGCGCTAAGTCAACCCAAATAAAGCATCAAGGAGAAAACCAAAATAATGCTTCCAAATAATTAAAACAACGCATGATTTTTTCAAAGGCTCATTAAGCAATCTCAGTCATTTGAGATAAGTCATGCTACAGCAAAACCACTAAGCATACTATCAAAAAGACATCAAGCACGACATGCAAAAGCCTAGGCCGCAGTCTACACAAGCTCCTTCTTGTACCACTTTTTTGCATAAAGCTTTTTCTCTTTTCCAACACCATTCAAAAAATTTATAAACACCTCTTTTGATGAAAACCAATAAAGATCAGAGGCAAAAATACACCTTGATGAAAAGATATAACAAGATCTGAACACATATCAAGGCGAAAAATGCAAGCTAAACGCAGTAGCAGAAAAAGAGAACACTCGTTGAAACCATAAGAGTGAAAAACGGAGTGTTCTTGGCAAATGAAAAGTGAAGTATGCCTCCCTCCAAACCAGCATGATGTGATCCAACCATTTATTGCAGCAAGCAAAGCAAAAGAAAACTGAAAACAAAAGCAACTGACGCTCCAAGAAAAATGCATAGTGCATGAAGCAATAAAAATATAGTGTTTTGAAAGGTGACCTGATTTTTGCCGATGAAGAAGGGGGTGCCTCGGGGCATCCCCAAGCTTTGACGCTTGTACTTCTTGGATATTTCTTGGGGTGATGGATGGGCATCCCCAAGCTTGAGCTTTTGTCCATTCTTTATCTCATCTCATCATTCACCAATCCCTACACTTGAAAACTTCCTTCATACAAAACTAAACACAATTCTATTAGCAACATTAGTGTAAGCTGATGTCTACGCACTTCTATTCTTGTAGACACTTGTTGGGCCTCCAAGTGCAGAGGTTTGTAGAACAGCAGCAAGTTTCCCTCAAGTGGATCACCCAAGGTTTATCAAACTCAGGGAGGTTAGAGGTCAAAGCTATCCCTCTCAAGCAACCCTGCAATTACGATACAGAAAGTCTCTTGTGTCCCCAACACACCCAATACACTTGTCAGATGTATAGGTGCACTAGTTCGGCGAAGAGATAGTGAAATACAAGTGGTATAGATGATTATAAGTAACAAACGTGATGTGAAATAAATATCGCTGCAAGCAAACAAGTAACAAAATAGCAAGTAAACGGTGTGCAATGCTTGGAAACAAGGCCTAGGGATCATACTTTCACTAGTGGACACACTCCCAACAATATAACATGAATGAACAAGTAACTTCCCTTTGCTAAGGTACTCTGAATTACTCTCCTATTGAATAACACTAATCATTGTGTAGTGGCTACAAAAGCACCCCTTAAAGTTCATCAAGTACTTGACAAACACCACTCATAGAGATATCCAAATCAAATCACAATTCAAGATAGAAATCATTGCAACTTAAACCAAGTACTAACACGGTGCACACACTGTCAACATTACACCATGAAAGGAGGAATAGATCACTCAAACTCTCATAGCAATAATTATTCTCATAATCCACAAGAGATCACAATCATAGCCTAAACCAAGTACCACCATGATGCACGCACTGTCACCGTTACACCATAGCAGGAGGAATAGATTACTTTAATAACATCACTAGAGTACACAAAATATCTGAATAATAACATGTACTTGTTCAACATGATACAAAGCTCACGATCACATAAAGATCACATCATGGGAGAGAGAGGTGAACCACATAGCTACCGGTAGAGCCCTTAGCCCCGGGGATGAACTACTCCCTCCTCATCATAGGAGACAGCAAGGTTGATGGAGATGGCGGTGAGGTCGATGGAGACTGATGGAGATGGCTCCGGGGGCACTTCCCCGTCCCGGCAGGGTGCCGGAACAGAGACTTCTGTCCCCCGAAATTCGTCGATGGTGGCGGCGGAGCTGCAGAACTGCTTCTGGAAAATTGCCGAATCCCCTAGGGTTTTTCGTCCCGAGGCTTTATATAGGCAAAGGGGCACCGTCAGAGGAGGGGCCAGGTGCCCACATGCGGGCCCCGCGCGGCCAGGCCCCTGGCTGCGCCGGGCATGTGTCTGGGGCCCTGGTGGCCCCCCTCTGACACCTCTTCGGATGTCTGGAAGCTTCCGGGTAAAATAAGACTTCAGGAACTTGTTTCGTCCAATTCCGAGAATATTTCCTATGTATCACTTCTGAAACACAAAAACAACAGAAAATAGGAAACTGGCACTGTGGCACTTGTTAATAGGTTAGTTCCGAAAAATGCATAAAAGTGCCACTAAGTGTAACGAAACAATAGGCAAATGGTGTAAAAACAAGCATGGAGCATCAAAAATTATAGATACGTTTGAGACGTATCATAAGCATAGCATTGAATCAACCCTTTTCAGTTCATATTTCAACACAAAACCACCACATATATAGCATATACTACTTTAGCAACTTCCCCAAAAGTTCCATGATCAAAAGAACTCAAAAATAAAGCGATAAAGCGGCAAACACAAATATTGGAAGAAATCTGTCAAAACAGAACAGCTGACAAAGGTCGAATTTTTTAGGTGTTTTCTGTTGCTCAAATCAAATAGTGTTCAACTAATGCAAGTTTGGATATAACCTGGGGCATATGCACAAGAAATCGCAGGTCCAAAAGATATATAGAGAATTTTCACGAATTTTTACGGTGCAGCACCAAAAACTGTTTTAGGACAGCAACATCCCCAAATCTTACCTCACTCAAATTAGAGGCTTCTCTTGGCACAACAACGAAATAAAAAGGATAAGGAGCGATCATTACAGTAGTAATAACTTCCAAGACTCAAATAAAAGAAAAAGTACTGAAAATAAACATTGGGTTATCTCCCAAGAGTGCTTTTCTTTAACGCCTTTGAGCTAGGCGCAGTAATTTGTAAAGATGCTCATGTGGGCGCCATATAAGAGCTTGAGGCAAAGGCGCCATATAGGAACTTAAAGCAACAGAGAGCATCAAAAAGCAAGTATGAAAGACATTTAAATCTGAACCACTTCCTATGAAAAATAGTCTTGTAAAGAGAGAAGTCATAAAATCGCAAAGCAAAAAGCATAGGAAGGCAAAACAAGTACAACTTCAAGAATTGCAACATAAAGAGGGGAAACTCAATATTGTTGAGATCCATCAAACCATGTTTCCCTCTCTCATAATAACTTTCAGTAGCATCATGAGTAGAACTAACAATATAACTATCACATAAAGCTTCCCTATCATGAGCCACATGCATAAAAGAATTAATACTCCCCACATGAACAATCGTAGTAGGAGCAGATTCAACAGAATAATTATTCTCATCACCATAATCATCAAAAACAGGAGGCATATTGTAATCATAACTAATTTTCTCCTCAAAAGTAGGTGAACTGAAAATATTATACCCATCATCATAACCATCATAAACTAGAGATTTAGTATCATCACAAGCTAGAGAGCAACTATTTCGCAAAGCATACTTATCAAACAAATCATCATAAGAAGGAACATGGATAGTACTAATGGTACAACAATTATTAACCTTAGAATTGGTACCAAAAAGATTTTCAATATCAAAAGTAGAGTGCTTTTCCCAATCATGATCACTAACATGGGTAACAGGCATGGGAACATCATCCCAATCAGAATTATCATAATCTATAGCAGGATCATAACGCTTAGGGGAAGATACCGTGTCCTCTCGCCTTTTACTCCTCTTCTTCTTCTTCTTCATACTCTTCTTACTCTCTCCTTTAGGAGGAAGAGACTTGAAGGGCATCTTCTCCACATATTCTTGAGGAGGGAAAGGCATCTTCTCCACATAATCTGATTTGCTGACAGAAACAATAGAAGAAACTTTGGAGGATTCTTCCTCTCTATTAATAAGATCGAAACATCTATTAGTCCTGTCATAGCTTGGCAAAACATCATGTTTTATAAGATCTTGTAAATAAGTATTTGCGAGACAATCTTTAGCACAATAGAGACGACAACCATGAAGGATGCTATTAATATCAACATCTCTCATATCAACCAAAGAAATCTTTCTAGATATCTCTTCACAATTTAAAAACAAAGTAAGCTCATCATACTGATTGAAAGTAATCTTATCATCACAATACAAATCTGCGGTACTCACTCGATTAATTGGGCATTGAAAATTAAAGTGACCATTTTTACCGCAAAATTCACAAAGAAAAGGATAAAGTTCACAAACCTTTTCACCAAGCTCATCTAGATCCCTGAGCCACATACTGGTTTCTTCATTTGCGTGGGTGATGCAATAATCTTCCTTGTTGTAACTCTGTTCACACGGTCTATGTATTCCACAAAAATTAACATGCTTATAAGAAATAGTACTTTTAGAAGTTTGAGCATGTTTATTGCAATCATCAATAACAATATCACTTTCTATGCAAGTGTCCTTAAAAGGTTCATGATACACGTCCCCATTTCCTTTAGGAACATTCATATGGGAAGCAAAGGCTTTAAAGCAATCAACCATAATTTGAGGATCAAGACCATATTTAGCACTAAGCTCTTGAAAATTAGCAGTTTTAGCGAAAGACTTAATGCAATCAAACTCGTAATTCATACCTGATCCTTTACCTTTGTCGCTATACCAACCTTCAATACTGTTTTGAATTGTCTCAAGAAGATCCCACTTGGTGTCAACATCCTTGCTTGTGAAAGACCCATCAAAGCATGCATCTAGATAGTCCTTGTAATATCCTGAAAGCCTTGCATAAAAATTATTAATAACAATATTACGGGGAAGATCATGAATAGGACATTTGTGCATTAGTAACTTCAATCTTCCCCATGCTTGGGCAATGCTTTCTCCCTCATGAGGCCAAAAGTTATATATCCGATTACGATCTTTATGAATTTCACTTGGAGGATAAAACTTGGAATAAAAGAGAGGCACAATTTCCTCCCATGCAATAGATGGACCATCTTCAAGCAGCCGATACCATTCCTCAGCTCTGCCTTTCAGTGATAAAGAGAATAGCTTCTTCTTAACTTGGTTCATTGAAATACCTGCACACTGGAACAACTCGCATAATTCATGTATAAAAAGCAAAGGTCACCAGGATGGACAGTTCCATCTCCTAAATAGCAGTTATCCCTAACACGTTCAACAATCTTCGTAGGTATTTTAAAAGGATGAGGAGCACAAGCATCATTAGAAACATCACATATGGGAGATAAAATATTATCAGAACAAACTTTCTTCACTAAAGCTGGGGAACTAAAAATATCATGCTTAACAAAACCAGCTTCCCCAAGCTTATACTTTTCCATAGCATTAGCAATAACGGGATTCAAAGCATTCGTACTAATAACATTGCTATGCGAAATAAGCTCCAACGGATTTTCAATATTCTCTTCAAATCTAAACTCAGAAAAAAGACTAAAGAACTCTTTATTTTCCATTAAGCCTAACTAGTGAAAATAAAAACAAGAAACAAAAAGATATAATTGCAGAATCTAAAGGAAATAACTCCGAGCACTCACACAGGAGGATGCGAGTACCTTTTACCTTACCTCCCCGGCAACGGCGCCAGAAAAGAGCTTGATGTCTACGCACGTGTCTGTTCTTGTAGACAGTGTTGGGCCTCTAAGTGTAGAGGTTTGTAGAACAGCAGCAAGTTTCCCTTAAGTGGATCACCCAAGGTTTATCAAACTCAGGGAGGAAGAGGTCAAAGCTATCCCTCTCAAGCAACCCTGCAATTACGATACAGAAAGTCTCTTGTGTCCCCAACACACCCAATACACTTGTCAGATGTATAGGTGCACTAGTTCGGCAAAGAGATAGTGAAATACAAGTGGTATGGATGATTACAAGTAGTAAATACAATCTGGAAAAAAAATGGCAGCAAGCAAACAAGTTACAAAACAGCGAGTAAACGGTGTGCAAAGCTTGGAAACAAGGCCTAGGGATCATACTTTCACTAGTGGACACACTCCCAACAATATAACATAATTGAACGAATAAATAACTTCTCTTCACTATGGTACTCTGAATTACTCTCCTATTGAATAACACTAATCATTGCGTAGGGCTACGAAGCACTCCTCAAAGTTCATCAAGTACTTGACAAACACCACTCATAGAGATACCCAAATCAAATCACAACTCAAGATAGATATTATTGCAACTTAGACCAAGTACTAACACGGTGCACACACTGTCAACATTACACCATGAAAGGGGGAATAGATCACTTCAATACTATCATAGTGATAATTATTCTCATAATCCATAAGAGATCACAATCGTAGGCTAGACCAAGTACCACCATGATGCACGCACTGTCACCGTTACACCGTGGCAGGAGGAATAGATTACTTTAATAACACACTAGAGTACACATAATGAAGAAGAGTAACATCTACTTATTCAACATGATACAAAGCTCACGATCACATAAAGATCACATCATGGGAGAGAGAGGTGAACCAGATAGCTACTGGTAGAGCCCTCAGCCCCGGGGATGAACTACTCCCTCCTCATCATAGGAGACAGCAAGGTTGATGGAGATGGCGGTGAGGTCGATGGAGACGGCGGAGACGGCGATGGAGACCGATGGAGATGGCTCCGGGGGCACTTCCCGGTCCCGGCAGGGTGCCGGAACAGAGACTTCTGTCACCCGAAATTCGTCGGTGGCGGCGGCGGAGCTACGGAACTGTTCTGGAAATTTTGCCGACTCCCCTAGGGTTTTCCATCCCGAGGCTTTATATAGGCGAAGGGGCATCGTCAGGGGGCAGCCAGGGGCTCCTCACACCAGGTGGGCGCGGCCAGGGGCTGGGCCGCGCCCCCTACGTGTGAGGGCGGCCTCTGGCCCCCCTCCGGCTCTCTTTCAGTCTTCGGGAAGCTTCCGGGGAAAATAAGACTTCTGGAACTTGTTTCGTCCAATTCCGAGAATATTTCCTATGTAGCTTTCTGAAAAACAAAAACAGCAGAAAACAGGGAACTGGCACTGTGGCATCTTGTCAATAGGTTAGTTCCGGAAAATGCATAAAAGCGCCACGAAGTGTAACGAAACACAAGGCAAATGGTGTAAAAACAAGCATGGAGCATCAAAAATTATAGATACATTTGAGACGTATCACATTTTCATAAGCTTCACTTCTCCATTCATCTAAAGAACTCAAATCAAGCAACCTTTTCTTACCAGCAAGTTTAAAATCTCTATTAAGTTCTTTCACTGCCCAATAAGCTTTGTGTTCTAATTCTAAAGGCAAGTGACAAGCTTTTCCATAAACCATTTTGTAAGGAGACATACTCATAGGATTTTTATAAGCAGTTCTATAAGCCCATAAAGCATCATTTAACTTACTAGCCCAACTTTTTCTAGATTTATTAACAGTCTTTTGCAAGATAGACTTAATTTCTCTATTTGATAATTCCACCTGCCCACTTGTTTGGGGATGATAAGCTGAAGTAATTCTATGATTAACATCATATCTAGCAAGGGTCTTCCTAAAACCACCATGAATAAAATGAGAACCTCCATCAGTCATAAGATATCTAGGCACACCAAACCTAGGAAAAATAACATCCACTATTTGTAGGTATAGCTTCTACCCACTTAGTAACATAATCAACAGCAACAAGTATATGAGTATAACCTTATGAAGGAGGAAAAGGACCCATAAAGTCAAATCCCCAGCAGTCAAATGGTTCAATAACAAGAGAATAATTCATAGGCATTTCATTGCATCTAGAAATATTACCAACTCTTTGACATTCATCACAAGATAAAATAAACTTTCTTGCATCTTTGAAAAGAGTAGGCTAATAAAAACCTGATTGTAGAACCTTTTGTGCAGTTCTGTCTCCAGCATGATGTCCTCCATAAGCACTACCATGAAATTTCCTCAAAATCTCTTGGTGTTCATATTCTGGAACACATCTTCGCATAATACCATCCACTCCTTCTTTATATAAATGTGGATCATCCCAAAAATAATGTCTCAAGTCATAAAAAAATTTCCTTCTTTGCTGAGCTGTAAAGGTTGGAGGCAAATACTTGGAAACAATAAAGTTAGCATAATCAGCATACCAAGGACTCTCTCGCGAGATCACTTTTATTGCAGCCAACTGTTCATTTGGAAAACTATCATTAACAGGAATAGGATCATAAGAAATGTTTTCCAATCTAGACAAATTATCAACAACAGGATTTTCAGCACCTTTCCTATCTACAATGTGCAAATCAAACTCTTGTAAAAGCAGCACCCAAGCCTAGGCTTAGCATATTTCTTTTCCATAAGGTACCTAATAGTAGCATGATCAGTATGAATAGTAACTTTTGAGTCAACAATATAAGGTCAAAATTTAACACAAGCAAAGACTACGGCTAGGAATTCTTTTTCAGTAGTAGCATAATTATTTTGAGCAGCATCGAGAGTCTTACTATCATAATGAATAACATTCAACTCCTTATCTATTCGCTGTCCAAGAACAACACCTACAGCAAATTACTAGCATCACACATAATTTCAAAGGGTAAATTCCAATCAAGTGGTTGGACAATAGGAGCAGTAGTTAAAGCCTTCTTAAGAATTTTGAAAGCTTCCTTACAATCATCATCAAAAACAAAAGGAACATCTTTTCGGAGAAGATTAGTAAGAGGCTTTGAAGTTTTAGAGAAATCTTTAATAAACCTCATATAGAAACTAGCATGACCAAGAATACTATGAATACCTTTAACATCCCCAGGACAGGGCATTTTCTCAATTGCTTCAACTTTTGCTCTGTCAACTTCAATACCTCTTTCAGAAATTTTATGTCCAAGAACAATTCCTTCATTAACCATAAAGTAGCATTTCTCCCAATTAAGAACAAGATTAGTTTCCTCACACCTCTACAAAACTTTATCAAGATTGTGCAAACAGTTATCGAAAGAAGTTCCATAGATGGAGAAATCATCCATGAATACTTCCACAATTTCTTCACAAAAACCATGAAAGATAGCAGACATACATCTTTGAAACATAGCAGGAGCATTACACAAACCAAAAGGCATACGTCTATAAGCATAAGTTCCATAAGGACAAGTAAAAGTAGTTTTCTCTTGATCTTGCTTTTTAACAGCAATTTGAGAAAACCCAGAATAACCATCAAGAAAACAAAATTGAGTTTTCTTAGATAATCTCTCTAACATTTGATCTATAAAAGGTAAAGGGTAATGATCTTTCTTAGTAACTTTGTTAACCTTTCTAAAATCAATGCACATCCTATAACCAACTACTACTCTTTGAGGAATAAGCTCATTATTTTCATTAGGCACAACAATAATTCCTCCTTTCTTAGGGACACAATGCACATGACTAACCCATCTACTATCAACAATAGGATAAATAATACCAGCATCAAGGAGTTTCAATACCTCATTTCTTACCACTCCTTCATCTTAGGAATTAAACAGCGTTGATGTTCAACAACTGGCTTTGCATCAGGATCCATAATAATAGCATGCTGACATATAGTATGGGAAATCTCTTTTAAATCATCAAGAGTATATACAATAGCTCCTCGGTGTTTCCTCAATACTTCCAATAACCTTTCTTCTTCCTTCCCTGAAAGTTTAGAACTAATAATAACAGGATATGTTTTTTTATCATCAATATAAGCATATTTAAGATCATCAGGTTACTGTTTTTAATCGAAAACAAGATCCTCTTTGGGTGGTAATGTGGTACCCAAGTCTTCCACGGCTAAATTGTGCTTAAGCATCACTGGTTGACGAAGAAGAATCTCATCAATCTCATTTATTTCTTCCATAAAGATCTTACTTTTGTGGTCCTCCATATATTGTTGCAAAGCATCATTAGGAGCAAGAGCAATAGAGGCAAGTTGTTCAACTCTAAAATCTTCATTAGGTAATTAAGTTTCATAAGGAGCTTTGGTAAACTTAGAAAAATTAAACTCATAAGATTCTCCATCAAATTTAGTTAAAATTTTCTCCTTCCTATAATCTATAATAGCACCACAAGTGTTCAAGAAAGGTCTACCAGAAATGATAGGACAAGTTTTACTAGCAGCTGAACCAAGTACTAGAAAATCAGCAGGATATTTAGTCTTACCGCATAGAATTTCCACATCTCTAACAATACCAATTGGAGAGATAGTTTCTCTATCAGCAAGCTGAATAACCACATCAATTTCTTCAAGTTCACAAGAACCAATTTCATGCATGATTTCTCCATAAAGCTCATAAGGAATAGCACTTGAACTTGCACCAATATCACATAAACCATAATAGCAATGATCACCTATCCTGACAGAAAGCATGGGAGCACTAGTTTTCCTAGATCTACTAGGATGTGAAACAATATTAGAAGCATCTTCACAGAAGATAATGTGTCCATCTTCTACATTTTTAGTGACAAGGTCCTTCACTATTGCTACTGCAGGTTTAACAGTTATTTGTTTATCAGGTTCTATAGCTTTCTTTGTACTTTTGCTAATCACATTAGTTATCATATAATGCTCCTTTACCTTAGTAGGGAAAGGTATTTTCTCAATATAAGGTTCAGGCAAAATACGATCAACAGTACAAACTTCAATATTTCTAGCAGGAACACAATTAACAGTATCTTTATAAGGTGCATGGTACTTGTTCCATTCCTTTTTTGGAATATCAAGATAAGAGGCAAAGGCCTTAAAACAGTTTGCAAGTATTTGAGAATTAAGACCATAAACAGCACTAATATTATGAAAGTCAAAAGTTCCCATAAAAGATTTAATGCATTCATAATCATAATTTATACCTGACTTTCTTCCTTTGTCATTCTCCCATCCTTCAGTATTTTCCTGAATACGGCCGAGAAGATCCCATTTAGCTTCTTTTTTCATATGTGTAAATGATCCAGAACAAGAAGCATCCAATAAATCCTTATCATGAAGAGAAAACCTTGCATAGAAGTTATTGATAACAATATTACTGGGGAGCTCATGAATGAGACATTTGAGCATTAGTGACTTTAATCTCCCCCATGCTTGAGCAATACTCTCTTCGTCTTGAGACCAAAAATTATATATTTGATTCTGATCTTTATAAATCTCACTAGGAGGATAGAATTTAGAATAAAAGAGAGGTACAATTTCCTCCCAACCAATAGATCGGCCATTCTTCAACAGCTTATACCATTCCGCAGCTCTGCCATTCAGTGATAAAGAGAATAGCTTCCTTCTAACTTGGTTCGTTGAA
Source organism: Dactylis glomerata (assembly GCA_007115705.1). Taxonomy (NCBI): domain Eukaryota; kingdom Viridiplantae; phylum Streptophyta; class Magnoliopsida; order Poales; family Poaceae; genus Dactylis; species Dactylis glomerata. The sequence goes on along the minus strand of QXEO01001691.1, from coordinate 798,036 downwards.
ATACCTGCACACTTGAACAACTCGCATAATTCATGTATAAAGAGCAAACGATCACCAGGATGAACAGTTCCATCTCCTAAATTGCAGTTATTCATAACACGTTCAACAATTTTCATAGGTATTTTAAAAGGATCCAATTGAGCAGGCGGTGATTCATCTACTACCATAACAGTGATAGTAGTACTCCCAAATAGGTAATCAAATGGAGACTCCTCCATAATAAAATAAAATAACTGACAAAAATAAAAATAGTACTCACAGTAAAAGTTTCCTTTACCAATTCCACTCTTCAATAGCGTTTCACTCCCTAGCAACGGCGCCAGAAAATAGTCTTGATGACCCACAAGTATAGGGGGTGTATCTTAGTACTTTCGATAAATAAGAGTGTCAAACCCAATGAGGAGCAGAAGGTGTTGACAAGCAGTTTTGATCAAGGAATCACTGTAAATACTAGCAAATGGGTTTTTAGGGGTTTTTGATAATTGAGATAAATAAAATACGAGTAAATAAAAGACAGTAATAATAACTGCAGCGAGTGGCCTAATCCTTTCTAGAACAATGGACAAGCCGGTGGTGTTACTTATGATGACCAAACGTTTCTAAGGACACACGGGAATTTCGTCAAGTACTTTCGCTTCATACAGTTGATTAATCTTCATTGGTTTGATAAGTGTTATAGGGGTGAACCTATGCTAATGCACTACCCCAACTTGTACTAGTACATACTTGTGATTTTACCCCTTGCAAGCATCCATAACTACAAGAAAGTAATTAAGATAAATCTAACCACAACATTAAACTCTGAGATCCTACGCTCCCTGATGCACTGGTTTCCTAACGGGGGTTTAAGTTTCTGTCACTCCGGCAACCCCACAATTAGTAGCCAAATACACAATGCATTCCACTAGGCCCTTAAAGGTGAAGTATCATGTAGTCAATATTCACATGACACCACTAGCAGAATAGCACCACAACATAAATAGCAAACTATTAAATATACTCAACATAATTCCACTACTAGCATCTTGACTTCTTCCATGTCCTCAAGAACTAAACGAACTACTCACAAAACATCATATGGATCATGATCAGAGGTGAAATAATGATGAATAACAATCTGAACATAAACCTTAATCCAATAGTTTCACTCAATAGCATAAACTACAAGTAGTAATTAACACCGGGAAAGTTTCCCCAATGAACTAGGCAAGATTCAACTCAAGATTCTACAGCGGGACGGCGAGGTGATGATGGTGCTGGTGATGATGATGATGATCCCGATGAAGCCCAGCTCGATGACGGTGACGATGGCGACGATTTCCTCCTCCAGGAGGGAATTTCCTCGGCAGATTTCTGCCTGCCGGAGAGCTCTTTCTCTCTCTCTGTTTTCCGCCCCACAGAGGCAGCGGAATATTTCTCCGATGGCTCTCCCAGTCTTAGGTTTTCGGGAGGATGATATATGCAAAGGGGCACTGGCAGAGGTGGACCAGGGCAGCCACACCACTTGGCCGCGCGGCCAGCCCTGGCCCGCGCCTAGGGGTGGTGTGGGCCCCTGGTGGCCCACCCTAGCCTCTCCTTCTAGCTAACTCCTTCTACTAGCAAAATAGGAATTTCTGGGTATTTTCCGAGAATTGCTGATCTTCAAAAATATTGTATCTTGACAGTCCTTTTTCTAGCAGAATTCTGACTCCGGCAGTTAGTTCTCCAATAATCATCAAACATGCAAAATAGATGAAATAACATAAGTATTATCTCCAAATATAAAATATATCAATGAATAATAGTAAATTATGATATAAAATAGTGATGCAAAATGGACATATCAGCCCACTCCCGGACAGGGGCACATCAAACGGGACAATTATGCCGGATGGGCATCGTCACCGAAAACAAATACTCTGTACGCTGCACCATGTACATGTAGAAAAAATTTAGAACCAAGACACCGCATTTATTTTAAGCTAATATAATTTTAGCTAGCTAAACAAAGGTCGATTCATTTCCCTTTCGGCAAATTTTCGGGACTCGTACTGCTAAAAGATAGGAAAGGTCATGCCAAATTTTTTACGTAAAAAATTCGGCATGACCTTTGCTGTTTTTTGGCGCTATGAGTACCAGAAATTTGCCGAAACCGAATTGAATCAACGTTTCGGCAAAACATTGGCAACGCATGTGATGCACCTACAACGTTCACACATTTAATGCAGGCGAAAGCAGGCGCAGATGCAGGTGCAAGCAAGAACAACCAAACGCAGATGCAATCGCAAGCAGACGCACATGCAGGCACAAGTAGGCGCAGGCGCAAACAAGCAAGCAAAGAGAGGAGAGGGGGAGCTCACCGGCAGACAGGGTGAGGTCGATGATGCACAGGAGTAGCACGCAACGGTGGTGGCGGAGTGGCTTGGGCGACGCGGAAGCAGGGTCGGCAGGCGGCTCGGGGTCATCGACGGGGAAGCGGGAGCGGCCTCAGCGACGGGGAATGGGGAGGCGGTGGACGGGGGCCGACAATGGAGATGGCGAGCGGCTGGGGCGACATGGAAGCAGGGTCGGTGGGCGGCTCGGGGTCGTCGACGGGGAAGCGGGAGCAGCCTCAGCGACGGGGAATGCGAGAGGCGGCGGACGGGGGATGGCGATGGAGATGGCGAGCGGCTAGGGCGACGTGCGGCTGGGTGATCTCGATCTCGATCTGGAGCGGCTGCGCGTTGAATGGGGATCCAAATGGCCGGGTGAAGGGGTACCGCGCACGCAGTGCATATTAGTCGTCGCGCACCGGCAAGGGTGTGCGCCACGACTATATTATAGTAGGTACAAAAAGGTGGCCGCACGGTAAGTAGACAATATCCTCTCCCTACCCTAGTGGCTCCCGCCGCTCGCTTTGGTCGCTATCGTAGGCAGCAAGGTTCGAGTCCTGGCTGCTACAATTTTTTTGTTCTTTTTTATTTTGAGTTAGAAACATGTACAAGCATAAATAATATAAACATATCATATACAAGCATAAATAGAAATTTCGATTTTAATTAGAAAATACAAATGTGAGATACAAAATAATATGCCCACTCGGCATGTCGTGATTCGATCTTAGCTATCATCATTTCACAATCTTCTTTCCCTTCTTTGTCATGGTTGCATAATTTAGCCCCGGAACATCTTGACTTCTTCTGATGTACGGAAGACCTGACTTTGGTAGCATGGTTCGGCTTCTTAAGGTGTATGTGTCATCATCGTCACTATCATCTTCAATCTTCGGGTCGCCGTGCTGGTCAAAGTCTTCGTCGTGCGCGACTCTGTCCATTCCGATGATGCTCCTTTTTGCTCTCCTCATGACAACACGGCTAGGCGCTGTTGGATCAGTTATGAAGAAGCATTGGTTCACTTGGCTAGCCAATACCCATGGCTCGGCTTTCGCGATGACGTGCGCGGCCCTGGACTTGGTGGTGGACTTGGCCTCGGGTATACTCATGGTAGTGAAATATCGGTCTTCTTTTCTGACAATCTTAGCCCATCTTACGCGGAACATGGGCACCTTCTCGCCACAGTAGTCCAGCTCCCAGATCTCCTCAATCCTTCCGTAGTATCTTTCCTTGACGTCACCGGTGAAAGATTCCATTATTACGGATGAGTTCTGATAATCGCTATTCTTGTCTTTTTGCTCCGTGTAGAATGTATACCCGTTGATATCGTATGCCTGGTAGGTCGCCAAGTTACACGCGGGGCCTTGCGACAAGAAGAATATGAGTTTGTCTTCCGCGGTATTCATTGGCAGAGGATCAGCTTGGAGCTGGCGTTTGAACCAACGCGTGAAAAATTTGTTATGCTCTCTGGTTATTTTGGCTTCCTTTCTATGCTGGCCTAGGTCACTATACTTCTTCGCAATAGAGCTTTTGTGCTTTTCCAACCAGGGATCGACCACTTCTATGTGTTGTAGCGCTACTAGGTTTGCTATGTCAAAGTCTGCGGATCGATCATAGTCATCCACATGCATTTCCTTCCGGCTAACTTTGTGACCTACTCCATCGAGCCTACCAAGGTGCTTGTTTCAAGGCAGACCTACAGGGTTCTCGACGTCTAGAAAATTCGTGCAGAAAGAGATGCATTCTTCGGTGAGGAAACCCTGGACGATGCTTCCATCTGGATTCGATCTATTACGGACGTATCCTTTGATGACACCGTTCATTCTTTTGAATGGCATCATATTGTGTAGGAATGCCGGGCCGAGGTGGATGATATCATCGATGATATGGATTAGCAGATGCACCATAATGTCGAAGAATGCGGGAGGGAAGTACATCTCAAGCTCATTTAATATCACGATGATCTCTTCCTGTAGCCTTCTGACTTGCTTCATGTTGATCGACTTTCGAGATATGACATCGAAAAAATTGTAGAGGCTAAATAGCGTTTCACGGATGTGTGGATCCATTATCCCTCGTATTGCAACCGTTAGTATCTGCGTCATCAGCACATGGCAGTCGTGAGACTTCATCCCGCTAAACTTCTATTTTGCTTCGTCAAGATATCTACTTATGTTCCCCGTGTAATCGGTAGGAAATTTGACTCCTAGGAGGCACTTCAAAAACTATTCGATCTCCTGCTGACTTAGAGTAGAGCATGCGGCGGGGTGGAAATAGTCATTCTGCTTTACCCTCCTTTTGCGCTTGCGATGACTTTGTGTATCCTCCTCCTGGTCATCCTCATCTGACGTCCCATCATAAGATCGTCCTCCTTGAAGATCTTCCCTGATGCCCATATTTTTCAAGTCACTTCTTGCTTTGGGCTCATCTTTGGTCCTTTCCGGCATGTTGAGTAGAGTGCCAAGCAGACTCTCACACATGTTTTTCATGATATGCTTGACATCAAGGCTATGAGGCGTGTGTAGGATCTTCTAGTACGGTAGGTCCCAGAAAACCGACCTTGTTTTCCATAACTTCATCAATGGTGTCGGCGCATTTCTCTTCTTCCCCGGTGCAGGGCACTCTTTCCAATTTTTCAATATTTCAAAGATTTCTTCGCCGCTCCTCGTACGTGGGGCTCTTTGGATCTTGACCTGACGATTGAACAGCTCTTTGCATTTTCTCCATGGATCATCCTGACCAAGCCACCTTCGGTGACCCATGAACACTGTTTTCAAAGACCCGGGATCTTTCTCTAGCTGCTTATATGTTGTATAATTCATGCACCTAACGCATGCACAATATCCGTGGACCACCTGGCCTGCAATATATTCGTAGCCGAGATAGTCTTGCACCGTCGTGACCACCGCGGTTCTCACAGGGAAATAGTCTTCCACGACGGCATCCCATGTATTGACCCCCGGCTCAGCCCATAACATCGCTAGCTCATCTTTAAGTAGCTGGAAATACAGATTGATGTCGTTACCTGGTTGTCTCGGACCCTGAATTAGCAGGCTCATGTGTATGTACTTCCGCTTCATGTAGATCCAGGGCGGTAGGTTGTACATCCAAACGAACAATGGTCATGTGCTATGTGTGTTGCTCTGGTTGCCAAACGGATTGAGTCCATCGGTGCTCACACCCAACCTGATGTTCCTTGGATCATCCCCAAAAGTTGGATATTCAATGTCCAATGCCTCCCACTGCGCAACATCAGAAGGGTGTGTCAACATCTTATCATCCTCTTCTACTTCATCATCATCTAGCTTCTTCGTCCTTTCGGCGTGCCAACGCATTAGTTTTGCTTCCTTGTAGTCTGCGAAGTATCGCTGCAGACGGGGAATGAGCGGAAAGTACCATACCACTTTTTGAGGAGCTTTTTTCCCTCTCTTGTATCGATCCACATCGCACACCGGACATTTGGTCTTCACTGCATCATCGACACGATAAATGAAGCAATCATTGATACATGCGGCAAGTCAAAAGGGCCCATGATTTTCCTGGCCTCCTCGATGCTCGTAGGACACATGTTACCCTTAGGAAGAAGATCATGCCATGCTTTCATGTGATCGTTGAAGCTCACATCGGTCCATTTATGTTTTGCCTTCATCTGCAGAGCCTACAGCGTTACTTTCAAACGGGTATCCTCGGGCTCGCATCCTGCATAAAGTGGAGTAGTCGCGTCTACCTCTAGTTGTGCTAGTTTAGCTTTCTCCTTAGCAACGTTGCTGGACTTTTTCATGAGCAGTTCTTGCACATGAGGGTCTGACACGACTGAATTTAGTAGCGTGTCATGCCCTTGTTCTTCTTCGCCACCATTGTCATATCCGACATCTCCTTCACCACCATTGTCATATCCGACATCTTATTCACCACCATTGTCATGTTCGGCATCTTCTTCACCACCCTCGTCATGTCCGGCATGTGCACCCTCGTCGTTTTGCCCATCAACATTTTCTGGAGCCGCCGCCTTATGGATCAACATAGTCATCCATGAAACCACGCATCAGTAGGTGCTGCTGCACTAAGCCGGAATAGGGGTCAAACACTGTCCCTAGGTTGCATTTGCGACACGGACATCTTATCTTTGTGCCATTCTTATCTCTGATCAGACGCAAGTGCTATCAGAGGTTAGTTTTCAACTTGATAGTTGTCTATGTTACCTACTTGAACTTCCTTGTACAGAACAGTCAAATGGACTACACACAAGAAGCATCTATCGTTAGGAGAACATAAGAAGATATTTAGCTGATGGGGACATTTCTTATTTCTTAGGTAATATGCAGCACCGATTACTGAAATTGAACTTGTAGAAATCAATAACTGGCTGTAATGACTCCCCAAGGCCCAAGAATTCTGGGAGGAGGATGCACATGGTGATTTCCCATTCCTTTGCCTTTTGCCTAATTCTTCAGTTCTTGTTCTTACCAGTGGGTGTGATGTTTAGTCTGCAATCCTTGTTAGTGTACATCAAATCCAAACTGGTGTGAGTGCTTGATAACTATTTACAAATTTTTTCCAAACGCAAGGCGGAGAATCTGCTGCAGGGTGGTGTGAGGAGGGCGGATGATTCGGGGTCAGCATGAGAACAAATTAACCTCCGGTGGTGCTCTAAGCCTTCTCAACTGAATTTTACTCAAAGTTTGGGACTCACATACACTAATGAATGAAGACACGTTATGTTATACAGATCAAAATAGAAGTACAGATTATTGTGCACCAATTATGTTATACCAATGAACAGGGAATGAGATTGCATATTTGGGCAAAAGGGTGAGCATACAATTTGTTATCTGGCAGTAAGAAGAGGAGTCCATCCGGAACGGTTGTTCTGTCAGATGAGGCAAGTACATCTGCAAATAACATATAGACAATAATGGTAAGAAGTTATTGAAATATTAATGTTGCAATAAACAAGTACAAAAACTCTCTTATATAAAGGTTGTAGTTTACTGACAGAGGATGCTTAGAAAGCTAGTGAATGCCGATCTTAACGCCTTAAACGATGTGTGATGACATAGGCCCCTTATAAACTTCTGAAGCCCATGGAAAAACTCCACGATTGGGCCCAATAGCTACAATGGAGAAACAAAGGTCAAATTCATAGATCAATAACCAAAATAGTTGTAAAGCCCCACTTTTAATTAAATCGTATGAAATTACCATATTGTTCTTCCTTTTAAGTGTACTTATATGCAATAAGCTGAGGTATTAATGGCTATAGGCTAAATAAAATGGTAGTTTGAAAGGCATTGGTCCTCCACAGTGAGTGCCTCCTATTTCAGAAATCCAAGAACTAAATATAGCCTATCCTTGATCACCCCACATCTCCATTTCCAGGATTCAAATAAATTTTGAATTAAGGATGTTCATTTTATGGCGAACCGAGTACAGCATAAGAAAATAAAACATGAAAGAACTGAACTAAGAATTTTAGATGGATAAGTCAAAATCATTTACTACAACTAAATATTCATGGATTAAAATGGTGTTAATCCATGACACAACCAGTAAGGTTGCAACAAGAAAAGGGTTACATTGCCAAGAGGAGTAAGCATGACCTCGATGCACATATTTTTCTATAGAGGGCATGCACTCAAATAATTTAAACCATCCAGGATACAGAAAAGGGTAAATGTAAAATACCTTCCTTGCGATAATAGCTCTGCAGAGCAGTTAAAAAATGCAGAACTGCAATTCCTGAAAAGGCCAATATGCCACAAACAATTAAAACCATATAAAACCGTGCAGTATCAAGAATAACAATCCACTTGGTTGAGGAAATAATTAAGCTGGAAGAAACATGCAGGAGAATACATTGTATATCTACAAATCAGGGGTGGTAATATCTAACATTTATTAACCTACAATACTCGAGTGTAATGAGCCTGGAATAAACCCCTTATCGAAGAAGAGTGTCAGTCTCAAAGGTGCTAATGACGCTCTTTCATCTGAGACATACCAAATAAGCTTACATAGCTTGCAGATGTCCACCGGTGTGACTCAAATAATGAAGATTTCTTAACCAGGACATCCAGAGGAACAAACCCCTGTCAAGCAACATCAATCCTCAGAGAGAAACACAAATATTCTCAGAGTCCTATAAGAAGAAATTCTTAGTACATAGGAATTGATAGCTGATTGTAGTTTCCACCGAATAAACTACAAAAACAGATTGCCCTTAATTCACCGCTATTGATATCTACATGATCATTTCTTTAAAAATGCAATACTGTATTTGTCTTTCCCATACTTGTATAAATAAACTTGAAACATCAATACACAAGCACCAAAAATAAAATTTGCATGACTCATGAATCCATCTGTGCTAGAAAATTGATATATTTGCAAATTTCACCCAACAAAATTGTGGCCATGTTAATAAACATGCAAAGAGATGTACTGCACACATTTTCATGACAAACATAGTCTTTTACGATGTGCAGTCAACCTAATTCAATTTTTCTCAAAATAAAAAGATCTCTAGTTGGGAGAGAAACGAGGGAACACAAGAGATGTGAACACCAGAACGTGGAGGGGGATAAAAACCATACCTCCATATCAAAGTTGAGCGCCATCTCGAGAACCTCATCTGGCCTCACGTAGTCACGTGGGAAAGAGGGAGCTGCCCTCTTCCATCTTCCAGCCGCCACGACCATCTTTGACTCCGAGAACCGCGCGAACCCTAGCCGGCTGGTGTCGAGGACAACCGGGCTAGCCCAATCCCGCATGCCTACTCCAGGTCCTCTGTTAGGATACCGATCGATCTACTAGTTCTGGATGATGATCGAGTAGCAATATGCGATACAAGATTGGATTGACAGAAAGGAAACTAGTTCTACTCGCGGAGACAAACTCTAGCCGCCTTAAGTCTAGCCTGATCCCGAGGATGATCTTCTCTGCTATATCCTTCTCCTTTTGTATCCGCTGCAGTCGAAGCTTCACTGGACCCAGTCCGGGTCGACGTGGCGTCGGTTGGGCTGGACGATTCTCTTGGGCCGCACTTGACTTGTCATGACGCCCATGTCCGTGTCGATGTTGCCGCTGTCAGGTGGGCCCCTGACATCCCCTCCTTCTTGCGTTTCGGCTTGTCCCCAAGCCGAAGCGGCCGGGAAACGCTGCTGGAGGTCGAGCCGGTCTTCCCAGGTGATGTCCTTGTTGGAGGATGTAGACCATTGTACCTGAACTTGCTCGCGGCGACCAGTTGGAGCGCGGCGCCAGCGATGTCCGAGCAGCTTGACAGGGACGGCAATGATGTCAGTGACTGTAGGCAAGGAAGGAGTTGCAGTGGTACCTGGGAGGAGAGCTTTGCGGAGCTGGGATACATGAAACACCGGATGAATCCTAGATTCCGGCGGCAGCTGCACTTCATAAGTTGTAGGGTTGATGCGTGTGAGAATCATGTATGGTCCGAAGTACTTGAACGCTAACTTGTGGTGGGTTCGACGAGCAACAGACGACTAGACGTAGGGTGCAGCTTGATGAAGACAGAATCGCCAACTGCAAACTCGCGAGCAATGCGGTTCTTGTCGGCCTGAGATTTCATCTGCTGCTTAGCATGATTCAGATTGTGCTTGATCAACTCGTGCATCAATTTGCGCTTCTCGAGCCACTCCTGGACAGCTGGGACTAGACAAGTGCAATTGGCCTCGATGCCCCAGTAGCGTGGTTCGTGTCCATACAAAGCGATGAAAGGTGAGGTCTTGAGCGCAGAATGTGGGCTAGTGTTGTACCAGAATTCTGCCATGGATAGGAACTGACTCCAGCGCTGAGGACATGCATGAGCGAGACATCGAAGGTAGCTCTCCAGACACTGATTGACGCGCTCAGATTGACCATCGGTCTCAGGATGGTACGCAGAACTCAAGCGCAATTCACTGCCCACCTTGCCAAATAACTCTGTCCAGAATTTACTTGTAAAAATTGGGTCTCGGTCTGAAATTATCACCGCCGGCAGACCATGTAATTTCCAGACGTGATCGAAGTATGCAGTGGCTACCTTGGCTGTTGTGAAGGGATGACGGAGAGGGATGAAATGTGCATACCGAGTGAATTTATCCACGACAACCATGATGGAGTTAGCATTCCCAGATGTAGGCAAACCTTCGATGAAATCCATGGTCACCATCTGCCAGGCGCCCTCTGGAGTGGGAAGAGGTTGAAGGAGACCTGGGTATTTGACTCGCTCTGGTTCGATTGCTGACAGGTCAGACAAGTGCGCACGAACTCCCAAATCTGGGTTTTCATTTTTGGCCAGGCAAACAAGCGGCGGATTCTGTTTTAAGTGACAGGGAAACCAGAGTGGCCACCGATTGCGCTAGAGTGGAAAGCGAGGAGAATCTTGTGTTGCATCTCCGGGGAGCCACCAAGCCAGATGCGATTGCGGAAGTAGAGAATGTCGTCGGCCATTTTGAAGCGTTGTTTGCTGTCAGGACTGACCTGCAGCTTGGCCAGCAAGTTCATTGCCTGTGTGTTGCCTTGGTAGCTGGCGTGCACATCCGTGAGCCAAGCTGGTTGGCATTCTGTTATGACTGCGAGTGATTCTTGTGGATCATGCTGGCGGCGTGAGAGAGCGTCCGCTGCCCGGTTTTCAAGACCTTTCCTATAACACAGCTTGTACTGAAGACCTAGTAGTTTGGTGAATGCCTTGTGCTGCCAAGTAGTTGTTAGCCGCTGATCTTCCAGGTGCACGAGGCTCTTCTGATCAGTGCGAATAATGAACTCCTTATGCTGGAGATACGGCCTCCACTGCTCAATTGCCATGAGAACAGCGAGGCATTCCTTCTCGTACGTAGTGAGACCACGGTTCTTGGGCGCCAGAGGTTTACTCATATAAGCGATGGGGTGGCCGTCTTGTTGAAAGACCGCCCCGACGCCAGTGTCGCATGCGTCAGTGTCAATCACGAAAGTTTTGGAGAAATCTGGCAGTTTCAGTACCGGGGCTTCCACCAGCTTGTTTTTCAGAAGTTGGAACGATGTGGCAGTCTCACTAGTCCAAACGAAAGGCATATTCTTCTTGAGCAGATTGAAGAGAGGACGTGCAATGCTACCGAAGTGTTGGACAAACTTACGGTAGTAACCTGCTAAACCTAAGAAACTGCGAACGTCTTTACTGTTCTGGGGTGTTGGCCAAGAGGCTACTTTGTTGATTTTCTGTGGGTCAGAAGCGACGCCATGAGAATTGATGACATGTCCAAGGTATGAAATCTGCTGCTGCCCAAAAGAACACTTGTTCAATTTCACTTGCCACCTGTCACGGCGAAGGAGCTCAAGGACTGCTTGCAAGTGCTGTGTATGCTCCTCTAGAGATTTGATGTACACCAGAATGTCGTCGAAGAAAATGACCACACATTTACGGAGAAGAGGCTTCAGAGTGGCGTTCATGGCGCCGAGAAATGTAGCCGGGGCACCTGCCAGACCGAAAGGCATCACTTTATATTCCCAGTGGCCCGAATGGGTTTGGAATGCCGTTTTGTACTCTTCTCCTTCCTTGAGTCGAATTTGGTGGTACCCAGCTCGGAGATCCATTTTGGAGAACCATTTAGCGCCCACAAGTTCATCCAGAAGCTCGTCAATGATGGGGACTGGGTACTTGCTCACCACAGTCATCGAGTTGAGAGCACGGTAATCGACACAGAGACGCCAAGTCCCGTCCTTCTTCTTTACTAGAATTGCTGGAGAGGAGAACTGATTGGTGTTGTGTTGAATAATGCCAGATTCCAAAAGTTCAGTCACTTGGTGTTCTATTTCTGTCTTGAGTTCTGGCTTGTGGCGATAGGGACGCATGTTAATTGGTTGGGCGCCCAGAATAAGCGGGATATTGTGATCACAGGCATGCTGTGGTGGCAGTGTTGTTGGTGTAGCAAACACATCTGGAAATTGTGTCAGAATGTTCTGAATTTCGTCTGGTACAAGTTCTTCCATATGAACTTGACCATCCAGAGAGTATAACTGGATCAAGTGAGCTGCAGAGCCTTGACGACAGATGTTGGAGAGCTCACTAACTGATATGGCTGAACATTGGATCACATCCTGCTTGTGCCCCTGAAGTTGGATTGTACCTTGGGGTTGGTGAATATGGAGTGTCTTCTTCACCCAGTCTATATCAGGGTTATGTTCTTCCAGCCAGTCCATGCCTAAGATGGCGTTAAACGAGCCCAGAGGCAGAATCTTCAAATCAGTGTAGAACTGGTGTTTGCCCACAAACCAAGGACAATGAGGAATATAAGAAGAACAGCTGTGTTGGGTGCCATCTGCAACATTCACTTTGCACGGTTGTGGAAGAGGACTGTCACCGTGGAGCTTTGATGCTAACTATGTGTTGACAAAGGACGTAGAGCTGCCTGAATCGACAAGGATGAGAATCTCTTTATCTTCAATAAATGCATGCAACTGAATGACTCCAGGTACATTGACAGAGGATCCAGTAAGAGCATGAACCGAGATGGAACACACCATTTCAGCTTCAGTAGTTGGCCTGTCATTGCTGTCAGACCCAGTCAATTCCTCAGGTGAAAACATAGCGAGTAATTCTTCAACAATGTGTAACTGCACAGTAGCTGGGCAAGTGTGTTCTTTACTCCAGCGCTCACCACATTTGTAACAAAGGCCTTTTGCCCTCCGATAAGCACGTAGGGCAGTGATGCATTCATCCACTGGTGTGCGAGAAGCGTCGCTGCTGCGCTGGTCGTCAGCACGAGAAGGTGGCCTGGTTATGGTTGTTTGCAACGGTAGAGAATTGCCCTTGGACAGTAAACGGAAATAGCGCTGATCCGAGTACCTGGGAGGAGACAGTGATTCACCCTCTGAATCTTCCTCTTGGAGCAATGCAAGGGAGCATGCTGTATCCAGATCAGCAGGCCTCTGAATCATGACGACTGCTCGAATATCCGAACGGAGTCCCTCGATAAAGCGTGTTAAGAAGTAAAAAGGGTGAGTGTCTTCAGAGTAAGACAATAAATGGTTCATAAGAACATCGAAACGTTCAATGTAATCAGCGACAGAGGTGAGCTGTTTGATGGAGTAAAACCGGCGAATTAACAGTTGGTGTCGATCTCTGCCGAAACGAGTACAAAGCAAAGATGTGAAGGAGAGCCAATCTAAGCCAGTGATGTGTGGTAAATGACCAGCCCGTTGGGAACCCCAAGAGGAAGGTGTGATGAGTATAGCAGCTAGTTTTCCCTCAGTTAAGAAACCAAGGTTTTATCGATCAGGAGAAAAGCGGGCAATACGACTGAAGGTGATGCTTGCTAGCTTGCGAAAACTTCGGACAATTTATATATGGCGCCTCGTCCAAGCTTTGCTTGCTAACTGCAATGCGGAACCTGCACACAACACAACCAAATACTTTGCTCCCAACTTGCGATGAGGTTGTCAATCTCACCGGTTTGCTTGAAACAAAGGGTATGAGCGTATCGAGTGGAAAACAGTAGAAGTATGCGAGTAAAGTAAACAGTGCGAGTAAAGTAAACAGGTGATAGCAATATGATGGAAATATGACCGGGGTCCATAGTTCACTAGTGGTGTCTCTCCATAAGATAAATAACACATGCTGGGTAAACAAATTACAGTTGGGCAATTGATAGAATAAAAATAAACGTGATATGTCGAGAAGATCACTATGCGATTTACTCTGGGCATTACAACAAAATACATAGACCGTCATCCAACTGCATCTATGACTAATAATCCACTTGTGGCGAATCAATCCGAGAACTCCACAAGTATTAAGTTGCGAACAACAGATAATTGCATTAAGCAAAGTGTGTAATGTAAACAAAGCATATGCCCTTGAGCATATGAATGTTGTTTTCTCCCTAGTAGCAATAGCACATCTACAGCCTTAGAGGTTTCTGTCACTCCCCCAGATTAAATAGAGGCATGAACCCACTATCGAGCATAAATACCCCCTCTTGGAGTCACTAGCAACTACTCGGCCAAGATAGCTACTAACAACGGAGAGCATGCAAGATCATAAACAACATAGAGATAACAAAAGATATATTTTAGTATAGCAACTCAATCATAACACCAATATTCATTAGATCCCAACAAACCAAACATGTAGAATTACATAATGGTAATCTCAATCATGTAGGGCAGCTCATGAGATCTAAACATGAAGCACATGGTGGAGGAGACAACCATCTAGCTACTGCTATGGACCCATAGTCCAAGGTAGACTACTCACTCATCGCTCCGGAGGCAAGCATGGCGATGAAGAAGACCTCCGGTGGTGATTCCCCTCTCCAGCAGGGTGCCGGGAAGAGCTTCTGGACCCTCCTGATCTTCGGGTCAACGGCGGCAGCGGATCGTGATGTGTTCTAGAAAATTGATCGGGTACTTAGGTTTTTTTTCTGTCGGGGGGTCTTTATAGGCGAAGGGGCATCGTCAGGAGTGGACCGAGGCGGTCTCACACATAGGGGGTGATGCTCCAAGTGAATGTGGCTACAGACTGTCCTTGTGCGTGGTGAATAACCAGCCCGTTGGGAACCCCAAGAGGAAGGTATGATGAGTGCAGCAGCAAGTTTTCCCTCAGTTTAAGAAACCAAGGTTTATCGAACAGGAGAGGAGAGACAATGAGGCATGAACCCACTATCGAGCATAAATACCCCCTCTTGGAGTCACTAGCAACTACTCGGCCAAGATAGCTACTAACAACGGAGAGCATGCAAGATCATAAACAACATAGAGATAACAAAAGATATAATTCAGTACAACAACTTAATCATAAACACCAATATTCATCGGATCCCAACAAACCAAACATGTAGAATTACATAACGGTGATCTCAATCATGTATGGCACCTCATGAGATCTAAACATGAAGCACATAGTGGAGAAGACAACCATCTAGCTACTGCTATGGACCCATAGTCCAAGGTAGACTACTCACTCATCGCTCCAGAGGCAAGCATGGCGATGAAGAAGACCTCCGGTGGTGATTCCCCTCTCCGGCAGGGTGCCGGGAAGAGCTTCTGGACCCTCCCGATCTTCGGGTCGACGGCGGCGGCGGATCGCGATGTGTTCTGGAAAACTGATCGGGCCTTAGGTTTTTCTCGTCGGGGGGGGTCTTTATAGGCGAAGGGGCGATGTCAGAGGAGGGGCCAGGCGGCCACACACGGGGGTGGCGTGGGCCAGGGGCTGGCCGCGCCACCTGTGCATGTGGGCCCCTGGTCCCTCGCCTCCTACTCTCCTTCGGATCTCTGGAAGCTTCCGGGTAAAATAAGACTTCAGGAACTTGTTTCGTCCAATTCCGAGAATATTTCCTGCGTATCACTCTGAAACACAAAAACAGCAGAAAACAGGAAACTGGCACTGTGGCACTTGTTAATAGGTTAGTTCCGGAAAATGCATAAAAATGCCACTAAGTGTAACGAAACAATAGGCAAATGGTGTAAAAACAAGCATGGAGCATCAAAAATTATAGATACGTTTGAGACGTATCAAGCATCCCCAAGCTTAACTCCTGCTCGTCCTCGAGTAGGTAAGTGATAACAAAAGAATAATTTTTGAGGTGACATGCACCTACACAATCTTGATCATATATGTAAGCATTGGTGAGCTGGGATCAATAGAACTTAAAACATGGGCATGAAGATATAATCATGACAATAAGAACTTAGCAACCATGTTGTAAACATGCAAATGAACACAAACAAAAGATCATGAAAATGAAACAATGAAAGTCAAACGTGTGTTCAAATCATAAGGAAAAACATACAAAAGGTTTTCAGCTTGTCCTTCAAAGAGAGCAAAACATAAATGCATAGGACACCTTCAAGTTTAAGAGGGCGACTAGATACAAATAATTTAAGAACAAGTGAAACCAACAATATGAATCAATCAATGAACTTTGGGACAATGCATATCACACTAAGAATGACAACTATGCTCTCTTAATGGTGCATAAAGAAACAAGGTGGTGACTCAACATAAAAGTAAAAGAAAGGCCCTTCGCAGAGGGAAGCAGTGATTGCAAGTTTTATAACCTTCAAAAATTATGGTACTTACCGGCTTTGAGCTCTCATTGCCCCCATCTTAAGCATCTTGAATGGTTAAAGTTAATGCGAGAACAATTATGATGCATATGCTTGACAAATCATAAGTTGAAAACCTCGTGCCCCGTGAATACGAGTACCCAAACCTCATGCTACTTTACTTAGAGTCCCAAGCAAGGCTCTTGTCATTGTAAGTATATGCATATCATTGAGAACCGTCAATGGGGTACCTCCGTGCCCGATGACATGGAACAATCCCACACCAAAATGACAGGACAAGCAGACAATGAACACCTCGACATCTCTTTTATTTGCCTTTTGTTTAGCTTTTTATTATGAGATGCGTCGTCGAATGTTCACCATGGGTATGCTGCAAATTTCCACCATGAATTATGCATGGCTTAGATTGGCGGCCCGGCGTTTCCCTAACACATATACAAATCCATGATCACCACAAGATTCCCAATTCATTTCACACCGCGGGCATCCATAAACAAAAGATCACGATATCAACTCAAATAAGAAGTGCAATGTTGAAAGCTTGCCCCATGATAGCATGGATGGGCTAGAATCCAACTTACAACTTGCAAGCATAACAACTCAACATAAGAGACCACAATGTCAAATTTTTAAGAACAGGAAAAAGTAAAGTGTGCCTTCCGGTTCGTGAGAGCTTTACTAACCGAGTTTCGCATAACACTGGTAAGAGTTTAATTTGAAGAGAAAATAAAAGCAAGTCAAATTTACTTGGAATAGCAAATTGCTAGTAGGTATGTATGGTGGACACAATGGAAAACTTTGGCTTTTAGGAGTTGGATGCACGAGTAGAGCTCATACTCAGTACAAGGCGACGGCTAGCAAAAGACTGGGAGCGACCAACTAAGAGAGCAATAATGGCCATAATCATGCAAAGCGACAAAGCGACATTAAAAGAAGCATAAGATGGCATCAAAAGTCAAAAACTAAATGATCATGAAGGCTATTGGCGACTTTGTAAGAGTCTAACATGTGTGAGCATGCGCCAAGTCAACCCAAATAAAGCATCAAGGAGAAAACCAAAATAATGCTTCCATACAATAAAAACAACGCATGATTTTTTCAAAGGCTCATTAAGCAATCTCAGTTATTTGAGACAAGTCATGCTACAGCAAAACCACTAAGCATACTATCAAAAGGACATCAAGCATGACATGAAAAAGCCTAAGCCGCAGTCTACACAAGCTCCTTCTTGTACCACTATTTTGCACAAAGCTTTTTCTCTTTTCCAACACCATTTGAAATTTTTATAAACACCTCTTTTGATGAAAACCAATAAAGATCAGAGGCAAAAATACACCTTGATGAAAAGATATGACAAGGTCTGAACGCAAATCAAGGCGAAAACGAAAACCAAAAGCAGTAGCAGAAAAGGAAGAACGCATCGATGAACGATAAGAGTGAAAAACTGAGCGTTCTTTGCAAATGAAAACGAGTACATCTCCTCCAAAGAAATTTTGTTGGGGTCCAACCATTTATTGCAGCAAACAAACAAACTAAACCAACTAAGAAAACTAAAACAGTAGACGCTCCAAGAAAAACACATAGTGCATGAAGCAATAAAAATATAGTGTTTTGAAAGGTGACCTGATTTTTGCCGATGAAGAAGGGGTGCCTCGGGGACATCCCCAAGCTTTGACGCTTGTACTTATTGGATATTTCTTGGGGTGATGCATGGGCATCCCCAAGCTTGAGCTTTTGTCCATTCTTTAACTCATCTCATCATTCTCCAATCCCTACACTTGAAAACTTCCTTCATACAAAACTAAACAGAAATCTATTAGCAACATTAGTGCAAGCATAACATATAATCAATCCTCTATTTGCTTAAGGTTTCAACTCAAAACCACCACATATATAGCATATACTACTATAGCAACCTCCCCAAAAGTTCCATGATCAAAAGAACTCAAAAGAAAGCGATAAAGTGGCAAACACAAATATTGGCAGAAATCTGTCAAAACTGAACAGCTGACAAAGGTCGAATTTTTGAGGGATTTTCTGTTGCTCAAATCAAAAAGTGTTCAACTAAGAAAAGTTTGGATATAACCTGGGACATATGCACAAGAAATCGCAGGTCCAAATGACGAACAGAGAATTTTCACGAATTTTTACGGTGCAGCACCGAAAACAGTTTCAGGACAGCAACATCCCCAAATCTTTACCTCACTCAAATTAGAGGCTTCTCTTGGCACAAAAACGAAATAAACAAGATAAGGAGCGGTCATTACAGTAGTAATGACTTCCAAGACTCAAATAAAAGAAAAAGTACTGAAAAGAAAACATTGGGTTATCTCCCAAGAGTGCTTTTCTTTAACGCCTTTGAGCTAGGCTCAGAAAATTGCGAATCAAGTAATA
Source organism: Dactylis glomerata (assembly GCA_007115705.1). Taxonomy (NCBI): domain Eukaryota; kingdom Viridiplantae; phylum Streptophyta; class Magnoliopsida; order Poales; family Poaceae; genus Dactylis; species Dactylis glomerata. The sequence goes on along the minus strand of QXEO01001691.1, from coordinate 779,251 downwards.
TCAGATGAAGCATTAAGCTCATAATTTGCTCTAAGAATAGAGTCAAAAAGCAATTTATTTATTTTCCTAGAGAAGTGTTCCATACCTTTCTTAAGTGGGAATTGATATTTGATAGTGCCTTCCCTCATATCAATGATGGCACCTACAGTTCGAAGAAAGGGTCTTCCCAAAATAATAGGACATGAAGCATGGCATTCAACGTCCATAACAAGAAAATCAACGGGAACAAGGTTATTGTTAACCACAATAAGAACATCATTAATTCTTCCCAAAGGTTTCTTCTTAGCAACATCAGCTATAGGAACATCAAAATAACATTTTTCAAGCGGTGGTAAATCAAGCATGTCATAAATCTTTCTAGGCATGATAGAAATACTAGCACCTAGATCACATAAAGCATGGCAATCATAACCATTAACATGCATATCAATGATGGGTTCCCAACCATATTCTAACTTCTTGGGAACAGAGGCTTTTTGCTTCAACTTTTCATCCCTAATTTTTATGAGAGCATTGGTAATATGCTTAGTAAAAGCAATATTTAAAGAACTAGCATTGGGAGTCAAAGAAAGCTTTTGCAAGAACAAAATTACTTCAGATATATTGCAGCCATCAACATCAAAATCATTAAAAGAAATAGAGCTATCATCTCCCACACTCCGAAAAATTTCAGCACTCTTTTGAGAAAAAGTTTTGGCAGTTTTAGGCTTTTTAACACAAGGAGTGGGAGTTTTCTCTACACCAATCAAAGTAAGAGGATTGCTACCAGTAGGAGCAACATCATTTGAGGTAGTAATGGTATATACCTTCATCTCTCTAGCCATCTCATCTTCTCTTTCCCACCTGGCATGCAATTCCGCTAACAATCTAATATTTTCATCAATTCCAACTTGAATAGCATTAGCGGTAGCAAAAACATTGTTCTCTTTCACATCATTAGGAAACACTTTTAGTTTCAGAAATTCAACATCATGAGCAAGGCTATCAACTTTAGAAGCAAGAATATCAATTTTGCCTAACTTTTCCTCAACAGACTTGTTAAAAGCAGTTTGCTTACCGATGAAGTCCTTGAGCATTACCTCAAGCTCGGAGGGCGCGGCCCTAGTGTTGTTGTAGGAATTACCATAAGAGTTACCATAACCATTACCATTGGTAGAAGGATACGGCCTATAATTGTTACTAGCAAAATTGTTCCTATAAGCATTGTTGTTAAAATTATTGTTTCTAATGAAATTCACATCAACATGCTCTTCTTGAGCAACCAGAGAGGCCAAAGGAACATTATTAGGATCAACATGGGTCCTATCATTAGCAAGCATAGCCATAATGGTATCAATCTTATCATTCAAGGAAGAGGTTTCTTCAACAGAATTTACCTTCTTACCTTGTGGAGCTCTCTCGGTGTGCCATTCAGAATAATTTACCATCATGTTGTCGAGTAGCTTTGACGCGGCGCCCAAGGTAAGGGACATAAAAGTGCCTCCAGCAGCTGAATCAAGAAGGTTCCTTGAAGAAAAATTCAGTCCTGCATAAAAAGTTTGGATAATCATCCAAGTAGTCAGTCCATGAGTGGGACAATTCTTTATCATAGATTTCATTCTTTCCCACGCTTGAGCAACATGTTCATTATCAAACTGAGTAAACTTCATAATATTGCTACGCAACGATATAATCTTAGCAGGAGGATAGTATCTACCAATAAAAGCATCCTTACACTTAGCCCATGAATCAATACTATTCTTAGTCAAAGACAGCAACCAATCTTTAGCCTTTCCTCTCAAAGAAAAAGGAAACAACTTGAGCTTAATAATATCACTATCAACATCCTTATATTTCTGCATCTCACATAGCTCAACAAAATTGTTGAGATGAGCTGCAGCATCTTCAGTACTAGCACCAGAAAATTGCTCTTTCATAACAAGGTTCAATAAAGCAGGCTTAATCTCATAAAAGTTTGCAGCAGGAATAGGTGGTGCAATAGGAGTGCAGATAAAATCACTATTATTCGTGCTAGTGAAGTCACACAACTTGGTGTTTTCAGGATTGGCCATTTCAGCAAAACGAAAGTAAACAAGTAAAAACAACTACCAAGGATTCTAATTTTTTTGGGTTTTTGATAAAAAGCAATGCAGGTAAAGTAAATAAAGTAAAGCAAAACAATAAAACAAAGTAAAGAATGTGTGTGCAAAAAACTCCCCTCGCAGAAGTCTTCTCTCCTCCCCGGCAACGGCGCCAGAAAAATAGCTGATGCTCCAAGTGAATGTGGCTACAGACTGTCCTTGTGCGTGGTGAATAACCAGCCCGTTGGGAACCCCAAGAGGAAGGTATGATGAGTGCAGCAGCAAGTTTTCCCTCAGTTTAAGAAACCAAGGTTTATCGAACAGGAGGGGAGAGACAATGACGACTGAAGTTGTTGTGGAACCTGCACACACACAAACAAATACTTTGTTCCCAACTTGCGATGAGGTTGTCAATCTCACCGGTTTGCTTGAAACAAAGGTTATGAGTGTATCGAGTGGAAAATAATATAGTATGCGAGTAAAGTAAACAGTACGAGTAAAGTAAACAGGTGATAGCAATATGATGGAAATAGGACCGGGGTCCACAGTTCACTAGTGGTGTCTCTCCATAGATAAAATAACACATGCTGGGTAAACAAATTACAGTTGGGCAATTGATAGAATAGAGATAACGTGATATGTCAAGAAGATCACTATGAGATTTACTCTGGGCATTACAACAAAATACATAGACCAACATCCAACTGCATCTATGACTAATAATCCACTCCCGGGGATATCAATCCGAACACCCTAGAAGTATTAAGTTGCGAACAACAGATAATTGCATTAAGCAAAGTGTGTAATGTAAACAAAGCATATGCCCTTGAGCATATGAATGTTGTTTTCTCCCTAGTAGCAACAGCACATCTACCACCTTAGAGGTTTCTGTCACTCCCCCAGGTGAAATAGAGGCATGCACCCACTATCGAGCATAAATACCCCCTCTTGGAGTCACTAGCAACTACTCGGCCAAAATAGCTACTAACAACGGAGAGCATGCAAGATCATAAACAACATAGAGATAACAAAAGATATAATTCAGTACAGCAACTTAATCATAAACACCAATATTCATCGGATCCCAACAAACCAAACATGTAGAATTACATAACGGTGATCTCAATCATGTATGGCAGCTCATGAGATCTAAACATGAAGCACATAGTGGAGAAGACAACCATCTAGCTACTGCTATGGACCCATAGTCCAAGGTAGACTACTCACTCATTGCTCTGGAGGCAAGCATGGCGATGAAGAAGACCTCCGGTGGCGATTCCCCTCTCCGGCAGGGTGCCGGGAAGAGCTTCTGGACCCTCCCGATCTTCGGGTCGACGGCGGCGGCGGATCGCGATGTGTTCTGGAAAACGGATTGGGCCTTAGGTTTTTCTCGTCGGGGGGGTCTTTATAGGCGAAGGGGCGATGTCAGAGGAGGGGCCAGGCGGCCACACACGGGGGTGGCGCGGGCCAGGGGCTGGCCGCGCCACCTGTGCGTGTGGGCCCCTGGTCCCTCGCCTCCTACTCTCCTTCGGATCTCTGGAAGCTTCCGGGTAAAATAAGACTTCAGGAACTTGTTTCGTCCAATTCCGAGAATATTTCCTGTGTATCACTCTGAAACACAAAAACAGCAGAAAACAGGAAACTGGCACTGTGGCACTTGTTAATAGGTTAGTTCCGGAAAATGCATAAAAATGCCACTAAGTGTAACGAAACAATAGGCAAATGGTGTAAAACAAGCATGGAGCATCAAAAATTATAGATACGTTTGAGACGTATCAGGGGCACGGCCAGGGCCTGGGCCGCGCCGCCCTGGTGTGTGGCTGATACGTCTCCAACGTATCTATAATTTTTGATGCTCCATGCTTGTTTTTACACCATTTGCCTGTTGTTTCGTTACACTTAGTGGCACTTTTATGCATTTTCCGAAACTAACCTATTAACAAGTTGCCATAGTGCCAGTTTCCTGTTTTCTGCTATTTTTGTGTTTCAGAGTGATACACAGGAAATATTCTCGAAATTGGACGAAACAAGTTCCTGAAGTCTTATTTTTCCCTGAAGCTTCCAGAGATCCGAAGGAGAGTCGGAGGGGGGCCACCATGGCCCCACACGCAGGGGCGGCGCGGCCAGGCCCCTGGCCGCGCGGGCCCCGCGTGAGGGCGCCTGGCTCCTCCTCTGACGACGCCCCGTCGCCTATAAAGACCCCCCAACGGAAAAAACCTAAGTACCCGATCAGATTTCCAGAACACATCGCGATCCGCCGCCGCCGTCGACCCGAAGATCGGGAGGGTCCAGAAGCTCTTCCCGGCACCCTGCCGGAGAGGGGAATCACCACCGAAGGTCTTCTTCATCGCCATGCTTGCCTCCGGAGCGATGAGTGAGTAGTCTACCTTGGACTATGGGTCCATAGCAGTAGCTAGATGGTTGTCTTCTCCACCATGTGCTTCATGTTTAGATCTCATGAGCTTCCTTACATGATTGAGATCACCGTTATGTAATTCTACATGTTTGGTTTGTTGGGATCCGATGAATATTGGTGTTTATGATTAAGTTGATGTACTGAATTATATCTTTTGTTATCTCTATGTTGTTTATGATCTTGCATGCTCTCTGTTGTTAGTAGCTATCTTGGCCGAGTAGTTGCTAGTGACTCCAAGAGGGGGTATTTATGCTCGATAGTGGGTTCATGCCTCTATTTCACCTGGGGGAGTGACAGAAACCTCTAAGGTGGTAGATGTGCTGTTGCTACTAGGGAGAAAACAACATTCATATGCTCAAGGGCATATGCTTTGTTTACATTACACACTTTGCTTAATGCAATTATCTGTTGTTCGCAACTTAATACTACTGGGGTGTTCGGATTGATATCCCCGGGAGTGGATTATTAGTCATAGATGCAGTTGGATGGCGGTCTATGTATTTTGTTGTAATGCCCAGAGTAAATCTCATAGTGATCTTCTTCACATATCACGTTTATCTTTATTCTATCAATTGCCCAACTGTAATTTGTTTACCCAGCATGTGTTATTTTATCTATGGAGAGACACCACTAGTGAACTGTGGACCCCGGTCCTATTTCCATCATATTGCTATCACTTGTTTACTTTACTCGCACTGTTTACTTTACTCGTACTGTTTACTTTACTCGCATACTATATTGTTTTCCACTCGATACGATCATAACCTTTGTTTCAAGCAAACCGGTGAGATTGACAACCTCATCGCAAGTTGGGAACAAAGTACTTGGTTGTGTTGTGTGTAGGTTCCGCGTTGCTACTGGCCGAAGACGAGTCAACAAGTGTCGTTAAACGGCGCCCTTGTTGAAGTGTTACTAAGCCAGTCCGCATCACCTTCAGTCGTCATTGTCTCTCCTCTCCTGACCGATATTAAACCTTGGTTTCTTAACTGAGGGAAAACTAGCTGCTATACTCATCATACCTTCCTCTTGGGGTTCCCAACGGGCTGGTTATTCACCACGCACAAGGACAGTCTGCTTCACATCAACTTGGCACCAGCAGCTAATTTTCTGGGCGCCATCAATAAGGGATCAGCTAATTTTCTGGCGCCGTTGCCAGGGAGGAAGAGAAGACTTCTGCGAGGGGAGTTTTTCGCACACACATCCTTTACTTTGTTTTATTGTTTTGCTTTACTTTATTTATTTTACCTGCATTGCTTTTTATCAAAAACCCAAAAAAAAATAGAATCCTTGGTAGTTGCTATTTCTTTACTTTTATTTTATTATGTCTAGTTCAGTTGCTACTACTATGTCGCCCGAGGACATGATTTTTACTTTTAAACAAAAGGATGAGGAAAGCTTTAAAGAAGCTTGGTCTAGAATTTATGATTGGCATGAAAAAACTGAACCTAAAATGGCTTTGAGTTTGCTTCTTAGTAGCTTTTACTTTGGGCTTGCTCTTTGTTATAGATATGCTTTGGATGCTACTGCAGAGGGAGATTTCCTTCATTGCGATGGAGATCAAGCCTTCAACATTATAAAAAAGTTGATTACAATTTATAGCATGCCAACCTATTTTGATTCCTCTCTTGTGTGCATTTTTAATAGACTTGATACTCTTGAGACTCGCACTGCTAGTTTGAATTCTTGCTACAATACTTTGCGCCAGCATTTTGATTATGTGCCAACAAATACTGAACCTTCGAGTTGGTATCCTATAATAAAAATCACCATTAGTGGTGAAACTTTTCATGCTCATTGTGATATTATGTCTGAATTTTGTCTCATGCCAAAAGATGTTTATGAATCTTTCAGCCTTTGGAAGCTTTCTGAGGGAGGAGAAGGAATTTCTCTTACTAACAATGCCACTATATTTCCCCTTGGAATAGCTGAAGGAGTTTTTACAAAAGTCCTAGGAAGAATGATATCTACTGATTATCTTGTTATTGAATGTGTAGGAAAAGGACAAATCACACTTGGAAGATCCATCCTGAAGCTCCTGGGCGCCGTCATCGATGTGGGAAAAGGCAATATAAGATTTATCTCTCCACCTTGCAATAACCATGTCTTTCCTAGAGTCAAGAGCAAAGGTAAGAAAGGAAGACGTAAGGCACGTGCTGATCCTAGCACTTCATCACTTGATATTACTTGATTCGCAATTTTCTGCGCCTAGCTCAAAGGCGTTAAAGAAAAGCACTCTTGGGAGATAACCCAATGTTTTCTTTTCAGTACTTTTTCTTTTATTTGAGTCTTGGAAGTCATTACTACTGTAATGACCGCTCCTTATCTTGTTTATTTCGTTTTTGTGCCAAGAGAAGCCTCTAATTTGAGTGAGGTAAAGATTTGGGGATGTTGCTGTCCTGAAACTGTTTTTGGTGCTGCACCGTAAAAATTCGTGGAAATTCTCTGTTTATCTTTTGGACCTGCGATTTCTTGTGCATATGCCCCAGGTTATATCCAAACTTTTGTTAGTTGAACACTTTTTGATTTGAGCAACAGAAAACCCCTCAAAATTTCGACCTTTGTCAGCTGTTCAGTTTTGACAGATTTCTACCAATATTTGTGTTTGCCACTTTATCGCTTTCTTTTGAGTTCTTTTGATCACGGAACTTTTGGGGAGGTTGCTACAGTAGTATCTACTATATATGTGGTGGTTTTGAGTTGAAACCTGAAGCAAATAGAGGATTGATTATATGTTATGCTTGCACTAATGTTGCTAATAGAATTGTGTTTAGTTTTGTATGAAGGAAGTTTTCAATTGTAGGGATTGGAGAATGATAAGATGAGTTGAAGAATGGACAAAAGCTCAAGCTTGGGGATGCCCATGCATCACCCCAAGAAATATCCAAGAAGTACAAGCGTCAAAGCTTGGGGATGCCCCCGAGGCACCCCTTCTTCATCAGCAAAAATCAGGTCACCTTTCAAAACACTATATTTTTATTGCTTCATGCACTATGTGTTTTTCTTGGAGCGTCAGTTGTTTTAGTTTTATTAGTTGGTTTAGTTAGTTTGTTTGCTGCAATAAATGGTTGGACCCCAACAAATTTTCTTTGAAGGAGTTGTACTCGTTTTCATTTTCCAAGAACGCTCTAGTTTTCACTCTTATTAAAAATCGAGCGTTCTTCTTTTTCTTTTATTGCTTTTGGTTTCCGTTTTCACCTTGATTTGCGTTCAGACCTTGTAATATCTTTTCATCAAGGTGTATTTTTGCCTCTGATCTTTATTGGTTTTCATCAAAAGAGGTGTATGGTGTTGTAAAAGAGAAAAGCTTTGTGCAAAATAGTGGTACAAGAAGGAGCTTGTGTAGACTGCGGCTTAGGCTTTTTCATGTCATGCTTGATGTCTTTTTGATAGTATGCTTAGTGGTTTTGCTGTAGCATGACTTGTCTCAAATAACCGAGATTGCTTAATGAGCCTTTGAAAAAATCATGCGTTGTTTTTATTGTATGGAAGCATTACTTTGGTTTTCTCCTTGATGCTTTATTTGGGTTGACTTGGCACATGCTCACACATGTTAGACTCTTACAAAGTCGCCAATAGCCTTCATGATCATTTAGTTTTTGACTTTTGATGCCATCTTATGCTTCTTTTAATGTCGCTTTGTCGCTTTGCATGATTATGGCCATTACTGCTCTCTTAGTTGGTCGCTCCCAGTCTTTTGCTAGCCCTCGCCTTGTACTGAGTATGAGCTCTACTCGTGCATCCAACTCCTAAAAGCCAAAGTTTTCCAAAGTGTCCACCATACATACCTACTAGCAATTTGCTATTCCAAGTAAATTTGACTTGCTTTTATTTTCTCTTCAAATTAAACTCTTACTAGTGTTATGCGAAATTCGGTCAGTAAAGCTCTCACGAACCGGAAGGCACACTTTACTTTTTCCTGTTCTTAAAAATTTGACATTGTGGTCTCTTATGTTGAGTTGTTATGCTTGCAAGTTGTAAGTTGGATTCTAGCCCATCCATGCTGTCATGGGGCAAGCTTTCAACATTGCACTTCTTATTTGAGTTGATATCGTGATCTTTTGTTTATGGATGCCCGCGGTGTGAAATGAATTGGGAATCTTGTGGGGATCATGGAGTTTGTATATGTGTTAGGGAAACGCCGGGCCACCAATCTAAGCCATGCATAATTCCTGGTGGAAATTTGCAGCATACCCATGGTGAACATTCGACGACGCATCTCACAATAAAAAGCTAAACAAAAGGCAAATAAAAGAGATGTCGAGGTGTTCATTGTCTGCTTGTCCTGTCATTTTGGTGTGGGCTTGTTCCATGTCATCGGGCACGGAGGTACCCCATTGGCGGTTTTCAATGATATGCATATACTTACAATGACAAGAGCCTTGCTTGGGACTCTAAGTAAAGTAGCATGAGGTTTGGGTACTCGTATTCACGGGGCACGAGGTTTTCAACTTATGATTTGTCAAGCATATGCATCATAATTGTTCTCGCATTAACTTTAACCATTCAAGATGCTTATGATGGGGGTAATGAGAGCTCAAAGCCGGTAAGTACCATAATTTTTGAAGGTTATAAAACTTGCAATCACTGCTTCCCTCTGCGAAGGGCTTTTCTTTTACTTTTATGTTGAGTCACCACCTTCTTTCTTTATGCACCATTAAGAGAGCATAGTTGTCATTCTTAGTGTGATATGCATTGTCCCAAAGTTCATTGATTGATTCATATTGTTGGTTTCACGTGTTCTTAAATTATTTGTATCTAGTCACCCTCTTAAACTTGAAGGTGTCCTATGCATTTATGTTTTGCTCTCTTTGAAGGACAAGCTGAAAACCATTTGTATGTTTTTCCTTATGATTTGAACACACGTTTGACTTTCATTGTTTCATTTTCATGATCTTTTGTTTGTGTTCATTTGCATGTTTACAACATGGTTGCTAAGTTCTTATTGTCATGATTATATCTTCATGCCCATGTTTTAAGTTCTTATGATCCCAGCTCACCAATGCTTACATATATGATCAAGATTGTGTAGGTGCATGTCACCTCAAAAATTATTCTTTTGTTATCACTTACCTACTCGAGGACGAGCATGAGTTAAGCTTGGGGATGCTTGATACGTCTCCAACGTATCTATAATTTTTGATGCTTCATGCTTGTTTTTACACCATTTGCCTATTGTTTCGTTACACTTAGTGGCAATTTTATGCATTTTCCGGAACTAACCTATTAACAAGTTGCCACAGTGCCAGTTTCCTGTTTTCTGCTGTTTTTCTGTTTCAGAGTGATACACAGGAAATATTCTCAGAATTTGACGAAACAAGTTCCTGAAGTCTTATTTTTCCCGGAAGCTTCCAGAGATCCGAAGGAGAGTCGGAGGGGGGCCACCAGGGCCCCACACGCAGGGGCGGCGCGGCCAGGCCCCTGGCCGCGCGGGCCCCACGTGAGGGCGCCTGGCTCCTCCTCTGACGACGCCCCTTCGCCTATAAAGACCCCCCGACGGAAAAAACCTAAGTACCCGATCAGATTTCCAGAACACATCGCGATCCGCCGCCGCCGTCGACCCGAAGATCGGGAGGGTCCAGAAGCTCTTCCCGGCACCCTGCCGGAGAGGGGAATCGCCACCGGAGGTCTTCTTCATCGCCATGCTTGCCTCCGGAGCGATGAGTGGGTAGTCTACCTTGGACTATGGGTCCATAGCAATAGCTAGATGGTTGTCTTCTCCACCATGTGCTTCATTTTTAGATCTCATGAGCTGCCTTACATGATTGAGATCACCATTATGTAATTCTACATGTTTGGTTTGTTGGGATCCGATGAATATTGGTGTTTATGATTAAGTTGCTGTACTGAATTATATCTTTTGTTATCTCTATGTTGTTTATGATCTTGCATGCTCTCCGTTGTTAGTAGCTATCTTGGCCGAGTAGTTGCTAGTGACTCCAAGAGGGGGTATTTATGCTCGATAGTGGGTTCATGCCTCTATTTCACCTGGGGGAGTGACAGAAACCTCTAAGGTGGTAGATGTGCTGTTGCTACTAGGGAGAAAACAACATTCATATGCTCAAGGGCATATGCTTTGTTTACATTACGCACTTTGCTTAATGCAATTATCTGTTGTTCGCAACTTAATACTACTGGGGTGTTCGGATTGATATCCCCGGGAGTGGATTATTAGTCATAGATGCAGTTGGATGGCGGTCTATGTATTTTGTTGTAATGCCCAGAGTAAATCTCATAGTGATCTTCTTGACATATCACGTTTATCTTTATTCTATCAATTACCCAACTGTAATTTGTTTACCCAGCATGTGTTATTTTATCTATGGAGAGACACCACTAGTGAACTGTGGACCCCGGTCCTATTTCCATCATATTGCTATCACTTGTTTACTTTACTCGCACTGTTTACTTTACTTGTACTGTTTACTTTACTCGCATACTATATTGTTTTCCACTCGATACGCTCATAACCTTTGTTTCAAGCAAACCGGTGAGATTGACAACCTCATCGCAAGCTGGGAACAAAGTACTTGGTTGTGTTGTGTGCAGGTTCCGCGTTGCTACTGGCCGAAGACGAGTCAACAAGTATCGTTAAACGGCGCCCTTGTTGGAGTGTTACTAAGCCAGTCCGCATCACCTTCAGTCGTCATTGTCTCTCCTCTCCTGACCGATATTAAACCTTGGTTTCTTAACTGAGGGAAAACTAGCTGCTATACTCATCATACCTTCCTCTTGGGGTTCCCAACGGGCTGGTTATTCACCACGCACAAGGACAGTCTGCTTCACATCAACTTGGCACCAGCAGCTAATTTTCTGGGCGCCATCAATAAGGGATCAGTGGCCACCTCGTGGCCCCACTCCATCTCCTCTTCGGATTTCTGGAAGCTTCCGGGAAAAATAAGACTTCAGGAACTTGTTTCGTCCAATTCCGAGAATATTTCCTGTGTATCACTTCTGAAACACAAAAACAGCAGAAAACAGGGAACTGGCACTGTGGCGACTTGTTAATAGGTTAGTTCCGGAAAATGCATAAAAGTGCAACGAAGTGTAACGAAACAGTAGGCAAATGGTGTAAAAACAAGCATGGAGCATCAAAAATTATAGATACGGGGAGACGTATCAAGCATCCCCAAGCTTAACTCCTGCTCGTCCTCGAGTAGGTAAGTGATAACAAAAGAATAATTTTTTAGGTGACATGCACCTACACAATCTTGATCATATATGTAAGCATTTGTGAGCTGGGATCATAAGAACTTAAAACATGGGCATGAAAATATAATCTTGACAATAAGAACTTAGCAACCATGTTGTAAACATGAAAATGAACACAAACAAAAGATCATGAAAATGAAACAATGAAAGTCAAACGTGTGTTCAAATCATAAGGAAAAACATACAAATGGTTTTTAGCTTGTCCTTCAAAGAGAACAAAACATAAATGCATAGGACACCTTCAAGTTTAAGAGGGCGACTAGATACAAATAATTTAAGAACAAGTGAAACCAACAATATGAATCAATCAATGAAAACTTTGGGAGAATGCACATTATACTAAGAATGACAACTTTGCTTTCTTATTGGTGCATAAAGGTAGAAGTTGGTGACTCAACACAAAAGTAAAAAGAAAGGCCCTTCGCAGAGGGAAGCAGTGATTGCAAGTTTTATAGACCTTCAAAAATTATGTTACTTACCGGCTTTGAGCTCTCATTGCCCCCATCATAAGCATCTTGAATGGTTAGAGTTAATGCGAGAACAATTATGATGCATATGCTTGACAAATCATAAGTCGAAAACCTCGTGTCCCGTGAATACAAGTACCCAAACCTCATGCTACTCAACTTAGAGTCCCAAGCAAGGCTCTTGTCATTGTAACTATATATGTATCATCAAAAACCGCCAACGGGGTACCTCCGTGCCCAATGACATGGAACAAGCCCACATCAAAATGACAGGACAAGCAGACAATGAACACCTCGACATCTCTTTTATTTGTCATTTGTTTAGCTTTTTATTGTGAGATGCGTCGTCGAATGTCCACCATGGGTATGCTGCAAATTTCCACCATGAATTATGCATGGCTTAGATTGGCGTCCCAGGCGTTTCCCTAACACATATACAAACTCCATGATCCCCACAAGATTCCCAATTCATTTCACACCGCGGGCATCCATAAACAAAAGATCACAATATCAACTCAAATAAGAAGTGCAATGTTGAAAGCTTGCCCCATGACAGCATGGATGGGCTAGTATCCAACTTACAACTTGCAAGCATAACAACTCAACATAAGAGACCACAATGTCAAATTTTTAAGAACAAGAAAAAGTAAAGTGTGCCTTCCGGTTCGTGAGAGCTTTACTGACCAATTTTCGCATAACACTGGTAAGAGTTTAATTTGAAGAGAAGATAAAAGCAAGTCAAATTTATTTGGAATAGCAAATTGCTAGTAGGTATGTATGGTGGACACTTTAGAAAACTTTGGCTTATAGGAGTTGGATGCACGAGTAGAGCTCATACTCAGTACAAGGCGAGGGCTAGCAAAAGACTGGGAGCGACCAACTAAGAGAGCAATAATGGCCATAATCATGAAAAGCGACAAAGCGACATTAAAAGAAGCATAAGACGGCATCAAAAGTCAAAAACTAAATGATCATAGAGGCTATTGGCGACTTTGTAAGATTCTAACATGTGTGAGCATGCGCCAAGTCAACCCAAATAAAGCATCAAGGAGAAAACCAAAATAATGCTTCCATACAATAAAAACAACGCATGATTTTTTCAAAGGCTCATTAAGCAATCTCTGTTATTTGAGACAAGTCATGCTACAGCAAAACCACTAAGCATACTATCAAAAAGACATCAAGCACGACATGAAAAATCCTAAGCCGCAGTCTACACAAGCTCCTTCTTGTACCACTTTTTTGCATAAAGCTTTTTCTCTTTTCCAACACCATTTGAAATTTTAAGACACCTCTTTTGATGAAAACCAATAAATATCAGAGGCAAAAATACACCTTGATGAAGAGATATGACAAGGTCTGAACGCAAATCAAGGTGAAAATGAAAACCAAAAGCAGTAGCAGAAAAAGAAGAACACTCGGTGAACGATAAGAGTGAAAAACTGAGTGTTCTTGGCAAATGAAAACGAGTACATCTCCTCCAAAAGAATTTTTTTGGGTCCAACCATTTATTGCAGCAAACAAAACTAGACTAACTAAGAAAACTAAAACAACTGACGCTCCAAGAAAAACACATAGTGCATGAAGCAATAAAAATATAGTGTCTTGAAAGGTGACCTGATTTTTGCCGATGAAGAAGGGGTGCCTCGGGGGCATCCCCAAGCTTTGACACTTGTACTTCTTGGATATTTCTTGGGGTGATGCATGGGCATCCCCAAGCTTGAGCTTTTGTCCATTCTTCAACTCATCTCATCATTCTCCAATCCCTACACTTGAAAACTTCCTTCATACAAAACTAAACACAACTCTATTAGCAACATTAGTGTAGCATAACATATAATCAACCTCGTTTTGCTTCAGGTTTCAACCCAAAACCACCACATATATAGCATATACTACTGTAGCAACTTCCCCAAAAATTTCATGATCAAAAGAACTCAAAAGAAAGCGATAAAGCGGCAAACACAAATATTGGCAGAAATCTATCAAAACAGAACAGCTGACAAAGGTCGAATTTTTGAGGGGTTTTCTGTTGCTCAAATCAAAAAGTGTTCAAATAATGAAAGTTTGGATATAACCTGGGGCATATGCACAAGAAATCAGGTCCAAAATATATACAGAGAATTTATACGAATTTTTACGGTGCAGCACCGAAAACAGTTTCAGGACAGCAACATCCCCAAATCTTTACCTCACTCGAATTAGAGGCTTCTCTTGGCACAACAATAAAATAAAAAGGATAAGGAGCGTTCATTACAGTAGTAATGACTTTCAAGACTCAAATAAAAGAAAAAGTATTGAATGTAAAAACATTGGGTTATCTCCCAAGAGTGCTTTTCTTTAACGCCTTTGAGCTAGGCGCAGAAAATTGCGAATCAAGTAACATCTGAAGGAGCATTAAGATCAACTGCAGAAGTTTTGTCAATAAGGCATTGTATTTCATCCACATAAGTTTTAGAAGACCCTTTGTGATCACGCTTTGGTTCACTCAAATCACTAAAAAGATTTTGGGGACAGATCCAGTCAAAATTATTTTCGAAAGCTTCACACAATCCCAAGAGCTTGCTAGGTATAGGTATTTCGGC